>CM060603.1:8027036-8632036 GCA_030578255.1 Tiaroga cobitis | reverse complement strand
CATTCTGTTTACACCAAATTCTGACTCTACCATCTGAATGTCTCAACAGAAATCGAGACTCATCAGACCAGGCAACATTTTTCCAGTCTTCAACTGTCCAATTTTGGTGAGCTCTTGCAAATTGTAGCCTCTTTTTCCTATTTGTAGTGGAGATGAGTGGTACCCGGTGGGGTCTTCTGCTGTTGTAGCCCGTCCGCCTCAAGGTTGTGCGTGTTGTGGCTTCACAAATGCTTTGCTGCATACCTCGGTTGTAACGAGTGGTTATTTCAGTCAAAGATGCTCTTCTATCAGCTTGAATCAGTCGGCCCATTCTCCTCTGACCTCTAGCATCAACAAGGCATTTTCGCCCACAGGACTGCCGCATACTGGATGTTATTCCCTTTTCACACCATTCTTTGTAAACCCTAGAAATGGTTGTGCGTGAAAATCCCAGTAACTGAGCAGATTGTGAAATACTCAGACCGGCCCGTCTGGCACCAACAACCATGCCACGCTCAAAATTGCTTAAATCACCTTTCTTTCCCATTCTGACATTCAGTTTGGAGTTCAGGAGATTGTCTTGACCAGGACCACACCCCTAAATGCATTGAAGCAACTGCCATGTGATTGGTTGATTGGATAATTGCATTAATGAGAAATTGAACAGGTGTTCCTAATAATCCTTTAGGTGAGTGTACATTTTAGTCGCTAATTTTTGTGCAAAAAAAAAAGGGAGATTAAATAGAAGGGGGGAAAACATGGGGGGAAAAATGAAGCATTATTGAGTTTCCATCAAACAGCAATGATAAAAGCCCAAGAATAGTGAGAGCTGAGAACATCTGACTGCGGAAGTTCATTATTCAGAGCATCCTAACCACCTAATCCCAAACCCTGAAGAACTAATTTAATATCAACACATTGTGAAGCGTGAGACGCCCTTGAATAGTAAAAGGAAGATGGATGGATTTTATTTGATTTATTTCTAAATCCTATAGGGTCCTTTAGACATGCGGTTCTCGAGTGGTGAAAAGATGGGTAACAGCGTCCTCCTGACAGGGTCATGGATTCACTGAGTGGAATGGCTATGTCATTTATTTAAGGTGCATTTTTATATCGGTCTAACCAAAAATCATGGTTTTGTTCAGTTTGGCTAAACACTCTCCATAGAAACAATACAACAACAAAAAAAACAGTTTTAAGTAGTATTTTCGCCTGGCACCAAAATGTGTTTAGTTATATCTTAAGTAAAAATGCTACTTTCATATTATAGATAATTCAGTTTTTGTTTATTGCGAATTCAAGTTGTAAAAAGCCCCCCTAAAATGCTATAGTGACCTACATTAAGTAACATTTAGGCTTGTCTATAGAAATTATACTGATCAAGTATGGTCTTTTTAATAAATAATCTTTTTACTTTGTGTGAATCTTTTTGCATTTGGGAAAATAAATATTTTGATTTATAATAAATAAGAATTTAAGGTTTAAACCAAACCATAAATATAATCTGAGGAAAAACGAATACATTTGGCTGTAAAAAAAAACAACAAAAACAAAACAAAACAAAACATATTTGGTCAAAGTGTTGTTGTTGTTGTTGCGTTCAGTGAACTTTGGGGGGGTTCAGTGATTTTTGTTCATTTAACAGTCATATTTTAACACTTTAACACTCTTGAGTCTGAGCCTTATAAACTCTCCGGAGAGTTAATTTAACACTGGAGTTTTTGCTCTTTTATAATGATTTAATATCAGTAAATTGACTTACAAAACTTTTATTTCCTTTATTTCAAGGCTAGTCAAATATAGTGATAAGTTAAAATCTATCTTAAATGATTAAGGTATCCTTAAAACCTTTTTAAAAAACGATTTTTTTACAAAAAAACTAAATTACTTATAGTGTTAATATAAAGAGCAACTGTGCATTTAGGGATGCCAAATAGACGTCAATGTTTTAAACATTGTGTTGTTCATTAAAGTGCTTCCAGTCAAGCTCTTCTGTACAAGCATGTCAGATCAGATGCAAAGATGGGCAAGATGACATTCCCTCATTCTCAAAAACCAAGTACACAACAACTACACAAGCTAAAAGAAAATACAACCCAAACAGCAGAAGGGAAAAAAAGAAAACCCACAAAACAATAACAGGAATGGAAATGAGAGAGAGACTTCTCACAGAAGCCCCAGACCTTGTGTTCATGTCCCCTCCCCCTCTTTTAATCGTTTCTGTCGCCTCTGGTGTTTCCCAGGCTGAAGGAAGTGGGCCACAGGCCAACGATTCATATCTCCACCAGCACATTCGCATATAGTGTGGGATTCAAACATATTAATGCTGCAAAACTGCCAGAAAACTGCCAGAAAAGGCTAATTGCTGGAAAGTGTTGGGGAAAGTTACTTTTAAAAGTAATGCGTTACAATGTTGCGTTACTCCCTTAAGAGTAACCTGTTGTGCTACTTACACTCTAAAAAATGTTTAAATTTGGGTCAAATATGGACAAACCCAAATGTTGGGTTAAAAATGTAATTAAAAAAATTACAGTTGAAAGTGAATTTTAAATGACATTTTTTACCCGACATTTGGGTTTGTCCATATTTGACCCAAATTTGGGTTGAAACAACCCAGCATTTTTTAGAGTTATGGAAAGTAATGTGTTACGTTTTGCCTTATTTTTTCTCACCTGGGCTGGGCTCGCTTGTTTGATTTGTAACAATTACAAATATTATTATTTTTAAAACAAGTTTTATTTTTGGCAAATGTAAAAGCCCTTTCATACCAAAAGTGAAATGTCTGTACAGTAGAGGGTGCATCTCAAACAAACCTTTTCAGCTGTGCTGCCATTCCGGATCACAGAAGAATAGGATGCATGAGAAGAAAGTTCAACACTCATTAATAAAAAATGCAAAAATAAAAAGAAACACAAATGTGATGTTCAACTAAAGTCATTTTTGCATATTCGTATGGTTGGATTGGATCATCAAAGGTCAACAGAACAGACATTGGTTAATAAAGTGAGATTAAATACATAAAGTATATTAGAGTAATTTAACATATTTAATTATTGCAGGTTCGCAGGAGGAATACTGAATCTGTTTTTGTGCAAGCGAGATGAGTAAATGCACACTCACATTCAGTCTAGATCTACAATAACCACCATGTTTACACACAACGCCTCTACTCCTGATTTCTCTCGGCATGGGGACAGGAGAGGTGTCAGTCAATAAATGGGAAAACGAAGTAACTTGCGTAACTTTGCATAAAAGTAATATGTTACTTTACTAGTTACTTGAAAAAAGTCATCTGATTACGAGTTCTTTACTGCATTACCCGCAAAACCGTAGCTGTATTTTGTGAACAGGAGCTGGAGACGCTGATGTCTGTGACAGATGGTGTAGTTCAGGAATGCTGGTAAACGGCACTTTCACCGGCTCCTTTTCCCACAGTAACACAAACTGAAGAGGTGAGAAAGACCATTTATTGGGACTAAACTCCAAGTCTCCATTCTGGCTGAGGAAACACAGGTTCATATAAACTGAACTCGCTCCGGCCCAAATGGTGCTCGCACCTCTTGAGCATTCTGCTGAGAAAGCCGCTCATTTGGCACGTTTTAGCAAAACAGTGACACTTGGTAAGAACAAATACAGCTGAAGACCGCATCTGCGTGTCCCAGGCCCAGACACAGACACAATCTGCTGACCGCTTATGCACCGCATATCTATTCTCATTGGAAAAACATGTCTCTTTTGCAAAATTTCAAATACACCAAGAACTTTAATTTATTTTCACACATATTATTATTACAGTGGCTGATCAATTGATAAAGACTTCTTTCGCGTGGTTCCACACTATGTTATTAACTCAAAACACTTTTTACATGGTGTATGATTTGTAAACTAAGGGTTTGTTGTTCACACTTCGTTTGGTCCGGACCCAAACATAAAAAAAACATTGGTAACACTTTACAATACGGGTACACTAATAAGCATTAATTCATGCTTAACTAATGCACAGATATTACTGAATTAATGTGTAACTAATGATTATAAGCTATTCGTTAATGATTACCACATTAGGAACTAATTAAGAGTCTGTGTGGTTAATGTATTAGTTCGTACATGAATTGTTATTAATTAAATATGTAATTGTGGATTAATTCCCTAATAACTCATTTTTTAACTAAAAGTGTTAATTCATATGTTAATTACCAGAATGAGCCAAAGCCTTGTATTTCAACTTCCAGATAATACAGGTACACTATGCATGAATACATGATTAATAACTTCATTGTTAGTGCAAATTCATGTGTAAATTACTACAATTACTAAATGACTAGTTAATAATGATGTGCCTCAACAAGTAAAGTCATAACATAATGATACCTTTGCAAATCATTAGCTAATGATTAATTAAAGCAGACAACTGGAAGTTGAAGTGCATAGCTTTGACTAATTGTGGTAATTAACACATTCATTTACACTATTAGTTAATAAAATATGTTATTAAGGAATTAATACACAATGACACATTGAATTAATAGCAATTCATGTATTACTTAATCTATTAATCATATAGACTCTTTATTGGTTGCTGACGCAGTAATAATTCATTAATGGTTTAGTTCTTCATGAGTCATACATTAACTAATGATTATATGTGCATTAGTTAATGAATGCATAGGCCTATTAGTGCACCCGTATTGTAAAGTGTTACCAAAACATTTAGTGCTGGTCCGCTTAGCGTTCACATTGACATTTTTACACGGAACCTAAAGGCGTAGGGATATTTTCACAACTTGGCTTTTATTAAGTTTTTTTTTTTTTTTTTTTGACGATCCTTAAACGATGCTGTGTTCTGGGATAAATGCGCTCTTTGTATGTGCGTAGATGGTATTTTGACCAGCTGAGATCTCGTGAAGAGCTTATAAAACGTGTAAAAGTGTCAAAACAGCATCAGAATCCCTCCGTCACACACACACACACACACACACACACACACACACACACACACACAAATCTGCTGCGAGGAGACGTGGTTCTGACGCCGGTGCCGAACTGTGATGAGCAACATCACGACTATGATGAGGAAAAACGAATCGGTTACCTAACGTAACCTCGGTTCTCTCTAGAAGAGGGAACGAGTATTGCGTAAGCTAGCTTACGCTACGGGAAAGATTCATCTTTGCTGAGATATTGAAGCCAAAAATTATTTCATAATTTGTATCCATACACAACGCAGTTCCTCTGCGGCAGACCTAGAGCGGGCTAGCTAGCAGCTCATTGGTTCGCTCAGAGAGAACTGCTTAAGCCTATGGGAGAGCGGGACTGAACCCGCTTCCAATGAGAGGCGCCCGCGCGCTCATTGCGTCATGGCCCGCCAGAGTGGGCGTGGCCATGGGGTATATAACAGTCTCTCCCAGGCTTATATGTTGATTTATTTCAGCGTGAAGCGAAACGCTAGTAGCGCAAGCACGGCCGGGAACGCAATACTCGTTCCCTCTTCTAGAGAGAACCGAGGTTACGTTAGGTAACCGGTTCGTTCTCTTACGAGAGGTTCTCTCGTATTGCGTAAGCTAGCTTACGCTACGGGAACACCTGGTCAACGCCGTGCGCGCTATGAAACCACACATGAAAACCCAGGGATCTACCGGGGGATTTTTAACGTGGTGTGAATGTACTATGAGGCCGGCAGAGCGGGCACATGAAAAGTACACATAAGCATGTATGGGGCCAGCAGAGCGGGCACATGAAGTGTAAAAGCATTTAAGGAGAGCACAAGGGGCGAACCGGTTGTGAGGGACTCTCAGAAATGCAGCTTCTTAGAGAGCTGGTCGTTAGACAGCTAGTAATTTTGCCTGCAAGGCGGGGACTTCCAAGTTGTAAAATCTGACAAAAGTGGACGGGGAGGCCCATCCCGCGGCCACACAGATGTCATGAATGGAAATTCCACAGGACCATGCCCACGATGAGGCCATGCCTCTAGTGGAGTGCGCCCTGATGCCCAGAGGGCAGGGCAGGCATTTAGATGTGTAAGCAGAGGCAATCGCGTCCACTATCCATCTAGACAGTGTCTGTTTAGAGGCGGCCAGACCTTTGGTGCGCCCCCCAAACGACACGAAAAGCTGCTCAGCGCGTCTGAACGCGGCAGCGTGCGTCGTGTACAATCTCAGAGCCCGCACCGGGCAGAGGAGATTGGCGTCGCGCTCGCTATCGGATGCAGGCAGAGCCGATAGGGAGATAATCTGCGCCCTGAACGGGGGTACCAATCGCTTTCGGGACATAGCCATGCCTAGGTTTGAGAATGACAACCGAGTCATTCGGCCCAAACTCAAGACACGCGGCGCTGGATGAGAGCGCGTGAAGATCCCCTACGCGTTTTACTGAGGACAGAGCCGTCAGGAAAACGGTTTTGAGCGAGAGGTATTTTAGGTCCACAGACTCGAGCGGTTCGAACGGGGGTGCTTTCATAGCTTCGAGGACTATAGAAAGATCCCAAATAGGAACCGACGGGGGCCGCGGAGGGTTCATCCTCTTAGCTCCCCTGAGGAAGCGGATGACTAACTCGTCTTTGCCCAGGGACTGAGCGCGTCGGGGTTCAGCGAACGCTGCGACGGCTGCCACGTAAACCTTGAGAGTGGAGGGGGACCTGCCCTTGTCCAGCATCTCTTGAAGGAACATTAGCAAAGACGGCACCTCGCATGACCGTGGGTCCAGCTGTTTATCGGTGCACCATTTTGAGAACACAGACCATTTAGACGCATAGAGCCTTCTCGTGGAAGGTGCTCTAGCCTGTATGATAGTGTTTCTTACTCCCTCTGGCAAATCGACGAATAGTCGTTGATCACCCATGCATGTAGCGCCCAGCGCCGTGGATGGGGGTGCCAGATCGTGCCGCGAGCTTGAGAGAGGAGATCTGCTCTGACTGGGATGGGCCACGGGGCTGTCTGTGACAGCTGCGTGAGCTCCGGAACCCAATTCTGACTCTCCCAACGCGGGGCTATGAGGAGCACCGAGTGGCGTGCGTCCCTGATCCTCTGAGTTTCCTGTGGTAACAGAGCGATCGGAGGGAATGCATAGAGCGGGCGGCGAGGCCATTCCTGGGCTAGCGCGTCCTCGCTCCTCGAAAAATATATTGGGCAGTGAGCGTTCTCTTCTGACGCGAAGAGGTCTACCTCTGCTCTGCCGATTAGCCGCCACAGTGATTGGACCGTTTGTGCGTTCAGGGACCATTCTCCTGTGGAGATGAGGTTCCTGGACAGTATGTCTGGACCGTCGTTCAGATGGCCCGGCACGTGCGTCGCTCTGAGCGAGAGCAGGCGGCTCTGCGACCAAACTAGAATGCGGTGTGCCAGTAGACAGAGGTTTCTGGATCTGACACCGCCCTGACGGTTGAGATAGGAGACCACCGCCCTGTTGTCCGAACGGATCAGGACGTGGTGTCCCCGAATGAGCGAGAGAAAGCGCGAGAGCGCGTTCTCGACCGCAAGCATTTCCAGACAGTTTATGTGTAAGGGGCTTTCCTGAGTCGACCAGTGGCCGAAGGCCGGTGAGCCCTCGCAGACTGCACCCCAACCCGTGTTGGATGCATCTGTCGAGATGACTTTTCGGCAGGAAAAGGTCCCCATCGTGAGGCCCTGGCGAAACCATTCTGCTACTGTCCATGGCTGCAGCGCCGTGAGACATGTCTGCGTAACCTTGATCAGCTGGCGGCCCGTGTTCCACGCGCGGTGGGGTACACGGCTGTTTAACCAGAGCTGAAGCGGGCGTATGTGCAGAAGGCCCAGCTGAAGTACAGCGGAGGCTGAGGCCATGTAACCCAGCATCCTCTGAAAAGCTTTTAGAGGAGTGCGGGCGTCCATCTGAAACGAGGCGGCTAGACGCTGAACACTGCGCGCGCGGTGTGTAGACAGGCGAGCCGTCATCGTGACCGAGTTCAAATCTATTCCTAGGAAGGAAATCGATTGACTGGGAAGAAGGGAGCTCTTTGACCAGTTGACAGAGAGACCCAGCGCTTCCAGATGGTTGAGGAGAACTGCGCGGTGCGACAGAAGCTCCGTCTGTGATTGGGCCAAAATCAGCCAGTCGTCCAGATAATTCAGAATGCGCAGCCCCTGGCTTCGCAGGGGGGCGAGCGCCGCGTCCATGCACTTCGTGAATGTACGGGGCGCCAGAGATAAGCCGAACGGGAGAACGGCATATTGATAAACAAGACCCTCGAAGGCGAAACGTAAGAATGGCCTGTGACGGGGATTTATCTGGATCTGAAAATAGGCGTCTTTCAGGTCTAGAGAGATGAACCAGTCCCCCTGGCGCACCTGCGCGAGGAGTTTCCTGGTAGTGAGCATCTTGAACGGTCTCTTCATGAGCGCTTTGTTCAAAGACCTGAGATCTAAAATCGGTCTGAGGCCGCCGTCTTTCTTGGGAACCAGAAAATAACGGCCGTAAAACCCCGACTCGGTCATAGATGGCGGGACTCTCTCTATAGCGCCCTTTTGCAACAGCGTCGCAATTTCTGAGCGGAGCGTGCCGGCGGCCAGCGGGCTGACAGTAGATTCGAGCTGCGCGCGCGCACGAGGCGGGCGGCGGCGAAACTGCAGCAGATAGCCGTTCTTTATAATGCTTAACACCCACGGGGAAATGCCTGGAATGGCTTCCCACGCTTTGGAGCATGCGGCTAGTGGGCGAATGGCTATATTGCCCTGATTGCTGCACATAGCGGGCTGGACACAGTGTGTGGGCGCGCTTTGAATGTGTGTGGCAACGGGATTTGCACTCAGAGAGGAGTCTATGGGCCGTGCAACAGAGCGAGCAGAGAGGAGACACGCGCACGAGCTCGTGGGCGTGTTTATGTTCTCTGAATCTAGAGCGGGCTCTGCCCGTTTCATGTGATGGGGCTCTGATAGAGACACGGGATATGTTATGCTTGTGTGTATCGGTGAGCACATGATTGTGGGCACTTTTTGTACACAACTGGCAAATTTTCTCTTTTTGAGATTTCTCTAGGTAGCCATAAAAACGGCTTTTTGACGCTCGCAAGCGGGCTGGGACACCGGCTTGTTTGTGGCGGTCAACACTACAGCAGTCGGCGAAATAACGGGGACTGGCAGAGGGCGAAGCTTTGACGGCGGTCCGGCCGCAGCGGGAGAGCACCGTCGTTTTCTTGACTTTGCTAGGCAGACTTCTGATGATCAGGCTTCAGCGTGATCTTAGTTCGCGGGCCTCGTGGGGGCGGCGGTCTGCGGCGGCTGTCAGAGCGAGAGCGAGGGCGGGCGCCCTGTCTGCGCTGGGCTGTTTGAGTCTGCGGAGGGGGGCGCTGTGGCGGAGCTCTGGCGGGAGGCTCGCGAGAGCGGCCCGCGGAAGAGCTAGCGCGGCGTGGCAGAAACAAATTCATCGCCTGAGTAGCTTTCTGTACCTCAGAGAAGCGATTGACGATTCCCGTGACAGCGGATCCAAACAGGCCCGTCGGGGAGAGGGGCGCGTTGAGAAACGCGGCGCGCTCAGAGTCTCCCATGTCGGCGAGCGTGAGCCATAAGTGTCTCTCGGCAACACACAGGCTGGCCATGCATCTCCCCAGAGCTTGTGCGGCGGCTTTAGTGGCGCGAAGGGCGAGGTCCGTAGCACTTCTCAGATCCGTGACAGCGGGGGCGGGGTTCCTACCGCCTTCGGCACATTCACGGAGAATATCGCTCTGCAGAACTTGGAGGACAGACATCGAATGAAGCGCGGCGGCGGCCTGACCGGCGGCGGCGTATGCGCGAGCATGAAAGCTCGAGGTCGCTCTGCACGCTTTTGAAGGAAGCGTGGGTGAAGAACGCCATCTAGCAGAGGGCGGGCAGAGGTGCGCGGCGACCAAGTCCTCGACGGGCGGCATGGCTGAGTAGCGTTTCTCGGCGGCTCCGTCCACCGAGCGCAGCGAGGCGGATATATCGGAGCGGTTTCTGGCCGAGAGCGGGGCATTCCAGGACTTTGTTAATTCTGCGTGAAGCTCAGGCAGAAATGGAGCGGCCTGGTTGCACGCGGGGGTCGAGCGCCGATGAAAAAAGCTGCCGTCCATCCGGTTCGGGGCCTGCTCAGGTGGAGGAGACCACTCGAGACCGAGGCGTTCGACGGCCTGTGAGAGGAGGCGCATTAGCTCTTCCTCTATCCCGGCGCGGGTCCCCGTCGACTCTCTCGTGGAACCGAGAGATGACCAGTCTTCACTGTCAGAAGCGAGCAGTGAGCAGGAGTCCTTCTCCTCCGCGGCGTCATAGGAAGCAACAGAGCGGCCACTCGGCGGCAACTGTATGTCCGGCAGGGGCGGGGAGGGAGAGCGGGAAGCGGGAGGCGGCGGCGGCGGCCCGCATGTTTCCGCTGGTGGCTCCGGCGGCCTTTGTGAGCGGCGTTTCTTCTTCCGCGGCGAAGAGACAGGCGGCGCGGGAGCGGATTTCACTGCCAGAAGTCGTGCCCGCAGGGACGATAACGGTAGGCTTTCACAGAAGTCGCAACCTCCATCCGCGAGGGCGAGTTCTGCATGCTCGAGTCCCAGGCAGAGAGCGCAGATGACATGGCGGTCTCCGTCCTCGAGACGAGCGCGGCAGGAGCCGCAGGAAAAACGAGGCATCTTTAGAAAGACGCTCGGCTCTTTCAGATATAGTTTTGAGAAAAAAGGATACAGTCGTCGGATGGCTTAGCTTGCAGGGCGGCTGAAGGTGGCGAAGACGGCCGGCTTCTTCAGGGTCCGCGGAGCTCGCTAGAGGTGCCTTCTCGACGGCGACGGCTTTTTCCCAGAAAACAGCAGAAGCGTGCAGCTTGCTGAAGATGAAATGAATCAACATATAAGCCTGGGAGAGACTGTTATATACCCCATGGCCACGCCCACTCTGGCGGGCCATGACGCAATGAGCGCGCGGGCGCCTCTCATTGGAAGCGGGTTCAGTCCCGCTCTCCCATAGGCTTAAGCAGTTCTCTCTGAGCGAACCAATGAGCTGCTAGCTAGCCCGCTCTAGGTCTGCCGCAGAGGAACTGCGTTGTGTATGGATACAAATTATGAAATAATTTTTGGCTTCAATATCTCAGCAAAGATGAATCTTTCCCGTAGCGTAAGCTAGCTTACGCAATACGAGAGAACCTCTCGTAAGAGAACGACGGTGCTCTCCCGCTGCGGCCGGACCGCCGTCAAAGCTTCGCCCTCTGCCAGTCCCCGTTATTTCGCCGACTGCTGTAGTGTTGACCGCCACAAACAAGCCGGTGTCCCAGCCCGCTTGCGAGCGTCAAAAAGCCGTTTTTATGGCTACCCAGAGAAATCTCAAAAAGAGAAAATTTGCCAGTTGTGTACAAAAAGTGCCCACAATCATGTGCTCACCGATACACACAAGCATAACATATCCCGTGTCTCTATCAGAGCCCCATCACATGAAACGGGCAGAGCCCGCTCTAGATTCAGAGAACATAAACACGCCCACGAGCTCGTGCGCGTGTCCCCTCTCTGCTCGCTCTGTTGCACGGCCCATAGACTCCTCTCTGAGTGCAAATCCCGTTGCCACACACATTCAAAGCGCGCCCACACACTGTGTCCAGCCCGCTATGTGCAGCAATCAGGGCAATATAGCCATTCGGCCA
Organism: Tiaroga cobitis; assembly: GCA_030578255.1. Lineage (NCBI taxonomy): Eukaryota > Metazoa > Chordata > Actinopteri > Cypriniformes > Leuciscidae > Tiaroga > Tiaroga cobitis. The sequence continues at coordinate 8,620,471 of CM060603.1, read as the reverse complement.
CTAGCCGCATGCTCCAAAGCGTGGGAAGCCATTCCAGGCATTTCCCCGTGGGTGTTAAGCATTATAAAGAACGGCTATCTGCTGCAGTTTCGCCGCCGCCCGCCTCGTGCGCGCGCGCAGCTCGAATCTACTGTCAGCCCGCTGGCCGCCGGCACGCTCCGCTCAGAAATTGCGACGCTGTTGCAAAAGGGCGCTATAGAGAGAGTCCCGCCATCTATGACCGAGTCGGGGTTTTACGGCCGTTATTTTCTGGTTCCCAAGAAAGACGGCGGCCTCAGACCGATTTTAGATCTCAGGTCTTTGAACAAAGCGCTCATGAAGAGACCGTTCAAGATGCTCACTACCAGGAAACTCCTCGCGCAGGTGCGCCAGGGGGACTGGTTCATCTCTCTAGACCTGAAAGACGCCTATTTTCAGATCCAGATAAATCCCCGTCACAGGCCATTCTTACGTTTCGCCTTCGAGGGTCTTGTTTATCAATATGCCGTTCTCCCGTTCGGCTTATCTCTGGCGCCCCGTACATTCACGAAGTGCATGGACGCGGCGCTCGCCCCCCTGCGAAGCCAGGGGCTGCGCATTCTGAATTATCTGGACGACTGGCTGATTTTGGCCCAATCACAGACGGAGCTTCTGTCGCACCGCGCAGTTCTCCTCAACCATCTGGAAGCGCTGGGTCTCTCTGTCAACTGGTCAAAGAGCTCCCTTCTTCCCAGTCAATCGATTTCCTTCCTAGGAATAGATTTGAACTCGGTCACGATGACGGCTCGCCTGTCTACACAGCGCGCGCGCAGTGTTCAGCGTCTAGCCGCCTCGTTTCAGATGGACGCCCGCACTCCTCTAAAAGCTTTTCAGAGGATGCTGGGTTACATGGCCTCAGCCTCCGCTGTACTTCAGCTGGGCCTTCTGCACATGCGCCCGCTTCAGCTCTGGTTAAACAGCCGTGTACCCCACCGTGCGTGGAACACGGGCCGCCAGCTGATCAAGGTTACGCAGACATGTCTCACGGCGCTGCAGCCATGGACAGTAGCAGAATGGTTTCGCCAGGGCGTCACGATGGGGACCTTTTCCTGCCGAAAAGTCATCTCGACAGATGCATCCAACACGGGTTGGGGTGCAGTCTGCGAGGGCTCACCGGCCTTCGGCCACTGGTCGACTCAGGAAAGCCCCTTACACATAAACTGTCTGGAAATGCTTGCGGTCGAGAACGCGCTCTCGCGCTTTCTCTCGCTCATTCGGGGACACCACGTCCTGATCCATTCGGACAACAGGGCGGTGGTCTCCTATCTCAACCGTCAGGGCGGTGTCAGATCCAGAAACCTCTGTCTACTGGCACACCGCATTCTAGTTTGGTCGCAGAGCCGCCTGCTCTCGCTCAGAGCGACGCACGTGCCGGGCCATCTGAACGACGGTCCAGACATACTGTCCAGGAACCTCATCTCCACTGGAGAATGGTCCCTGAACGCACAAACGGTCCAATCACTGTGGCGGCTAATCGGCAGAGCAGAGGTAGACCTCTTCGCGTCAGAAGAGAACGCTCACTGCCCAATATATTTTTCGAGGAGCGAGGACGCGCTAGCCCAGGAATGGCCTCGCCGCCCGCTCTATGCATTCCCTCCGATCGCTCTGTTACCACAGGTAATTCAGAGGATCAGGGACGCACGCCACTCGGTGCTCCTCATAGCCCCGCGTTGGGAGAGTCAGAATTGGGTTCCGGAGCTCACGCAGCTGTCACAGACAGCCCCGTGGCCCATCCCAGTCAGAGCAGATCTCCTCTCTCAAGCTCGCGGCACGATCTGGCACCCCCATCCACGGCGCTGGGCGCTACATGCATGGGTGATCAACGACTATTCGTCGATTTGCCAGAGGGAGTAAGAAACACTATCATACAGGCTAGAGCACCTTCCACGAGAAGGCTCTATGCGTCTAAATGGTCTGTGTTCTCAAAATGGTGCACCGATAAACAGCTGGACCCACAGTCATGCGAGGTGCCGTCTTTGCTAATGTTCCTTCAAGAGATGCTGGACAAGGGCAGGTCCCCCTCCACTCTCAAGGTTTACGTGGCAGCCGTCGCAGCGTTCGCTGAACCCCGACGCGCTCAGTCCCTGGGCAAAGACGAGTTAGTCATCCGCTTCCTCAGGGGAGCTAAGAGGATGAACCCTCCGCGGCCCCCGTCGGTTCCTATTTGGGATCTTTCTATAGTCCTCGAAGCTATGAAAGCACCCCCGTTCGAACCGCTCGAGTCTGTGGACCTAAAATACCTCTCGCTCAAAACCGTTTTCCTGACGGCTCTGTCCTCAGTAAAACGCGTAGGGGATCTTCACGCGCTCTCATCCAGCGCCGCGTGTCTTGAGTTTGGGCCGAATGACTCGGTTGTCATTCTCAAACCTAGGCATGGCTATGTCCCGAAAGCGATTGGTACCCCGTTCAGGGCGCAGATTATCTCCCTATCGGCTCTGCCTGCATCCGATAGCGAGCGCGACGCCAATCTCCTCTGCCCGGTGCGGGCTCTGAGATTGTACACGACGCGCGCTGCCGCGTTCAGACGCGCTGAGCAGCTTTTCGTGTCGTTTGGGGGGCGCACCAAAGGTCTGGCCGCCTCTAAACAGACACTGTCTAGATGGATAGTGTACGCGATTGCCTCTGCTTACACATCTAAATGCCTGCCCTGCCCTCTGGGCATCAGGGCGCACTCCACTAGAGGCATGGCCTCATCGTGGGCATGGTCCTGTGGAATTTCCATTCATGACATCTGTGTGGCCGCGGGATGGGCTTCCCCGTCCACTTTTGTCAGATTTTACAACTTGGAAGTCCCCGCCTTGCAGGCAAAATTACTAGCTGTCTAACGACCAGCTCTCTAAGAAGCTGCATTTCTGAGAGTCCCTCACAACCGGTTCGCCCCTTGTGCTCTCCTTAAATGCTTTTACACTTCATGTGCCCGCTCTGCTGGCCCCATACATGCTTATGTGTACTTTTCATGTGCCCGCTCTGCCGGCCTCATAGTACATTCACTCCACGTTAAAAATCCCCCGGTAGATCCCTGGGTTTTCATGTGTGGTTTCATAGCGCGCACGGCGTTGACCAGGTGTTCCCGTAGCGTAAGCTAGCTTACGCAATACGAGAGAACCTCTCGTAAGAGAACGAACCGGTTACCTAACGTAACCTCGGTTCTCTCTAGAAGAGGGAACGAGTATTGCGTTCCCGGCCGTGCTTGCGCTACTAGCGTTTCGCTTCACGCTGAAATAAATCAACATATAAGCCTGGGAGAGACTGTTATATACCCCATGGCCACGCCCACTCTGGCGGGCCATGACGCAATGAGCGCGCGGGCGCCTCTCATTGGAAGCGGGTTCAGTCCCGCTCTCCCATAGGCTTAAGCAGTTCTCTCTGAGCGAACCAATGAGCTGCTAGCTAGCCCGCTCTAGGTCTGCCGCAGAGGAACTGCGTTGTGTATGGATACAAATTATGAAATAATTTTTGGCTTCAATATCTCAGCAAAGATGAATCTTTCCCGTAGCGTAAGCTAGCTTACGCAATACTCGTTCCCTCTTCTAGAGAGAACCGAGGTTACGTTAGGTAACCGATTCGTTTTCTTGACTTTGCTAGGCAGACTTCTGATGATCAGGCTTCAGCGTGATCTTAGTTCGCGGGCCTCGTGGGGGCGGCGGTCTGCGGCGGCTGTCAGAGCGAGAGCGAGGGCGGGCGCCCTGTCTGCGCTGGGCTGTTTGAGTCTGCAGAGGGGGGCGCTGTGGCGGAGCTCTGGCGGGAGGCTCGCGAGAGCGGCCCGCGGAAGAGCTAGCGCGGCGTGGCAGAAACAAATTCATCGCCTGAGTAGCTTTCTGTACCTCAGAGAAGCGATCGACGATTCCCGTGACAGCGGATCCAAACAGGCCCGTCGGGGAGAGGGGCGCGTTGAGAAACGCGGCGCGCTCAGAGTCTCCCATGTCGGCGAGCGTGAGCCATAAGTGTCTCTCGGCAACACACAGGCTGGCCATGCATCTACCCAGAGCTTGTGCGGCGGCTTTAGTGGCGCGAAGGGCGAGGTCCGTAGCACTTCTCAGATCCGTGACAGCGGGGGCGGGGTTCCTACCGCCTTCGGCACATTCACGGAGAATATCGCTCTGCAGAACTTGGAGGACAGACATCGAATGAAGCGCGGCGGCGGCCTGACCGGCGGCGGCGTATGCACGAGCATGAAAGCTCGAGGTCGCTCTGCACGCTTTTGAAGGAAACGTGGGTGAAGAACGCCATCTAGCAGAGGGCGGGCAGAGGTGCGCGGCGACCAAGTCCTCGACGGGCGGCATGGCTGAGTAGCCTTTCTCGGCGGCTCCGTCCACCGAGCGCAGCGAGGCGGATATATCGGAGCGGTTTCTGTCCGAGAGCGGGGCATTCCAGGACTTTGTTAATTCTGCGTGAAGCTCAGGCAGAAATGGAGCGGCCCGGTTGCACGCGGGGGTCGAGCGCCGATGAAAAAAGCTGCCGTCCATCCGGTTCGGGGCCTGCTCGGGTGGAGGAGACCACTCGAGACCGAGGCGTTCGACGGCCTGTGAGAGGAGGCGCATTAGCTCTTCCTCTATCCCGGCGCGGGTCCCCGTCGACTCTCTCGTGGAACCGAGAGATGACCAGTCTTCACTGTCAGAAGCGAGCAGTGAGCAGGAGTCCTTCTCCTCCGCGGCGTCATCGGAAGCAACAGAGCGGCCACTCGGCGGCAACTGTATGTCCGGCAGGGGCGGGGAGGGAGAGCGGGAAGCGGGAGGCGGCGGCGGCGGCCCGCATGTTTCCGCTGGTGGCTCCGGCGGCCTTTGTGAGCGGCGTTTCTTCTTCCGCGGCGAAGAGACAGGCGGCGCGGGAGCGGATTTCACTGCCAGAAGTCGTGCCCGCAGGGACGATAACGGCAGGCTTTCACAGAAGTCGCAACCTCCATCCGCGAGGGCGAGTTCTGCATGCTCGAGTCCCAGGCAGAGAGCGCAGATGACATGGCGGTCTCCGTCCTCGAGACGAGCGCGGCAGGAGCCGCAGGAAAAACGAGGCATCTTTAGAAAGACGCTCGGCTCTTTCAGATATAGTATTGAGAAAAAAGGATACAGTCGTCGGATGGCTTAGCTTGCAGGGCGGCTGAAGGTGGCGAAGACGGCCGGCTTCTTCAGGGTCCGCGGAGCTCGCTAGAGGTGCCTTCTCGACGGCGACGGCTTTTTCCCAGAAAACAGCAGAAGCGTGCAGCTTGCTGAAGATGAAATGAATCAACATATAAGCCTGGGAGAGACTGTTATATACCCCATGGCCACGCCCACTCTGGCGGGCCATGACGCAATGAGCGCGCGGGCGCCTCTCATTGGAAGCGGGTTCAGTCCCGCTCTCCCATAGGCTTAAGCAGTTCTCTCTGAGCGAACCAATGAGCTGCTAGCTAGCCCGCTCTAGGTCTGCCGCAGAGGAACTGCGTTGTGTATGGATACAAATTATGAAATAATTTTTGGCTTCAATATCTCAGCAAAGATGAATCTTTCCCGTAGCGTAAGCTAGCTTACGCAATACGAGAGAACCTCTCGTAAGAGAACAGGTTTGCTTGAGCATTCTGTCCTAGGGTCACATCTTGTTACATCATGTTTTTGATTCGTTTTAATACAGTGCTGGTCAGAATTATTTTTCACCTTGGTAAATATGATCAAAGATGGCTGTAAAAAATAAATCTGCATTGTTAATCCTTTTGATATTTTATTTTAAAAAAATAGCAAAAATCTAAACTTTCATTGAAGTAATTGAATTGAAAGTGGAGGGGAAATCGCATTTTGAAATAAATGTTTTTCTCCAAAACACCATGGCCACAATTATTTTCACCCTTTTATTAAATACTTTTTGCAACCTCCTTTTTCCAAGATAACAGCTCTGAGTTTTCTCCTGTAATGCCAGTTTGGAGAACAACTGACCTGAGATCAGAGACCATTCCTCCATACAGAATCTCTCCAGATCCTGCAGATTCCCAGATCCATGTTGGCGCTTCTCCTCTTCAGTTCAGCCACTCATCTTCTATAGGGTTCAGGTCAGGGACTGGGACGGCCATTCCAGATGCTTGGTTTTGTGCTCAGTGACCCATTTTTGTTTTGATGTTGATTGTCCTGATGGAAGATCCAACCACGGCCCATTATAAGATTTCTAGCAGAGGTTGTCAGGTTTAGATTTTTTATCTGTTGGTATTTGATCGAATCCAAGATGCCATGTATCTGAACAAGATGTCCAGGACCTCTGGCAGAAAATTAGGCCCACAGCGTTAAAGATCCAGCAGAGTATTTCATTTTACACATGGGGTACTTTTTTATCCCTGTATGAACCAAACCCATATTAAGTGTTTGCTGCCAAAAACGCTAATTTGTTTGTTTCATTTGACCACAGAACCCGTCCCGTTTGAAGATCCAGTCGTGTCAGTTACTTTTCAAACGTTCTGAAAACAAACAAAAAAAGAGCTTTTTGGTAGCAAACACTTAATATGGGTTTGGTTCATACATCTATTCTCGCTCATCTTTCCATGGTTTCTTCAAAAAGTGTAATATTGAACTTTGTGCCTCCATGGCTCAGTTTTTTCTCGCGGCTACGCTACTGATTTATACAGTGTTTTCTTTGTTCATGGTCTGGTGTCGTGTGTGTTGCTTCCAGTTCTTTTTTCTTCCCAAATGTTTGAATTTACTTTGTTTCGATTGTCTCCCTGTGCCTGCTGGATATACTTAAATAACTTAGGATAATAACTGCATTTGGATCCTACTCTCTGTTTTTTTCTGAAACAACACATTCCAAAAGTGTCGTGAAATGTGCAAGCAACGTAATGTTGCAACTTGCCACATTGAGCCTGGGTTGCATTTACTGGTGGCTTAAAGCATTGCTAAAAATGAACAAATTTGCTGAAGTACTTTGTAAAGAAACATGCATGAAGTTGGGTAGAATTTGTAGAACTTTGTGAATGACAGGCAGACCTGTAAAGGTTTAGTTTCTGTGTGGACTGAGGACTTATTTTTCATATTGCCATTCAGACACTTTGTCGTGTCACTAGTTAATCCCCCTGAAGACGCACCTCATGAAACACCCTTCTGTGGAACAGCACTATCGGTTCCTTGCATTATCATTGGGGCTTGTTCCACTAAGTGGACAAATTTTGGTAGATAATGGCAGACATTATTTTGTGGATATGAGGAGGACAGTAATAAACCAAAAAGCATGGTTTACTGTCCTCCTCATATCCACAAAATACCGTAAAACTTCAAATAGTAGCCCGGGCTTTTATTTTCCCAAACCGTCGAATTGCACCGGCTTGTATTTGAGACAGGCGTCTATATGAGTCAGGCCTTTATAATTTAGTGTTGAGATGTTGGTCATTGAGTGTATGTCTCTAATCTATAAAAATCTCCAAATGCTCCACGTTAAACTGCGGTCTTCCAACCTTTTACTGTCGCGTCGTCAATTGATTTTGATTAATATGCGCGAGGGAGAGAGAGCAAGACAGCGCTCGTGTTGTTTGAAGATGTGAGAGTGCGCGCGCGCGGCCGGGGCGCGCTCTCTCTCTCTCTCTCTCTCTCTCTCTCTCTCTCTGCTCGTAACGCGCCCTGTCAAGCGCAGCAGTCATTCTATTCTACATCACTCATCGATCAAAAAAAGCTTTGGAGGGACAAAAAATTGCTTTGGCGGCCGCGAAAAAGCGGACGATCTGACGGTTTTAGAGGATTAAATACAACCCGAAACTAAAAAACAGACCCGGCCTCTATTTGAGACCGGCCTTTATTTACCCAAACCTGCAGCCACACCAGGCGTGTAAAAGAGACAGGCGTCTATTTGGGACTCGGCTATTATTTGAAGTTTTACGGTAATCTCTAATCACATAGAAAACAGCAGATATGTTTTATGAGAGCGAGAGTAATTGTCCTCCTATTGAAGAGAGCAGTGCATGATAACTGAGACGAGGGACACTAAACAAAGCACAGGTGTCAAAGTGATTGCTGTCCTGGCGATGAGTGTGATTCGACATGTTTAGCAACTCCTCACATATCAACATACAGATGTATTAAAATAGCTGCATCTGATGCACACGTTCATGCATAGACAAAAGTCGCCTGTCAGAGTCCGGACTGATGACTCCTGCAGACATTTTTTGTCCTAATTCTTTTTATATACTTTTTGGGTTAAAAAAATCACTGATAATAATAGGAAATATTTATTACACACCAAATCAGCATTTTAGAAAGATTTCTGAAAGATCATGATGTTGCAAAAACATAACAAATATTTAAAAATGGCAGTTGCTTCAATGCATTTAGGGGTGTGGTCCTGGTCAAGACAATCTCCTGAACTCCAAACTGAATGTCAGAATGGGAAAGAAAGGTGATTTAAGCAATTTTGAGCGTGGGATGGTTGTTGGTGCCAGACGGGCCGGTCTGAGTATTTCACAATCTGCTCAGTTACTGGGATTTTCACGCACAACCATTTCTAGGGTTTACAAAGAATGGTGTGAAAAGGGAAAAATATCCAGTATGCGGCAGTCCTGTGGGCGAAAATGCCTTGTTGATGCTAGAGGTCAGAGGAGAATGGGCCGACTGATTCAAGCTGATAGAAGAGCAACTTTGACTGAAATAACCACTCGTTACAACCGAGGTATGCAGCAAAGCATTTGTGAAGCCACAACACGCACAACCTTGAGGCGGATGGGCTAAACAGCAGAAGACCCCACCGGGTACCACTCATCTCCACTACAAATAGGAAAAAGAGGCTACAATTTGCAAGAGCTCACCAAAATTGGACAGTTGAAGACTGGAAAAATGTTGCCTGGTCTGATGAGTCTCGATTCCTGTTGAGACATTCAGATGGTAGAGTCAGAATTTGGCGTAAACAGAATGAGAACATGGATCCATCATGCCTTGTTACCACTGTGCAGGCTGGTGGTGGTGGTGTAATGGTGTGGGAGATGTTTTCTTGGCACACTTTAGGCCCCTTAGTGCCAATTGGGCATCGTTTAAATGCCACGGCCTACCTTAGCATGGTTTCTGACCATGTCCATCCCTTTATGGCCACCGTGTACTCATCCTCTGATGGCTACTTCCAACAGGATAATGCACCATGTCACAAAGCTCGAATCATTTCAAATTGGTTTCTTGAACATGACAATGAGTTCACTGTACTAAAATGGCCCCCACAGTCACCAGATCTCAACCAAATAGAGCATCTTTGGGATGTGGTGGAACGGGAGCTTCGTGCCCTGGATGTGCATCCCACAAATCTCCATCAACTGCAAGATGCTATCCTATCAATATGGGCCAACATTTCTAAAGAATGCTTTCAGCACCTTGTTGAATCAATGCCACGTAGAATTAAGGCAGTTCTGAAGGCGAAAGGGGGTCAAACACAGTATTAGTATGGTGTTCCTAATAATCCTTTAGGTGATTGTATATATACATATATATATATATATATATATATATATATATATATATATATATATATATATATCCCCCAATCTTTTAAATGGTAGTGTACATTGAAAATAGTTAGTAAGGAGTTCATTATCTTATCAATATGTAAAGCAGATGTTATAATTTATTTTTAGAACCAGAGTAGTTTATTTTTCCCCGAAATAAAAAGGGGGGGAAAGTGTCAAAGTGTCTTCAGTATTAAACTGAAGACACTTTTTCAAAACATAGTATGAACTAGGATCAGTTTTGAAACGCACACTGAAATGAATCTTTGCTTAGTGTTTTCTCACGCTTCACTACAGCTGAGCTCACGTCACTAATGACAAATGTAGCTAATTCGCCACTTTGATCTAGTTACTTCCCAAGATTGATAATGACTACTTGAAATCAGTTATTTTGGCTGATTATACACGTAGGGTTAGCATTCAGTCTAATGGTCTGAAGTACCTCCCTTGCATCTGCTCCAACAATGGCCAAACCCTGACTTTGTGTCTGCAGCATCAGGTGCTTCGGCTCTGACAGCTCGGATGAAGCCATTTTGAGCGTTCACAGAATCATTAGCATTCTACCAATCAAATGAGGAGATGCTCCCACACACCCAGAATCCCAGCGCACCCACAAACACACACTACCATATTGTGCGAAGGAGATCCATCATCATGTGGTAACGGGAATCCCTTAAAATACGCCTCATTCCCGCTCGCTCACAGACAGTATTGCATTGGAGGTGGGGGCGCTGGGGTCATACTGTCCTGGGAAAGTTAAGTTCTCCATTTAAATCAACAAACGATGTGGCCTTCTGCCGAGTATATGAATGTGCCCGGTGGCAGATGGCAGTGTTTCATACCCATAGACTCGAGCAAACCCTAATCCCCGGGGGATCACGCATTCCCGGGTCATCAGTTGTTCACATCAAGGAGAAAAAAGGGAAGAGAGAGAGAGAGAGAGAGAGAGAGAGAGAGAGAGAGAGAGAGAGAGAGAGAGAGAGAGAGAGAGAGAGAGAGAGAGAGAGAGAGAGAGAGAGAGAGGGAACGCTCGTTCTACCCCTCCCAAAGCCAACAAATACATTTCAGGGCACTTCAGTATAGAGACGTAAGCCTGATTGGGTGTCGATCATCTCATTAGTCTGGGGGGACTGGAAAGCCTTATGAATAATGATGCCAGCTAATTATAAAAGACAGATAGTCCTAGTGTGTGTTAGTAGAACATGGTTTAAGGAGCTCAGTAGGATCCCTCATTTTCTCCAACTCATTTAGTTGCCCGCCTGCCATTGGTTTCTAAGATGCCTGCTGATTTCCTTCATTGTTTGTTTAGGTGGGTGAGTCCCGCACCAGTCCCACGCTCCAGCCATGTGCGTGTGTTTGTACATATCAGCTGCTGCGGGCCAAACAAAGAGGCTCATGTGACTCAGCAGTTGAGGGAATAATGTTCCTCCCCCTCAGGCTCTATTGCTGAGAGACTTTCTCACACCTCTCCATCTGGACTGGCTTCTTTCGAAACGTCAATCACAGCAGGGACTCCCATTTTTCAGCCAGCTTTGGGGGATGACCCTCTCTGGGAGATTTGGAGAAAAGTCAGAGAGATTTCTGAGGGATGATCGCGTAGAAGTCGGCTTAACCTCGCCTAGATGTGCAGAAGGTTCATAAAAGTCATTTGACAAAAGCAGCTGTCAATCCTTAGAATTGACATTCTGTATTGGGTTGTATATAAACAAAACAAAAATCAAAGTAAAGGAAATGCACTCGGAAGCGAGTCGGAATCATATAAAAAGTCCGATCATTTAAAGCATAAACAATCCATTTCAATCAGAAATAATTCAATAATCAAATGTGACTACTGTTTTGTGTCAACTATGGTTGGTTTAGAATTTTACAAGGACCAACAAATGGAAATGAACAAACGCCCTCTAGTGGTAATGCCGTAGAAATGAGTGTGATGTTTTGTGTTTGAGCGCCCTCTGTCAATAACATCCAGAAGTGACACTTCTGTACGGGTCCCTTCTCGTCCCCAAAACTGACTGTTAACAACAATTATCCTGACCAGTGGAATGAGAATGAAAGTATGACAATGTCAGGTTTTTTTTTCAAATATCATATAACATAACTAAAATAAAATGCTTCAGAAATCATGCTTATTTTCTTAAACCTAGAATATTATTTAATCCAGGTTACTGTAATTCTGTATAAATACACATTGTTTCAATTTCCTAAATTTTCAAATTCACAAATACATTAAACCCTAAATTACATTTTTATGATTTTTATCATTTCATAATTTTTTAAAAACAAAGTTAATTGACTAACTTATAAGACTAGTCTTACCTTATGCAATCGGCCCCTGAACCTACAAATGCAAGCCTCTCTTAGCTTCAGTCTAAGTTATAATAATAATAATGAACTTTATTTTATATAGCGCATTTAAAACAGCTTCTCAAGGCACTTTACACAATAAAAAATACTAAGAAAATTAAAAAAAAATACACAGATAGAAATACACAGTGTACAACAACAACAACAAAAAAGAACACACTGGAATACAAAATAGTTAAAACCATCAAGAAAGATGAGTTTTTAGGTTAGATTTAAAAATGCTTTACATTGCAGATTGGTATTTGATATAATATTATTTTCATTTATTATCATAATTATAAGCACACTGGTTTGTAGCGCAAATAGTTTTGCTGTTATTCATGCTCTTTGATATTCATTTATTATTTACCTAGCATCTAATGAATCAGAAGTCTCACACATTCAAAGCTAATAGTTCTTCTGTGTTGGATACCTTTTGTTTTTACTTCTGTTTACACATGATTGTCTCTGATGATCCACTATGATGCTGTTTATGTATTACTGGAATGGAATGTGTCTGTGTGTGTGTGTGTGTGTGTGTTGTTCTGTTGTGTGTGTGTTGCTCTGTTGTAGAAATAATTGTATTTCTTTGCTGGTATGTAGTGATTGTAATATAGGTTGGCACTAACCCAAATTGTATACTAAATGAAAATCTGTTCTTTTACATGGTTTTCTTAGATAATGAGTTTATTGTTTAACTTTTAGCAAACAAAATGTGTCTCAACAATAGAATGAAATCATTTTAATTATTATGCTGTGTGGACATAAATCATGGATACTTACTTCTGAATGGCCATGGATGGAGAAAGATCCTTTTTATCATATAGTCACGGCACGTGCCAGCAGGGGGTGACACTAACCTGATCCCCTGTCTATGACTGTCTCTGGAGTACCACCAAAAGTGCACATTTTTAAAACCAGTGTGGCAATTGAGACATTCATGCGGAGTGAGGCCCTAGGTGGGATACATTTTCTGCATTAATACGTTTTCCTTTAAATAACTAATCCAATCCCATCAGAATTGGAGATTTATGACTTTTAGTGTATGTTAGGCTTGAGGTTAGAGTCAGCAAATGAAATGAAATTGAAGTTGCAATATTATTTTCTTACCTATTGTGACATATATCTGAGTGAAATGGCTTCTCAAACTAGACGAACTGTCTCTGGTTACTCAACGTCATCCTGGTTTCCTGAGAGGAGGGAACAAGACATTGCATCAGTAGCTGACACTATGGGGAAACCTTCTTTCTCCTAGAATACTGAAGCCCTATTGACTGGCGTTGTGCACATCACGCAGCATAACGTCATTTCATCAGGATCTTTTGACTGAGAGAACCATCTGATCCCCGATTATGAGTGTATGTAACTTATGCAATGTTACATTCCCTACTCTCAGGAACCAGGGAGACGTTCCCTTTCATGGGTTCATTCAACATTGCGTCAGTAGTTGGGTATCTTTTGTATTTTAACGATTCCGATTCCAATTATGCTCATCGATTCCAATTAGGTTAAAAGAAAACTTAGATATCATTCACATTTATTTCATTGTAGCTGAAATCAGCAGGCTTTTCCCTATGGTTTAAAAATACCATAGCAAAAACAACTAGCCTAACTAATAGACATTTCAAGCATTATTAAATACAAGTAAATACTCAGTAATTAATAAATAAACAAATTAGCAATTGCGCAAATAAATACAACTGAACAAAGATACGATTGAAATAAACAGTGTTTTAAGATTTTCAGGTATTCAGGTACAGAAACTGTAATCAAATGTAAAATAAAATAAAATAACACTGCATAACACTTTTTATGAATAAAATATACATTACAACAAAAGTTATTCAGTCAAGGACAGTGAGTGAATTTTCTCTTTGTCTTTTGTTGTTTGATTAACGTTATTATAGAGACATCAGCAGGAATATTAGGCTTTTCTTTTTCAACTGTTAATGTTCACTTACGATATAACCCAATGTGTTTACAAGAATATTCTGACATATCTTTGTGTGTATTTGTCCGTCCCCGATATATTTCAAGCGAAATCGAAGAACGAACTGATGTAACGTCATTTCAAACAAAATTTGAATCAACTTGCAAATTGGTCCGTGGCGATTATTTACTACACTGTTAACAATTTTCTTGTATTTTTACAGTACAGTACTGGCAGCAAGGTTGCCAGCAAGGTACTGTATTTCGATTTACAGTAACTGTACTGTAATTCAATTTACAGTACACACGAACAGTACTGTAAACTTACTAAACAGTACTGTACTGTATTGTATTTTTACTGTATTTTGTCATTTTTGTCTGCTTCTGTTGTAATTAATTATATGGTATTGTACTGTAATATCTATATTGATACATTATTGCAAAACGTAATTTTCAAATTACTAATGATATTATAACTATATAATATGTAGTTATTACAGTATATAAATCTATAGGTAATATGCAACTTCAGAATAACTGCAAATCAAAAGACAATCCAAACAATGTTCTGGTCAAAAAAAAATTTTATTGATCAATTACACTATTAAAACCATGTATGGTGAACGCATTTAAAGGGATAGTTCACTTTGAAATTAATTTTTGGTATGTTTTAGCTTACCTCAAGGGCATCTAAGATGTAGGTGTCTTTGTTTCCGCAGTAGTTTCAATTTTGATATTTTTAGGTCAGTCATATAATATAATGCAGGTCGCCCGCGCCCTCAGATCACTTGGACGTGGCTGTGATTACAAGAGGTAAAAACGATATAAATACTGCTCGTTTTCTCATACAAACCGCTCGTTTCGTGTCTTAGGCCATCAATGTGTACTTACATTTACGAGTCATTAAATCATGTTTAATTTGGACTTCTCTGTGCATGCTCTTTGAGGAAGTGACCATAGACCTGCATTATATGACTGACAGACAAGAACGGTTTGACCTAAAAATATCAAAATTGAAACTAATGCGGAAACAAAGACACCTACATCTTGGATGCCCTTGAGGTAAGCTAAAACATACCAAAAATTAATTTCAAAGTGAACTATCCCTTTAAGAAGAGGTTGAGAAACTGCATGACTTGCAGCTATAGCTGGACATACTTAAAGGGATAGTTCGGCCAAAAATGATATTTAACCCATGCATTACTCACCCTCAAGCCGTTCGAGATGCATATGTCAATCTTGTTTCAGACGAACACATTTTCAGTTATTTTAGAAAATGTCTTAGACCCTTCAGTGGATATAATGTGAGGCAATGGGGTCCACCTCCTTCAAGTCCCAAAATGTGCATACATCCTTCACAATAGTAATCCATCCGGCTCCAGGGGGATAAACGAAGGCCTTCTGAGGGTAATCCGCGCGGTTTTGTCGAAAAAATATACATATTTAAAAATTTATAAATAAAAATATCTGACTTCCGGCAACGATCGATGCGCGTTCACGTGCTTTCGTGTTTTGTTTTGCTCTGCTCTCTGGCTGCGCTGGCGCGTTCGTTCTACGTCACGACGGTTCCTACGCAACGTCCTACCTCGTACGGCGACTTCCATC
Source organism: Tiaroga cobitis (assembly GCA_030578255.1). NCBI lineage: Eukaryota > Metazoa > Chordata > Actinopteri > Cypriniformes > Leuciscidae > Tiaroga > Tiaroga cobitis. Next base: position 8,605,146 of record CM060603.1, on the reverse strand, counting down.
ACCCGTGAACGCGCGTCGATCGTTGCCGGAAGTCAGAAATTTTCATTTATAAAGTTTTAAATATGTATATTTTTTCGACAAAATCGCACGGATTACCATCAGAAGGCCTTCGTTTATCCCCCTGGAGCCGGATGGATTACTTTTGTGAAGGATGTATTCACATTTTGGGACTTGAAGGAGGTGGACCCCATTGCTTCACATTATATCCACTGAAGGGTCTAAGACATTTTCTAAAATAACTGAAAATGTGTTCGTCTGAAACAAGATTGACATATGCATCTCGAACGGCTTGAGGGTGAGTAATGCATGGGTTAAATATCATTTTTGGCCGAACTAGCCCTTTAAAAACTTGGCTGGGATTTTGAGGTGGTACTGGAACCTTGGACCGATGACCAAAACTGAAAAAGACATGACACACAAAAACACATATGACAAAATCTGTTAGCCACAGCACCAAAGATGAGCAGACAGACAGTGGAAGAGAGAGAATTCTGTTGAAATAACAAAAACAGCCACAAAAAAAAAAAAGTTTTAAAACTTTAAGTTTAAAACATTGTATTAACATGGCTAATACTTACATACAACTCCTTCCCAGGCTGCAAATTGTCCTACACTGTAGAGCTGTAAGAAATCAAAATAAATATTATTCAGTTAACGGTTATGTGTTTCTTGTTGAGGAAATATCTCATAAATCTGCTTACAATACATCTAAGTTAGGTTAATAAAACATAAGCTTCACTTGACCTCTCTAAATATTCTAACTTGATTTTTTGGCATGCATTTGACTTGTCTTTATTGGCTAATATATCATTAACTCTGATAGTCTGAAGTTTTTCAACAATTTACACCTTTATTTATATTTTTTAATTATTATAATAATCATTATAAATGGGTCTCCCGCCTAAAAAGAAATGAAGTAAAAGACTAAACTGGTACCAATAGCCAATCTCTCTAAGCACAAATAAATCACCCATTTTGCGTTCCAAAGGAAAGTGCAGTATTTTTAAGCCTTGCACGCGTCTTATTTTGTGTCTAAACGACTTATTCAATTTGGTCCAGTATTGATCATAAAATCATCAAGTTCGTCATTCGGGAAACGGACTGCAAATATAGCAGTTTGAGCAAAATGTAGGCTATATAACGTTGTCTATTATAAGTGCTTGTTTTTACCACTGACAGGCTCGGGTGTTCCCTACAGAGATAGGCCCAACAGTTAGACTAACATGATGTCAAATGCAGTAATTTTATCTCGCAGACCATCGTAAAACACATTTAATTAAAACTCGACAGAAACAAAATAAAACTCACAAAAGACCATCTCGATTTGTCTTTCCACCGTTCCCGCAATCACCAAATCTGTTTTGTTCCAAATAAAACGTAAGGTAGCCTATTGTTAATTCACGGAGTTATAACGTTAGATTTGAAAATGTCAGGACAAGCAGCAGGGTGAAAGAGCAGATAACGTTAACAAACTTAACAGTGTTTTTGCAACCGTCGCTGGCTAAACTTCCACTGTCATTTCACATTAAAAGCTATGTAGGCTACACACTATAGCGTAAAATCCTAAAACCTTATTATAAAATCCAAAATGAACTTACCAAATTTCCAGATATCCGCAGAGTGAGATATCCGCGCAGAGTGAGTGAACTGCCGCAGTTGTGCTCTGACGTCAGTCAGGCGGCGCGCGCGCTCTCTGTTTACAGCAACCCTGTATTTTTGCCTGGCATATTACAGCCAGGTTACAGCTAGGTTACAGCAACACTAAAATGTACTGTAAAATGTTCCCGCTCAAACAAAATTACCCAGAATGCAATGCAAATTACGGTATTTTACTGTAATATAGAAATGCAGTATTGTACTGTAGGTTTTAACAGTACTGTGCTGCTAAATCTACAGCGAAAGTTAACAGTGTAGGTGTGGCTCTGAGGCTCCGCCTTTTCTGCTTCATTTCTCCTGTTCAATCCTTGGAGGTCAGACATGATCCGCGAATGATAACATGAACACACTGGAGAACTGTTTCATAGTAGAAAATTAAGTTGTACTTCTGATGAAACGAGACACTGACACTATTTTTCATGTATATTACAGTAAAGCTGCTTGATTTTAAGCAATCTATTGTATAAAGTGCTATATCACGTGGCGTGACTTTACTAAAGTGCCGAATTGCAGAGCTCATGCAAACATATCCACGTTGCTGTGATCAGAGGAATGCTTCATGTACAGTCGTTTTCTGCCCTGAGGCGGGAAACTGTGTGAATTCATCAGTGTTTCACAGTAGTTCGCTGCCCCGAGGTGGGGGACTTAGTGTGCATCGGTGCTTGCTATACTTATAACTGCTTATTTCGCATGAAGGCGTGAATGGATATTTGCAATGATATTGAGGAGTTTTGTCTGTTTTTGCATTTATTTACAAAGGTAAGGACTTTGAACAAAAAAAGTTTTTCGCTCGTATAGGAGTGAGGGTTAGAGTGTGCAGGCCCTGATGCTTTTGGTACTTCTAGCGAGTTGGCCAGGCTTCACCGCTGGTTCGGGCAGAAGGACGTCCAGATGAGCGCTGAGCAGAAGATGAGTTTGAGTGGGAGGGGAGCATTTTAGAGTCAGTGCTCCGATCGGGCATAAAGTGACTCATGGCTTTAGATTGTTTCTGGGCTTCTAGAAAATGTTCTGAGAACGTGACTACAGCGTCACCAAAAAAATCCAGCCGCATGAACTGGGGCATCCAAAGCCCCTTTCACACAGCCCGTTGATCCCGGGAAATTGGCGTAAAATTGCTATGCCTTCTGTGTGAACGCAAACACGTCCCGGGATTCATGCCGGGATCGATGCAGGGATGGGGACCTAGTAACATTGCCGGGATCAGTCCCGGAACATGCCCTGTGTGAACAAACGCCAGGACCAATGCCGTAGGGGGTGTGTCGTAGTGAATGCCGTAAGGGGTGTGTCGACTCTTTTGCTCTTAGAAGAAAGTTTGTGTTCGTCATCAACAAAGAAAGAATGAAAAAATGTCTGCAAACTGGAATGAAGAAGAGACCAGGGACTCCTTACTATCCGTGCTGAAGCTGAGATCGTTCGCCAGCTTTGTGGAACAGTACGCAATGCGTTAGTGTACATGTCACATCCTGACGCCACGTGTCTTTACGGGATCTTTACGGGATGTGTGTACGCACTCACAGATTCCGGAAAATCACTGGCAGTGTGAATGAACCAAAATCAAACGATCCAGGGACAAATCCGGGGACACACGTGTATTTTCCGGAATCTCTGTGTGAAAGGGGCTCAAGAGAGCTGTCTTCTCAGAGTCTCTAATCTCAGTCAGCGTGAGCCACAAATTACCCATGCTGCGGCCAATGGACTAGGCAGTGTTTTTGTTGCTCAGAGGGCTAGGTCGATGGCACATAAACTCCTTAAACAATTCTGGGTCTGGACCTTTCTCATCCATCGACTTTAGCAGCTTCACCTGGAACATCTGAAGCACAGCCATGGTGTGGAGGGCTGAAGCTGCCTGTCCAATGGGAATAAAGGCCTTCGCTGCTGCCCGGCAAAGCGTCACCTTGGATTTCTAGCCTCTAGTCTCCTCGTGAAACTCGGGGAGGAATGGTGCTGGTTTCTGGGGGGGGGCATGCAGATACCATTCATCCAGTTGGCAGGCAGAGACCACTCCAGGCCTAATTTCTCTACTGCTGTAGTCAGAATGAGCAGCAGTTCGCCTCTCCTTGCTGTGAGACGCCGCTAGGACAGTACTAAGTGAAAAACCCCAGGCTCCTTCAGAGGGGCAGAGAGAGTCTTCAGCATAAGATTCAGCAGGTTCAGGTAAGTGCAAGGCACGCGGGAGCTGGGCCGGCGGAACCTCGTCACCTGAGAAAGCGGCCTCCGACAGCCTTACAATGGCGGAGGGGGAAACACGTTCATGGCCAGCTTGTCACCAAGAACGATGGCTATACAGAGGCGAATCCTGGCGCTAATCTCCTCGCTGTGAAGATAACCAAGCCCTTCCATCACTCCCTCCACATGTGCACGACCCAGCCAAAAACATGCACCAAGTGAGCTCTATAGGCACTGTACTGGATTTGCAGCCTGTTACAATGTTTTTGAGTTAAGTGGTAATTTTTTTTGTGAGATTATGTAAATTAATTAGGATTTAATTGGTAAGGATCCTCTTTCTTTAAGGGGAAGGTGTTATGGTGAGTGGGCGTGTTTTGTTTTGTTTTGTTTTTGTTCTTCTCTTGGTTTTTTAGGTAGCAGGTGAGATGAAAAACACCTGATTCAAATGAGGAGATTTATAAGTGTTCCTGTTACATGCATGGGATGGGTTGTGCTACGGAGAAGTGACATAATCTCCAGCTGACCTCTTGTCACCTCGCACAAATAGAAACTGACTAATCTCATGGCATAAGATTGCGTAATATTCGGTGAAACTCCTAGAATTATGTAATAAACTTTAGAAATGTTATCGACAATCTTGCTTTGTTCTCCCTTTAACTTGTTGTGGCCACGAGCCAGCCGTAACAGTCCCGCACAGGAATAGCACTGTTTCAAAGCCATCTCTTTCAAAGTTGTCTTGAAGTTCACCGGAGAGCAGAAGGGAAATATTCCAAATCAGGTGTTGATTAATGGCGAATGCAGGCTTAAGTAGACAGGTGTCATGACGGAGAAAGATTCTGATGCAATGATGTTAGCGGCTAGCCTGACTGCCTCAGACTTCGTACTTCCGCTCTATTTCAGTTCGCTTCTGTACTCAGTCTGAGACATCGGCTGTGTTCCAAACCGCATACTCAATGAGTAGGTACTTAATTTCAATAAGTACTTACTCAACGAGCGCTAAAAGAGTAGGTACTTTATAGCCAAATCTCGTTGAGTATGGCCCAGTCCCAATTCTCACTTGAGCCCTAAGGCCTTCCTGGAAGTGGACACTTGTTGAAAGTGCACTTAGCGGAGTAAGTGCGCAAGGGCCCAAAGCTGTGAAGAGCAGAATTGGGACAGTTTTGCACACGTCACTTCTGTTGTGATCAGGAGAGCAAACACCATTCATTTGGCTAATGTGTGTGCTGCTTATAATAGCTGTAACATGACACAATCCTTTGAATGAAAAAAAAAATCTTTTTTTACTCTTAGCTACCAACCTTTCCGTTAATGTTATTAATATTAAAACAGTTTTTGGCTAAGATAAATTGTGATTGGGGTTTACCTGAGCTTATACTGCCTTACCGTATTCACAGCGATTCGAAATGCAATTTTAATTATGTTATTATGGAAATTGATATATGAAATTCTTCCCATCCCATACATGAAAAAATACATGACGTGTTGGTGATATAGTATATATAGGCTAAGGCCATATTAAAAGTCTTACATAGGCTATATGAAATAAAATGACACAACCCTGTCTCTTTTTGTTAAATTTCAGTTTTATTGATCAATAATAGCCATTATTAAATTATAAGTAGCCTAAAAAGTATAAGAAGCTTTATAAGTCAAGAAATAAAGCAAGTTAAAAGATTCAGTCAAACATAAGTCAACAGGCTAACGTTACAACATTACAGTTAAATAGCATAAATATATAAAGTTATGAAACTTCACTTTGCCCTCAGCCAAAACGATTTGCCAGGGAACAAATCATAGATTAATGAGACCAAAGATCGCCTCACAAGCCGATTTATAGCTCATGTTTAACCACTAGACACAGAGCCCGCGGGAAACGTCAGAATGACTAGCCGAGTTAAGGCTGTTCCAGGCGGGGTACATGAGCGCTGAGCGCCCGCTGATCCCTGGAACTCCGAAAAAGTCAGATCAAAATTTTAAATAGGCGCTATCTTTATAAACAAACCACAGATTTGAGCTTTAAACAACTATATTCTCGACTGAAAAACTCTTAAAACTACATTTCGTGAGACGATAACACTAATATTTTTAAATTTCGCGGCCTTGAAAAACACTTCACCACACCGGCTTCCTTTATCTTCGGAGTTTCCGCTCCCGAACAGCACCATAGCAACCATTCTCCCCCATTGGTTAGCTGTTCGAAACGTCACAACACTACAAGGATTCTGGGTAATATCCCACAGCAAAGTGAGGTCTGATGCGCACTTGCGAAAGGGGTGCATTAAGTGCCCTTATGATCACCCCTGGAGAACACTATTAGAGGATCGGGACACCCTACGGTCTTGCACCCCTTAGCGAGAACGCGCATTGAGGGGCACAAGGGCGCAAGTGCGGGTATTGGGACAGGGCCTATGAATGCGATCCTTCAACATGTTGAAGTTATCATGTGACCTATGACGTTATCACAAGCGCAACCATTTAAAAGTTATGAGCAACAGGTGCACCGACATCTCACTGCATCAGTACAACCTAACTAAAAGTTTTCATCTGCCTCTGAAATGGTTGGCATGTCTGCAATAGCTTGACGAATGTGTGCACAAAGGAGTCGTCGGGCTGCTGCTCGGAGATCTCGCCTTTGGAGAAGACTGATGATTTTATACTCAAGCAAAGCAAGTATTACTACTTAAAAAATTAAGATTACCCCAGAATGAATTGCATTACTAGCCCACCCCAACACTTATGCACAATAATGACAAATGCTGACCAGCACTTAATTATATAACATTTTCTTAATTAAAATGATATATTTTGGTAAAACAAGCAAACTGTTGTATTGTCATATGACATAGATGTATTAATACATACAATTTCCTTCAAGCAATGATTAATGCAAGAATTCATGAAATGAATATTTTATTGAAACATGAATAAATATTTAATATGAAACATGAATAAAAATAAATGAATGAATAAAAGATATCATATCACAATAAAGAAATGCATATACAAGTCAATACCATATGAAACATTGCTTAATTCGAGCTTTTTGTTCTAACAAACTATGATGTATTTACAGGCGGTGAACCCCACATCATACTGCCATCTCAATAGAGCGGTTCCCATTCTGCGGCTTTATCTTGATGAAGCAGCTGACCACCGTGCCCACCTTCGCCTGTCTCTGCCGTCCATCAGGTCCCTGATTGCTGCAGTCAGACTGGAATCAGACCATGGATGGGAACGGGAGATTGAGGTCCTTGTGTTCCTGCACTGGCTGGCCCATGCAGCGTCATACAGGGTGGTGTCGCAGGCCTTCGACATCCCAAAGACCTCTGTGTATAACATTGTGCACAGAGTGAGCAAGGCCATCATGGGAATTTTGAGGAGGGTGATCTGCTTTCCGACCGGATATGACCTGGAGGCAGTGGGAGCAGGATTTGCACAGCTGTCTGGGTCACCAGCTTTCAGCAGAGTAGTTGGTGCAATAGACGGCTGTCATATCCGTATCAAACCTCCAGCAAATAACTCCCACTGTTACTTCAACAGGAAGCTGTTTCACTCCATCCAACTCCAGGCCATCTCTGATCACCGGGGGAAATTCCTTGATGTCTTTGTGGGATATCCTGGGTCTGTGCACGATGCCAGGGTGCTGAGGAACAGCCCTGTGTATGCTGGCAACCTTTACCCACCTGCAGGCAAGTGCATCCTCGGGGATGGAGGCTATCCTTGCCTGAGTGCACCCATCTGCCTCATCACCCCTTACAGAGAGCCTGTACAGAACCCTGTGCAGGCTCGTTTCAAAAGCAAGCACTCCCGTGCCCGCAACATCGTGGAGAGAGCTTTTGGGATGCTGAAGACACGCTGGCGCTGCATTTTCTTCAAGGCCTTGGAGGTGAGCCCTGCCTTCGTGCCTGAGATTGTTGCGTGCTGCGCTGTGCTTCACAATCTCGCTCTAGCCAATGGGGACATCGTTGAGCCAGAGGATGAGGAAGACCATGATGACGGCCCCCCTGATCCCCACAACCTTGCAGCAAGAGTGGGAGAACAAGTGCGGGACAATCTGGCTGCTGCAGTGTCTGCTCCAAACATCCCTGTGCCGGCTCTCCATGAGCATGACTACCTTTAAAACATTAAGAAAGATAAAAATGTTTTAAAATTCATGTTGTCAGCATTCAGTTTCTTGACAAATGTCATTTTATAGGTTTACAATTACATGCAAATATTTGTTAGAGCTTTAAAACCTTTTGTAGTGTAGAGGGATAAACCAATGAACTGGTTAGAAGAAGATTGCTGGTCAATCAGCAAGGCTCTTTACTCCAGGTTTGTCCAGGGTCATTGTCCCTGTAAATAAATGGAGTTAATCACTTTTGATAAAAAATATGTCAAATGCATAAATGTGATTGATATTTGTAAAGCATTTTTTGAACCAGTCATGGGCATAAACAGTCAAAGCTGCTTAGTTTGTCAAGGAATTACTATAATGCAAAATGCATACATAAATTTACTACAATTTATATTTGGTGGGTTAAAGGGTTGGTTCACCTCAACATATAAATACAGCAATTATTTACGGTTTACTATTTACTTATTTAATGTTTTTTATTGTTTAAATACAAAAGGGAATTTTTGTCAAGTTTGTTCTGCTGGTTTCATACAATATCAGTCAATGGAGCCCAACTTTCAGAAGCTTCATGGCATTATTTAATGATGCTTTTGAAGCTTCTGAAAGTCCATTGACTGATATTGTATTAAACCAAACAGTACAAACCTGACCAAAATCACCTTTTGTGTTCAGGAAAACAAAAAACAGAGGGATCAAACAACATCAAGGCGAGTAAATAATGACTATTGAATTATTACTATTATGATTTATTTGCTTGGGTTAAGTAACCCTTTAGTCACTATTTTACTGTGTGTAATTTGTGTAAACAGTCTCAAGTTCAGCTTTGGTCATGGAGGGCTATTATCCAGCAGAGTTTTTCCAACCCTAATTATACACCCCTGAATCAATTTAAACCAATTAATAACTGACTACTTGAAATTTACTGACAGGTGTGCTGGAACTTAACCCTCCATGACCTGCCTTTAAGATCCTTGCATGAACTCTGTAAACCTTTAAAAGTCATATAATACACTCCAGTAAAACAAGTGTTTTAAAGTGTTTTTTCTTCTTACATTACACCATACATTCACTAATTATTAATCAACGTTTCATAAATATTTAATTTATGAATTTGATTACAATCTTAAAGTATCACTAAATTTCTAGAAGTCTATAATGTGCTGTGAATGCCTAGGAATAGTTTGTTTTATATACATATTATTGTACAAAATTCTTAGGCCACCATTTGTAGTTGTTGCACAGTACTGTGTGTATATATATATATATCTATATATATATATATAGATTCCCATTTTTATTCACAAATTTAATTCACATCAACCCAAATGTGCAAAAGATCAGAAGATGTTTTTTGTCAAATAATTTATTTTTTGGCGAGCATCTGAAGAACAGAAAGGAACCTTTCATCCCTTTCGTTCCTTTCTCTTTCTCTCCTTTCCTCTCTCTCGACTGCCTCCCGGTGCCATCTCTCTTCTCTTTCTCTTACTTCTCTTTCTTGTCTTTCCTCTCTCTCTCGTCTCTCCCGTTCTCTTCTGTCCTCCTTCTCCTCCATTTCTCTCCACAGCCTCTCCTCCCTCTCAGCTGCCTTTCGCTCTCTCTCCTCTTCTCGCTCCTCCATGTCCCGGATCAGCTCCTCCACATCTATAGCCCTTTTCCTGGCTCTTGCTGGCTCTGGCCTCACTGAGGATGAAGAGACCACAGCAGCATCCGGCCCACATGAGGCAACGAGGGCAGGAGGAGAGATGGAGGGTCTGCCCCCAATTGCCTCATCCATGGCAGTGTACCACTTCCAGGATGCTGCTGTGGCCTCTCCATCCTCAGTGCTCACCCCCGTCTGCGGACATTTCAGATCCTGGAAAAATGCACAAGCATGATACAAAAGCAGTCATTTTAACAGCACAATATTTAATCATTTAATTTATGTATTAGAAGTAACAAAATGATCTTACTTTGTATTTTTGTTTCAGGTTTTCCCATTTTTTTTTAACAAACGCCGCCGTCACCCTGCCTTGCAGGCTCTGCTCCTCCACAAAAGATCTGCAGCAAGAGAGAAATCAAGAATGAAAAAGTTATATCTCTGTTTGAAAATACAATAATTGAAATGTACTGCAAATAAAGTATTCTATTGATTTTTAAATATTTCTGTATACTCACTCAAAGCCTTTGATGGCAGCATTACGCTTTCCGGTGAAGAGCGCTTCATGAGCCACTCTCCACCGGATAAGCAGCCGCGTGTGCTCATCCGTCCCTGTAACATCCAGACAAGACTCACGTTACCTCTGTGATTTATGAGCTCAATACTACATTTACATGTTGAGGTTGTTGCTAATAAATAGCTTTTTATCCATCATAAATGTTCAACAATTTTTCAACAGTACTAATGGATAAATGAAATAGATTACTTATGTTTAGTTACTTTATGTAAAATGCATTAAACTAATAAAAACAGTGTTAACAACAGTGAATTCTCCTAAACAATAGTACACACACGTCACTCAGATGTCTATTTCATATCAGTTACACGTAGTAATCTTGCCAGATTTTGAATAAATATTTAGTAATGGTATTTCAGATGTATACGGTTTAAAATGTATGCAAATACAGTTTAAAGACGTATGTGTCCTTATGGAGCTCCTCTATCCAATAAAATGTGATTTACGGCAAAATCACAAATTTACCATATTATATAGCGTCTTTGCACCTTCAACAGTTCAACAATTTACTGTACAGAAAGTTAGTTCAACACATGCGATTTGGTTTGTATTTGTAATACTCACATTTGAAAACACTCTCGTCCACCCTTTCCGTCATGTTTGAGTATGAAATATCTACTTCTTGTTCTTTTTTATATCGTATCCTCTCGCGTGGCCTCCTGGGATAGATGAGTACAAGCTGAAAAACACTCAAATGTCTGGGCGAAAGCAGGAGATCATCCGGGAACTTCTCGCCTACTCTTTTAGGAATACTGATGTTTCGAACGTACTGCTTCCCTCACGTACTGTTTTCGCCTACTATATAGTAGGAAAGTAGGCATATTCGAACGCACTATCGTCCAAATCTCGCGATAATTAGTACGTCAACCAGGTAATTCTCGCCTACTCTTTTATGAATACTGAGGATTCGAACGTACTTTTTCGCTCGCCTACTCTTTTCGCCTACTATATAGTAATAATAATAATAATTCGTTACATTTATATAGCGCTTTTTCTGGGACCTCAAAGCGCTTCACATATGGTGGGGGGAATCTCCTCAACCACCACCACTGTGCAGCATCCACCTGGATGATGCGACGGCAGCCATATTGCGCCAGAACGCCCACCACACACCAGCTTATTGGTGGAGAGGAGAAAGAGTGATGAAGCCAATTAGTATATAGGGATGATTAGGAGGCCATGATGGACAGAGGCCAAGGGGCAAATTTGGCCAGGATGCCGGGGTTACACCCCTACCCCTAGTAGGGAAGTATGCGGTTTGGAACGCAGCCAGAGACATGTCTCTCAGTTTTCCTCCGGCCTGAAAACAGCCGGCCAATCAACGAACAGAGGGCGGGCTGAGAGCCGTAACGTAGACGCTAAGCACGGAGTTTAGGATTGTATTTTAGGTTAGGGAAATCGAAAATGACTGCGGACATGGAGACATGTTCTTCAGAAACAGTGAATCAATTGGTTCAGAGAATTGATTCAGAGTTTCAAAAACCTTTGTTTCTCTCAAGTTATACGCTAGTGCTCCTAAACAATCACAAAATTGACATTTTAGAAGATGCTTTCAAAATGAATAGTCTCTTTCTTCCACCATGGATTAAACATTTTGATGACTCATTCTTCTCTTCAGATTTGCTGCACAGTGTGTGTGTTTGTGCGCACCGGTCTCTGTTATAGGCCTATATAGGTTGAAAATGGCATATATGTGCATGGCCACTATTAAAGCTACACTGTGTAACTTTTTTTAGTTTATTCTTAGCTAAAAACACTTAGTTCTTTCAAAAATATATGTGCTCATTAAATTTACTTCGTTCAAGTAATAAAGTATTCTCGTGAGTGTATAATATGCCATTGTATAGACTGTATAGTCATTATAAGTCGATGGCTGTGTCTGAAATCGCACAGTCCTACTTCCCTTCTCTGTAAAAACAGCAGCTATGTGACAAAAGATGTCAAAATTCTCAGTACTCATAAAAGAGCAGGCAAAAAGTACCTGAATGATCTACGACTAGATTCTGAAGTGTGCAAACGATGGACACATTCCTATCCTATGAGCCAAAAACAAAAAATGTTTAATGGGTTTTTGTTTATACACCTGGAAAAAGGTCACTGGTTAACACGATTTCAAGATATTTTCACATTTTGGTTTTACAACATAAAATACATCATACCCTCTTGCAAGTGGCGATATTTTAAAGCTTTTACTTGTCTTGAAAAAGGTGGTTGCTAACAAGTGATTAAATGGTACTAGAAAGTCTGGGACATTTAAACGGCATCACACTGAACAGGAAATCTCATCTACTCACTAGTCCCCTTTCACAGCCTCATTGTGTTTATATTCATGCACTTGCAAACTATTATAAGTCAAACTTTCTGGGAAAATGTTTTTAAATAAAGATTGAAACATTTTGTCTGAGGCTTGGTAATTTTGTCACGCGACCGTAGTGTAGTTCATTTATAGCCTACTTTAGGCTTTTAACTTCTGCCAATTGTATATAGGCTTTAAAATTCATAAAAGTTTCTGTAGTTGAAGGAAGTGAATACACGTCATCCATCTTTTTTGCAGTCTAGTAAACACGTTATCAGAGAAGAGAAGAGAAGAGAAGAGAAGAGAAGAGAAGAGAAGAGAAGAGAAGAGAAGAGAAAAGAAGAGAACCTCGATGGAGGGGAAGTTATTTTGATTAAAGATTACGAGGTCACGTGAATTCTACAAAAATATGAAGTCTTAATCATTTAATAAGAAATACTTGCATATCCCTTAAAAAATAAGAATTGTCCATTTTGATTTCATGTTTACTATAATGACGTAACCTGTGACTGGACAAATTAGTCAATCTAAACGAATCTTTTTACCCAGCGATTCAGAAGATTCGAGTCACTACGATTAATCAAAAATCCCCGCTACCATTTTTTTTTTTGTAATATGCGCATGCGCGACTCACAATGAGCAGACTTCCCTTTCCGGTGTGCCTAAAGTCCGCCTTCTGTGAAATGGGTTTGCTGGTGGACTGTTGATTATGTTGACTCACACGTGTTAGAGGCTTTTCTATGTTTTAAAAGAGACTCAAATCGAATCAACATTTATTCCCATTTGTGTTTAATGTGAGTTCTGTCAGTTTTGGACAGACTTATCTGGACTCTTCGCTCATCTGTGATTGTTCATTTAGAAACTCCAGCAGCATCACCAGTGTTAGCAGCCCGTCAGCTAACGTTAACAGCAGTTAGCAGGGTAACATACCGGTTTACTCTCATCTAAGGGTCACTGCGCACTGAAATGTGACAAGTACCTAGTTTGCGCAGACGTATTACCTTCTTTAAAGTCAGCGAACTGGATTTGGACGGATTTATTTTACATTTCGAGCTTTTCTTTCACTACACCTCATTGCTTGCATCATGGGGGCTTACTTGTCTCAACCCAACACGGAGAAGAGCACAGGCAACGGCGGGGATAAAAACATGACCTATGGGTACGCGGCCATGCAGGGCTGGCGAGTGTCTATGGAGGTAAAACACACACTTTCATCGTTTCATTCACTCTCCTGCTGTTGCTATGTGGATTACTAATGATATTTGAAAGGAAACCGAAAGAGAATAGCCCTTACCAGGTGTAATTGGATGTTTATCTTTTAAATGATTCCTATAACTGAGCGTTAACGTTAGTTCTGTTGTGTATGTGTGTGAGTGAGTGAGTGACGTGCGCGGTTTTTGGCGCCAGTGAGTTCAGAGTGACTCCCGCCTCGAGCTCTTTCTAATGGCATGTTTTGTTTCCTAGGACGCGCACAACTGCATCCCAGAGTTGGATGATGAAACCGCTATGTTTGCGGTCTATGACGGTCATGGAGGTAAGCTGCGAACGTGCACGGTGTGTGTAAGAGCTTTTAAGGAGTGAGATTACTCAAAAATGACAAATCTGTAATTTACTCACCCTCAAAGTCGTTCCAATCTCCTGTTTATTTATTTTAATAATTATTTCAGTGCAGCTTTGTTCCATTTGCCTGTTCATAGTGATCATGTCCTTTTAAGCTAAAAAAAAGCACCATATACACATACAATAGTCCATATATGAGCGTTTTGAGCAAGAGGACTTGAAGGTATAGGCTGCATCCGAAATCCCATACTATATAGTAGGTGAAAAACAGTATGTGACAAAAGTACTCATAAAAGACTATGCATACAAGTACTTGGATGACCTATGAGATTCGTGTGCATTCGATGGACACTTTACTATCCCATGAGGCCACGGGAGAGGATTTGTGAATGGAGGTGAAGCCATGTAGCTGACATTGGTAGGCCACATGATAATGACAAAATGGTGAATGTAGTATGTCTGGATTTCATTCATACTACGTACATTTATACTATATAAAACATACTATTTTTAGCGGTCATGAATTACTTATTCAAAATAAGCACCTACTCGAGAGCATGCAATTTCAGACGCAGCCTTTGTTTACCCACATATGAAAATCATGTGTGAGGTGAACTCTTCCTGAAAGAGGCCAAAATCCTTTTGTTAATATTGATTGGTGAGAATCTGTTACTGTTTCCTCCAGGTGAAGAGGTTGCTTTGTATTGCTCAAAGTACTTGCCTGCCATCATTAAAGAGCAGAAGACATACAAGGATGGCAAGCTGCAAAAGGTAACACTCACCTTTTACAGTTGTATATTCATTTTGCATCTGGTATACTCCTTTAACTTGCATAAGCCCACAACTATGTGGTGCAAAGAAAATCTTTCTGCTTTTATTTAAGGCATAATGGTGGATTTCAGATGTGCAAAGCCAGTAAATATGATTTGAAGGCTTTTTAAAATCTCCTTTCTGTTGTTGTTAATCTCTCATTAATTATTAATTATATCATGATATCTGAAAATGGGTGTAATCACTGACCTCATCTTTGTGTTTGTCTTGATTGCCTTCATATTCCCAGGCTCTGGAAGATGCGTTCCTGGCTATCGATGGCCGAATCACCACAGAGGAAGTCATCAAGGAACTTGTTCAGATCGCTGGACGTCCTCAGGAAGAAACAGAAAAAGTAGCAGATGAAGATGATGGTTAGTGTTAAATCACATATTGGCCCTGTTTAAACCTGGTGTTACGATTCGATTTGGTCGATCGGATCACAAGTGGTTGACGTTAAATACAGGTGTAAACGGGCTCTGAAGCGGTTTGAGCTTGTCCACTTTCAACCACTTCCAGAGATTGTTGAAAACACCTTTGACCGGATTGATTTCATGGTTTGAAGATGCACAATGTTCTCTCACCACTCCTGATTTCTAATACACACTTATAGTTTCAGTCTGTCTTTTGGAAATGGAAGTATTTTGGTTTCCTGTTTGATGGATGAAGCTGGAGGAAATATGAATGCTAGACATTTTCTTTAAAGTGTAGCTTTTCATTATATTTTTCTTTTTATTAATGTTATTTCTGAATGAATCCTCTCGTAATTATGCTTCGCAGAGTGTAAGGGTGCTTTCACACTAGCACTTTTGCTGCGTGCTCGGGTTCATTTAGCGTCAGTTTGGACCGTTTGAGTTGTTTTGACGTGAATGCTGCTTTCTCAACTCTGGTGCGCATCCGCAAACCACTCCTGACTCCACCTGATATGAATGCAATCGTACTAAATTGCACGTGCAAACCACTATTGATGATGGTTGACGTGTGACTTGGTAAACTGCAAGCAGAATGATTGTGTGGCTCATTTCTGCTTGCCTTTTGCAGAAATAGTTGTCACACAAAAAAATACACTTGTGTTCTTTAGAACATTTGCAGCATATAGATGCAAGTTCTGTAGTGTTAATGCTTTGGAAACAAAAATCTAAGTATAGACGTGAGGTGAGCAACACATTTTCCTCCCTTCTCCGGTGTCAACGTTACCTAGAAACAGGAGTGAACAGCTGCTGCGTTGATGCAGACGTACCGGTTTGGAATAAAAAAATATAGTGTGATCTATTGCTTGGTAATACAGCTAATAATGTACATCTCTTGCTCTCAAAAATGTAAAGGATTGAAAGACATGATCTGGATAGAACATATTATGGTTGCAAAGTATATAGAAACGTTTTACTGCAAAAGCAACACTAGTTAAAAAATAATAATCTAGACATTGACCACTTACTGATTTAATAAATACAAAAGGAATATTTAAAATCAAATTAACTTAGTCACCAATATGAAAATTAAACAAAAATTGTAATCTTCCTTCTGCATTTTGAGCGGTATTGGGTGGATTCTGATTGGCCATTGCATTCTGGTGCTCAACAGACATGTCTGATTGGCTACAATTCTCAACGCTGCAAAAATACGTGTTTTATGCTTTTCAGAGCACACAAACAAATATGCACTGGAAAGTTTGAAAGCAGCTGCATATCTTTGTGAGAAAGTGTGGACTGTGGAGTTGGCTTACTTGTATGCTAAACTTTTAACATTATCGCGATATTCACAATATTCCCCAATCTTTATCGTCAGCAAATATCATGATAATATTTAATGTATCGCCCAGTCCTCGTGTGAACAAAATCCAGTTTCGAACCAAGTGTGAAGGCAATAAATGACATAAGCAAAATGTGTATCAATTGTAAAATGCATGCACAGCTCAACTACTGCAAGTTAGCAAAATAAAGTGACATCCATGCTCCTCTTTCTTGTCAGTTGATAATGAAGAAGCAGCTCTGCTGCATGAAGAGGCCACCATGACAATCGAGGAGCTGCTCATCCGCTTCGGACAAAACAAAAATGCCAAAAAGCCGTGTCCTGATGCGTCTAAAGAGTCTGAGGATGGAGATAAGTCGTGTGCTGAGAAGGCGATCAACGGAGAGGCAGAATGTAAGGCTTCTGAGGCCGGCAGCAATGGGAAGCAGAAGGCAGCTGCTGTGGGAGATGTGGCTGAAGGCTCCAAGATGAGGGCCTGCAGAAGAGCTGCTGCTTCCGGCTCCGCTTCGGCTGGATCCCGTGAGAAGTCTGGGGATGCTGGTCCCTCATGCTCCTCCTCTGCAGCTCCTGCTCCTGGAAGTGCCAAGTCCAAGTTTTTCGAGGACAGTGAAGAGTCAGAGGGAGAAGAAGAAGAGGAAGGTAGTGAGGAAGAGGTGAGGGGACACATTTAGCAGGACTAGCACATTTTGACAATTCAGGACTTTGTATAATGGCCAAGCATCTGGGTTACTTGCACTGCAGGTTCATTATGGTAACCAAAGGTTTTGTTTTGAATGGTCAAGTTTATCCGTGTCGCGCCTTTCACAATGCACATCGTTTCAAAGAAATTTTACCGAAAATCAATGGAATCTAATTGTATAATTTAAAATTGACAAAAGTTTGCTGCTTTGTTACGATCAAAAGGACTGCAGTGAGGAGGATGGTGAGAACAGCAGTGAGAATGAAGAGGATGACACTGAAGAGGGGGAGGAAGACGATACCGATGAAGAGGAGGAAATGTGCTTGCCAGGCATGGATGGAAAAGAGGAGGTTAGCATGTCACATGACCTCAGATTTAATGTGGGAAATATAGGCTGCATCTGAAATCACATACTTTTGTGATTAAGTAATTACTTTTCGACCGCTTAAAAAGTATATTCTATGTGGTATGGATGTGTGGAGCAGGGCCTGAATTTCGTTTTGGAAAATGGGGGGGGGGGGGGGGGGGGGGAGGGGAGGGAATCCCCCCCTTAGATGATTCTCATGGGGGGGATTTTTTTTTTTTTTTTTTGAGGGGGGGGGGGGCATTTTTTACAAACAAAATTATTACATTTACCTTGCCTAAGTGTTTGCGCTCATTGTATTTTTACAATGGGGTAATATTGTTGTTAAGAATTTACACATCACAAGGAAGCTTGATTTAAATTGAAAAAAGTAGCACAAATAAATACAATAGAATAAAGATACAAATAAAGGTAAATAAAGAGAAGTTTTTTAATAGGTCTAACACTAGTATTCATATACAGAAACTGAATAAAGTAAATGGAAAATAACACTAGGTAGTATTTTAGTCCTGAATAAATTAAATACATAGTCTATTAATCCTGATTCCTTTAACTTAAAGCTATCTTTTGTTGTTTTGACAACAAAATTAATAACAGACACATATGGCTGCCGTCACTTTAAGAGCTAGTGCACGGATCCTGTGTTCATTATACTGGCATGCGTTTTATGCTTATTAAAGACAAAACTGACTATGTTTAGAGTATACTCACGAAGACCGAAATTGACACAATTGATTATATTGCGTGTTAAAGCAATATAATCCGCAAAGCTAACTTTTGTTACTAGCCAGCTGTTTTTGAGGTGGATTTTCTATGAATGTGGGCATAGAAAATCATCTCAGAGAGCGCGCGGGCACTGATTAGTTTTAAATCGCTTGAATGTTTAAACTGATAAGACTTAAAAAGACGTGCAAATTAGGCTTGGGCGGTATCCAAATTTTGATACCGTCAAACCTCCTCCCTATTTTACCGGGGTATACGGTATTACCGTGACTAATTAAAAATTATGACATAAGGCTCAGACAGCATCACCAAACTGTTGGCTTGTGCCTACACCGTTCAGAAACTGAATACCAGATCGGGTACAAAAAAAAATCAAAACAAAAATCAAGGCCAACCCGTGCACATTGTGTCTGATCCCGGCTGACGGCATTAAATGTAATTATGAGCCGGAGCCCTATTTAGACTCGTCTATTTTTAATACGTGGGCCGGTTATGATATGGTGGCGCCAAATAATTTTTTAACCCAGGTGCTGAGGGGGTGGTAGATATAAGTACTATTTATAAATGAGCAAAAATGGGACACTTAATAATATTTAATAATTTTAATTATGACAATTAAAGTATTCATTTTATAAATTAAATTAACAAGCAACAAGCAAGAAGTGCATTTGTAAATACGGTGACACGCGTCCATTGATTTTTATCAATACAACTTTTCTGTCAGTGTCAAAGATTAAGTTGACGATCGCCATCTCCTAGTGAACGCGCATATATAGAGAATGCAAATCATGGATTAAATAATCAGAAGGTATAGGCTAGCCTTTTTCTTTTCGTTTTGAATTGTTTCGTTTAAAGAAATTGCCGATCGGTATCTCCGTAGTGAATGCACCTATAGAGACAAATGCACATCGTGGATTAATCAGAGAGTATGCTGCCTATATTTCTTTTACTTTTGAATTGTTTCGTTTAAAGAAATTGACGAATCGCCATCTCCATAGTGAACGATAGAGAGAAATGCACATCATGGATTACATAATCAGAGAGTAGGCTAGCCTATTTCTTTTCGTTTTGAATTGTTTCGTTTAATGAAATTTCAAGCTTTATTTAGATATAGGCCTATCTGTCATGTCTGTGAGGCATAAACTGAGTTTCGGTTAATTTATGATGAGATTTCAATGCAAGTGACCGCGGCGAGCCAGTGCGATCATGTCATGATTATGTTGTCTGCTATATTTGATTCTTATTTTAAATCCAGGCAATTGGTTGATAAAAAAATTATTAAAATTAAGATACAATTAATACAAAACGAAATTCACTTTAAAGAAAGGCCTTTTACTAAATGAGACTTAAAGCTCCAGTAGGTAACTTTTGAAAACATGTATTTGCTAAAACTGTCATTATGTCCTGACAGTAGAATATGAGACAGATAATCTGTGTAAAAATCAAGCTCTTCTGGCTCCTCCCAGTGGTCCTATTGCCATTTGCAAGAAATACACGCTCCCGGTCAGAAACAACCAATCAGAGCCAGGAGGAGTGTCTTAGCACTGTCAATCACGCTCGTGTCCGCGCTGATCAAACCCCTCTCTTGCACAGCGCGAGCCGTCGTTCAAACTCAAGATTGCCGGCGTGCTGCAGCTGTGCTTATGACGGAGAAACAACCTAAACTGCCAATTCTCGATTGACACCTGCTCATAAAACAAAGAGGTAAAAGGAAAAAGACTGATGACGATAAACAAGCGAAAAAGAAAGATTTACACAGAGCCCATTGACTCGGTGTCAAAACTCTAGCCACATAACATGTAGATAAAATGTCTCGCACTCTGCTTAGCAACAATTGAAACCTGCTAATTCACTGGCTTGTCATGTTGCTGAAATAATGTACTAGCACACCTTATCTAGCATTATATATCGCTAGAATAATTACTTGCATGCTGTAACGTTAGTTACCGTTATATTAACGTTATCTTACTAGCTATTTATAACTTATAGAAAGAGTGCAACGTTATAAAGTTACATGTAGGCTATTGGAAAATACATAATGATTTGAGGACCAAGTTTGTAGTCAAAGTATGGGCAGGCCATAGTCAATGTAAAGCATATTATTGACGTTTAGTCCCTATTAGTGAATAACTTTTTATCTGCTGTTATCGGTGGCCCTGTTTACTAGCCTGCGCGTTCACGACAGGCTCCGCTGTGGAGGACGAGCTGTGGAGGGAGGGCTGTAGCGCAGCAGAGAGCAAGGGGGTGGGACCTAGAAGTTGTGCTTGTTCAAATTTTCAGGCTAAGTCAACGTTTTCTCAAGACTCCCTACTGCAGCTTTAATTAAGTGGTCAATGTCTGACTCCCGATCAGGGGCGGAGCCAGACGATGTTAACGTTCGGGGCTTAGCCCAAATCTAGGGGGGTCCGGGGGCATACTCACCCGGGGAGATTTTTTTCCCATTTACGTTAGCTAAATGCACTATTTTTCAGGCTGTTTGAGATAATAGGATGCCTAAAAATCTATACACTCTCTGGGAAAATGATGATTACTCAGTAAAAAAAAAAAAAAAAAAATCACCCAGTAGAGCCTACAACCTATTCTGTATTTAATTATTCTCCAGCTGTAGTGAATCCAAAACACCAAAAATGTTGAGGACTGGCCTGTCACGATAACAAATTTTTCTGGACGATAAATTGTCCAAGAAATTATTGCGATAAACGATAATATTGTCGTTCTGAGACCATTTACATCTAAAAAATGATAATGGCATAATAATGCAGGTACACCTTTTCGAAGATCAATAAACTTGTATGTCTAAAGACCATTTAACACTGAAAATGGAAAACATTTTAAATATCCACAATAAATGAACAAAACAACCAAAAACAATAAAAGCAATCAATGGACTCTCAGTCTCTGTTAGCAAATAATGCACTTGAATAAATACCAAAAACAATAAATAAAATGGATGAAAACAAAACCCGACCCTTTATTTATTAAAACCCTAACATTATTTGTTAATAAAGCATTAACACACAAACCACTGTTAATTTAACATAAAAGCAAGCAGGCTACTGCGTGTATGGTTGAATGCGCGCAAAGTGTGCTCCCTTAATTTCTAAAAAGCTGACAGTTAATCGTGATCTCACACATCTGTTATTACATTGAAGCTGACTGCACAATGAATCTTTCATAATATCCACACTTTGTTGGTTATAATTAGAGGATTTGCCAGCATACAGAATTCAGCACTGAACAAAAAGTCTGTTTTGAGCGGTGAGGGGAGTCTATCGTAAATGCTTCTGATTGGCCATTGCGTTCAAGAAATCAACACATATGTCTATGATTGGCTACATCGCTCAACGCTGCAAACATGTTATGAATAGAAACTCTGGCCTGTAAATCGTTTGTATTTTGTTTTAGTTGTTCTTGTTGCTTTTCTGCAACAGATGAATAAAAATATATTAGTTTTTATATGTTTTATTCATAGATATTTCTAGTTTGCGGGAGTCCCGCGAATCGTTGTATTCTCCCGCAACCCGCACACACAGAGTGAGTGCATTACCGCCCGCGCTCGCACTCGGCCATCAGATCTAGTGCCGCGCCGCACTCTATTGCGAGTGCACGTCTCTCAAGGGCCCGGCCCGAGGATAGTGTCGGGAAATATCGGCCCGCGGAACGGGTCGGGTCAAGTTCGGGCTGAGAATCTAAGCTCTAGTTCAAGCTAAGGAACCGAGAGTTGTCATCCAGTCTCTTTGGTAGAGAGAGAGAGAGACGAGGAAAACAAACAAGCATGCAAATGGAAATTATCGCGGCCGGAAAAATTATCGAGCTCATTTTTTTTATCGTGCGATTGATTTATTGACTATCGCGACAGGCCTATTGAGGACTCATTTTCACCCCTGGCAACTAAAAAGAGGCATCCATTATCTGACTATTTTTAAGTTAGGCTACACAGTTAGAATTGGAATTTGGTGTAAACATCATTACTAATCATAAGAGTTCTGTTTAGTTTGTGCTTAGCTGACAGATTTGCTACATCAGAATCCATGCCATAATAATTTAGGCTGCTCTACTAGCAAACAGCAAATGCTGCAGTGCCAAGTAAATGTGCTCTTCAATACTCTGAATCGAATATCAGGCCAACAGAAGAACATTTATTAATTATATTTCTTTGGGAAATAGCACAGTATGATTAACAACATTACCATATATTATTATGTTACGGTACTTTATTTGTTTGACTACTGGTCACGTCTGACGCTGCTTCTGAATCTCTCTCCTGCCGGTGATGTTTACTGTTAGTGTTCCGTGTAAAAAACTTAGTTATCATGTCCATATTAACTTCAGCCGGTTAGCCAGTAAGCTCGCTACGACGCCGGTGAAACATACAACAGCCCGCCAGCCCCTGATGACAACCATAGACGGTAAAAGAACGGCGAATAAGAAGATTTATATTCTTCTTCGTTAGTTTTTATTGGCAGTTGGCAAACCAACAAGCTGAGTGATGCGCAATGCATTACCGTCCGCCACAGTAATATAACTTTTATTTAATTTTTTGCCGCTCCAGTCAGAAAGACTGACAGGAAATGAAACAAAGTTGAAGTTATTTTAAAAAACCTAAAAGTTTCGGGGCTTTTGACAAAACATTCGGGGCTTAAGCCCAATTAGCCCCCCCCCCCCCCCCCCCCCCCGCTCCGCCCCTGCTCCCGATGCATCCCATCTTACTCGTGCTGTTCACTTTTCATTATCAACGTAAAAAAAAAAAAAAAAACATTATAATATTTTAACAAATATAAACTATGAGCTTATTTAATGAACTCGGGGCAAAATGCATCCTCGCAGCAGTGAGTGGGTGGTTGTTTCGGAGATGAGACATTAGGTTAGAGGTGTTTCCATCTCCCGCGTCACCTTTTTTATTGCAACATTTACAAATTGCCTCGTCAGTATTTACCGCCTCTCTCTTCTCTCTCTCTCTCTCTCTCTCCTCCACACTCTCACTTGATGACAACTACGTAAGCATTTTTAGGCATTGAATAAATTATATTTATATATTATATATAAGTGCCGGTAATGACGGTATTGAAACTGATACCGTTGCTATTTTAAGACCCCGCGGTATACGATATTACCGTAATACCGCCCAACCCTAGTGCAAATGGTAAACTTCAGTCACGATGCACTGCTGGCCCGTTTGTGCAAGTGAATATTCCGTCATGTCCCGACTCCTAAACGCGAGTGTGTATTATCGCCGCAGCGCTTAATGCTTGCCTTGCACAACACATTTTGAGAGAAGAGATAGAAGACGCGGCACCGCTGAACACTCACGCTGTTTGTGAAATTGCGTCTGGAAGATAGTTGTTAAAAGAATGATTTGATTTTATAATCTGTGTGGATTGCGATTGAGGGAATTTCCCGCATTATAAATGGGAGGCCTGCGGGAATGATTAGAATTATGCGCCATACCCGCAAATTCGAGCCCTGGTGGAGTATGAATGTAATCTGGACGTACTTCATTTGCCATGTTGTCATGGTCATGTGACCTACCGCCGTCAGTTGCATCGCTTCACTGTCATTCGCAAATCCTCTCCTGTGGCCTCATGGGATAGTAAAGTGTCCACCGAATGCACACTTCAGAGTCTAGCTGGAAGTAGTATGTCATCCAGCTACTGTTTGCCTACTCGACATGAGTACTGTGAATTCGGATATACTACTTTTGTCACATACTGTTTTTCGCCTACTATAAAAGGAAGTATGCAATTTTGGATGCAGCCATAGTGTTTGTTCATGAATTTAATGGTTCTGACCCCTTTCTACTCTGAATAGAAGTTCAAATGATGCCTTCATGTCCTTTTTGTTCCTTTTGAAACGTGATTGCTGTTGTTTTTTTCTGTGGATAATTCAGTAAGTTCAGAACCCACCCCCCTAAAATTTCAAATTTTATGTTCCACAGTGTAAAACAAGCATATTTTTTGGATTCATTCTTTCTCATGTGAATGCTTTGAAGATTGAAATAAGATGTGTAAGGATTGGATCACACAACCTCATGACATATGCTCGTATGCATGGTTTATTTAAATGTTTCATCCGTCCTGCAGCCGGGTTCAGACAGTGGCACCACAGCTGTTGTAGCTCTTATTCGTGGGAAGCAGCTCATTGTGGCCAACGCTGGAGATTCCAGGTGTGTGGTGTCTGAAAAGGGTAAGGCGGTGGACATGTCCTATGACCACAAACCAGAGGACGAGCTTGAGCTGACTAGAATAAAGAACGCTGGTGGGAAGGTGACGATGGACGGACGTGTCAATGGAGGCCTGAACCTCTCCAGAGCTATTGGTAACTCTGCTGCTTACTGGCTTATTTACCAAACTGTTATTTTGCGTATTTCCTTTGTGTTTGACGCTGTTTTCTTGCATCGCTCTAATGGTTGTTTTCTTGTAGGTGATCACTTTTATAAAAGGAACAAGGTTCTTCCCCCAGAGGAACAGATGATCTCTGCTCTGCCTGATGTCAAAGTGCTCACTCTCAATGAAGACCATGAGTTTATGGTTATTGCCTGTGATGGCATCTGGTAAGACGGACAAAAATAACTAAACATGAT
The DNA here is from genome assembly GCA_030578255.1 of Tiaroga cobitis. Taxonomy (NCBI): domain Eukaryota; kingdom Metazoa; phylum Chordata; class Actinopteri; order Cypriniformes; family Leuciscidae; genus Tiaroga; species Tiaroga cobitis. Next base: position 8,580,230 of record CM060603.1, on the reverse strand, counting down.
TTCATGAGTTTTTTATTTTTAGGGCTAGTTTTATTAAATATTCACAATGCATTAACATGCTTTTGCAAGTTGTTAATTGATTAATCATGATATTTATGATTATTTTGCTGATCTTCTAGCCTAAAATTATTATAAAAGAAACCTTGATTTACTTTTAACTACATTATGCTTTTAGTTCTTGGATAATCATTTGCATGCAATTGGCCATAGTAGCTGTTTTGGTTGAAATTGTTAGGTTGAAATCACTTTTAAATGACAAAAATATTATATATAAAATATCACGGAAAAGGCTGAAAAAACATGTGACTTCTATTGTTTATTCAGGTTCTCTGCTTTGATAATATTGTGCAGAACATCTAGGCTTAATGTTGTGGTGTTAATTTAAAGTCACTCAATGTAATGCTAGTTCTCCTATAACAATTCTTCTCATTGTAATATGCAGGTCCATAAATGTCTCTGCCATGAGAAATGCTGATTTTTTTTTTTTTGTCTTGTTTTTTTGCAATAGACATAAGAACTGAGTAGCCAATGAGTGATAAAATTGGCTGTGTGTTCATACTTGTCTTTGTGTGTTTAAAGGAATGTGATGAGCAGTCAGGAAGTGGTGGACTTTGTGAATGAGAGATTTAAAACTGAGGCTGGTAAAAGCAGACCCCTATCTGCTATTGTAGAAGAGGTAAGTACTGGGGAAAATGTGTGACTATGGATGTGCCCGAATTTGAAAAGGAGATAATGGTTTCTACGGAGCCCCTAAAGGGACATGAAGGAAAAAATATATTTCAATATCTTCACGTAATAAGTGAAATCTGACCAGGGTTGAAAATGTTCTTGCTGGTGCGAATAAATTGTTAGAGGTCGCATTGGTGCCACCACCACGTTGCCCAACTGATAAGAGCTGCCTTCAATGCATATAAAAAACATTTAATGGCAAATTAACAATTAATAAAACAAAACCACGCTACTGACTTGCGGGCAGTTTATCAGCTCAGACCAATAACAGACACAAGCTCAGAACAGGTTTACTTTCTGGTTGATCTTGAGCACGCAACACCGTTACTACACTATAATCACTAAAATACTATCCTTTTATTTTTACACAGATTGGTAGATCTATTAGTAAAATGAAAGAATATTTGCAGTATACGTGCTGAGCAGGTGTAGTTATTAGCTACATATATAATGCTATATTTCAACAACATTATATGACTAAAATCCACATTCGATCGCGATCGGAAGTTAATACAAGCACTCGATGGTTGTTTGAAGTGAGTTTTGGGTAAAAGGGTAATATTAATCTTTTAAATTGTGTTATGTAGCTTGATGATAATTGTAGCTTCAATGCACCCGTCATGCCAGGAGCTATTCTATAAAATAATTTGTAAAAAAAAAAAAAAAACATTCACAAAGTCAAATCAGACAATAGACTGCAAATAGGTGTTTAAAGGGCAATAACATATTTTATTAGCATCAGCCTTCTCTAAAAACTCACAACATGATCTTAGAAAATTCATAGTTTGAGAGATCCTCAGATTTGAAATGAACCATGACCACACTTGGGGCTTGTGGTTATAAATTGTTATAGTACATTTATTTATTGTCCGTGCCTTTCCAGATTCGGCTTCGGGCACATCCCTATGTGTGATGTTTTTTGGCTATTTCAGCAATATGGAGCCCCACACATGACGTGCAAAAATGCATATATTGTTTCAATTTAAAAATTAAGAATTTGTTTTAGTAAATCGTGGCCACGTTGAACTAATTTGTTCCTGAACAAATTATATTGTTTCCTTTAAATGGCTAAAAATGTAATTATTATTGGACTTTTGTCTTGTCGTTATGACTGGAGCCATGAAAAAACTTACCAAAAAGTGTCTTTTTCACCATCTAGCTGCTCGACCACTGCCTGGCCCCAGACACCTCAGGCGACGGCACCGGGTGTGACAACATGACCTGTATAATCATCACCTTCTCCCCGCACCTCGGGAGCAGCGTCGCTGAGAGCACCAAGAAGCGGAAGTCCGAGGAAACCACGGCCGAGGAAAACGGCAATGACAGCAAAAAATCCAAAACTGAATAGAAGTGCTGTTATTTTGAGGACACCTTCCCCTTTTGAATTCAGACCACTTGGAAAAATTTTAAGAATAGCTCCCTGAGAAAGAGCTTTTAAGTTTTAAACCATTCAAAGACACAAGCAACTAGAACTGTTTAACCAGACCGTTTGTTCTTTTGTTGTTCTGATTTATTTAACAGGCCCGTCTATAATTGCTAATGGAATGAACAGAGCAGTGTGGTAGCAGAGGTGATGACACGAGTCCTGATGCATCTGTCTCGTCCATCGTACCCTTGTTTATGTACATAGTGTTTTTCCAGTAACCGTCAACTTGATTTTTTTTTTTTTTTTAGTAGTGGTTCATTTGTGTCAGTAATTGTGACCTTTTTTTCTGGACACCAGTATGTAATTGATCAAATACATTTTTTTTTTAAATAACTTGAAAGAGATGCTGGTCTATTTTTTCCTGATAAAGCCATTGTCCACATGAGAGATAAAATAATCCTGTAGAAATGCTCTGAGATGGTGATTTACATTGACATTCCTTTCTCCCTTGTTTCATGCTTGCTACAGAACATTGATCCTGATGCGTGTAATAAATGGGCTTCATTCCTTTGAATGGGAAGGACTGAAGGCTGACATTGGGATTAATGTGAAAGAATTCAGTTAACTGCATTTATAGAGTGGAAGTCCTCACTGCAAAACAAGGTTTCTTTTTTCCATTGTCATGAAGCAGCCATTTCATTCATTAAGGTTTATATACAACGTATTTTGGAATATATATTTTGCTACTTTTTCAGAACATCTTTGTGGGATGTACAGGGAAACGATAAGTCATTGCTCAGAACTACAGCCTTTTCTGTATCAATAAACAAGTGGAGACAAGTTCTGTGATGCTGTTTTTCTTGTGGAGAACTGGGGTTTGTATTAAGGAAATGTTTCTCTGTGCCTGGTATGTTTATACTTGGTAATCTGATCAGCAAAAATGTATCCAAATTTTAGCCTATTGAGAAGTGATCTGTTCATAATGGATGGTGTGCTGGGAAAAATAATATCTGACACGTTTTATGTAAATGCTGTCATTATATTCCATTGTTTATATGGCCATCATGTTAACATGAGAGTGATATACTTCATCTTACACCATTGTAAATGTGTATAATTATAATACATGGACATTTTAGGCTCTAATTTTAATTGAGAGACTATACTGAATATTTCTACTTAAAAAGAAAAAGGATGGCCACCAGTCACAGCACTTAACATACACGCATAACATACTGATGTTCAAAACATAATGGACATAACATTCATGTATTTGTAAATATGTGACCCTGGACCTGCATTTTTTTTAACATCATCTGAAAGCTGAATAAATGAGCTTCCTCTTGATTATGGTTTGTTAGGATAGGACAATATTTGGCCGAGATACAACTTTTAAAATCTGAGGGTGCAAAAAAATCAAAACACTGAGAAAATCACCTTTGAAGTTATACATTTATGTTTGCGATTGTGCTGCATTCACTCGCATAAATATTTTATATATTTACGGTAGGAAATGTACAAAATATCTTAATGGAACATGATCTTTACTTAATATCCTAATGATTTTTGGCATAAAAGAAAAAACGATAATTTTGACCCGTACAATGTAGGCTATTGTTGGCCATTGCCACAAATTTACCCATGCGACTTGTGACTGGTTTTGTGATCCAGGGTCAAGGAAAAATAGAACTGTAATTTTCTTTCAATGGGTTTTCAAACTTTATAAACTGCTTTACACATTTGAATTGTTCTGTTTGCATATATTATAGTAATGCCAAAACGTATCTGCAACTTATACTCTTAATGTATAAATGCCATTGCATTAGATTATGGGTTATGAAATCTTAGTCGATCATGTTAATAGGTAATGTGATTCTCTTCACATGTGGTCACACTGATAGGACACCAACTGGATAAAAGCCATTGGAGAAACGACTCAGAAACTAATAATTAGTCATTTACAGGTCGGACTTGTGTCCATGTGTTTTTGAGGCCAGTTGATATTGAAAAAAAACAGATAAAATACATGATGAGATACTTACACAACATTCAGATTCTCTATAGATTTAAACAAAAACTTGAAGAACAGACAGATTCTACTCTAAGATGTTATTGGTCATGTTAGTCAGTGCTTATACTATATTATTGAGTTGAGCCTTCATGACCTGTGCGCATCATTCACCACAGCGGAGCTCTTCTCAGCATCCCCTCCCAGCAATAGCACTCGGACGTCTAAAACAAATCAAATCTGAACTGTTATTTTAGTCAACCTGAGATTGCCTCGCATTTTAAATGTTGAAATCATTTTAAATATGCAATATTAAATATAATTAAAGAGATTGTTGATATAGGGCCTAAGTGAATAATCTGCATTAATAATTATTATGAAATTATGATGATGATGATACCAAACGAGGAATGACATCTTACCTGCATTCGTGTGTGAAGAAATACCAGCTTTTGATTCAGTAACTCAATATCCTGCAATGAAAGGCATGAAGTTAATTAGCATATCACTACTTTTTTAGAGACAAATGTTTGCCATATGCTAGTGCACACTTAAGGACCATCACAAAGGACGATAAAGTTAAAACGAAAACAGCACAGTGAAACGATATCGTCAGAATCACTTTCGGACCGATTTTTCCCAGCAGATCAGTGATAAAAAACATCTGAGTCATCCTGCTTTAAAGAGCTCGAGCATTTAAAGTGACAGAGGACAAAACTGCAGCGCGGTTATAATAAACAGAGCAATATCTTCCGCTGGCGTGGACTCTAATATCGTTATCTTTATAGCTATCGTTCTTGGTGTGAACGGGCCTTTAAAGTTGACAAAATTTACTAATAGCACATGCATGCATATACAATGTACAATCTGAATCTTTCTGGGAAACAAAAATGATACTGATCATGACTTACAGACATATAAGACTTTTTTTCTAATCTAATACAACCTACGTATATTCATAATAGAAAGTGGCAAATCATGGTTCTTCTGTGACATATAGGCAAACTAAAGCATTTTACACTTGAGTGAGCAACATCCTGTTTCAACAGGAAATGCATCTAGGAAAGAAAGTTGTTAGATATAAGATCAGACGTTCACCTTTGTCATTTTTTCATGGTGTTTTAGCTTGATTTGAGGCAACAGGTCTTCTAATCTTTCAATCTGAAATAGCACCATGTGTCATAAATGTTTGAAATTTGCATACTTTGTCACCAAGGAAGTGTTAAACACTGAACTTGATTTAAAGAAGCAAATGGAGTATCAGTCAAACGTCTCACCTGTTTCACAATGTTCTGTAGTCTTGACTTTAAGGTTTTATTAAAAATGGGAATACTTCTGGGTCTTGGGTTGACTATATTCATAAGGAGAAATAGTGACTTTTTTATATGATTTAATATGGTTGGATCATTATTAGTTGTCATACCATGCTGGTAGTTTTTAGCCACTTCAAGGACGTACGGCCTGAGTAAAAAGAATATGAACAAATTAACAAATTAAAAGTAGTCAATCAAATATAACGTGACTAAGAAAGGATTACCATAATAAACAGAAAGAAATGACCATGACCATCAGACATTAACCAGGTCAAAAATGTATGTCAGCTAATGTATTCTGTGTTTATCGTATGATATCTTGTGCATTTAGATCTACCTGAATTTGATAAGTATGATTTGAAAATGTAACATTTATTCATTATATTCAAAAATGTATTTCAATTGATTTTATTAAATTTTGATATTTTATATAATATTTTTATTTAAAAAATATGTCCTCATAAATGTTTAAAAAAAAGTCCCTGAAAAGTAATTAGGGTCCAAATATTGTCCTGTGATAAAAGTGAATGAAAAAAAAATTAAATTGTTATTTTGTTGGCTGAGGCTGACAGTCATATAAGTGTAAGCGGAAGTGGAAGTATAAGCTTATACCGTAGTATAATTATTTCGTTGAATTATTCTACAATAATGCACACTTCGCTTCGTGTCGTGGCCGCATTCGGCTGTGCTTTATTTTCTGATAATTCAACGGAGTCAATTATTCCGCTTATATATATTATATAGCCTACTACGGTTACCACACCTCAAAACATTGTTCAGATGTTGTATTTTAAGACATTTTTCAGGTTTTTGTCCTTAAAACTAGTGAGAAATTATTTAAAGTGTTTGTAATTTAATAAATAACCTTTGAAATAATAACTGAAATCATTTGGCGGAGTGATATGGAACTGTAATGCGGTCAATACCTGCCTGGAACTACTTAGCCGTGCGCTTCCATGAAAATAATTGAACACCTTAGAATGTTCGTCAACCAATCAGAATCAAGCATTCAACAGCCCTGTAGTATAAGTGAATATATCTTTTACACTATAAGTTTGTTTAAATAGACTTACATTTGCTTGCTGTTTGGGGGCATGCAGCAGTTTAATGGAATTAGAGATCCTCGATTGTTTCGCATCTGAAAATGGATTTCAAAATATTTCTGTTTATATAAATATGGAGTAGATAGTAAAGGTTTCAATCACCACAGGAAGTACTCTGCGCATGTCAAAATACCTTAAGCGTTAACTGAGAAGTGTCCAGCCTGAAAGAATGAGCAAGTATCTGTAAGGAGAGAGAACACCAATTTAATACATATTTTGAATATTAATATCTAAGACTGGTATAAAACGCACTTGTCTTATGGTGGTTACTTTAGCCCCAGTTGGAATGTGAACTTCCCGAAGGGCCGTGATCCTGTTATCTGTAAAATAACTGGTTATGTCAGCACTCATATTTACATCCATGATAGCACACATACATCACAGAGATTAATGTCTGCATTTACATCTGCAAGATATATTTTTTAAAGTGCTTGCTAATCTGATATAATTTCAATAAGAAATGGAAATTTCTTACATCGCTAATCTGCAATGTGTCTCTAAGACTTTTCCTGTCAGATGTTAAATAGACATTTAGAAAACGTCTTTAAGATGTTTATTATTTAGAATGTAAAACTGCCTTTTCTAAGACGTTTATCAGATCATATACATCTCAGAGACGTCTATTTGATGTGTGTGTTTTTACCCGCAAGATGCATTTTTTTGTGTGTTTGCTAATGTGCTATGTGTCTCTAAAACTTTTCCTGTCAGATGTTAAATCGACATTTAGAAAACATCTTTAAGATGTGTATGATATATATATATATATATATATATATATATATATATATATATATATATATATATATATATATATATATATATATATATATATATATATATAACTGCCTTTTTCTAAGACTTGTTTCTAAGACAGATGTTTCCAGATTAAGCACTTTTAGCAGACATCTTAGAGACATACCTGTGCTATATATTTTACATTTGCACGTGATTAGCACGTCAGCACAAAATTGTGCAACAATTATTCAAAGCCATAGTCAAAATAATATCCATTTTTGCTTTCTTTTGTCGTAACCAGTAACTCTTGTTCTTGTTTAACCAGTATAAGTATTGTGCTGTCAGATGCACTTGTTGCTGTCTATCCATCGCAATACATTTGACAACAGTGGCCAAAAGGCAAAGTTAATTAGCCTATTTCAGAGTAATTCAGGATATTTTATAAGAAATGTTGTACTCTTATTGTAAAAATAAGGAATGTGGCAAAAAGGCAGACAAGCGAGGATCTACAGCAAATCTTTTCATGTTGTCATGGCAACCAGGATGCTACCAGTTGTCCATTGTTTAACTACATGCGATTTGGACATGATTATTATTAAATTAGACCAACCGTTGAGATCAAGCCTCTTGAGGGCAATCCAAATTGTACTACGAATGTTTTCAGAGTTAATAACAGCCATTGCAGCATTCACTTACACCTCTTGTGTCAGCGTTAACCAACAGTGTGAAGGCAGATATAAAAAGTACAATATTTTCATAATTAAAGTCAAAATTCTAGCAAAAAAGTATTAATTTTTAATAATAATTTACCCATTACTAAAACTCATAACGGGAGTCATAGAACAACTAAAATACACTGCAGTTCCAAAACAGTACAGATGAACACTACAGAAGTTGGTAAAACTTAAGTTTAGTCATTGTTAGATGTTACATGCAGTTACTATAGTAATAATAGTAATAATAACAACATTAATGTCTTATGTTGTTACAAGATTAGTTATGCTTTTAAGAGTTGTGTTCCAACTTCCAATGATATTTAAAGTCTTTGACGTGCACAAGCTCAGCATATACTCATAATTTCTTAATTCGTAATTCATATAATGTCATAAATGAAATGTTTCGTGTATTTATTTTTTTAAATTATTTATTTATTCGCTTGTTTATTAATGGCAAAATTGTATTTACTGTAAGCTATTTCAGTCGTTTTGCTGCCTTTCTAAAAAAAATAATAAAAAAAAAGGCCCCAAAAAAACTTTTAATTTGAAAAATGTCCCTTGTTATGTGTCACTGAAAGTGTTTCATCGTTTCTCCGCTCACACGTCACTGGCTGGTGTCGAGAACGCGCGTGGGTCGCGTGCACGTCATTATGAACTGCGCTGGCTTTGGGATGTTGTGAATAAATTCTTCGTTTGTTGGTCCAGCGTTTATTTAGCCTTATGTTTTTGTGAACGTAGCTGTGAAACAGAGAGAGAGAGAGTCGACACAACAACAAAAATGAATGAGCCCGAGGGACTGCGGTTCAGGAGGTTAAACAGACCTCAAATCATTACTGACGAAACCCATGAACCCCAGTACAAAAACACAAGGTAAGCCATACCTACCTGCCTTCATTGCTTACCTGGAAACATTTGTATGCACTTGATTAATTTGAATTCAATTTAATTGATGTGAAACGTGTCCTCGTCTGATAAATGTATACCATGTTGTTCTGTTGTGCGTTGCAGCACTTACAGTGGGAAGGTGTTTCGTGTGACGTTACTCTCACTGGTGGCTTTCCTGCTTTTCCCACTGCTGGTCCTCATTTTCCTGATTGATTCTCCCATTCAACCAGAGGCCTTCAGGTGAGCTTTATACTCTCACAGAGATCTACTCCTTTAGCATGGTAAACACGCCACAACTCACAGTATTTCACATACCTGCAAACTCAACAGTGCCGAAAAAGGTGACATATGGGGATGGGTAATTTTGTTACCCATCAAATTAAATAATTCGCAAAATTTCAACTGCAATAAATAATGTTATTAGATTGATGTTTTAAATAAATGTTTGAATATACAAATAAAAAAAAAATGCAATTCTTAAACATGAAACGAAACCGCCAATAGGTGGCGGCAAGGGACCGTCTTAATTAGCGAGTCATTGAGTCATTCATACAAAAGATTTGTTCAAAACGCTGAATCATTCAGTAACAAAACACCGCGCTGCTGTTGCTTTCCTGTGGAACTATTAATTTCGTCTGTGAAATAGAACAAAACGGTTGATATTGTTTGTGTCTAAAATGTAAGTAGCTTAATAATAAATATTAACTACGCTACTTGTTTATTGAACTATAAATTCAATGTAACATTTTCAATCGTGATAATAATATTCAGCAACACAGCTCCCTTAGTTGTTTTATTAACATATGATTTAGTTTAACATAACGCATTTAAATTTTTACCCCAGTACATTTCTTCTGTGAGTTTTCTGTGTGGTGTTTCACTCAGGTGTTTTGATTTCTCCACGAATGTATCTCTAACAAAGAGCCTCAACGCGACGTTGTTACCAGAAATACACAACCCATTATCAATCGCTGTTTACATTGAATGTAATAAAATCACATTCATTCTTCCGTTTCGATGCTTCCCTGGTTATTTTTTGTCACTAAAATTAAGTAGGCTAACTTGTCCGGTCGGGCAAGTAAAATAATCGTTCACTTGTCCCGGACAAGCGTTAATGTCGAGCCCTGAGTTCATTCATGATTTTTGTCGTGCTGTAAAGCGGAACAGGTGATCGATTCACAGCGATCTGAGTGACTGCATCATCAGAGCGCCAAAAAGATCACAACAGCTCGAAAGACGTCTATGCTCTCACTCCAGTCTAATTAGCACATTCTATTGTGAAGTTTAACCCCCCCACCACCCGAAAAAAACCCTCATCGGATCTACACGATTCCCATAAATGACATATTTTTATTCAAAACGGCGAATTTCGCCGAAAAGCGACTAGTTTGCATGTATGATTTCAGACATTCAGGGTTTCCTCAGGAATACAAGTTTATATAAAAACTCATGGAAAGATCCATTTTCTAGTTACACTTCACTCTTGAATATTGAATTGGATAGAAATCAGTAAATGATTAATGCATGTAAAATAGGATATTACTCATGCAAAGGTGTGTAATGATGTAGGTGGTTGCAGAGAGTACAGATGGGGCGTTGCGTCATATCGCATTGCTCAGAAACCATGAGTTATTGCCATTGGTCCTACTCAATGTTTATTGCTAAATGTCAGTTGTAAAGTTTATTACAAAATGGCAAAAATAACTTCCTGTAACATTCTGTTGCCAAGCTGGAAATGTTGCAATTTCAAAAAAGTAAATTGCTTTAATTGTAAAAACCGCCTTCTCTTAGACTTCATGTGTTCAGTTTTAATGGTTAAAGGATTTTTTTAACTCCAAAATGTTATCTTTTAAGCATCCCGATGTCTTTCCAACCCTTTATGAATATTTACAATATAGCTTAGCTTCTGCTTTCCACATAACTAAAGCGGAGGGCGATTTATACGGCCAAGTTCCAAAAAGGTGTCCAAATCAGTTCTGATTTGTATTTTTACATTAACCGTGTAATTAATGTTTTATTTATTAATTAAAACCAAGTATACATTTCATCAAGTTAGTGTTTTTAAGCATGTTTTATAACTAAAGGCAGTTCTTTTTAATAGTCAAAACTCAATTTATTTCAGATCATCAGTCATCAAGCTCGGTAAACATTGGTCACAAACATGATGTACCTTTAACCCCTTTAACTCTGTCACCTCTCTTTTTGAGAATGGACATTTCAAATGCACTATTCAAACTTAAATGGTTGTGTAATTCAAGAATGCTTTGGAATATAGACCTAAGTTTGGTCTTGTTTTAAAGAAATCACTCAGCAGATTATTGCTGAAGGGAAAGCACTTCAAAAAATGAAAGTATGAAAAGGTTATGGAAGTTTAAATTTGAAGTAAATCAAAAATACTGTACTTAATATTTTTTTATATAAAATTATATATTTTACAAAATATTTTTACTATAAAATCAAATCCATATATCTAACCAAGTTGTGTTCCAAATTTGAAGTTGATATCACAAAAATTGAAGTTCCCATGAGATTTTGTTTAGGCGTAATACCATAAATATCCACCGGGTGACATACGTTTCATTGAATTTAATTGTATGGATTCTGCCGTAACAAATTAATACATTTCTGTCCAGATATCACTTTTGTCACAAAATATGGAACCTTGAGACTCAGACCTTTCTGACAATGTGTTTTGTCAAGATTAGAAAAATTCGTAAGCTTTCAAATGATACCTAAACAAAATACAGTGCTAAAATATCTATTTAGGAGTCTTAGGCCGTGTGTCCACCAAAGCGTTTTTAGCCGGCTGAAAACGCTAGACGCTCTGCTGAAAACGCCTAGCTGTGGGCGCTTGAGAGCGTTTTAGCAGCGCAGCGTTTTTTTCGTTGAGACGTTTCGTTGCTATGATACAGAATATCCGCAGCACAGTTTACTTGTAACTGATTTCGCAGATAATTTGTTTCATAATAAAAATGTATTTTTCATCCATGTTGTTCGGTTAGCTCTGCTGGTTGATGTCGTTGTACAGCAAGAATGTTGTGACAGTTGGTCGGTGTGGTGTTAGTCCCGCCCCTCCTCCACTGTGATTGGACGGCTGGGTAAAAAGTGACAGTGATGAGCGCTGCGTTTTGTCCAAAGATCAACATTTTTCAACTCTCGGCGACCTGTAAAAATGCCGAGCTCTCGGCGCTTCAGCGTGAAATAACCGCTCCGTGCCTCGTTACGCTCATGGCGTTTAAAAACGCGGCGCTCCCATTGAAAACATACGCCAGGCGCGTGGAAAAACGCTTAAGGCCGTGTGTCCACCAAAGCGTTTTTTTTCACGCTAAAGCGTGAAAAATACATATATACTGTATATATATATATATATATATATATATGTATGTATGTTCCCTATTTGTAAAACTAAAGTAAACTAAATTTCAAGATGTAGGAAAACTAACACTTATTGGCAAACAGACACGTTTATTAAAAAATAAAAAAGACATGGAATTACCACTATAACCAGTAGACAGAGGGGCACTTATTGGCTTATTAGCCATTTCCACTCCCATATATTAATTTATTGTTATTTGTTTCACACGTTTTGCTTTTGAATTTATATTTAAACGTTATGAAATCACTTTTATAAAATATCAAATCATCAAGACATCAATTTGTGTCAAAGTTTGGCACAGTCTCAAAAGTCACAAAGTCTCATGTAAAACACAAACAAAAATGATTAAATGACCTTTATGATTAAAATCCCCTAGCGCTTCCTGGTGCCACCGGTGCTACTGTTCCCAAACGTTATTCTGGAGCTCTGCAAACTTAAATGGTTGTAATTCATGATTGCTCTGGAATACAGACCTAAGGTTGGTCTCTTTGTAGATTATTGCTGAAGTAAAAGCACTTCAAAAAATTAAAGTGTGAAAATTTTGTAGAAGTTTAGGCTTACTGTAAAACAATTGTACTGTACTAAAAAATATTTTATACAATAATGTAGTTACACTTTATTTTAAGGTGTCATTGTTACAGTGTAATTATATATTTAAGTACTGAGTAATATTAAGCTACTACATGTACTCACTATAGGGTTAGGGTAGGATTAGGGTTTGGTTGAGGGTTAGTTGCATGTAATTATCCATAATTGACTGTTATTACTATGGTAAGTACATGTGACATATGTAACAAGGACGCTGTAAAATAAAGTGTTACTAATAATGTTTACTCTAAAATTGCGATACAACCAAAGCCATAGATCTAACCAAGTTGTATTCCAAAATTGAAGTTGATATCGCAAAAATTTTCTTTAGGCGTTATACCAACAATAGCCACCAGATGACAACCACACTCCATTGACTTATTTCTATTCGTTCTCCTGTAACAAATTAATCAATTTGCCACAATGTCTCTTCTTTTACAAAACAATCTCCATATATGCAACCTTGAGTCTCAGACCTTTTGGATGATATGTATTTTGTCAAGATTAGAAAAAATTTGATTATAAAACTTTAAATAAATGTTGTAAACAAGGGGATAATCCACCAGCCGGAAACTGAAGTCTCCCCGGGGGCCGCCATTGGCTAGCAAGCCTTCACCTGCTGTTAGCATTCCATTGACTCCCATTCATTTTGGCGTCACTTTGACAGCGAATAACTTTACATCTGAGGCGTTTAAAGACTCCATTTGTCCATTGTTTATTTCTAAAAAAACACGAGAATGTATAAAAGGCTCCATTACCTGCTATCTTACGTTATGGCCCCGTAGAAGCAGTTTTTGTAAAAATAGGCTAACGAAGTAACGATTGCGTCTCTCGCATAGTAGAGAAATTGCCGTATAGACAGAAGTAGAAGCTCGCGCGCAATCGAGGGGACGTGGAGGCATAAAGTCAAGGGAGAAGCCCATAGAGAGTCATAAAGTTGATCCTGCTGCGAGCTCATGGACAGCTAATACTCACGATCTCCGGCTCTGCAAGATTCGGAAGGGAATGATTCAGATTCCTCTTGGCACAGCTACTAGAAGACGTACAACTGTGAGACCGGTTGCTCACGTCACATCTACGTCGTCAAGCTCAGTTTGAGCCTACGCAGTGCGCTTGGCAATCAGGAAGTGAGTGCTTCTAATTGACTTAACTTTTCTCCGTTGAAGTCTAGGGGGTCGCTGTGTCCATTTCTTTTACTGTCTATGGTTGTAAAATGAAACATGACACTAGGAGGAGGAGCCGGCTAAAAGGTTTTAAAGTACCCTTTCCATGGTAGCGCAATGTCCAATTTCAAAACGGTTTTCACAGGATGAATTGTGAGGGTTTTTTAAGCTTTTGAAAAAATATTGCTGAAAGTTAAGGGGTTAATTGTTGGAATACTAATTTTCTCTATCTGGGCAATAATTAAGACGTTTAAATCAACTGGAGATGGTAACGATCTACATGGAAGAGGGCGAGTGTCTATATTGGCCCCACACGCACTGAGGAGGATGGTTTGGCTTAAAAATTGGAGAATTGCAGATGTTAAACTATGATCAGACCTCACCTATATAATTACAGCCCATTTGGGAAGAATGCAATGAGAAAAGCCTTTGGTGACATTAAACCGTAATATCGTGGACCTACAGTTTGCCAGGCGTTACTGGAACTTTCAGTGGGAGTTTTAACACTGAGTTTTATGGTCAGATGAGACCAAAAAAAAAGCTTTTTTGGAAAAACACCAGATGTGGGTTTGGCATAGACTGAAACATAGCAATGTAGAAAAGTACCTCATCCTCACTGTGAAGTATGCTGGTGGATCTTTAATGCAGTGGGGCTACATATCTTCCAAAAGACCCTGGGCAACTTAGGATACAAGGTAAAATAAACATCAAGGGCCAGCAGATATAAAATCAACACCTGACTGACCCCGTCAGGAAGCTTGGTTGTATCTTCCAGCATGTCAATGATCCAAAGCACGTCTCAAAATAAACCACAGAATAGTTCACTGATCACAGGATGAAGGTTTTGCCATGGACATAGCAGTCCCCTGACCCAAACCCCATACAAACCTGTGGGATGAGCTGAACAGAAGAGTCCACACGCATGGATCTCCGGATCTGGAGAGATTCTGAATGGAGGAATGGTCTCAGATCCATTGCCATATGTTCATCCACCACATTCATTTGTTACGCATTATAGGAGAAGTTGCATAGCAGTTATCTATCTTGGCAAAAGGAGGTTGCACAAAGTATTAAATGAAGGGCTGCCAATAATTGTGGAATACATATATTTCAGAAAAATTGTTTTTGTTTCTTTCAACTATTTGACTAATTAAAGGTTAGATTTTTGTGAGTATTTTGAATGAAAGACTAAGAGGAGAAATTGCATAACTGATTTTCACAGTCAGTTTTGCTCATATTTACCAAGGGTGCCAATACTTATGAATGTTTTGAATTAGATTTAATTTTTCTTTTAATTTAACTTTTGGGGTAATTTATTTCAGCTTTATTTAATTACTAAAAAAAATATTGCTACAGGGAGTTGATGTAAAAGAAGTCACATGTGGCATGAAATGTGTCTTTTGTATTTATTTTTGATAAAAAATAGACCAACATTTGTGAGCTGTGGTGCTGCCACGATGTTCTTGGGAGTCAAGACAAAATCCAATATAAATATTCATCTTAAGTCAAGCCCCACAGTGCGTTCTCATTTCTTTTTTAGTTCTGACAATGGTTAATAATTGATGCCTCTGCAGTTAATATGTAGGGCATTTCATCTCCTCCAGCTTTCTGCTGAAAGAACGACTTTCAGTTCAGTTCTTCTCAATATTTCTGAACATGAAGCTTAACTAAAGTTCTTCTTTGTTTTTTTCCCCTCTTGTGCTTAATAATTAGTCTCAATGAACCGCCTCTTATGACTGGCTGTTACGAGCCCAACCTGATACTCAGACAGGCAGAGCGACTGTTCGAGGAGCGGCTCATCGGCCCAGAATCCCTTGCCAATATTGGAGGTCAGTATTTGCAAAGCAATGCAGTCAAAACTTGACCTTTCACCCAGTCTGCCGCAGCTGTTTGGCAGTGTGTGCACAGAGAGATAAACTGTGGTTGTACTTGCCAAAATAGGTAAAAGTTGAGTTGACTTGGAGTGTGTTATTGTATTTTTGAATTGCATGCTTGCACACTCTGACAATATATAAGGAAGTATGAAGATCTCAAGATATAAATGATTATATGTATATCTTAATATAGATCTTAAGTCATTAAATATTAAAAAAATAATAATAATTTGCTTTAATGACAGTATGTAATGCCTCTAAATCATTCTTGTTTTGCAGATGTTTTGTACACTGGGACGGCTGATGGAAAGATAGTCAAAATCGAGGGAAAGAACATTCATGTATTAGCAACACTTGGCAAGCCACCATGTGGTAAGAAAACCAACAATACTGGACCGTTTCCTCAAACACTGCGTAATGTGGTATTTCAACATAAGTGACCTTGTCTTTTGAAATGCTCGGGTTCATGGGTTTGTTGCACATGGCATGAATCTTTGTACAGATTTCAGTAACTTTTAGGAAACTCATGTGTTTTTTTTGCCATTAACACTTGCTAAATATGATCGGATTCCAATTGGATATGCACAAACAAATATTTTGGACTAAACAAAGCTTTTCTCGACTGAATTTTAATATTCACACTGTCCATGACGAACAGATCGTCAACACCTGGTCCATGTGGTAATTATGTCGGGCAGAAAAGCGAAATTCTCTCCTCAGACATCAGACATGGCTTATCATTTGAAAAGTAACGTAGCCTAACGTTAGCCACTTTACATGGCTGCTCGCTCTAATGTTAACGTTATCTTAGATAAATATTCGCTAATGTTAGGCACATATCCAAGTGTTTGCGCGGAGTGTGGAAAATTATGCAGCGCTTACTTCATGACATGTTTAACTTAACATGCATTTCTCTCTAAAGTCGCATCCACTATACTGTGGAGATGAAGAGTTGGCGTCGTCAACTTCATCTTTGCAGCCGACACTCGCTAGTTAATTAATAAATTCAAATGTTCAGACAATCTCCTTGCTGTTTTTACCTGACACATTCGTAATCATTACATTTGCCGGTGAGCTGCAGTATTACGGTTTAACTGGTGACTGTTATGTGAACGATCGCCCGCAGATTCGTAAATTTAAAAAAACCTGCGCAATGTGTTCATTAAATTTAAACTTTCTTACAACATGAGGCTGGTATCATTGTAAAGATGAAACATTAGTGATGTCATTACCTGGTAGAATGTATGTTTAAGAAATAAAAACTAAGTGCTAATAAAGTAATTCTTGTTATGGGATTCGAACTCATCCATCAAAATATAATCAACGGACAATTGCCGCATTCTATCGATCGAACTATTTTACCACCACAGCAAGCGAACGGATCTTAATCTTCAAATATTATTTTCTGGAGCCTAATGTTTCATGATGCCACTGTGCTCATGTTGCCTCACGCTCGCATGCTGATTTAGCCTCATCTGTGTGAACAAACAAATGACCTAAATAAAACAAGCCCTCCATTGAGCTGAGTCATTACAGTTTTTGTTTTTTATTCACGCTGGAACCGTTGTCAAGAGGTACATTTTTAAAAATCTTCTTTACTAATTGCACAACAGATCATTAAAAATGCATGTCCTTTTTTCCTATAATTTTAGTACATTTTCAATGTTAGGACAAAACAAAATATCCTACACATAAGTGTTTCATCTACCTTTCATTCATAACTGCCTTTCATAATGCTTACGATCAAACTTTTCATTTGCATCTTTTCTTATTCAGTTGAATACATTTGTCTATCGTTTAATCTAACTGATTTTTTTTATTAACCTAATCATACATCTATAGATTTCTATGTAAATTCTATAGATATGGATTCTATAGAACAGTAGAGTGAGTCTGTAAACACCGGAAACCATCAATGACGGTGTAACTATTAGATTAATCAGAAGGAGGGAGACAGATCAGGTAGGCTAACTGTTACATCAAAATACAGGCGTTTTACATTACAGAATAACATGTGATACTATCAACAGAGGCCTTACCCTGGTAAAGACTGCCAAAGCACTGTAACTTACACTTCATCTAAAAAAGTCAACTAGAGTATAGATTATGGTATAGTTGGAGCATTTGATGTATTTACAGCTTACTCTGTTCTGGCACAAAAACTCATGGTCATCATATCTCTAGTATATCTTTTGATAACACACTGGATAGATAATATTACAAGCATTATACATTTAATATAATTGAATGTATTTTCCAATATGGCAACTGTATCCAGTATTACTGTAACATCTTTGATTTACCAACAAGGGTGATTTGAAATCTTGTATTATTTACTCTTGAATTATCTGATTGTTCAAAGTACTAAATTAGATATAAGATCATAGTTATGCTTTGATGATTAAACCAAATGTTCTACAATGACTATGTGGAAAGAAATGTATAGGATAGCTGTAAGGGGTCCCAATGAAAGCTTTATATCACATTTTGCAAGAGTGAGTATGTTATGAGTATGACTAACTCAGCTCAATAAATCAGCTAATTCATTTGTTTGTTCATTGAACACTGAGTGATGAGTATTATGTCGCACAATATTTAGGGGTTTTGATGAGAACTTGTCACTGTGTCTTATGTATTCAGATGAGGCTATATCAGCATGTGAGTGTGAGGCACAAGTTAACATGAGCATCATGAAACATTAGGCTACAGAAAAGCTTATTTGAAGACCAAGATCTGTTTGTGGTGGTCAAATAGTTGAATCGATAGAATGCGCTAATGTTGTGTTGCTTGTATTTTGATGGATGAGTTCGAATCCCGTAACAAGGATGACTTTATAAACATTTTTTAAAATTTTTTGTTAAAGTACTTCTGCTGTTCCAAGGTAATGTCACTAACTAATGTTTTATCTTTACAATGATGCCAGCATCATGTTGTAAGAAAGTTTAATTGTAATGAACAATTAACAAACAAACACAGGTTTTTCAAATTGACGAATCTGTGGCCAATCGTTCACATCTAGCGTAAAGTCACTTAACACGGTTAAAGCTACAATATGTAATTTTTTCGCCGCCAGGGGTCGCATTTTCAAAACAATAACAATAACAAAGACGAAGCTGATGACGCTGTTGAAGGACAGTGAAACTATGGGAGATGTCGTTTTCACCATCCAGAGATGTATACAATTCACGAATCATATAAATTATATATCAGGTAGTAAATGAGTTTTGTATTACCTGTACGTTTGATCACACTATGGGGCTGTTTACACGACACTGTTTTCAACTAAAAACGTAAAACTTTTTATGCGTTTTGGCCTTTTGTTTACACAACAACAATGTTTTGGGTGCCTGAAAACTCAAAGTTTTGAAAACGGGTTTCAAAGTGCAAGTTTTTGGAAACGGTTTCAATGTAAACAACAGAAACGCGAATCTCTATAGACTGAGCACTTAATACGCATGTGCATGACGTCATAGTCTTCAGTGTTTCATCACCATCTAATGGCCTGGCAACAGAATACAGCGTTTTTAGACGTTTTCGCGGATCTGTGTAAATCAGGATCATTTTGACAATGGTGTCATCTGACGAATAAAAAACACAACAACAAAACAGTGCAATGACAAATTCCATAAATAGGCGCTTTTACATTTCGCTTTGACACCAAATATTCCGCAGTCACCTTGTCAGTCAGCTCCTGTTGCTGATCTGTGCGGCGACTCTCGTTCGGCTCACGATTTATTAAGCAGACATGTTCAGTTTAATAGCGTCTGTTCTCTAACTGAGCTAAATGATTTTATAAAATAAAAAAATCTAATCGACAGTGGGGGGCGGTGCCGCGGTGGGCAAGAGATGTAACCGGTGTTGCTTCTGAACACCGGTAACACCGACTATCGCAGCAAGCCTAGTGTACAGTACGTTCATTTTTTGTTCTTCCTTGTCATTCGTTCATGATCTTTGCTTTATTTTTCAATGATTCTCAGAAATTGCTTACTGCTCCTTTAATTTATATTTTAAATGCTCATTATTATGGTTTAGTATTTCTCTGTAATGTAGAACAGTGTTACATATAGTATTCCTTCTCAGCCCTGAAACGGAAACCATCGTAATTAAATTTATATCACAAACGTCTGACTTGTTGACTAATGGCTTGAACCAGCCCTACTGGTACATTACCCTAATGCATGTAAAGCACACATGCATTAATGTAACAAAGCACTACATAGACAGGTTAAAAGTTCCTAAGTGTATTTTATTACAGTAGAAGATGGCATTTTATATAATGGATGACTGTACTCCTGTCTTCTCCCTGGCTGTGTTGTAAACTGCTGACACTGTGGAAACAAACAAAATGTGCTTAGAATTTTAATTGTTGACTAGCTCATGCATTTTGTTCCATCAAACACATCAAGTTATTCAATAATTGAGTTATGTAGATATAATTGAGAATTCCAGTATCAAATACTACTATCATTAATGAATAGCTATTGTCATTTTTTTTCCTGATTCAAAGGCTCTCATGAGCATGAACACACTTGTGGACGTCCTCTGGGAATCCGTGTGGGACCCAATGGCACCTTGTTTGTCACTGATGCCTATTTGGGACTGTTTGAGGTCAACCCTGTCACGGGTAAGGAAAGAGAATACACATATTCTGTTTTAAAAAGTCAGTACTCATTTAAAGGGTTATAGTTCATGCAAAAAACAAAAAAAAATTCTGCCATTATTCACTAAACCGCATGTTGTTCCAAACCTGTATGCAGTTTTTTTTTTCACATAGAACACAAAAGGAGGAGTTGAGACACCACTCCTCTAACAATAGTTCTCAGTGCCCACGTCTCTGTCAAGCTCCAAAAAGAACAATGCACTGTCTCGTTTTGACTCTTAGGTGAGGTACAATCTCTGGTGAGCACAGGGAAGATGATCGGTGGTCGACGTCTGGGCTTTGTGAATGATCTGGATGTAACTCAGGATGGGAAAAAGGTGTACTTCACTGACTCCAGCAGCAGGTGGCAGCGCAGAGACTTCATGCACCTGATCATGGAGGCCACAGCAGATGGACGGTAACTGGGACATGAAACATTCAGTGGCACATCTGATTTTCAGTGCATTTCACGGGTTTTGACACTTTACAGTTGTATTGGTTGGAACATTGCGCATAGTTTCTGAATCACTGCTTGTTTTCACTGGGAATGATGTTTTAGTACGGTGACTGATGTTGCTAATTTGTTTTTTTTTTCAGTGTGCTTGAGTACGATACAGAGACCAAGGAAGTGTCCGTGATGATGGAGAACCTGAGGTTTCCTAACGGCATCCAGCTCTTCCCTGATGAGGAGTCTGTTCTAGTGGCTGAAACCACAATGGCGAGAATAAGGAGGTGATACTCGCCGTACTGTTTATATTCAGTTACTTTGGTCGTTGATTGTTAACTTTTATATTGTTTCATTTTTTTTAAATTATTCTAATCAAAACCTGGTATGTTAATATCCCTGAACAAGAGCTATGTTCATACTGTTTTTACTATTTCTATAGTATATACTGTACACTAGCGTTCAAAAGCTTGAGGTAAGTAAGATAAAATAAAAAAGAAATTAATACTTTTATTCTGCAAGGATGCATTAATTAGATTTCTTTTTTTGTAAGTGCCAGTAAAGTTTTAAAATAATACAAAAATTAGCAGTTTTGAATAAATGCTGTTCTTTTGAACTTTCTATTTATCAGTCCTGAAAATAATACAAAAATATTAAGCTGCATGACAAAATTAAATGTTTGAATCATTTTTGAAGGACCATGTGACACTAAAGACTGGAGTAAAATTCAGCTTTGCATCACAGGAATAAATTACATCTAATATATATATATATATATATATATATAAGTATCTCACAAAAGTGAGTACACCCCTCACATTTCAGCAAACATTTTAGTATATCTTCTCAAGGGACAATACTATAGAAATGAAACTTGGATATATTTTAGAGTAGTTATTGTGCTGCTTGTATAGCAGTATATATTTACTGTCCTCTGAAAATAACTCCACCCACAGCCATTATTGTCAAAATAGCTGGCAACAAAAGTAAGTTCACCCTAAGTGATAATAGCTGTACGTCGTTTAACATGCAAAGCCACATGTCCTATTCATCATGTTTTTTGTCTGCTTGACAGGACCATACAAATGTGTGTATCTTGTATTAGAGCAGTTAAAATGTGTCCTTTGAGTACAATTCCCTCATACTGACCACTGGATGCTCAACATGGCACCTCATGGCAAAGAATTTCCAAGTGGATGGCTTCCACTCGTAAGGCCTCGCAAGGGTCAATCAAAGAAGTTGAGTCCTTGTGCTGTGCGTGAGGTGCAGAAGCTGGTTTAAAAAAAACAGACGCATGAGTGCTGCCAGCATTGCTTTAGAGGTTGCAGAAGCGGAAGGTCAGCTTGTCAGTGCTCAGATG
Source organism: Tiaroga cobitis (assembly GCA_030578255.1). Taxonomy (NCBI): domain Eukaryota; kingdom Metazoa; phylum Chordata; class Actinopteri; order Cypriniformes; family Leuciscidae; genus Tiaroga; species Tiaroga cobitis. The sequence goes on along the minus strand of CM060603.1, from coordinate 8,557,930 downwards.
ATACACCACACACTGGCATCCTCAAGCAGAAGGTGGAGAAGCGCCATGTGTCTAACATCCAGCAGCTCCGTGATGTCAGTATGGAGGAGTGGAAGAGGATCCCAGCAACAACCTGTGCATCTCCGGTGAACTCCTTGCCTAGGAGGATTAAGGCAGTGCTAGATAACAATGATGCTCACAAAATATTGACACTTTAAACACTGTTTTGACATGTTCACTTAGGGTGAACTCACTTTTGTTGCCAGCTATTTTGACAATGGCTGTGTTGAGTTATTTTCAGAGGACAGTAAATATATACTGCTATACATGCAGCACACGGACTATAAAATCTATCCAAGTATTGTCCCTTGAGAAGATATACTAAAATGTTTGCTGAAATGTGGGGGGTATACTCACTTTTGTGAGATACTGTATATATGTGCACATATATTATATAAACAAACTCGACAATAATATATATGTGTGTGTATATGTATATTTATATGCAGATACACACACACACACATACACAATTCAGTGTATTTATACACTAAAATAGAATACCGTCATTTTAAACTAATATCTCACAACATTACTGTTTTTACTTAAAGGTACAATATGTACGAATTTTGTAATAAAATATCCAAAAATCACTTGCACAGTGTGATATATTTCCTGCAGTTGTGTACTTAAAAAAATCTTTGGAGACTTTTGGAATATTGTATTTCAGAGAAATTCCAATTTTAAATAAGTGGCGTCCCGGACGCATTGTCGCCTGTCAATGATGCAATATCGGCGCTATCCTCGGTTTCCGCTCATACTGCCATAGCCGTGACGTAACCATGGCGACAGACGTGGACAACTGCGCAGTGCGTAACGTTTAGCGGCACGCAGTTCTTGTTTCTTTCAAACATAGACCATGGCAAGCAGACTTTGGGACAAACCAGGAGAACTAAAATGAGGATCAATATCAGCGTGGCGTTTTTGAGATGCCGAGAGCTCCACGTCCTCGACTAACTTGGACTCGACAGAGCTTCACGATCACGACTTGACAGCTTTATTAGACAGGCGAGCAAATGTACATAAAACAAATCAATGTTATATAACGTTAGCTCAACATGATGAAATGTTAGAATATGGTCAGTATGTTTCTAATGTTGATCTAGCTTAACGTTACTGCTAGTTTCGTATAGCAAACGATCTAAAACGTAGTATAACATTATAACTTCCAACACACATTTAAATGCCGTTTAGTGTGATAGTGTAACGTTAGAGCAAGTGAAGCAGCGCTGCGTTACCTCACAAGTTTAATTCGTCTAATAAACTGACCTGTGTGAGTAATCCAGCACTTGCGGGTAGTTTGGTAGAATTAATTGTCCTTATTCTTTTATATCCGCGGGACTCGCGTGTGATATCTTTCTCTTTAGCAATCGTGACCTGCTTCATACCACTGTAATGTTAAAAAACATGAATGTTTGCACTCATCCATAAACATTATTAGATCCATCAGCTTGACAGGAAGTCCCATCATTCAGCTCATCACTGCGTCATCAACCTACGCCCTTGTTATTGTTGGAAACTGCGCCCTCTTGTGCCGAAAAAAACCTACATATTGTGCCTTTTAAGCCTATTTTTGATCAATGCAGCCTAAGACTTCTTTCAAAACATTTAAAAAATCTTAACTTTTAAACCATGGTGTATTTCCATTCCTCATGGCAAGTTTCACATCTTTGACTTTAGTGATGCTCATGTTTGCTTTCTAATACAAATCCGACTTATAGATGGAAGAGAAGCACAGAACAGCTAATTATATTTCAGTAAACTCTGATTGTCCAGTGTAATTGTAAGCGTGTCCCTACCTTTGGGCTGATTCATTATCAGGTCAGCTAGAACATCGGTTCCCAACAGGGGGGTCGCGGCCCACAAGGGGGCCTCAGCGAGCTCTGTGGGGGGTCGCGTCATATTTTGAAAAGTTTTGAGCAATGAGCATTAAATAAAAGTCCTTAACTTTTTTCTGTTCAAAATTTACATGTAAATGTACATGTAATGTATATAATGAGCGAGTTCATCATGAATCCATTTTTCAATCTGTGTTTGTCTTATCCTGAACCACTATGGTACACCTATAATAAGTGTTTACATTGGGACTATTTTACACTGGTTCGGATCGCTGCCGCTGCGGAGTAGCCCAGTCCCTGCGTGACTCGTCATAGACGTACACAGAGAGAAGTAGTTCTGGCTACAATGTTCTTCCGAAAGATGCATTATTCTGTTAATAAACGCAAGTTTATGATCGCTCGCTATAGCGCCAAAAGCGTAAAAAATTAAGCCTCACAAATAACTTGCAAGTATTGAGGCCCCAGACAGCAGTCATTTAGTAATAGGCAGCCTATATTCTTTCTTTTTTTACCTACACACCAGTGTGAATATTTTTGTTTTGCATTTCAAATAGAGCCAATATATAGGCTTCTCCTAGGCTTACGTTTTTAAATTACAAAGGGCCTACTGATGTTTTTGTTATTGTATTTTCAATATTATAGGCTATTATTTGTGCATACATATCTGGTTTTAGTAAACATACCGTTTGTTTGAAAACAACATATTTTGTCATCCTTGCTGCAAGCTTACAAGAGCGATAATATCATTAAATGTGAAGGGGGGCCCTAAAATATTTTCTTGGGAAAAAGGGGGTCTCAGACAAAAAAAGGTTGGGAACCACTGAGCTGGAACACATCAGTTCTCCCTGTCACTTCTTTATCGCCTCACAGCTGACCTCTTGAATGACATTCACAGCTACATGACGTCTCATGTCTTCTAGAGGCACGGGCCGTTCTCCTTACCTGGATGAATGATGAGTGCATGCAGTTGCCAAGGCAACAGGCTCCATCATTAAGCTTCCTGTGTGGAGAGATGTATAGCATGTTTGCTCTTACTAAAGCTAGTGTGGTCTCAGTGCTCCAGATGGTTTAATATTAATGTACCTTGCCTTTACCTCTGTACAGATCAAACGTTATCAAAATGATTCCAGTTCGCACGGATGCGTGGAACCGACTAAAAATTCTGTATTATGAAGGCCAGACAAGTCATTTGATGATGTCAACTTGTAAAGAAAGACTACGTGCCTGCGCACATATACACTCACCTAAAGGATTATTAGGAACACCTGTTCAATTTCTCATTAATGCAATTATCTAATCAACCAATCACATGGCAGTTGCTTCAATGCATTTAGGGGTGTGGTCCTGGTCAAGACAATCTCCTGAACTCCAAACTGAATGTCAGAATGGGAAAGAAAGGTGATTTAAGCAATTTTGAGCGTGGGATGGTTGTTGGTGCCAGACGGGCCGGTCTGAGTATTTCACAATCTGCTCAGTTACTGGGATTTTCACGCACAACCATTTCTAGGGTTTACAAAGAATGGTGTGAAAAGGGAATAACATCCAGTATGCGGCAGTCCTGTGGGCGAAAATGCCTTGTTGATGCTAGAGGTCAGAGGAGAATGGGCCGACTGATTCAAGCTGATAGAAGAGCATCTTTGACTGAAATAACCACTCGTTACAACCGAGGTATGCAGCAAAGCATTTGTGAAGCCACAACACGCACAACCTTGAGGCGGATGGGCTACAACAGCAGAAGACCCCACCGGGTACCACTCATCTCCACTACAAATAGGAAAAAGAGGCTACAATTTGCAAGAGCTCACCAAAATTGGACAGTTGAAGACTGGAAAAATGTTGCCTGGTCTGATGAGTCTCGATTTCTGTTGAGACATTCAGATGGTAGAGTCAGAATTTGGTGTAAACAGAATGAGAACATGGATCCATCATGCCTTGTTACCACTGTGCAGGCTGGTGGTGGTGGTGTAATGGTGTAGGGGGATGTTTTCTTGGCACACTTTAGGCCCCTTAGTGCCAATTGGGCATCGTTTAAATGCCACGGCCTACCTGAGCATTGTTTCTGACCATGTCCATCCCTTTATGGCCACCATGTACCCATCCTCTGATGGCTACTTCCAGCAGGATAATGCACCATGTCACAAAGCTCGAATCATTTCAAATTGGTTTCTTGAACATGACAATGAGTTCACTGTACTAAAATGGCCCCCACAGTCACCAGATCTCAACCCAATAGAGCATCTTTGGGATGTGGTGGAACGGGAGCTTCGTGCCCTGGATGTGCATCCCACAAATCTCCATCAACTGCAAGATGCTATCCTATCAATATGGGCCAACATTTCTAAAGAATGCTTTCAGCACCTTGTTGAATCAATGCCACGTAGAATTAAGGCAGTTCTGAAGGCGAAAGTGGGTCAAACACAGTATTAGTATGGTGTTCCTAATAATCCTTTAGGTGAGTGTATATTCAAATGCGCATAGACTAAACGCATAATATGCATTTGCGTCACCGTTTTCACAGATTCACGTTTTTGAAGTTTACACAGAGATGATAAAAAAAAAATATATTTTTCAAAACTTGCACCTTGAAACCCAATTCAAAGTTTAAACACTGTTGTTGTGCAGATGAGCTGCTAGAACGCATTAAATGTTTTCTGCTTTCAGTTAAAACAGTGTTGTGTTAGCGGCCCCTAAATGAATAACTAATGATCTTTGCAATGGAAATGAATCGATCAAAAACTAACTTTAGCTGGACAGTAACTTTATTCAAGAGCTGTTGTAAAGCCAAAACAATCTTGGTTACTGTAATTTCCTGCTATCACTGTAAAGCTGCTTTGAAACAATCTTTATTGTTAAAAGCGCTATATAAGTGAAGGTGAAGGTGACTACTTTAACCCTGTGGTGATCTGTGATGGTCTGGTTAAATCAGTAGAAACAGTGCTGGGTAAAAAGAACTCCCAGATTAACTGAGGTTATGTTAATTAAAAATGAGACTGTTCCCAAAAGATATAGCATTTTTTGGTTAGTGTATTACAATGTATTGGAACCAGATTTGTTCAATTCCTAACAAATCCAATGTCGATAGTCTCAAAATGTTGAAACGTCATCTTGACTTCTCGGTTTAGCTGATGTATCGGCCTTTCACTGCTCATGTTCAGTTCTACATATTGAATATTTACTTTGTTGTCTTCACAGAGTTCACGTGTCTGGCCTCAATAAAGGAGGAATGGATACCTTTATAGACAACCTCCCAGGATTCCCTGACAACATTCGACGTAGTTCTTCTGGAGGATACTGGGTGGCCATGTCTGCTGTGCGACCCAACCCCGGCTTCTCTATGCTGGACTTCCTGTCTCAAAGACCCTGGATAAAGAAGTTCATATTTAAGGTAAGCTGCTATTTAGAAGTAAAATAAAAACTTCACTTTTTTTTTTTTTTTTTTTTATAAAAAGAAATGTTTTTTTTAATGATTTTGTTTTTCTTATTTATATTATCTAATTATTACTAATTAATTGATTTTTTTAAATTAAAGTTAATAATAAACAATGTCTGAGTAATAAATCACCTTTCAAATGACAAATACATAGACATACGCTTGTTTATTTAAATACTTTAAAATTGAGTGAAATGTTTTTAAAAACTTTTAAAATTGACAAATAGATCTCGACACCCACAAGTTTTGTCATTTTGTTGCACTCCATCCAGCTGTTTTTCTTAATAGTGCGACAGTCGGTTCCGGAAGTAAAATCTGCATTCATTTTCTCCATAGGGAAATTGAGTTTATGACTTATAAACCTTTAAAGACAGACCTACTGTGAGCTACGAGCTTGTTAATCGATAGTATTTGTCGTCAGCCCGCATTATTTCAGCTTATTTTTTAAATAATCGTGTTTAACAGCAGAATTCCTGGTGAAGAACTACATTACCCATGATGCTGAACAAAAAATGACACCAATCAGAGAGCCGAAAAAAGCAACACTCACCAAAAGATCTCTTTAGCTCCGCCCAGTCCCATGAAGCACTGTGAATAATCGAGTCGATCTCTCTACGCTCTTTAAAAATACTTAAATGTTTGTGTGTGTGTGTGTGTGTATATAATCAAATGTAATTTGATTGTGCTGTTCGCAATGCTTCATGGGATTGTAGTTCTTTTCCTCACTAAGCGAAGCACACAGTCTTGTACCCTTGTATTTTTGTCCGACTTTATTAAAAACTTGTTTTGCTTCAAATCAAAATTTGTAGTGTTATGATTCACCTCGTAGCTTATTGGCTTAAAAAAAAAAATTTAATCCCTATGGGAAAAAATACTACTCAAACCAGTGCCAGTGAAAAAGGTGGCTGGCACTGTTGTACTCGAGAACAATTCCTAAGTGAGCACTTCTTAGGAAACATGTCTGGTTAATTAATTGCTGATTTTGATAGTAGTTTTTGTAATGGTGGTTTTACACATTCCGACTCAATATATATTTCTGAAATGGATCTGCTTTCCCATGTTTTGTGTTCTCAGCTCTTCAGTCAAGAAACTCTGTTGAAGTTTGTGCCGCGCTACAGCCTGGTGGTAGAGCTTCAGGACGGTGGGACGTGCGTTCGTAGCTTTCACGACCCTCACGGCATTGTGGCGGCCTACATCAGCGAGGCACACGAGTACAACGGCTACCTGTACCTGGGCTCCTTCCGCTCCCCTTATCTGTGCAAGCTGGATCTGAGCAAAGTGTGAAACATGCCGAAGAACACGTCACAATCCTGACAGATGCTCAGCTTGAGTCATTTCACTGTGGCTTCCAAACAGATCCCGAAGCAATTAACACAAGAACACTTATCAAATTCTTCCATATTATAGTCAACATATCACCAAACACAGTCCCTTCATTTTATCCCATCCTCTTTATTTAGGTCTGACAGATGCCTGTTTTTTGTTCCATTAACCTGTGTGTGGGTGACTTTCTTTTTTTAGAGATGTGCGGTGCATAATAAGCTCTCTGGTAGCCTGTTTTTTTTTGTATGTTTTTTTTTTTTAATCAAAAGATGTGCCATTACTATTTTTATTTTTATCCCTTGTGACTGAAATAGTCGTTTCTGTACTTGTTTTATTTGCATCGACCATCATCTGGTCCTTAAAATAGAGCTGCCAACTGTTTCTCTTATAAAGGCGCTGTGATACACATAAAGACGACCCATAAAAACTATAACTCCTGTGGGTGGCTGCATAAGGATGTTGTTTTGGGGAAGTGAAAGGGGATTTTCATTTGATTATAAAATGAACTTCTGCAACATTATGCTAAAATTATTTCTGTTTTTAAGAATGTGTGAATGTTTTGGTTTATTTTTAATTAACAGATTGATAGTATTAATTCCTCATTTCATTGTTGTTTGTATATGTTGCAGAAATGAGAGCTGTGTCACTCTTGGCTGATAAATGCTGCTGGCTTTATAATATTTAGCACACCCTTACACAAGTATCTGTGTTTTCCATTCATACATTATATGATGTCTATAATAATTATCAGCAATAATGCAGCGGTTCTTAACTGGTTGGTCACGGCTCATTTGATAAGACAATGGTGAAAAAAATTGTCCTAAATTGAAATAATAAATTAAATGAAACATATATTGCATAGTTGGGAAAGCAAAGTGAATTTGCTTAACTTTTTTCATTTTGCATTCCTGTAGTTTAAACAGTGTAGCATGATGTTAGCAACGCCATGGTCATGGGTTCGATTCCCAGGGAATGCATGAACTGGGAATGGAGACAATGCAAGTCACTTTGGATTAAAGCTTCTGACAAAAGTAAGTCTTGTTGACATCAAAGATTGTGTGGTTACTCGAGCTACAGAATTATTACGATCTCAATTCAAACACCCATGTGATCTTATTCCTAAATGGCAATTTGGCTATATCTATTGAACATTTGACAGCAAGTACCAGAGAACATTCAAATCTGTGTTTTCTCTGCCGCTGACCCAGAGGGAGCAGTTGTCATGTTCAGGTATTAAACAACTTCACAAACAGTTTTTGAACCACACAGTATCATTATTTCTGTCTTACAATAATTCTAATGATCACTTATCCCAAGTACTGGGATAAAAGTTTATAGTTCAGATATAAACACTGAAAGTTACTTGATGCTTCAAAAATGGTATCAGTGACAGTTAGTGGCAACAAGTGACTGTTAAAAAAATATATATTTATCATCGACTCGTTCAAAAGATTTGTTAAAAAATACAGATTCATCCAGTACTGAAACAAGTGAGTCATTGAATCATTCATTCAGACTGATTTTTTTTATTGTGTCAGAACCTCTAGTAAATTACTGCCCAGTTTCACAGACAGTCCTAAACTAAAGTGCAGTTGTCTAGACTAAAGTGCGGTTGTCTAGACTAAAGTGCGGTTTTCTGCGGTTGTCCAGACTAAAGTGCGGTTGTCCAGACTAAAGTGCGGTTGTCCAGACTAAAGTGCGGTTGTCCAGACTAAAGTGCGGTTGTCCAGACTAAAGTGCGGTTGTCCAGACTAAAGTGCGGTTTGTCCAGACTAAAGTGCGGTTGTCCAGACTAAAGTGCGGTTGTCCAGACTAAAGTGCGGTTGTCCAGACTAAAGTGCGGTTGTCCAGACTAAAGTGCGGTTTTCTAGACTAAAGTGCGGTTTTCTAGACTAAAGTGCGGTTGTCCAGACTAAAGTGCGGTTGTCCAGACTAAAGTGCGGTTGTCCAGATTAAAGTGCGGTTGTCCAGACTAAAGTGCGGTTTGTCCAGACTAAAGTGCGGTTGTCCAGACTAAAGTGCGGTTGTCCAGACTAAAGTGCGGTTGTCCAGACTAAAGTGCGGTTGTCCAGACTAAAGTGCGGTTGTCCAGATTAAAGTGCGGTTGTCCAGACTAAAGTGCGGTTTGTCCAGACTAAAGTGCGGTTGTCCAGACTAAAGTGCGGTTGTCCAGATTAAAGTGCGGTTGTCCAGACTAAAGTGCGGTTGTCCAGACTAAAGTGCGGTTGTCCAGACTAAAGTGCGGTTGTCCAGACTAAAGTGCGGTTGTCCAGACTAAAGTGCAGTGCGGTTGTCCAGACTAAAGTGCGGTTGTCCAGACTACAGTGCGGTTGTCCAGACTAAAGTGCGGTTGTCCAGACTAAAGTGCGGTTGTCCAGACTAAAGTGCGGTTGTCCAGACTACAGTGCGGTTGTCCAGACTAAAGTGCGGTTGTCCAGACTAAAGTGCAGTGCGGTTGTCCAGACTAAAGTGCGGTTGTCCAGACTACAGTGCGGTTGTCCAGACTAAAGTGCGGTTGTCCAGACTAAAGTGCAGTGCGGTTGTCCAGACTAAAGTGCGGTTGTCCAGACTACAGTGCGGTTGTCCAGACTAAAGTGCGGTTGTCTAGACTAAAGTGCGGTTGTCTTAAATTATGTCAGTGCCATTGTTTTGTCTCAAGATGCACACCAGTAATGTCTTTTTTTTCTAAGCTAAATTTAGGATATTTAATTCGCTTTTATAAACATGCCTAAGGCCTAATCCTGGCATAATCTAAGCCCTGTCTGTGAAATTGGGCCAAGAAGTTATTTTGTTTAGTTAGGAGGCATCTCCATTTGGTGACACCCTCTGGTTTCTCGGTTTTTACAGGTAGCAATTCAGTTTAGGCTGTGTGAATCCCTTTGTGGAGGATTCGACATGGAGGCGAAGGTAGAATACCAATGCAGAAAGTTTAATAAAAATCAGTCAACAAATCCAAAACACAAGGCAGAGACGCAAGTCAATGAACCAGGCAAGGTAATCCGTGACAAGTAATCTGTCTAACCAGACAAAACAAACCCAGTAATCCAACGATCGGTAATCAAGCATGAAAAGCACAATGGTCATAACAGGAAGGCAATGAAAAAGGCAATGGAAAGATCGCTCGGTGAGGCAGTGAAATAACTGGCAATACTTTGCGAAGTATCTATGGAAAAGCATAGCTATTTATGCAGGTGATAAACCATAGTTAAGGGCTAGTATTAGGGAGAGGGCTCCCTCTGGCGGTCGGCTGAATGGATACCGGCTGAATGGATACCAGCCTCATTTGTTACACCCTTCTTGGGACTTATCAATTGTCCTGAAAGGAAGGCCATCAGTTTGAACCATTGTAGTCTGTGTCAGATAAGCTTCTGGTCCTATTGGTGGCCTTATCCTCTCTTAAGCAGATCGTAAAGTTGGCCCTTCTTTTATGGACTTTGCCTCTGGCTTGGCTCACGGCCTAGGCTGGGGTATGTCCCAAAGGTTGCTTCGACCCCATTTCACACTCGGCAAATTATCTTGGAGGCATTTCCCTTCCTAGCACATAGTCTGAGTGATGTGAATGATTGGTTTAATATTAATAAATGTAATGTTTGATTTTAGGGACAATTTAAGGTAGCTTTTGTATGATAATGTTTTGGTTGCTGGATCGCCACTTCATGTCCACTGTAAAATCCTGGTTCAAAGCAAATCCAGTTGAGAACCACTGTCCTATTGGACGCTTGCACCCACCTAATGGGCATATGAGGTTATGAAATTTAGGACAAGTCTGTCACATTTTGAAAAAACTAGTAGTAAATGAGTAGTCAAAATTTCATTTCATAAACCCGTTAGATGTGTGTTTGATCAGTGCCAGTATTTCTTGGGCCAGTTTGCTTTAAAGATCTGTGGCTCAAAAGGAAAAGAGACCAGAGAGCTCAGAGATTGTGGTGATAGCCCCTGATCTACTGTAGGTGCGTAAAGCACATCAGAAGTGAAGCCCACTGAATAATTTACACTCAGTCAGTCAATCTCAGCATTTGATGAACTGAAGGTCACTTGCACAAATAGAGTTACTGTACATGATAACCAATCACTACACTATTCACTTTTTTTATTTTATTAGCATGACATTTCAGATTGATCCATTGAAAAACATTTAGATGAAAAAGACATTTCAGAATTTATCAAAAGAATGACACTTAAAATATGTGGTTGACATGGTCTTCATCCATGGAACTGACCATATGTCAAAGTGACAGAAGAATGTCTATAAAAAAAAAAAGTAAATAAAAAAAGAGTAATGATTTACAAGCTCAATATACAGTATTTTATAATTACATTTGTAGAGGATTATCAGGGTCATGGAAATATACAGGAATTTTAATTGTGATTTGCAGGTCCAAAAAGTTGGAAAGTGACATACATATATATAATCAGTTGTAATCAAAATTATTCAACCCCCATTGGAAATCAGGTTTCAGGACTTCAAGCTTTTTGCAATGAACAAATCAAAGTAATTGAAATAGCTCAACACAACCAATGTTTCAAGTCATTTCCCCAAATTTAACTGAAAATGCAACTTTTAATGACTTCTGCAGTCTTAAAATTATTCAACCCCCTGAATAGAAGCCCCCACAACAGCACAAATCTGCAAAACAGGTGTTGTTTCAAGCACACCTGATGCAACTAATCAAGGGCTTCATTAGTTTCACCAGGTGTGCTTGAGCTAGAACACTTGAAATATCTGAACTGGCTAGGTTTCTTGAGTGAAATATAACTTAGTCAAAAGAATGGTCCAAAAAGTTAAAGTCCCCCTGTGGTGAAAATCAAGCTTTTAATGTTGTTTGTCAACACCATTGCGGAATCTTTTCTCAGTACGATTTTTTTTTTCCCCGCTGCTAGGGGGTCGCTGACCTCTCACAATAACTAAGGCATAGGTTGACGATGCAGTGATAAGCGGAATGGGACTTGCTGTCATGCTGATGGATCTAATAATGTTTATGGATGAGTGAAAACATTCATGTTTGTTAACATGACTGTGGTATGAAGCAGAACGTGATTGCTAATGAGAGACAGACATCAGAGCCACATTTAATTTTACTGAACTACCCGTAAGTGCTGAATTACTACTCACACAGGTCAGGTTATTTGACGAATTAAACTTGAGGTAACGCAGCGCTGCTTCATTTGGTCTAACGTTACACTATCAAACTAAACAGCATTTGAGTGTGTTGAAAGTTATAATGTTATACTAGGTGTTAGTTTGTTTGCTATAGGAGACCAGCAGTAAGCGAGATCAACATTAGAATAACATACTGATCATATTTGAACATTTCATCATGTTGAGCTATATAACATTGATTTGTTTTATGTACGTTTGCTCGCCTGTCTAATAGAGTACATGCAAGAGCGGCGTCCCCGTCAAGTCCAAGTTAGTCGCAGACGTGGAGCTCTCGGCATCTCAAAAACGCCACGCCGATATTGATCCTCATTTTAGTTCTCCTTTTATCCCAAACTCTGCTTGCCATGATCCATAATGTTTGAACGAAACAACAACAGCGTGAGTGTGTCGCTAAACATTATGCAGTTGTCCACGTCTGTCTTCATGGTTTCTATGGCAGTACAAGCAGAAAACCAGTGCTAACGCGGATATTACGTCATTGACAGGCGACAAGTGAACAGGGATGGGAACTTTTTAAAATTGTGAATTTCTCTGAATTTACAAATTCTTGGAAACATTTAGGATAATGCAAGTACACAATTGAAAGCAATATATAACACTGTGCACAGTGGTTTTTGGATATTTTGATACAAAATTCTTACATATTGTACCTTTAAAACTGCAGTGAACCAAAGAGAGTCTCAAAAACGCGGTTTGAAATCGCTGATGTTTCTGACGTAACAAACTACCTTGTAACCAATCAGATCAACGGGTGGATCACTGAGCTGGTGTGAGCGAGTGGAGGCGGTGCTAATTTTCATATTCATAGAACTGTGCATAGTTAATGAGGGTGTTGAGCTTTAATTCAAGCTATTTTAAAGCATGAAGGATTCTTTCTAGGACAAACGTTTAAATATGTCATTTTGGTGTTTAAAGATGAGTGTTAAGGGATAAAGTTATTGACTGCAGGGGGACTTAAAGAGAAGATCTCATCGCCCTTCACAAACAAGGAACAGGATACAAAAAGATACGAACTAAACGCACGCAGTTTCCATGCCAGAACTCCAAGACGTACACCACTACTGACCCAAAAGCACAGGAAAAGTGCTCAAATATCTTTATTTGAGCACTTTTCCTGCCACAGAAGTTTTAGGATTCTGTTCTGTGGAGTGATGAAACAAAACTGGAACTTTTCGGCCCTATGGATCAGCGGTATGTCTGGAGTAAGGCACCATAGGCTCTGCGATGCTCTGCGGCTGCTTTGCATCCTCTGGCACTGGAAACCTTGTGTGTGGAAGGCAAGGTGGATTCATTGAAGTATCAGGAAATCCTAGGAGAAAACGTCATGCCGTCAGTGAGGAAGCTGAAGCCTGGGTGTCATTGGACCTCCCAACAGGACAATGATCCCAAGCATACCTCAAATTCCACCAAGGCTTGGTTGCAGAAGTCCTGGAAGAGTCTACAGTGGCCATCAGTCACCGGACTTGAACCCCAATAGAAAATCTCTGGTGGGATTTGAAGGTGGTTGCAGTACGCAAACCCAAGAATATTACTGAACTAGAGGCCATTGCTCATGAGGAATGGGCTAAGATTCCTCAGAAATGCTGCCAGAAGTTGGGGTCTGGTTATACATCTCGTCATAACAGCAAAAGGGTGTTCTACTAAGGGGTTAAATAATTTTGAGACTGTGAAGAAGTAATTAAAAGTTGCATGAATTTGGGGAAACCACTTGAAACATTTGTGGGTGTTAAGCTATTTCTTTTACTTTTGTTTGATTTGTTCATTGCAAACAGCTGAAAATCTATTAATTTTGCCGGGGGGTTGAATAATTTTGATTACAACTGTGTGTGTATATAAAATACATATATACAGTATACACACATCAGTAAAAACTTTTTTTTTTTTTTCATCAAGGGCACATTAAATTGATCAAAAGTGACAGTAAAAACATTAATAATGTTACAAAAGATTTCTATTTAAAAAAAATTCTGTTCTTTTGAACTTTCTGAAGGATCATGTGACACTGAAGAAATAATGATAATTTCAGAAAATTCAGCTTCGCATCAAGGGAATAAATTATATTTTTAAAATGTGCTAAAGCAGAAACAGTCCTTTAAATGACTAATTATATTTCACAATATTACTGTTATATATTGTAATTTTGATCCAATAAATGCAGCCTTAGTCAGCATAAGAGACTTCTTTCAAAACTATAAAAATCTAGAGTGAGAACCCTAATTTTGGCCTTATTGATTTACTTCAGAGCAAGAAAGCCATTTTACCTTCTTCCATAGAAAACCACACATACCTGGCGTAACTGACTCTCTGTCTGAAAGGTACAGTTGGCGAGGTTATCGTTGTTGCCCCTCTTCCTGCACATAGTCCGTGAGATCTCCACTTCCAGAATGTAGCGGATGCCTTTGACTACCTATAGCAGAGCAGAGACTGGATGATGCACGCATTATGTACACACGCAGTGAGTCAAAAGGGCTTCTTGCACTGTACCTGTCTCTTGGCATCATCAACAGACGATGCTTTGAACAGGAAAGCATCATTGGACTTGTTGTTAAATGAGTAGGTTCCGGTCAGGACAGCCTTCTGAACTCCAGTGTCATTCTTACTGACATTCTGCAGAGTTCCTGGGATTGGTCTGCTGACGACTGTGTGAACTTCAGCTTTCCCTGTAGTAAAAACAAACAAACATGGATTTTGCATTTTGGGATCATACAAATGAACATAAAAGAGCCATTTCAGTGACCATGTAATATACACTATAGAAGAAAACACACAAACAACTAAAGCTACAAAACTAAGCAAATGCTTATGAAAGTATCTTACCGAGTGAGCAAAAGCCTGCTAAGAAAAACAAGACAAGAGCCTGATAAGAGACCCTCATGTCTGTTGGAGCTCTCTCAATTCTACTCAGCAACTTCCTGTTCAGCAACACTTCAACCACCAGCCGTGTGCTGCAGTCCTCCAGAGAGCAGGCACACTTCCCATTGGTCAAGAGCATTGTTTCCTACATGGACTTATACATGCCTTAAGAAAGAACACAGGTGAAATCAGTTGACTGTTGATTGCAGCTTGAGTACAATATGATGCTCCTTTGGAGTTAAACACATTGCGAGATTTATCATATATTTAGTTTAGTTTTGATAGTTCTGTGTACATGTTGTGGTTGAGGATTTGCTTCTATAAATATCAAACTTAGAAGAGACCACCGAAATCAACAAGAACAAAGGATGCAATCCTTCCTCAAACTGAACCAAATTAGGCTGTGTGTGTTGAAGTGCTTTGAAAGATGCAAATGAACTCCTGTGGTTTCCTCCCACATCCGGTGATGAAATCCACTGGTAGACACGCTGACATGTAAGTACTGCGTGTGAATGATGAATTGTTAGATGAGCAGAGCAAAACTCTCTTAAAATAGCTTAAGAATGTGTGTTGAGTTGTGTAACAATATTAACTTCATCTATGTAGTAATATTCTTAAAGTCAAAATGAAAGTGTATTTGCAACTCCTTTGAGGCAAGTTCATTACATTTTGACAAAAAGATTACAAAGACAAAAAAAAAAAAACAATCCTGATAGATTGTGCACTGTAACAACAGCAATGTGTATTAAACTAAATGAGATCAGATTTTAATATGGTGCCGATAAAAAATGAACACACATAATCAAACACGAGACTGCCATTGTCAGTAAATGCAATTCAGAAGGATATTTGATTATAGAAGCCCATTTCTACCACATGAACAGTGTTGCTGTTCACACTTGCTAAATATGATCGGATATGCACAAAAATTGGATTTTGACTGACTGTGAGGCTTTTGTTATGTACCTAATTAGGGCCTTGAAGGAGCTCCTTCAGTTTGTATTCAAAACCACCAGATGGCGCTGTGTCGACAGCCAGTGTAATATACGCAAGTGTCTCCTGTTTTTTACCCTGTATTGGATCCAAACGGACAATAAGCCACTACTCTTTCAGAATTCATTCTGCAATCACTAAAAAACAATTTAGCTATCTTTTCAGAAGTTCAGAGGAGAAATGTGGCGTCTTTTCTGCTCGCTCTCTAGTTTCTGGGGCTCCTCAGCTCGCAAAACTTCAAAGATGGTGCTTGTATCAAGTGCTTGTGCTGAGAACATGAAAAGGCTAGTTCCAGCCATGTCACATCCTTCACATATCTCAATCTAGCCTGAAGAATTGCTTTTGCACTTCAAAAATTGAAGGCTATTTTTGCCTGAACAGAATGTTGGTCCTCTTCAGATGACACAATTCAGAAATCCTTGTTGTTTCTTGGCCCATGTTAATATGTAGGCAATGCATTGGCAATACAGCCATTTTCTCTGTTTACACCATGGGCTGGTCAACATTTGCTTGTTTAAACATGAATCCAACTAAAGAGATAAAAAAAAAACGTATGTACATTTTGTCAAAAGCCGGAGGCAACACGAAATGTGACGGAGGCGGCCACCTTGTAATTTTCTAGGCCGGATAAACCCTGCAGTATTTTCGGATTGTTTCATTAATATTAGCTAACATAAGTTAAGTCCTACACTAGACAGAACACCTCAAACACGATCATCACCATGTGATTTTCACTTAACGTTAGATTGCCCAGAAATGAGCTGTGTAAAATGGCAACGGACATTTGTTCAAAGGCAAACCAATATTTTCCGCTCCAGTAAGTTACGCGTTTACTACACACCGACCAACTAACAAAAAATACGGGATAAGCTATGAACCAAATTGATATATAAAGGTGGGGTATGTGATTTTCTTTTTTGGCCATTTTTTCTAAATCACTTGAAATCCTATTCCTAACCCACTAACTGCCACTGAGTTAGAAGCACTGAAATAAAAATTAAGCAATTTAATCATCTGTGGAACGGGCAGGACTCGAAAAACTCCAGCCAATCATTTCCAAGACCACAAGAATCATTGGACAGTCAGTGCGTCAATCAAACGGTCGTTCCATACCACCCCCCTCCCGCGCGTGTCCCCTTCGTGTGCATACTCAAAGCTCGTGACCCAGTCACAGTAAGTGCAAATCGCCCCGGTACAGAGAGAGAGAGAGAGAGAGAGAGTAAGTGCAATCTCGCGCATCTGAGTTTTGCAGATGCATGATTGCGCGTCCATGCTCTTCGAATGGGTGGAGTCAGGGCCAGCGTTGGAGGAAAGAAGGTAGGACCTTTTGAGTTGTGTATTTTAAAAATCTGCCGGCCGTTTTGCAAATCACATACCCTACCTTTAAATTATTTTACAATTTGGTTTTCTGGTAAAAGGTGAACTGGTGAGGGAAAAAACACCATGGCGTCGTTAAATTCGCAGAGCATGGTCAGAGTGCTGCTTACAACAATTAAAACGTAATGTCCTTCATTTAACGTTATAATTACAAATTAAAAAGAAAAACTCACCTTCCACGGACATTTTGGGTTTTTCAGCACAAATTCGCGTATGACTCCTGCTGGCAGCTGCGCTAACTCAAAATGGCGACAACCTCTCTCTGTATTTCGCGGTATTTGCTCTGAATCACCCCTCCCCCAACGTTAACTTACAGCCACGAGTTAAATGAACATTTACTAGCCAGACAAAAATCACAAGTAGTCAACATAACACAAGTTTAATTTTAACCTTTAAGTTTAATTTTCTAAAACTTGTACACTTGAGTTCAATTTCCACAACTTAACATCGCAATTGGAGTTAAAGACAAGAAGTAAGTTCATATAACTTAATGGGGCTATCATGTTTTACAGTGTACATTCAGCATCCTTGTTATCTTTTTGTAGCCAAGTGGGATGAGTATTACAAAATATAACACTAGACATAAATTGGTCGTGGTTCCTTTAAGAGATTGTGTTGCGACGCTCACTTTACGGCATTGCCTCGTGTAGTGTGCATCGGCTAGATGTTTCGTCCACGCAGGTGGCCAGTGGAGGTCGACGTCAGCACCTGGTGGCCATCTTGTCACAGGCAGCTCACTCACTCGTAGCATTGTGTTAATGGTGCATGTACTTTTTAAATAACTTGCTCAATTTTCTACCGATTTTCAAACGGTTTGGTTTGTTATAAACGTCATAGATGTAGTTATGACACTGCACAAAAAATAAGTGTATAAATAAATAATCAACCAGAATTATCTAGCCACGTTAATAACGTTTGTAAGAAACCAAGCCGTTTGAAAATCCATCAAGATTTCAGCAAGATAAGAGTATTTGTGTTCTCACCATACATCAGTACCACATAGCCCGCCAGAAAGATAGCCTGTGACAAGATGGCCGCCGGTGATGACGATAGAGACTCTGCCGTAAGACATCTAGCCTTTATTATGGATATCTATGGTGTGCATGCGCTAGTGTTCAGCGAAGAGAGAGCAGTGATTGCACGTGAGAGCTGCTGGTTTTGTTCAAATACACCTATTTAAGGCTTTGTGAGGTAAATATACAGTTTCATTCCCGTGAACAAAATGTTTAAATGTTATATTTACGTATTACATATGTGTGTGCTCATTGGGAGATGTTTATAGATATAGACTAATGTACTGTTTTTCATTTGACTATTAGCCTCTACTTCAAAATCTCTCATAGTTAATGATATGATTTCAGATTATAATCTTGATATGCTGTGTTTGATAGAAACCTGGCTAAAACCAAACGATTACATTATTTTAAATGAGTCAACCCCACACGATTACAGTTATAAACATGAACCTCGTCTGAAAGGCAAAGGGGGAGGTGTTGCTGTAATTTATAGTAATATTTTCAAAACCACTAAGAAATCTAGCTTTAAATATACTTCTTTTGAAGTATTGGTGCTTAATGTAAAAATATATAGTGTAAACGATAAATCACATTTGAGAATTATGCTGGCTACTGTATACAGGCCACCAGGGCACCATAAAGATTTTATCAAAGAATTTGCGGACTTTCTATCAGAATTAGTATTGGCTGCAGATAAAGTACTAATTGTTGGTGATTTTAATATACATGTAGATAATGAAAAAGATGCATTGGGATTGGCATTTAAAGACATTGTAAACTCAATTGGAGTTAGACAACACGTGTCAGGATCTACTCATTGTCGTAATCATACTCTAGATCTAATATTATCACATGGAATAGATGTTGATGCCGTTGAAATTCTGCAGCAGAGCGATGACATCTCAGATCATTATCTAGTCTCATGTAAATTACATTTAGCCAAGGCTGCAAAGCCGACTCCGTGTTATAAATACGTTAGACCTATAACTTCTGCCACTAAAGATTGCTTTATCAATAATCTTCCTAATCAGTTTCATCATCTCAGCATCCCGGATAGCTTAGAAGAACTTGATATTGCAACAGAAACGTTTAACTCTCTCTTTTCCAGCACTTTAGACGCAGTTGCTCCGTTGCGCTTAAAGAAGATTAAAGAAAATAGTCCAACGCCGTGGTACAGCAAGCACACCCGGGCCCTTAAGAGAGCAGCCAGAAAAACGGAGCGCAACTGGAAGAAAACTAAGCTAGAGGTATTTCGGATTTCATGGAAAGAGAGCTCGATTGCTTACAGAGAGGCTTTAAAAGCTGCTAGATCTGCTTATTTTTCAAACCTATTAGAAGAAAATAAACATAATCCAAGGTATTTATTTGAAACAGTGGCTAAACTAACGAAAAAGAAAGCTTCAAGCTCAGAAGTGTCCAAGCAACACAGCAGTGATGACTTTATGAACTTCTTCACTTATAAGATTGATAATATCAGGGACAAAATTATAACTATGCAACCGTCTACCACAGTATTGCATCAGGAAGTGCATTGTAGTCTCCCTGAGTAAAAATTTGATTCATTTGTTGCTATAGGAGAGGAAGAATTCTGCAAACTCGTTAATTCATCTAAATCGACAACTTGTATGTTAGATCCTATACCGACTAAGCTACTGAAAGAGATGTTTCCAGAGGTCATATATCCTCTTCTTAATATCATTAATTCATCTTTGTCTCTAGGATACGTACCAAAAACCTTTAAACTGGCTATGATAAAACCGCTTGTTAAAAAAACACAACTTGATCCTACAGAATTAGTCAATTACAGGCCGATCTCGAATCTGCCTTTTCTGTCAAAGATATTAGAAAAAGCAGTATCTTCACAACGGTGTTCCTTTCTAGAAAGAAATGATATCTGCGAGGATTTTCAGTCCGGATTTAGACCGTACCATAGTACTGAGACCGCTCTCATTAGAGTCACAAATGATTTGCTCTTATCATCCGATCGTGGTTGTATCTCTCTATTAGTGTTACTCGATCTTAGTGCTGCATTTGACACAATTGACCACAACATTCTTTTAAATAGACTAGAAAACTATGTGGGCATTAGTGGAATTGCACTAGCATGGTTTAAATCATACTTATCTGACCGTTATCAGTTTGTAGCAGTAAATGAAGAGATGTCTTATCGATCACAAGTTCAGTATGGCGTACCACAAGGCTCAGTACTAGGACCGGTGCTGTTCACTCTGTACATGCTACCATTAGGAGATATCATTAGGAAACATGGAGTTAACTTTCACTGTTATGCCGATGATACTCAGCTGTATATTTCTTCAAAACCCAACGAAACTTACCAATTCACAAAATTAACGGAATGCATAGCTGATATAAAAAATTGGATGACTAGTAATTTCCTACTACTAAATTCTGAAAAGACAGAGATTCTAATTATTGGACAAAAAACTTCCACACGTAATAACCCAGAATATTGTCTAACACTCGATGGCTGCTCTGTCAAGTCTTCGTCGTCGGTTAGGAACCTGGGTGTGCTCTTTGATACCAACCTTTCTTTTGAAAGCCACGTGTCTAGTATCTGTAAAACTGCATTTTTCCATCTTAAAAATATATCTAAAATACGCCATATGCTCTCATTGGGAAATGCGGAACAATTAGTCCATGCGTTCATGACCTCAAGGCTAGATTATTGTAATGCTCTACTGGGTGGTTGCCCTGCACGCTTAATAAATAAACTACAGCTAGTTCAAAACGCCGCAGCTCGAGTTCTTACCAGAACCAGGAAATATGACCATAGCCCGGTTCTGTCAACACTGCATTGGCTCCCTATTAAACATCGTATAAATTTTAAAATATTGTTGATTACCTACAAAGCACTAAATGGTTTAGCTCCGCAGTACTTGAGCGAGCTCTTAATGCATTATAGTCCTTCACGTCTATTGCGATCTCAAAATTCCGGCCAGTTGATAATACCTAGAATATCTAAATCGACTGCAGGCGGTAGATCCTTTTCCTATTTAGCACCAAAACTTTGGAACAGTCTTCCTACCATTGTCCGGGAAGCAGACACACTCTGTCAGTTCAAAGCTAGACTAAAAACACATCTCTTTGACCTAGCATACACATAACACACTATAGATTTCTATAAATTCAATGTTAGGCTGCATAGATTAGGTCAGCCGGAACTGGGAACACTTCCCTTAAATCTTGATGTACTCGCTACATCATAAGAAGAATGGCATCTACGCTAATATTAGTGTCTTTGTTTATCCCGAGGTTTTCCCGCAGCCTGCCGGATCCAGGCCGTGTCCAGATCTGACGAAGGAGATCCGCCTGGACCCGATGACAATGCAGTGCTGAAGTGTCCACTATCCTCTCCCTATGGAGGATCCCTTTCCCACTCTACAGATAAAGCGTTGTGAATTCCGGCTCGCGTACCCCGAAGTGATCAAATAAAACAAAATTCTGTATCAAAATTTATAGGCAAGAAAAGTAGTTTGTTTAGGCTGGGTTGAATGAATTATAAACCTGCGCACATATTTTAAAAAGCACATAACTATAGAATCAATTCTGAATGAGCATGTGAACGCCGTCAGCGTTAATCACAGGTTCGCGTTTAAAAGTCTGATCATTTCGACGGAGGTGAATCAATCAAAGTTAACTTTAGCTGGAAATAACATTATTCAAGAACCGCTATAATGTCAAAACAATCTGTTACCTTAAATTATATGTTTATCTCTGTAAAGCTGCTTTGAAACAATCCATTGTTAAAAGCGCTATATAAATGAAGATGACTTGACTTGACTTGACTCTACTGTATTTCATAATTCCGTATTTGTACTAGTCTATTTCGTTATTCCAATGTCTTTCATTTCAATTTGATTTCATTTAGTTTGTGTCATAATCATCTTTTATACCAAAGTGCACAAAAGAAATGTGAAAGACTTTATTTCATTGTATTATTTTTGTTTCTAAATATTTGCTCCTCTTGACCGCGGTCCTTTATAGAGACAGCAGCCAGAATAAAGCCCCAAAAGTAATTGTTGTAACCTGTGTTGTTTCATTCAACCACTGGTTACATAATTTGGTACCAGGAGTGGGGTATCTGGCTTTTGGGAGCTTATAGTTTTTTTTATTATTCGGTTTGAAATACGTTAGAGGTGAGGATAGGTGTCTGTGGAACACGGAGTGGAGGCTATCGTCCGGGGTCCAGGCAAAAGTCCAGGAAACATAATTCGGTTGGAGGTGACCTGGTGGTGACGATACTGCTGGAAGAGAGAGGAAGAGTGCTTTATTCCCACCGGAATCCACAGAGGGCTGTGTGCGGAGACGCCTATCAAGAGACTGTTTAAAAGAGATACGGAAGTATTATCCAAAGAATTGAAAACATATCCTTTTGCTTCCAAAATAGTGACGAACTGATTAAGAGACTGGTTTTGCTCTGTCAACCGTTTTTGTTGTGTGGAGCTGAGATAATTTGTACATTTAAAAAATGTCACAGCCAGATGATGATGATGCTTCAATTTCACATGAGCATGATGATGCACAGGGTGCAGGAAGTAGTATGCATGACATGCAGGGACAAATTAAAGAACTTAGCCGCAAACATGAAGAGACTAGAGCAGCAATTGCTAATTTGAGCAGAGAGCCATCCAGGTCTATGTATATGTACCAAGAGAACGTCAGATACAACCATTTAGTGATGATCTAAACAAAGATGGGAGCAATGTTGATGAGTTTATTGAAGAAGTAGAGAGGGTCCTACTGGTCAGAAATCAGACCACAGAGGATCAGTTAGACTTCGTCCTGTCACTCCTAAGAGGTGCAGCTTTAGAGGAGGTCAGATTAAGTCAAACCAGTCAAACCAAACATGTGACCTTTTTGAGTATCTGAGAGCATTTCTCAGCTATTGCAGACCTTCTATAGTCGGAAACAAATGGAAAGTGAGGATATCCATGCATACTCGCATGCGTTGTCACAGATTCAGAACTCAATCCTGAAACAGTCACCAAATGCAATGGTAAATGTGAGTTTGGCCATTCGCGACCAATTCATTGAGGGCATTAGAGACACAAGTCTCAGAAGAGAACTCCGGAAGCTTGTTAGAGACAAGCCAGAGTCTACACTTATTGAAGTGCGTGATGAAGCCATCATGTGGTTTTTAGAAGATCCTAAGTCTCATGTCACAAAAGTGGTCAGCAGTCGAAATGTCGTTTCTGAGACTGCGGAAGCTCAGTGTGCTGCTGTTAATGTACCTGAAACGAAATCAGTTAATCTGGAAGACGTTTTGAAAATTGTAGCATAACAAGGAAAGGCTATAGGGGAGCTTACAAGAGCAGTTGAGAAACTCACAGCACAGGGCAGCAAGTCAGAACCTATGAACCAAACCAGACCCAAAGTGCAACCAAGGTTTACAGAAGATGGCCAACCAGTATGTTTCTGGTACAATGGTGTTGGGCACATCGCTAGGAGGTGCGTGAGGAAAAACAGACAGGCTGTCGCAGAGAATGCCACTGCCTCTGTGCCGCCGGGAAACGCCCACCCTCGGTTGCTGTGAGCCAGGCAGTTCGGGGGCAGTCCATTGGCTCAACTAACATGGATACTAGCCATGACTGACTACTCGAGCGTGCTGTGGGAAAATGTTCTGTTGCTAACCTCAGTATCAATGGAGTGAGTGTCGCTTGTCTACTGGATACAGGGAGCCAAGTCAGTACTATTTCTGAGAGTTTCTTCAGGGAGCACCTATCCGGTGAAGATAAAGATATACTTTCAACAGCAGGCTGGTTGAAGCTGACCGGAGCTAATGGTTTGGACATACCTTATCTTGGTTACCTGGAGTTGGAAGTCAAGACCATGGGTATTGTGCTTCCAGAATGTGGCTTCCTTGTTGTCAGAGACACACAGAACTCCTCTCTAGTACCAGCACTAATGGGCATGAACGTTATCAGCAGATGCAGGCAACTGGTCCATGCAGAGTTTGATACCACGCTGGGTGGGAAATTGCAATCAAATTGAAGAGAAGCATTTCAACAGTTGCACAGTGCCCATAGCCAAGAGAAGAGAATAGCAGTACGGATAGCTGGAAAAGAAGTGGTCCACATACCTGCTTCTTCAGTTGCCACGGTGATGGCCAAAGGTGCGAAAGATGTGCTTCATGATGGTTCATCCGATTACCTGTTGGAGCCTATGAACACACCATTACCGGGTGGACTCATTGTTGTTCCTTCTCTGGTGTCATCAGGGACATCATTGTTTCCTGTGCAAGTGGTAAATCTTTCCTCAGAAGACATCTGGTTACAGGCCCGAACCAGGCTTGGGACTTTAACTCATGTTGAGAGTATGAAGTTAAATGAGATGTATGAGGTTAAGTTCCAGCGTGTTTCAGCTGATGTGGAGGAGATCACGGTTAATGCCAAAAACAGTCAGGTGTTGGAGAACAGCACGAAAGAGTTCCTCAGTAAGCTTCATATTGGTGGCACCATTGAGCAGCAGGCAGCGCTGAGTGATTTGTTAATGCAGTATTCTGATGTGTTCGCGCTCGAGGATGAAGACCTTGGTTTTACCAATAAGGTGAAACATGAAATCCATGTGGCCGACGATGTCCCAGTGACACAGCCTTATAGGCGTATCCCACCCACACAGTACAGAGAAGTCAGAGAACACACCAGTAAGCTTCTCAAGAAGGGAGTGATTCAAGAAAGCACCAGTGTTTATGCCTCCCCTATTGTGTTAGTGAGGAAGACGGATTGCAGCCTCAGGCTGTGTGTTGATTACAGGCAGCTCAACGCTAAGACCCGCCGAGATGCGTTCCCTTTACCTAGGATTGATGAGAGTTTTGACGCGCTTCAAGGAGCAACATTCTTCTCTTCAATTGACCTGGCGAGTGGATATCATCAGTTTGCTGTTCACAAACGTGACAGGCATAAGACTGCATTTACAACTCCATTTGGGATCTTTGAGTACTCCCGTAGGCCTTTTGGGGTGTGTAATGGGCCATCAACGTTTCAGCGCCTGATGCAGACCACAATGGGTGACTTAATCTTTCAGATCATGCTAGTGTATTTGGATGATATACTAGTGTACTCTGGCACTTTTCCAGAGCACTTGCGGAGATTGGAAATAGTCTTTAAGTGCGTCTGAGTGCTAGTTAGCATTTGAGCTTCTGAAAGAGAAGCTCACCTCTGCTCCTGTGCTGGGGTATGCAGATTTTACTCTTCCGTTCGTCTTAGAGACTGATGCGAGTAATGAGGGCCTGGGAGCAATACTATACCAGCAACAGGGCGAGTGTAAGATGGTCATTGCTTTCGCTAGTAGGAGACTTCGGAAGGCGGAAAGGAATGACCGGAACTACAGCAGCATGAAACTGGAGCTGCTGGCCCTTAAATGGGCCATCTCGGAAAAGTTTTGTGGTTATCTGCTGGGCTCCAAATTTGTAGTCATCACTGATAACAACCCTTTGTGCCATCTTAAAACAGCCAAGCTCGGTGCAATTGAGCAAAGGTGGGTCGCTCAACTAGCCGTTTTTGACTTTGAAGTGAAATATCGCCCTGGCCGACACAATACAGCTGCTGATGCTCTGTCTAGACACCCTTCAGCAGGGGAGCTTACCATTCCTGACGAGTATGACGACTGTTTTGCTATTTGTAATGTAGTCAACAAAGTGACAGTCCTGCAGCCTGACTTGGTGATTGCTGGTGAGAGCTGTTGCAGGGTCAGACAAATTCGTGCCTTGGATTGTGGAGAAGTTGCAGGAAATGACAGCCAGGGAAGTACGCATACTATGCCGGGCTATAAAGTAGAGGAGCTGGTAGATTTCCAGAAGAATGATCCTACCATCAGTTCTTTCAGAAACTTCTGAGAAATCAAGAGAAAGCCCTCCCGCGCTGAAAGATCTCGACTTTCAAAATTCACCTTATCTCTGATAAAGCAGTGGAAAAGTATCCAGGAGCAAGATGGTTTGCTTTATCGTATTGTGAAGGATCAACACCAAGGTGAATGTAAACAGTTGCTCTTACCTGAGTGTTTAAAAGAACCTGTCCTCGAAAGTGTGCATGAAAACATGGGACATCAGGGGATTGAGCGCACCATTAGTCTGTTGAGACCACGATGCTTCTGGGTGGGTATGTACAACGATGTGGAGCAATGGATCAAAATGTGTCAGAGATGCATCTTAACAAAGATGCCCCAACCCAGGATACACGCTCCGATGAAGCCCTTTTTAGCGTCTAGACCCCTTGAGGTAGTGGCAGTTGATTTTACTGTGCTCGAACCCTCCTCTGATGGTCGGGAAAGTGTGTTAGTCGTGACCGACGTCTTCACAAAATTCACACAAGCATTCCCAACTAGAGATCAGAGAGCTGAAACTACCGCTAAACTCTTGTTAAGGGAGTGGTTCATGAAGTAGGGTGTACCTGAAAGATTGCATTCTGATCAGGGAAAAATTTTGAAAGCGAAGTGATTGCTGAGCTGTGTAAAATGTATGGTGTGAAGAAAACCCGCACTACACCCTATCGGCCTCAGGGTAATGCTCAGTGCGAGCGTTTTAATCGAACGCTCCATGATTTGCTACGCACACTTCCCCCTGAAAAGAAAAGGCGCTGGCCAGAACACCTTGCTGAGTTGGTTTATGCATACAATGTCACGCCACATGCAACCACTGGACACTCACCATACTACTTACTTTTTGGAGTCCATCCACATCTTCCTGTCGATACCCTGCTAGGTCACGAACAACCTGTGGACAGAAAACAAGACTGGTTAGTGGTTCATCAGGAGAGATTGAAGGAAGCACACAAAAAGGCAAGAGAATATGCTGAACACAAGGCCACTGAGAGGTTAGCCCCTCTGAATGACAAGGTGTATTGTCCTGTGATCAATGTTGGTCAGCAGGTGTATCTGCGCCACCGACTTTTGGGTAGGAATAAGATACAGGACTCATGGGGTCCTACCGTTTACAAGGTCATAGATGTGCAAGGTACCACACACACTGTTGAGCCTCTTGAGGGTGGCCCTATAAAGAGATTGCATAGAGCGGACTTGCGGCCCTGCGTCACTTATGCTCCTGAGCCAGAAGTGATGGAGAACCATCCTCCTACAACACCACAGCCAAAAGGAGTTTCTAAACATGAGCTGGTTGCAGTGCATTCTGATCCTGATTTTGTTGTTTTAGAGGAAATCACTTACCCCAGTTTGCCGGAGACAACACAGATTGGAAGTTCTGCAGGAAATGATGAAGCACTGGTAGATCAATCCAGCTTGGTTTCAGCTAGCACTGAACAAAAAGATTATGTACTTGAGCAGGTTGCCCCTGACACTAGCTCTGCTCTAGAAGTGGAAGAACCAGTACTGAGAAGGCCTGTACAAACGCCTAGGAGAACAAAAAGGGCCAATGCTGGTCTACACTCAAACGCCTTTAATGAGCCGAGATCAATATGCAATGCAGTGTCACTTAGCCCCGAAGTCTTTTCTCAGGTGTTAACAAGTTTAGGCAGTGTGTTCTTTAGAGAAGCGGTCAAAGAAGTGAAGAACATGTATTAGTCATTGAGGACAATGACATTTAGCAGGGGAGAATGTAGCCAAGTGGGATGAGTATTACAAAATATAACACTAGACAAATTGGTCGTGGTTCCTTTAAGAGATTGTGTTGCGACGCTCACTTTACGGCATTGCCTCGTGTAGTGTGCATGCGCTAGTTTTCAGCGAAGAGAGAGCAGTGATTGCACGTGAAAGCTGCTGGTTTTGTTCAAATACACCTATTTAAGGCTTTGTGAGGTAAATATACAGTTTCATTCCCGTGAACAAAATGTTTAAATGTTATATTTACGTATTACATATGTGTGTGCTCATTGGGAGATGTTTACAGATCGCCTTTTAAGGGCGCCTGTGTGTGTTTGTGTGAGCTGGATCTGGTTTGATCACGCGTGGGACACGTGCAAAGACTGGGTATGTGTTGTAATAAATGTTAATTAAATTGTTCTTCTTATTCGAAGCCCAGTGTTTGTGAATGTTTAAATTGGATGTGCATGTTAGAAAACAGTGGGTTATTTTAACATTGAATATATGGTTAAGAGCTACTTAAACGTATTGAATGCTGTGTGAACAGTGTACTAATTTCTCTTTCTTTAAAACTGTATGCAGATAACTGTGAAGTTTGATGGTAGACTAATGTACTGTTTTTCATTTGACTATTAGCCTCTACCGTATTTCATTACTGTATTTAAATTCCGTAGTTGTACTAGTCGATTTCGTTATTCCAATGTCTTTCATTTCAATTTGATTTCATTCAGTTTGTGTCATAATCATCTTTTATACCAAACAAGTGCACCAAAGAAATGTGAAAGACTTTATTTCATCGTATTATTTTTGTTTCTAAATATTTGCTCCTCTCGACCGCTGTCGAGTGGTTATTTCAGTCAAAGTTGCTCTTCTATCAGCTTGAATCAGTCGGCCCATTCTCCTCTGACCTCTAGCATCATCAAGGCATTTTCGTCCACAGGACTGCCGCATACTGGATGTTTTTCCCTTTTCACACCATTCTTTGTAAACCCTAGTAATGGTTGTGCGTGAAAATCCCAGTAACTGAGCAGATTGTGAAATACTCAGACCGGCCCGTCTGGCACCAACAACCATGCCTCGCTCAAAATTGCTTAAATCACCTTTCTTTCCCATTCTGACATTCAGTTTGGAGTTCAGGAGATTGCCTTGACGAGGACCACACCCCTAAATGCATTGAAGCAACTGACATGTGATTGGTTGATTAGATAATTGCATTAATGAGAAATTGAACAGGTGTTCTAATAATCCTTTAGGTGAGTGTATTATACAAGCAAGAATGCAATTTTTCCCAAATATCCGCACGATTGCAAATGTGACAATGATTTTAAATCACAGTTCAACAAACAAAAAGGTAATATTAAGTGACGTACACATTGTCAATTATTGTTTGCTCTATTTTGCAACGAAATAATAGTTCCAACAAAAGCCACAGCAGAACTTGTAATGAACTGCTCAGAGACAAGAAGGTCGAGGATCCAAATGCAGTTTATTAAAGTTAATCCAAATCGTAATCAGAATCAAGGCAAAGGTCATACACAGGCAGGCAATCCAAACAAACAGACAAATCCAGAGGGTGGGGCAGGAAAGGGAAAACCAGGACATGGGCAGAGATCAAGAACCAGGAACAAAGAAAACAAAGGAAACGCTCAGAAATGCAGTAGAATAACGTACAAGACTTCGCAGGGATTGATGAGGTGAACCAGGCTTATATGGGGTGAACTAAACAATATAATGAGACACAGGTGAATGTTATAATCAGGGATGATGAGTCCGGGCAGTGAATTATGGGAAATGTAAACAATGACAGTCTGATGTGGAGTGCCCTCAGGTGGCTCTCAAGGGCACTCCAGCTGATTACCGTTACAGAACTGTTGTGCAACACACAGTGGTGTTTCGTTAGTGGACGAATCAGTGGCTTTGAATGCCTTATGAGAGTCAATGATTCTAAGAGCCATTCATAATACAGCCACTTGCTTCGTGACTGAATGAATGAATGACTCGCTCATTAAAACAGTGACTTTGTGCCACCTACTGGCAGTTTAAGTTCAATATTTAAAAGTATCGCTTGTTTTTTTTTTACCATCATTTCATACTTCTCTATTGAATACTTTTTATTTAAAACATTATCTCATAAAATGATGTATGCCATTGTAATTGAAATCAGTGTGTAAACGCATCTAGCTTGAACCGCTGCAGTGGCTTGATGATATGGATTTAATTAGATTTTAATCATTGATTTAGTTTAATTTATTGCTTTATGTATTATATTAATATTTCAGTTAATTGATATAATGGAATTTGAAATAAAACATGACACATAGGCTACATTTAATAGGATTAGAAAAAGTTTGCCTTTATAGTGGTAAAAAATGCAACTGAAAAACAGTTTAAAGTGGTAAATATTGTCCCTTAATGGACAAGGTGTGACTGCAGACTAAGTGGAAGAGAGTTTGGGAAACACTGTGCTAAGGGATACCAGTATTCCTCTTTAATAGCTCAAGAAAAAAAGATTTATTTTCATGTTGATCAAAACGCCTAGATACTTGAAGGTCATTTAAATCATCTGCTATAGACGACCCATTATAAATGTAGCTTTCTTTCTGTTGTAATGTCAGATGTGTGGCATGAAAGCTGTGCTGAAGAAGTGTACTTGAAGGATGACTGCTTCAAAGTCTTACTAATTCTAGCAGACACTTTGATTCCATACCAGCAACATCAGATCTTATTCTCTGTTCTGACTTGAGTGAGTCTTTTTATATCAGCCTGTCCTCTTACTTCTCATTAATATTACTGCAACTCTTTGTATTGGTTGAGACCTAGCAACACCCTAGAAACCAGCAAGGTTTCTAACAATCACATAGCAAACAGCAAGAACACTCTAGCAATGTAAAAACAACAGCCGAACAACATCTTATCAAGCAGACATGACACCTGAGCAACCATTTAGCAAGGCTTCATTCAAACATGAAATCTGAGTAGTCAAAAAAACGCAAGATATGCAGTATAACCTTCAATGTAACATTACATTTAAAGGTTGAAGGCTTTGTCAGGATATTGTTCAAACGTTACTTTTTTAACTCTCTTTTTTTAGGGGAGGTAATTTGTCATTGCATGTTAATAAACCTCAGTGCACCGCTAGAAACATGTTGTTCTGTGGAAATTGGAAACTGTATTGATTCCTGCAGTATGATGTATGACTAAGTTATTCGTAGAGATGTAGCGCATCATTAATCAGCATGATGTTGGGCGATGTTCCTCTTGCTGGCCGGCGTGACCTCTAGATTAATCTGTCAGCTAATGGATTCAACTTGGTGTGCAACAGGAAAACGATTGGCTGAGCTCTACGGCCCATCTGGATATCCAGAACAAGATGTGAGCATGTTTGGTGGAGTGTGTGTGTGTGTGTCTTCAGACGTGTGACGGGAGACAGGTGGACTACCTTAGCAGGGTTAGTAAGAGTGCCACCCTGTCATGGCCTGCCAGCTGATGTGGGCTGGTCAAACACTATCCGTGATACATGGAGACGTACGCCTGTGACGGGAGATTAGGGAGGAAAGCACGGAGACCATATGAGATCAAAATGTGTCGCATCCCAAAGTCATGACGCCATGAAGGCAGCGGCTGAACATATAAAACATCTCTCTAAGCATTCAGACCCTCAATATTATATTCCGGTTAATCAATGAGTTCACAGACAGAAAGTTAATTGAATGATTGAGATCATTAACAGTTTTATTTGTGCACATTCTGAGTATCTATCCATTCTCCAAACCGCTTTATATTTTTGCATTCTGAGAAATATTCAAATTAACCTTTTGAAAGGGTTTTATGTGAGGTTCTAAAGAAATATACTGTATCCATTCGTTCATTTGGTTTCTGTACATCATGTCCTTCCTGTCATGTGAAGCCTTTTGAAGAAGATTATGGCACTAACACACACAATCCTCTGTCCCAAATCAACAATAAACAGTCCTATGTGTCCCTTGTGGAAAAAGAAGTGCACTTAATTCTACTGAACGTGCACTTGTAGCGCACTTCAAATCGTATTTAAAAAAAAAAAAAAAAACCTGTACTTGCAGACAATATAATATTAAGTAAAATGCCACTTAAAGGGATAGTTCACCAAAAAATGAAAATTAGACCATAAGTCAGGTGTATATGACATTCTTCTTTCAGACGAATATAATCGGAGGTATATTAATAAATGTCCCGGCTCTTCCAAGCCTAATAGTGAATAGTTGTTTCTGTTTTGAAGTCCATAAAAGTGCATCCATCCATTATAAAAGTGCTCCACACTTCTCCGGGGGGTTAATAAAGGCTTTCTGAAGCGAAGCGATGAGTTTGTGAAAGGAAAATATTCATATTTAAAACTTTATAAAGTAAAATAACTAGCTTCCGGCCAAACAAACATAAAGATTCGACTTAAGTCTGAGGACAACTTATGCGAGTAATGTGGCGTACTGCTGATATTTACGTACTACGCTACTTCCGACGTCATGAGTTGTGTAAGTTGCGCTTTAGGCGTTAAGTAGACTGCGTATGTTCGTTTGTCCGGAAGCTAGAATTTTACTTTGTAACGTGTTAAATATGGATATTTTTCTTACATGAACACATTGCTTCACTTCAGAAGGCCTTTGTTAACCCCCCAGAGAAGTGTGGAGCACTTTTATGATGGATGGATGCACTTTTATGTACTTCAAAACAGAAACGGCCATTCACTGCCATTATAAAGCTTGGAAGAGCCAGGACATTTTTTAATACAGTACACAGTCACTCATATTAAAAAGGTTATGGGTGTGTTGAGCAAGCAAACATTACTTAACAGGTTAATTCAGGTTAGATAGTTTGTTGTTCCACTTTTGACACATTCCCTGGACCCCTTACTGTGTGATGTGTCAATCTGAAGTAAAGAAATGATGAGCTGACTCAAGAAATACTTTTCTGCTGTTCATCACTGATGAAGTGCATTAGGACTTGACAATTAATAATGACCTTGAAACTGTTTTGAATTGATCTTAAATCAATTTAAACTGACCATTCCAATGCATATATATACTGTATATATACATACAGTATATACATGCATTGAAATGAACATATTTATGCCCATTTCTGAAATGAATCATTTGAACAAATTGATCGAATGAATGAATGACTCAACGACTTACTCATTTAGACATTTACCGCCACCTATGGCAGTTTTAGTTTCTTTTTTATTTTATTTAAAAAAAAATTATATTCCATACATGATACTAACAAAAAATGGGATAGTTCACCCAAAAATGAAAATGTTGTCATCATTTACTAACTCTCATGGCCGCTGTAGCCTAAAACTTGATGTGTAATAAATTCTATGTTGAATCAAATATAATATTTCTGATGGGGTGCTATGGCGTATGGTGAAGAGTAGACGTGTCCTCCACTAGCTCCAAAGGAAATTGACTTTTATACTCTTTTTGTTGTACCTTTTTTCAATTGAACTTTTTGTAACCGTAGTTAGAAGACAATCTATACCAATTATTTCAACTTGGGCATTCCAAGATGTACAATACTCGACAGAAACAGGACACCCAAAAAGGAGGCCGCAAAACACCGCCTCCTCCTGATCCCGAAACACCGGACCGAGAGAGCAGCGCTGCTAATACTCTGGATGCTAGGATACAAGCTATGATTGACGCGCTTAAGAATTATATTTTATCTAAAATCGACACTGTTGCTGTTGGATTGCACTCTGAGATCTCGTCTGTTAGAGGGGAACTGAAAGCCTCAATTGAACCACTTCAGCGCTTAGTCGACTCTCATGAAGCGACAGTGCGGGACCTCGAGCTTTAACTGCACAAACAATCCCGGTCTTCCCCGAAGCCATAACGAGGAGTTAGTTGTTACGGAGACTTGTTTGTTTAACCGCTACGGTGAAAAGTGAGTTAGATAGACAGTGACCGGAAGTGCCTGACCGGAAGTCTCGCACAAAAAATCGTCAACTGGCTGCGTCCGTATTTCCGTTAACAATAAGGTGATATTTCCATTTATTATGGGATTTATATTATCCGTGTAAATTCGTGCACGATGGGCGCCTGCCATTTCGATTGTTCAGCGATTTTTGGAAATGTTCCCACGACTTAGTTCACCAATTTAGTTCAGCCAAAGCTGGTTCAGCTAACGTTAGTTAGTCCAGGGAAGCGAAAAAACGGAAGTGCCGCACAAAAACCGGAAGTTGGACCCATATTTACTTACGCGTTCGAAAATAAGGCGAATACCCCGCCACACTTAAGATCACTTGCCGGATGGTACTTCGCAGTGTTTTGAAGACCCCTCTTTGGCCAGTGACTTTGTTAAAAGAACTGTAAGTAGAGTGGACATTTTTGGTGCCAGGATCAGTCTAATGTTTATACGTAGACACCGTTATGTCATTTGTTTGACATAATGTCAGTTGATTATGGCACCTCGTTCTTTTTTTGTACTAGTTGTTAATGCTTAAATGGTAAAGCAATGTTGTTTTGGTTTCACTCGATGAATAGAGTAATTTGTCTGCCTTAATCTGGATTTTGTGGCTTTACAAACTTAGTAGGTACATTTGTTCAAGTTTATTTTATTTTTTTAATTACATTTTAGTCAGTTTCTCTCAGGTAGCTCTGTTCCTTGTAGCTTAGAGCTATTACAGAGCGTTTTGTGCTTTTAATTAGTTTTGGGTTTGTGTGTATCTCATTTGGGGAGATGCTAACAATGGGGTGGTGTGGGGGGATGGGGGGGGCTTGTGTTTAACTTTTGTTGTTGTTGTCTTGTGTTTTCTAGGTTTTATTGTATTGGTTTTATATCTGTTTTACCAATTTACGCTGCTGTGGTGACGGTTTATTTGTCATTTTCCTTGACATTTTTTTTTCTGTCGTATCTTCATTGGATGGCTTAATCGAATGTAAACCTAAGTACTGATGGAGGTGACCTCAAGCTGGTGTCCTGGAATTGTAAAGGCCTGAACTCCCCTGTGAAACGTACTAAGGTATTAATTAAATCATCTTAAAAACTTAGGAGCACAGATTGTTTATCTTCAAGAGACGCACTTAAAATCTACTCCTCATTCTCAAATTAAAAGTAGGTGGGTTGGTCAGTCCTATTTCTCATCATTTTATGGTAAGTCTAGGGGCGTTGCCATCTTATTTCATAAATCAATTCCCTTTGTTTGCTCTAAAGTGCTTTCTGATCCTAATGGTAGATATTTGATAGTTACAGGCAGCTTATATGGCACCCAACTGACTTTAGTTAATGTCTATGCCCCAAACTGGGATGACGCTGAGTTTTTCAAGAAACTTTTTCTGCCCTTCCAGACATGTCCTCCCACTTACTCATCTTGGGTGGGGACTTTAATTGTTGGTTGAACCCAGATCTTGACCGTTCCTCCAATAAAGCTGCAGCACTTTCAAGTTCGGCTAAAGTTATTAAAGACTTTATGGAGAACTTTTCCATTTCAGATCCTTGGCGTTTCTTTAATCCTACAAGCAAAGCATTTTCCTTTTTCTCTCCTGTGCATCACAAATTTACTTGGATTGATTATCTCTTATTGGATAATAGATTTCTTCCATGTCTCACTCCTACCTCTTGCTCGTATGAACCAATGGTTATCTCAGACCATTCTCCTGTTGTACTTAACATTAGGTTTAAAGGCTTGGTTCGATCACGCTGCCCTTTGCGTCTTAATACACGCTTATTCAGATGAAAAATTTTGTTGATATGATCTCCAGCCAAATTGACTTGTTTTTGAGTCCTAACAGGACCCCTGATATTTCTGTGTCTGTCCTATGTGAGACATTGAAAGGTTACATTAGAGGTCAAATTATCTCTTACGCGAGTCACGATAGAAGGCTGAAGAGGGAGAGATTGGTCATTCTAACAAATCGCATTGCCCAATTAGATGCCGTGTATGTCACTTCTCCAACTCCTGAATTGTATAAAGAACGCCTTACAGCTCAGTCAGAATTTAACACATTGGCGGCGGACCGTGCTGTTGAGCTGTTCCTTAAGACTAGCAGTGCATACTTTGAACAGGGGGACAAAGCTGGTAGAATGTTGCCACATCAATTACGGCAGACTATCTCCTCTCATCAGATACCGGAAATTGTCACATCTTTAGACACTATGACAGATCCAGAAAAAATAAATGATGAATTTAGATCTTATTATGCTTCATTATATACATCAGAGATAAACGTGGAAAATTTTGATTTTGGTGGCTTCTTCTCCCATTTAGAAATCCCTCAGGTTAATCTGGATATGGCAGATCAATTAGAAACCCCAATAACTGTTCTAGAACTTAAGGGTGGTCTTAAAGCGATGCAGTCTGGCAAATGTCCAGGGCCAGACGGCTTTCCTGTAGAGTTTTTTAGATGGTTTCAAAACAAACTAGCCCCGGTTCTGATTGATATGTTTAATGGATCTTTTCTGACTGCCAAACTTCCCCCTACATTTAATCAGGCATCGATTTCTCTTATTTTGAAAAAGGACAAGGACCCTCTTAGTTGCTCTTCGTATAGACCAATTAGTTTATTAAATGTTGATTTCAAAATTTTATCTAAAATGCTTGCTTTTCGTTTGGAAACTGTTCTTAAATAGGCACTCCTTTTTTTAATTTGAGAAGGCTCTTTAATACTATTTATAATCTTCCTTATAATCTTCCGTCAACAACCTTACCTCAAGCAATTATATCGTTAGACGCGGAGAAAGCCTTCAACCGCGTGGATTGGGGAACTTATTTTATACTTTGGGGAAATTCGGCTTTAAGGAAAATTTCATTTCTTGGGTGAAGCTTTTATACTCGTCGCCTTTAGCTTCAGTTAGGACAAATAATAATCAGTCTTCTTACTTTCCTCTTTATCGTTCAACGCGCCAAGGGTGCTCTTTAAGTCCTCTTTTATTCGCTGTGGCAATTGAGCCTCTTTCCATTGCGCTTCGTGGTGACCCGCACATTAAAGTCATTGTGAGTTGTGGGCAAGAACAGAAAGTATCTTTATATGCTGATGATCTTCTTTTATTCATTACTGACTTCTCTGTGTCAGTCCCAGCTGCACTCGCTGTTCTTCGTTCATTTGGATCCATATCTGGCTACAAGTTAAATTTAGGTAAGAGTGAGCTTCTTCCTCACAATAAGGCAGCACATGAATACCCACTTCACACCTTGTCGTTTAAAGTCGCTCAGCACGAGTTAAAATATCTTGGAATTCAGGTTACTGCCAAATTCAAGGATCTTTATCGCGCTAATTTCACTACTCTTCTGTCTCAAGTACAAAGCTGTTTTAATCGTTGGTCAGTGCTAAACTTGTCTCTTTCTGGTCGGATTAATAGTATCAAGATGAATGTCCTTCCCAGGTTTTTATATTTGTTTCAATGTATACTGATTTTCCTTCCGCAAACCTTTTTTCGTAAACTAGACACCACTTTTTCGGATTTTGTTTGGAACGGAAAGCCACCAAGATTACGCAAACAGTATTTGCAGAGCCCGAAGAAGCTGGGAGGAATGGCCTTACCTAACTATAAGTTTTACTACTGGGCGGCTCACCTTAAAATAATTCAGTTTTGGCTACATTCTGGTTCACAGTTATTATCATCAGTTTGGTTGGGAATGGAACAATCTTCCTGTAAGCCTGTTTCACTTTCAGTTTTAGCTCATTCACCGGTTAAATCACCTATCACAAGTTACACCAAAAATGTAATTATCGGTGAAGATTTGGAATCAGTTTAGACGTTGCTTTGGTCTTCAAACATATTCATTTTTGGCACCAATAACAGCTAATCACTCCTTTCCTCCATCGTTAATTGATCGTGCATTTAAGGTTTGGTCCAATAAGGGTATTAAAGCATTTAAGGATCTCTACATTGATAACATTTTCGCCTCATTTGAACAGTTGTCCAAAAAATTCTCCCTCTCAAATCAACACTTTTTTAGGTACTTGCAGATCCGTGATTTTGCTTTTCATAGGTTCCCTCAGTTTCCTTCTATACCTTTTGACACACCTCTTGATATTTTCTTAAAACCAGCTCCTGCTTTGAAGGGTATGATTTCATTCATTTACGCTCAGATCTACTCACTTAAATCGGTTTCTTTGTAAAGTCATCTTCATTTATATAGCGCTTTTAACAATGGATAGTTCCAAAGCAGCTTTACAGAGATAAAGATATAATTTAAGGTAACAGAGATTGTTTTGGCTTTATAGCGGTTCTTGAATAATGTTATTTCCAGCTAAAGTTAGTTTTGATTGATTCACCTCCATTGAAATGATCATTTGTTATTAAATTAGGGGCCATTAAGACGACACCGTTCTCTCTAAACAGACTTTAAACGCGAACCTATAATTGACGCTGACGGCGTTCACATGCGTTCACATGCGCATTAAGAATTGATTCTATAGTTATGTACTTTTGAAAATATGTGCGCAGGTTTGTAATTCCATACAATGCATGCCTAAACAAACTACTTGTCTTGCATATAAATTTAGATACAGAATTTTGTTTTATTTTATCACTTCTGGGTACGCGAGCCGGATTTTCAACAACGCTTTATCTGTAGCGTGGGAAAGGGGATCTTCCATAGGGAGAAAGCTCCTTCGTCAGATCTGGACACGGACTGGATCCGGCAGGCTGCGGGAAAACCTCGGGATAAACAAAGACACTAATATTAGCATAGATGCCGTTCTTCTTATCAAGATTTAAGGGAAGTGTTCCCAGTTCCGGCTGACCTAATCTATGCAGCCTAACATTGAATTATAGAAGTCTATAATGTATTATGTGTATGCCAGGTAAGATATGTGTTTTTAGTCTAGCTTTGAACTGACAGAGTGTGTCTGCTTCCCGGACAATTGTAGGAAGACTGTTTCAAAGTTTTGGTGCTAAATAGGAAAAGGATCTACCGCCAGCAGTCGATGTAGATTTTCTAGGTATTATCAACTGGCCGGAATTTTGAGATCGCAATAGACGTGAAGGACTATAATGCATTAAGAGCTCGCTCAAGTACTGCGGAGCTAAACCATTGAGTGCTTTGTAAGTAATCAACAATATTTTAAAATGTATACGATGTT
Organism: Tiaroga cobitis; assembly: GCA_030578255.1. Lineage (NCBI taxonomy): Eukaryota > Metazoa > Chordata > Actinopteri > Cypriniformes > Leuciscidae > Tiaroga > Tiaroga cobitis. The sequence goes on along the minus strand of CM060603.1, from coordinate 8,519,285 downwards.
TAATAGGCAGCCAATACAGTGTTGACAGAACCGGGCTAATATGGTCATATTTCCTGGTTCTGGTAAGAACTCGAGCTGCGGCGTTTTGAACTAGCTGTAGTTTATTTATTAAGCGTGCAGGGCAACCACCCAGTAGAGCATTACAATAATCTAGCCTTGAGATCATGAACGCATTAACTAATTGTTCCGCATTTCCCAATGAGAGCATATGGCGTATTTTAGATATATTTTAAGATGGAAAAATGCAGTTTTACAGATACTAGACACGTGACTTTCAGAAGAAAGGTTGGTATCAAAGAGCACCGACGACGAAGACTTAACAGAGCAGCCATCAAGTGTTAGACAGTATTCTGGGTTATTACGTGTGGAAGTTTTTTGTCCAATAATTAGAATCTCTGGTTTTTTTTCAGAATTTAGTAGTAGGAAATTACTAGTCATCCAATTTTTTATATCAGCTATGCATTCCGTTAATTTTGTGAATTGGTAAGTTTCGTTAGGTTTTGAAGAAATATACAGCTGAGTATCATCGGCATAACAGTGAAAGCTAACTCCATGTTTCCTAATGATATCTCCTAATGGTAGCATGTACAGAGTGAACAGCAACGGTCCTAGTACTGACCCTTGTGGTACGCCATACTGAACTTGTGATCGATAAGACATCTCTTCATTTACTGCTACAAACTGATAACGGTCAGATAAGTATGATTTAAACCATGCTAATACAATTTCACTAATACCCACATAGTTTTCTAGTCTATTTAAAAGAATGTTGTGGTCAATTGTGTCAAATGCAGCACTAAGATCGAGTAACACTAATAGAGAGATACAACCACGATCGGATGATAAGAGCAAATCATTTGTGACTCTAATGAGAGCGGTCTCAGTGCTATGGTACGGTCTAAATCCAGACTGAAAATCCTCGCAGATACCATTTCTTTCTAGAAAGGAACACAGTTGTGAAGATACTGCTTTTTCTAATCTCTTTGACAGAAAAGGCAGATTCGAGATCGGCCTGTAATTGACTAATTCTGTAGGATCAAGTTGTGTTTTTTTTTACAAGCGGTTTTATCATAGCCAGTTTAAAGGTGTTTGGTACGTATCCTAGAGACAAATATGAATTAATGATATTAAGAAGAGGATATATGACCTCTGGAAACATCTCTTTCAGTTGCTTAGTCGGTATAGGATCTAACATACAAGTTGTCGATTTAGATGAATTAACGAGTTTGCAGAATTCTTCCTCTCCTATAGCAACAAATGAATCAAATTTTTCCTCAGGGAGACTACAATGCACTCCCTGATGCGATACTGTAGTAGACGGTTGCATAGTTATAATTTTGTCCCTGATATTATCAATCTTATAAGTGAAGAAGTTCATAAAGTCATCACTGCTCTGTTGCTTAGACACTTCTGAGCTTGAAGCTTTCTTTTTCGTTAGTTTAGCCACTGTTTCAAATAAATACCTTGGATTATGTTTATTTTCTTCTAATAGGGTTGAAAAATAAGCTGATCTAGCAGCTTTTAAAGCCTCTCTGTAAGCAATCGAGCTCTCTTTCCATGAAATCCGAAATACCTCTAGCTTAGTTTTCTTCCAGTTGCGCTCCGTTTTTCTGGCTGCTCTCTTAAGGGCCCGGGTGTGCTTGCTGTACCACGGCGTTGGACTATTTTCTTTAATCTTCTTTAAGCGCAACGGAGCAACTCCGTCTAAAGTGCTGGAAAAGAGAGCGCTAAAAGTTTCTGTTGCAATATATCAAGTTCTTCTAAGCTATCCGGGATGCTGAGATGATGAAACTGATTAGGAAGATTATTGATAAAGCAATCTTTAGTGGCAGAAGTTATAGGTCTAACATATTTATAACACGGAGTCGGCTTTGCAGCCTTGGCTAAATGTAATTTACATGAGACTAGATAATGATCTGAGATGTCATCGATTTGCTGCAGAATTTCAACGGTATCAACATCTATTCCATGTGATAGTATTAGATCTAGAGTATGATTACGACAATGAGTAGATCCTGACACGTGTTGTCTAACTCCAATTGAGTTTACAATATCTTTAAATGCCAATCCCAATGCATCTTTTTCATTATCTACATGTATATTAAAATCACCAACAATTAGTACTTTATCGGCAGCCAATACTAATTCTGATAGAAAGTCAGCAAATTCTTAGATAAAATCTTTATGGTGCCCTGGTGGCCTGTATACAGTAGCCAGCATAATTCTCAAATGTGATTTATCGTTTACACTATATATTTTTACATTAAGCACCAATACTTCAAAAGAAGTATATTTAAAACTAGATTTCTTAATGGTTTGAGGATATTACTATAAATAACAGCAACACCTCCCCCTTTGCCTTTCAGACGAGGTTCATGTTTATAACTGTAATCGTGTGGGGTTGACTCATTTAAAGTAATGTAATCGTTTGGTTTTAGCCAGGTTTCTGTCAAACACATGTAAGGACTGTGCTAAAAGGGTGAATCTGAATAACTAAATACATCCTGCTAAAGACCCAAAAAGCCTGGAATGTAAATTTACACACCCACTCCCACACACACACACACCAAGCATATAACCCATGGCATCGGGTTACATCGGAATGTCCTCAGAACCCGTGGACATTTCTTTTGTTTAAAGACATTTAACAAAATATCTTCAATGTGTTTCTATGTATGTGTGTTTCCCCATTGTCACCGTGAAGTATTTATTGTAGCATAAAGTGAATTAGAAATACCTTCATTATGCATTTTAAACATAAGTGTATATTCCTTTAATGTAACATAATGTTCCTTGATATCTCCAGAACGCTTGTGGTATGGACTACCCAAATATGTAAAGAACTATTCAGTAAAATATAGTTTACCATGTTTTCCACCTTTGGAGTGAAAAGAAACGAGCAAACTAAAGACTCACCCTGTCATAAATAAGATATCGACAAGACAAAGGAAAGCCTTCGCGCCAGAGTTTTGTCGAATCTCATTGGTTAAGGTTGATCCGGAAGGGGCGTGGTCTGCGTCCCTTGAAAAGGACACAGACGCAGTCTTCTCCCTCTCTTGCAGTCTGACCTTCTCAGAGAAACATGTGATGCTAGCGATCTCCTCATGGAGATCTGATCTCACCATGGATCTTTTCTTTTGTTCGTCTAGAGTTCGTCTCTTCTTTAACTTACTCCCGAGTTCGTCTCCCAGGAAAGGAAATGGACTTTGCCGAACCATTTCCTCGGGTAACGTCACCTCAAAGACTTTAAGCCTTTCAAACACTCGCGCCGAATGCCAACGAACGCCACGTGATCCCCCATGGAACCAAGGGGCCACGCGCAAGCGGCCAACCATGCACGCGCCGGGACGGGCCGTGCAAAAACGCTGCGGCCGCGCTCCACACGACGCGCGCACGGAGGACAGGACCTTCGTTCAACATGCGGGCCGACCGGACCGCGCAAGGAGCCCGCGACACACACAGACCTCATATGCTTTGCAAGTATCATTCCCTTTACAGCTTCTAAGAAGCCTTACAATGGTGTTTTCGTGTTGTTTCAGAAAGGTTGATGTCGAGGTGAAATTGTACCAGCTCTGTCTCTCTCCCTCGCTCTCTCTCACCCACTCTCTCACCAACTTTCTCCCTTTCTCTCTCTCTCTCCCACTCATGTTTACATGGGTACCAATTGTCTAAACGCCCCGCGTCGTCTTAGTTTGTGTTTAATGTTTGTAAATACATGTATCATTGTAGTAAATGCTTAAGTAGTTCAGCTTCATTAAATACATTATATCCTTTTGATTGACTCATTGCCTGTTGCTCATAACCCAAGTCACTGATATGCTTCGATAACGTTACGAGCTCTTTACAGAAATACCTCAGACGGGTATGTGTAAACTTTATAGAGCAAGAAAACTAATTCTTGTAGCCACAGAATTTGTTTTCACAACTCTATAAATTAATTGAGCTAATTAATTTTACCTGTCTTGTAAAACGTGGTCAGTATAATTAGTTACAATTCATTTGTGATTAATTGTGGGGATACACATGTATGCACGCAGGTAAAATGACAAAGCCTCCCTTAATGGGAGATTTATTAACATGTAAGACTGGGCTGATCCAAATCTGTATGAATAATTATTAGTTATTAATTATTAATTATGACATGCAAATTCCCCATTGATCAGACCCAAGCAGAGTCTTTACACACAGCACATCTAGATTATAATCTAAAATCATATCATTAACTATGAGTGATTTTGGAGTAAGGGATTGAATATTCAGCAACCCAAGCTTTATCATTTGCTCCTCTGTATTATATCTGTTTTTTATTTGTTAAACATCAATTAAATTTTTAACCTGACGTTTTTTGGATTTCCAAATTCGGGGAACAGACACAGTATCTATATGATGATATCTAGGTGAAAGAGGCTCTATGTGATGGGATTTATCTGACCTTGGTGACGTGAGGCCGCTAGCAGACGGTCGGTTTAGCCAGTCTGTCTGCTTCCTGACCTGAGCCCCAGATTGTCATGTTTTATCTCTAAGACTATGAGCCAAATTACTAGAGAGAAGAGCAGCACCAGCCCAGGAGGAATGGATTCCATCTTTTTTCAACAGCTCAGGCTTGCCCCAAAAACTTTTCCAATTGTCTATGAATTCTACATTATTATGCGGACACCACTCAGACAGCCAGCGATTCAGTGAGGCCAATCTGCTAACTATCTCATCACTTCTGCGAACAGGAAGGGGGCCAGAGCAAATTACAGTGCCTGACATCGTACTTGCGAGTTCACACACCTCTTTAATGTTAATTTTGGTGATCTCCGACTGGCGGAGTCGAACATCATTAGTGCCGACATGAATAATGATCTTAGAGAATTTACGATTAGCATTAGCCAGCACTTTTAAATTTGCTTTGATGTCAGGCGCTCTGGCTCCCGGCAAACATGTGACTATGGTGGCTGGTGTCTCTATTTTCACGTTCCGTGTGATCGAATCACCAATTACCAGGGCACAATCAACAGAATTCTCAGTGGGTGTTTCACTGAGTGGGGCAAATCAGTTTGTTATGGGAATCGGAACGGAAGAGTGGTTCTTTGATCCGCGACTAGAGCGATCCCTAACCGTCACCCATCTGCTCTGCTGCACGGGCTCTACTTCAGCCGAAACCGAATCATGTAAAGAGTTCACTATGCTAGGCGCATCCAAAACACTATCTAAAGATCTAGCATTCTTACCATCCTCAATTAAAGTTTGGATGCGTGTCTCTAGTTCTGAAGTCTTCTCCGTCAGCCTGACTGTCTCCTTGCATTTATCACATATAAATCCTATATTGCCATCGGAGAAGGCTATACTAAACATATGACATGTGACACAGGTGACAATAACAGGACAAGACATTACTCACCGTGTTTGTTGACTGATTCTTACTTACCCGGGCTTTTATGAACTCAAAAGGCGCGGACGCGCGAGAGAAAATAAATAAATAAATAAATGAGCGCACAGGTGGCGCGTTAACAGGCTAGCGAGTTACTAGCGTGTTGTGCTAACAATAACAGAAGCTAGCGATGTAAGGTTAATCTGAGATGGTGGGCAAAATGTATTTAGTAATATAAACAACTAGAAATGAAAGTAAATGATGGTTCAAAACAGAAAGAAATACGAAGCTAATACGAGGCTTACAGCCTCGATGCAAACAGACTCACAGCAGGCAGGAAGGCAGACAGGAGAAATCGATCAGGAAGCCAGGAGAAATCGATCAGGAAGCAATTGTCGTCAATTAAGGCGCTATGGGAGGAAGATCTGGGGATTACGTTACCCGACTTGTGACCGCTGTCACCAGGCAGCAGCAACACATATACATATGTTTTGGTCTTGCCCTGTCCTAACAACTTATTGGCAAAATATTTTTGATTCTCTGAGTGAGGTCTCACGGAAAAGAATAGTGCCTGATGCTGTCACTGCACTTTTCGGGGTAATTCCGGTCACAATGTCGTTGTCTGCAGAGCTCAAGATGTTCATAGCCTTTGTTAGCAAGGCGTTTGATTCTTTTGAAATGGAAGTCTCCTACACCTCCATCGCACATTCACTGGATTAGGGATGTCCTTTACTTCGCCAAACTGGAAAAAATTAGGCATTTGTTAAGGGGCTCACAGGCTAAATTTTCAAAGACGTGGGACCCTTTTTTTGAATATGTTGGGAAGTTGTCCTTCCTAGACAATCCTGAGTAAACGTAGTGTCCCACGTTTTGGCTGCAAACGACTGGGCAGTAGTCTTTGGACTCACAGCTAATAGTTTTTTTTTATTTTATTTTTTTTTATTATGTTGTTTATTTTTGTTGATGTGGAGGGGAATTTTGTTTGTTTTTATTTCATGTTCAAAATTTAATAAAGAGATTATATATATATTATATATATATAATGTGTGTGTGTATATAATGTATATGTGTGTGTATATGCATGAATTAAAGGAAAAATATTCTAGTGATTTTACAAAAAAAGACCTGAAATTATGTTTAAATGCTCTGTTTGTATTAAGAGAAAAACATTAGCTCATCATGTCTCTTCAGGATTGCCACATCTGCACAATCAACTTTAACCCTTTTAGAACAAAAAATGCAGATGTACATTTCTCACCCGTTTAAACAAGGACAGACTTCTCCACTGCGTAGAAGGTAACCTAGCAACAGTTCACTGAGAAGTGATGCTGGATGAATGTTTTACAACAAATCCCAGGACGACGGAGTCTGAGAGGCATCTACTCAAAATCTAGACATCCACGCTGATAATCTATTAAACTGAGATGACTTCTATGCACCTGGGTATATGCTGAAAATCGCCTGGAAGAGACATTTCTCAAAGCCTTTGTTCTCTTGTTGTAGGACTTGTATCTTCTGCATTCTCTCATCTGTAGGCATCACTAATGTACACTATCGGTCAAAAGTTTGGAATAATCTCAGATAATTAAGACATATTCCAGGCAAGACTCTAGTGAATTTAAAGTCTTCCCACTTACATGCATCCATCCTCACAGCATCACAAGCTAATGATGTTCCAAAACAAAAGCACATAAAACACATCCAAGTGCCATTTATCTGTTTGCGGCATAATTGTTTATAATGTTTGGAATTACATATGCAGGATCAAGTATTGCCGAGGAATCTCTTATTTAGGTCACGGTCAAATATTTACTGATTGTTTCACAGGAGTGCGAAGTAATGAATTACAAATACAGTACTCACATTACTGTAATTAAGCAGTTTTTATCGGATATTGTACTTTTTTAAGTAGTTAAAAAATTGTCTACTTTAACTTGAGTAAATTTTAAGTGATGTAACTACTTTTACTCTGCTATTTTAGTTTGTTAGAGGTCATTACATGCTTTCTCGGTTGAAAGGACTTTTTTCATTTAAAATGGTGACGAGTGTCCTGTAAAAAGGTAACTTTTTCATCTCTAGTATTTCCCTGTTGTTTAGGAAGTAGATGCATTTTTATCACTGATTTTGACTTAAGTCAAAATTAAAACTGTTTGTTCTGACGAAAGAGAATGTGAATTAAAGTAAAGTGTTTTCTAAACTTTTAAATTGCAGTGTATGTTTATTATAAGGAAGTAGAATCCGAAGCTCAGTACTAACTACTCACTACTAATGAGTACTTTTAAAGTTTTTACTGTTACTTTTTGGGTACATTTACTTTACTCACACTACATTTTTGGAAAGTAATGGTACTTTTACTTTAGTATATTTCTTCAGTACTCTTTCCACCTCTGTTGTTTCGAATGTAACATTTTCAGCACAAACCCACTATAGATTTGCTGTAGCTCACCAGATGTACTTAATAAATAAAATAAATCTAAGAAGATTTTGCAAAATTGTTTTAGTGGGGTACAGAAATTAAAAATAAAGAGAAAATTTCTAAAGAAAGTGTCACGGTGGCTCTAATAGAGCGCATGAAGGAGGAGTAAAGAAACAAAATCTTGTCTTTAATAATAAATCCAAAAAGGATATTCCAGGAGAATAATTAATATTAAATTAACATTGACAATACTGAACAAAAAAAATACTCTGTGATAAACACATGCATAAGTCAATCAAAAACCATGGAGACAAACTAGCAAAGAAAACAAACATAAGATAAACGTAACCGTTAAAGAAAGGACTTGCCCAAATAATAAATAGGGTGTGTGATACTAATAAACAAAAAAAATTCTGGGATTTTGTCAATAACAATAATTATACAATATTTTTCTGAGTGTGTTTATTGTGTTGGTACCTTGGAAGGTTTAGGACTGCTGAGTCTTAAAGTTTTTGATATTCCTCATATTCTGACAGAAATTACACAGAAATTACACAAATGTGTGCGGTGAGGACCATCCTACCGCATTACAAACATCTTGGAGAGCAACTCTTGACATAAGGGCCTTGGAGGCCGCCATACTCCTAGTAGAGTGGGAACAGACAACCATAGGCGAAGGCTGTCCGACCCACTCATAAGCAAGTGAGATGGCCTCGACCACCCACTTGCTCATTCTCTGCTTAGATGCAGGGGACCCTTTGTTAGGGGGCCCAAAACATACGAACAGCTGTTCAGATTTACGCCACAGGGCAGTTTTCTGGAAACAGGCATCTAGCGCCCTGACTGGGCAAAGCAAATTATACTTTTCCTGGTCCAAGTTTTGAAAAGGAGGAGGACAAAAGGCCTGGAGCATAATAGATCTAGCCACATTAGTGGGGACCTTTGGAACATAGCCTGGTCTAGGATGAAGGAACGCTTTAACCATGCCAGGTGCAAATTCCAAGCTCGAGGGCACAACCGACAGTGCTTGCAAATCTCCTATCCTTTTAAGAGAAGTGATAGCGAGGAGGAACAAAGCTTTCAAGGTCAGAAACTTGGCCGGAACCACCTCCAATGGCTCCACTGGAAAGGAGCCAGGGAAAGGCCTTGAAGGACAATGGCCATATTCCATGTCGGCACCCTGGGACGGCCTACAGGCCTCAGCCTCAGAGTACCACAAAGGAAAGGAGATACCAAAGGGTCTTTACCCGAAGTCATTCCACCCAAAGGAATGTGGTAAGCACCTATGGCCGCCACATAAACCTTTAAAGCGGACGGGATAGACCTGCAAGGAACTGCTCCTGCAGGAACTCCACCACTGTACTAACCGGGCAGTTAACTGGGTCCAACTGACGGTCACTACACCATGAAGTGAAAACTCTCCACTTCAAGGCATAAAGTTTCCACGTGGAGGGAGCTCTGGAGTGTAGAATGGTCTCTACAACCTCAGTTGAGAGACCTGTTCCTATGAGCTGGGCCCCCTCAGAGGCCAAGCCCACAGGTGTCACAGTTCTGGACGGGGGTGAAAAATCGAGCCCCCTGCTTGGGGCAGAAGGTCCCTCCTGGCGGGTAACTCCAGCGGAGGCCCGTCGAGGAGAGACACTTGATCGGGGAACCATATCGAACTGCCCGGCCACCGCGGGGCTATAAGAAGTAGGCAAACCTGGTCCCTGCGAACTCTCTCCAGAACCCCTGGGAGAACCAAAGTGGACAGTGAGACGTCTCTCGAGATGCAAACAGATCCATTTGTGCCTGGCCGAACACCCTCCATAGCTGATCCACCACCTCGGGGTGGAGCCTCCATTCCCCGGGCCTCAGCCCCTGTCTCAACAGGATGTCTGCTCCTATATTCTGGACCCCAGGCATGTAAACCGCTCTGAGTGACAGTAGCTTCCCCTGGGACCACAGGATTTGGTGTGCCAGTTTGCAGAGTGGATGCGAGCGCAAACCCTCCTGGTGATTTATATAGGCAACCACCGATGTGTTGTCTGTGCGGACAAGCACATGGCCTCTGCGGTCTGTGAGGAAGTTCTTTAGGGCAAGAAAGATGGCCAACATCTCCAGGCGGTTGATATGCCATGAGATATGGTGGTCCCTCCACAGACCCTGAGTCGTTTAGCCGTAAACCCAACTCTTTCCTCATGCGTTTAAGGAGCTGATTGAGGTTGTGACAAGCAGTTGAAAGACTGATTATTGACTGGCCAGCAGATAAGCAGGACGATGTTCCAAAAGCAAGCTGGACGAATGCTTCCTGCCATCACGGTCACAACCTCAACGCCGGGGCCTACCGTTTTTCCCTGATGTCCACACTGAGGTGTCGAGATCGTGGAAGAAACCGCTTTCGTACAGAGTGTATTACACAAACATCGAACTATTCCTCTATATTGAATTATAAAGAGCCCGGTTATGGGAAGATGCCAAAAGTAGAAGAGACGCTCGCAAGTTATCTCTCCCCTGGTGTAAACACAAGGATATATATATATATATATATATATATATATATATATATATATATATATATATATATATATATATATATATATATATATATATATATACACTCACCTAAAGGATTATTAGGAACACCATACTAATACTGTGTTTGACCCCCTTTCGTCTTCAGAACTGCCTTAATTCACGTAGAATTGATTCAACAAGGTGCTGAAAGCATTCTTTAGAAATGTTGGCCCATATTGATAGGATAGCATCTTGCAGTTGATGGAGATTTGTGGGATGCACATCCAGGGCACGAAGCTCCCGTTCCACCACATCCAAAAGATGCTCTATTGGGTTGAGATCTGGTGACTGTGGGGGCCATTTTAGTACAGTGAACTCATTGTCATGTTCAAGAAACCAATTTGAAATGATTCAAGCTTTGTGACATGGTGCATTATCCTGCTGGAAGTAGCCATCAGAGGATGGGTACATGGTGGCCATAAAGGGATGGACATGGTCAGAAACAATGCTCAGGTAGGCCGTGGCATTTAAACGATGCCCAATTGGCACTAAGGGGCCTAAAGTGTGGCAAGAAATCATCCCCCACACCATTACACCACCACCACCAGCCTGCACAGTGGTAACAAGGCATGATGGATCCATGTTCTCATTCTGTTTACGCCAAATTCTGACTGTCATACCAGAAATCGAGACTCATCAGACCAGGCAACATTTTTCCAGTCTTCAACTGTCCCAATTTTGGTGAGCTCTTGCAAATTGTAGCCTCTTTTTGCTATTTGTAGTGGAGATGAGTGGTACCCGGTGGGGTCTTCTGCTGTTGTAGCCCATCCGCCTCAACGTTGTGCGTGTTGTGGCTTCACAAATGTTTTGCTGCATACCTCGGTTGTAACGAGTGGTTATTTCAGTCAAAGTTGCTCTTCTATCAGCTTGAATCAGTCGGCCCATTCTCCTCTGACCTCTAGCATCAACAAGGCATTTTCGCCCACAGGACTGCCGCATACTGGATGTTTTTCCCTTTTCACACCATTCTTTGTAAACCCTAGAAATGGTTGTGCGTGAAAATCCCAGTAACTGAGCAGATTGTGAAATACTCACACCGGCTTGTCTGGAAGCAACAACCATGCCACGTTCAACATTGCTTAAATCACCTTTCTTTCCCATTCTGACATTCAGTTTGGAGTTCAGGAGATTGTCTTGACCAGGACCACACCCCTAAATGCATTGAAGCAACTGCCATGTGATTGGTTGATTAGATAATTGCATTAATGAGAAATTGAACAGGTGTTCCTAATAATCCTTTAGGTGAGTGTATATTACTAATATAAATATATAGGCCTATTGGCATAAGAACAGATGTCATGCTGACAATCATAAACAAAAGCGGTGGTCTTCAGAGTGAACCTGAAAAGACGACAATAATGGACGATCGTTTCATCGTGGAGGTTGAGAAGCATAAAGTTATTTATGATCCACATAATGTGCTTAATAAAGACTTTCAGGCAAAGGACAAAGCATGGGATGAAAATGCAGTGGCTCTGGTGCCGATGGTAAGTCATTTAAAAGTGTTTTTGACAACCTTTCCCTGGCCCACGAACAAACAATTCAACTCAATATAGAAAGGTAAAGAATAGACAGATTAATATAGCACACATACAGTATAGAATTCTATGATGTGCATGATTTTGTTTAATTTTTTACTTTTTTTTCTCGAGAATTTGCTCATTTACAATACGTCTCTATTAAGAACTTTGCTGTTTGTTATTACAGGTATTTATTTTTAAGATGTTTATGATGGGTAATGTTTGTAAATTAGATGTGTATCAGATATTTCAACAATCTAAATGATTTCGTAAAGTTTTCCTCTTTTGCAGAACGCTTTTCATGGAGATGAGTGCTAATATGTAATAAATATGCAGATAATATATAATTATAAATATAATTCAGGTATCAATTACCCATTAATATTTATGTATTAAAAAAGTGTGAAAGCAAAACGGGCATGTGCTGCTCCCGCTCACCACACACACTGCTGAAGCGCTGCCTCCGCTCTGCTAACGCGTGCAGTGTGAAACCGGCGTTAACGATGCATGATTTCACTTTTTGTGGGCAGGGCCATAATGCCATAATGCTGTTATTTTCAATGATAATGCCCATGATGTGTAATAGCTTGCTTTCAATTAGTTGATTTCATCAAGACATAATCCTTATGACTTCCTTCCCTCTGCCTGGATTCAGTAGAATCTCCTAAATAATAGCAGAAACCAAAGCCAAGCGACATCAAGGGAAACAATCCACTGAGTGTACAAGTCAATCAATGTGCAATCTTAGGCTTGGACCATTTCTTCTCTCCTATGAATATGTCAAATTCTGCAAATAATGCATAACATTCAAGAGGGATTTGAAAGCAGGTAGGATCAGTGCTATCCTGGGGCCCTGATGTGATGTCAACAGCACTTGAGGCTAAAAATGGAACTTGATTTATGTTTTTCTTTACTCAAGGGTGATTAGTTACAGAGCTGAAATAATTCCTGTAATTTGACTAACACCATGTACGACAGGTACCAGAGGTATCATCCAGTAATTTGAGATTTATATTATCTCCATGCTTGCTCCAAAGTTTTCTCAATCTCCCTGAACAAATGCACATGGCAAGCTATAATTATAATAATAGACACTTATCTCCAAGGGTCTGTTTTCCTTTCAAATGGCACATTTGGCTTGATGTTTGAACCATTGTTTGATTCTGACCCCTTCACACATGTGTTCATATGTGAAGGGGTCAGAATAATGCACATACATAGAGAACTTCATGATTAATGCACATAGAGCACTTTATATGTGGTAAACACGGACACGGAAGCTTAAAGATGAAATACATTGAGATTTCCTTTCACACGTCAGGCAAGTAGAGCTGCTGTCGGACAGATTTAATTTGCTCTTTGTATGTGCATTGATCAACATGTATAAAAGTCTAAATTAAATCTGTTCATCATATAACCTTTTAGACTTTTTCCTTTTACAACATTTTTATGAACTTTATGTATCATCAGAGTGGTGGAATGGTCTTTCAGTGGCGGAACAGAAATCACTCAGGATTCATTAAGAATATCTTTATTTATGTTTCGACGGTGAACGGAAGTTTAATGGTTTTGAAAGAAATTATGGTGAGTAATTGATGACAGAATTTTCATTTTTGGGTGAACTAACCCAAAAAGAGAACGAAAATATGGTTATTACACAATATGTTTGTATTACACAAAATGGCATTCTTTTTTTAATTTTTATTTTATTGACATTGTTTATATTATATTTGAAGACATTATTATAACCGCGTTCAGAAATCCATTTTCACACCAACCAAATGAAGCAAACTGACACCAAATGGAAGCAAAAAACATGTGTAAAAGAGTTCCCGTTATATGATTTAAATTGTCCTTTTTTGTGTGTGTAAAATTGTGTTATGTATTTACCAGTCTCTTAAAGTCCGCCTGTGGTGAAAATGAAGTTTTTAATGTGGTTGAATGGGTGGAGTGAGTGGAGGCGGGGCTAATTTGCATATTTATATAACCGTGCATACTTGATAAGGCAAGGGTGTAGAGTTACATTCAATCTATTTTAAGGCACGAATAAATTGTTTTTCAAAGAAAAATGTTTAAGTATGTCATTTTGATGATGAAAGATGAGTTTTAAGGGATGAAATTATTGACTACAGGGGGACTTTAAACTAAAATTCAACAGAAGCAGAATCACTCTGACAGCAGTGGGAAATATATATAATAAATGACCATTCAGGTAAATATTAGAAAGCAACCACTTTAACAACATTTCCGACTAATTTCTGAGCTTGAGTCTCTGAAACAAGCTCTCATGGACTAAAGCTGCTGTTCTTATTGGAGAATGTAGGTCAGAACAAAATGGTTGTTGTAGCCTACTCATTCTCTTTGAGGCTTTGAGGAATTACAGTGTAGGCTCAACACCAAAGAGATACACAGTCTCTCAAAGCCCCCTCTTCTCCCTATACCTCCCCCTCATATTCATTTTTTTTAAACTTTCTCTATCCCATCTTTTGTTCTCCTCCACCCAAAGTCACTGTATCCCTTCAAATTCAGTTGCCATTTTTTCCTAAGCACATCTGCTTCCATTGTCAGCTGTCAAAGTGAAGGTCAGCCGGCTGTCTGTTTTGATTGATTGTAAAGTCCTTTTGAGTGGAGATTCATAGAACGGATATGAGTGAGATGCTTGTGTTCAGTTGCTTTAAGAGACATTTGTTCTAATAGAGCACATTTCATCTCAGAAACTGTTTGCAGAGCAAGCATTTTCCTTTCCTTTCCTTTCCTTTCCTTTCCTTTCCTTTCCTTTCCTTTCCTTTCCTTTCCTTTCCTTTCCTATGCTTGTATTTTGGTTTATAAATTTATGTTGCATAATTGATTTATTTGTTTTGTTTCAACCACGCCACAGTGCAAGTAAAAAATGAAATCATGCACCATTTATAGGCACAAACGTGAGCCCAACTGACTTGAGAAGCCGTGGCATCCTTGCATGTCCTCTGTGATGTTACATCCTGGTGCGTCCAGCATTTGCGTAATAATTAAAAGCCCATTACTGGATGAGAATGATTTGCATTTGACTGCATTAAATGTCCTTTTAAATGTGATTTATTCTGTCTTTCTTCTTTTTAAATGAGCCCGGCCTCTTTCAGTGGTTGTCTGTTGTTAGTTTGTGCATCATGGCATCAGGTAAAGCTAATTTCCTCAGTAAATCATCTCTCGTACACTCTACATCAGACACACGCCAGTATTTGTCCTATAAATATTAAACACTGGACCTCTATCACTTGAACTGCTAGTGTTTGCATCTGATTTTGCTTCAAGTGTCATACTTTATGTTGGGAGTCATATTTTATGCATGGCTGCATAAACCCAACATTTAAACAGTTAACAGATCCACTGATTTAACATTTGATTTCTTGGTAAAATGATTGACAAGCACCTGACTCTTTGTTTATATTGTTTATTCATTTGTTTATGTTGGACATAATTCATGCTCTATGGACATTTCTTCAACTACACTTGTGTTATTTTTGTTAAAACAGACTAAAACAAATCTCATTTCCAGACAGCAACATAGTGTCGGTCCAGATCCGGGCCACATCTGGTACATGTGGATTCAATGCGTACCAGATGTAGGCCGACTCTATGTTGCTTTTTGCTAAATAAAGGTCACATTAAATACATTTTTCATGCCTTTTATTAATATTTTTTTGCTACTTTTCATATGAATTTAATGTTGTTTATTGTCTTACTATTGTCAATGACCCAGACTTTTATTCTTAAAATATGAAAAGAGTGGAATAAACAAAGCATTTAAATATTTGTAGTACAAAAATGGTTACTCTGCTGTTGTTTTGTACACCTCAAACAACAAGCATGTTGCTAATAAAGTTTTTTTCAAAAGTTTGTATACTTGGTTACTTAGTGAAAAGCATGCTTGTGATGAAATGCGGGACATATGAAAATTAATAAGACATTTAATTTGGGGGGGGGGGGGGGGGGGGGGGTGCATTATTTCTCATTAAAGTGTGAAAATGTACATTTTAATTGTTGTACTTATGATAGTTAAAACTGTATAGCCATGAAATTAGCTTTATTCTGGTTCAGAATAAAGAGTGATTTGAGGTGATGGCATATTAAGAAAGTTCAGTTGGATGTTAAAAAAGGAAAAAATTACAGAATTCATTCTGTCAAAAAGTTTGAAAAGTGCACTTTTGGCTATGTACGAATTTTCATGTAAATTGCTCTTTTTTTTATTCCCAATGTGTGAACAGCTTGTAGTGAAACTTAAAGAACGAGACCTTCTATAGCTTCATAGGTTGTCTGAATGTCTGTAGAATGATTTTTATGTGAAGGACTCGGGGCGATTTTGCCGGGAATATCAAAAGGAAGTTCGCATTCGCACGCTCCCGAGAGCCTCGCTCTCTTCCATTCTACACAGCGACAAAGTGTGCAACACTAGCTAATATTAGCTTAGAGATGGAGTCCACTAACATCAAACATCACAACCGTAGATCACAACTGTTCAGTGTTTTTAACCATCTAATGTTTATTTTATGTTTCTGATATGAACTCAAATGCAATTATATAGCAGTCGACTCCCCGACTAAACTATGCCAAAGGCTTAAGATGCACATTTACAAGCTTGGATTAGTTAGCATAAAAAGTTATTGAAGGTGAAGTGGGTCATTTCTTTGCCACTAGCAACACCAAAAGGACTGCAAACTTGCTCTATTATAGCATTGGTGTGAGTTTAGGGTGGGACTGTTTGCTTCAATGACCAATGGAAGATTTAAAGAGTGTTCAGGAACCATTATAATCATTAACAATCATTATATTTTTTTAACTCTGCTTGGTCACACAAGTTAATTTTGCAGGTTTTTTTTTACTTATAACAATACATCCCATACATTTTGCTGTAGTTGTATTTTCCATTGGAAATAAATTATATGTATTGCATTCTAATTAAAATAAATACTAACTTCCATCCATCAGTGGCATGCAAGTGTGAGAAACAGCTGGCTCTGCAGAAAGGAAGGTTTTAGTCTCTTGGCTGTGTAAGGCCAGTGTTTGTGTGCAGGGGAAACTCAATCGCTGTTCATTTCTAATTAATGGCCCTGGAGGAATGGCTGCAGCAATGATTTCTTAGCCAGACACTTCAGCACAAGGCCTTGCCACTGTGATGAATGTTCCAACCGGTTTCATTTTTCTTTTTTTTCTGTGAGTAACTTATTTAGCTGTCTATTTATTTTTGATGTTGTTCAAATCACAGACATGATTGAATCTTTTCTCTCCAGCATAAAGTTTGGATAAGTCAAAACAATGCATTGTTGTCTGTCATTACTAGAATGTTCTGCACCACAGCTGTTCTAATAGAGTTCATGGCTCTGTTCTAAAACCCTAGTGACTTTAAGGCATTGTAGATACAATCCTGAGGCTGTTCGAAAGGATGGGCTGTAGGACTAACACAGAATTGCATGTATTCATCAGTGAGTTATTAGCAATTCTTTCTAAGATAGTGGATGAAGAGGTAGACATTTTGTCATGATTAGTTTCATTATCATGTCTTGTTTCGTTTAATAGTTTCATTGTCATGTTTAGTTCAGTTTGCATGGTTTTTCCTGTCACTGTCTTGGCTGAGGTCGCGTTCATCAATTGTTACCATGGTTTTTGATTAGTTACACACTATTCCCTGTTTCTTTGATTATCATCCTTTGTGTATATAAACCCTCTGTTTCTTCTGTTCAATGTTCCACGCTAAAGTTATGTTAGATGTGTAGTGTGCTTTTGCTTTCTGTTTATTAAGGTCTCTTGGTTCATCGTCATTCTGAGTCACGCATCTCTTTTGGATCCAACTACACGTGAACCCATGATAGAATGTGGAACCTGGATTAGGTTAAGCAGCAGGAGAAAAGTAAGATATGGATTTACCTGCTGTTAGTCTGCTTCTTCTTGAGCAGGGAGATCGCTTCGAGGAACTTCTTAGATCTGGTATGCCTCACCCACTATCCCAACAGCTCGCTATGCGTTTTTTACAACACCAACCTCAAAGAGCATGCAAAGCCACACCTGCCCATGGAAGTGGGTGCTGGTAAATTGTGGGTGGCCAATTGGCCATTCGCCATCTGCCTCGTTGAGGAGGACAACGCCAGCCCCAGACAACGCCCAGAGCCCAGCCAGCCTTCAGCCATGCCCACAATGGAACAAAAGCCAGAGCCCACCACAGACACAGAGCCAGAGCCCGCCATGAAGTGAGAGCCAGAGAGTTTATCAGAGGGCAATTTCATCCTTGAGCACATTGTGGAGTTTGAACGGGTGTGTGAGCCGGCAACAGCGTCCGTCATAGAGGGTATATTGGTTGAGAGAGGGCTTATTAGTGGAGTTCGTCGTCAGGGTTTGGAGCCCCGCCCACATACCCGTTGATGAGGTGCATGAAATGAGCTGCATCATCTTCGTCTCTGCTGGTTCCTCCTAGTCCCATGTCTCTGCTGGTCCAGACCAGTTCCTGGTCATCTCAGTTTCTGCTGGTAAAGCTCAGTTCCTCAGTCATCTTCCATGCCTTAGGTTTAGCCCAGTTCCAAGTCGTCTTTGAAGATGTCATCTTTGAGGATCCCTCAGCTCCACCTCGAGCCTTTGAGCCCCGGACTCCACCTTGGCCCTCCAACCCAACTCCAACTTGGCTCAAAGCTCCCTTTGGCTCCACCATGGTCTGTCATCCCATGGCCTGCTTGAGTGATGACACTTACATGAGCATTTTCACATTGCAGCTTTACTGCTTAGTTCACTATGTATACAGGTAACACACAGTGTTTTCTGCGCATGTGCAATACACGCCGAAAACAACAACTGGTCAACTGCTCCTCCATGTCAGATTGTCTTTTGATTCAGTGACGTACAAAACAGGGCCGGTCTTTGCAAGAACGGTTGTGGGCACCCATTCGGGTCCTTTTCCATAATCAAGCTCTCCACCTGCATTCGCTGTTGTGACAATATGACCTGTTTAGTTCCTGTTGGTTTCAGAAGATCCAGTCTGCTGCATAGTAATCGTTTCAGCAATGCTGTAGCTGGGAAACTTTTGACTGCATGAGGTGTGTTCCTGAACGCATGTTGAAAACATGGATAGGTTTCTATTGTCTTCTAGGAACACACCTCATGCAGTCTTTGGTTTAGGGAGCCCTTTCCCTGACATGTCTTTAGAGCCTTCTTCAGAGTCTGAAGGAATCGTTCCTCAGAAAGGACTGGAACTCTTAAGACACCAGCTGGGGGCTGAGAGTCCACAATCAACAGAAATATGCGGTTCTCCAGTGGCCCTGCGAAGTCTATATGTATTCTTTGCCATGACACCCCTGGAAAATCCCATGGCTGTAAGGGGGCTGTTTGTTAAATGTTTCTTACATTCTGGCAATCCGAACAACCCTTTGCTATAATGACACAATAACCCCAAAGTAAGCAACCAGACTGTACTGTCAACTCATTTAGTCGATTCAGATAAGGTTTGAATTTATCTGTCTTATCTCTTCTCCTGCCATGAGATATCCAGGCCAAAACTTCTGACAAGACTGGGTCAGTTCTTGTGAATCGTTTCACTTGGGCAGCAGTTCTACCAGAAAGACTCTTATATAGAAAGACGTATAAATACAGTAACAATTATACATTTATTAACCTAGTGTGGCAAGGAGGGCGTGGTTCAGCACGGTCTTTAACGGGAGAGAGAGAGAAAGGATGCGAGCGGTAAGTGAGTAGGTCTCCGATTTCCGTTTGCGGAAATCATCCAATCGCTAGCGGGTCTTCACCAGGAGCAACATCAAGCCTTGCTGGGCATGAAGGAGGAACAGGAGCGTCGGATCGAGGTGCTCCTCCGAGCCCAGCAGGAAGACCGCGAGCTGTTCCGGAGCTGGATAGACCGGGAGGTTCGGGCCGCCCAAAACCCAACGACTCCAACAACAGCCACGGCCCTGCCGGTGCCTCTCAATAAGATGGATCCCCACGATGACCCAGAGGCGTTCCTCGACCTCTCCGAGAGGACTGGTCAATGCGGCTTATACCTCTGCTCTCCGGAGAGGTACAGGTGGCCGGACAATAACTGCCAGTCCAGAACCTCCTGGTCTATGAAGACCTGAAGTGCGCCATTCTGCAGCGGGCCGGCCGGAGCCCAGAACAACATCGCCAGAGGTTCAGATCGCTGGACCTCGGGGAATCTGGCCGACCCTTCGTCATGGCGCAACAGCTCCGGGACTCATGCCGCAAATGCCTAATGGCCGAGGGAAGCGACATCGAGGGGATCATCGATAAGGTGGTGCTAGAGCAGTTCGTGGCGTGGCTCCCGAAGAAGACCGCGCAGTGGGTCCAATGCCACCGCCCGACATCGCTGAACCAGGCCATCCAACTGGTGGAGGACCAGATGGTGGCGTGCCCAGGGGTCAGTGAACCCCTACCAGCAGCTTCTCTCTCTCTCTCCCTCCCTCATCCTCTGTGTTTTTCCCCACTTCTTCCCCCTCTAAACATGTGCCACTCCCCAGGTCCCCTAGGGGGATTCACGCCCAGACCAACACCCTGATGGAGGAGTGGGGCTACGGCAGAGCCAACCGCTGCGACCAGAGCGCCACCCTGGGGGCTGGGCTCAAATGCCTGGGCCGGCCTGCTGGCGTTGCAGGGACCCTGGGAATTTTGTCGATAGGTGTCCCGTAATGGAGGTGAGGACACTGATCAGGGTCCCAGACGCCCTGCAGGCTGCCCCCGATCAAGCTGGCCTGTACCAGATACCAGTGAGTATTTACCAAAGCCTGATTCAGCCAGAGGCATTGGATAATAGCCGCATGTTTAAGGTACGGTGCGTACATGGGGAGGTGGTAAACTATCCTTTAATGTTGATGGCTATTCAATTTCAGGGACAAAAGCATAATGTAGAGGTGGCAGTTAGTCCGCACCTCCGACATCCGCTAATTTTGGGGACAAATTGGCCAGGTTTTAGTATATTACTGGAGTATTTATGTGTGGATGTCTCTTGGACAAAAAGGGAGCGGGGAAAGGGGGCGGTCGCTCAGGTGGGAGAAGCTGGGACCTCTGGGAGCTGAGCCAGGGGGATCCTTACAGAGTGCGATGATTTTCTCCTGGAACAATCCCAGGACGAAACGCATTCACCGTGGCAAACAGTACGGCACAAAACAGTTCCAGTATTCTCTCCAGTCTCTCGTACGAGTCCTCAGTCCATCTCTCTCTCGTCCTCTCTCATTCTAGGATGGCTTATAAATGGTCTCTCCATACCAATTACTGCAATAAGGTGTTGGTCATTTGCACTTGACCTACTTACCGCTCGCCTCCTTTCTCTCTCTCCCGTTACAGAGCGCGCTGAACCACGCCCCCCTCGCCACACCCAGCAAGCAATATTATGATATAAAGTTATTTGGAGTAAGCCCCGTCCGTAGCTCGCAATCCGAGGGTACAGACTCTGCATTTCCTGCCTGAAGACGAAGGCAGGGGCGCAGCCGACCCCCAAAAATAGGTGGAGGAAAAATCCACCAGGATGGAGCCCACCCCCAAAGAACGGTAAGAGAGAGGGCTTTAGAGAGAGGTGCTCCGTTAGGTAGGATAAATGGGGGGAGTGATCTGAGGATCTAGGACGTTTTTTTAAGGAATTTAATCATAGATGAGAAGGGACAGAACTATTATTCATTTTAGAAATTGTTAATGTGATCCCAGATCCTTGAGAGTCATTCTTAGAGTGCTTAAGAAAGAGAGTAAAGAAATTAGGTGAGAAACGTAAATCAGAAAAAGAAGACCACGGGCAAGATCGCAGTGTTTAGATTCTGAAGTAAATTCCCCTGGATGCATGAGGCATGAAACACTGTTAAAAACATGGCTACAATCTGAATAGGAAAAGAAGACCATTGCGGACGGGAGGTACTTAAAAGACGGGCTACATAATTCATCAACTAACCATCCGGAAATGTTGACTACATGTTGACACTTCTTGAGTCTCTCAATCTGTGTTTGAACATTAAGCTAAAAGTTTTGAAATTTGTCTGTGAGAGATAATCGAAGCTGCAAGAACGAGCTGTTGAAAGTCCTGTGCCGGGAGAAGCAGCCCAACCGCATCCAAAGGGACAGACAAAAACTATGCGCTTTAATCACCCTCAAATTGACAATTCCAGCATATACAAAAATATCTGTGGAGCATTTCGAGCCAAACCCCGCACACAAACCCTGGGGACACCGGAGACCCACCACACATCCTGTGAAAAGGGCACAATAACACACATTTTTATCTTTGTATTACAATGTGATTGGCAGGCGTTTATCGGAGGATTACTAGAGGACTTGGCTATGCCTTTGCAAGCGAACAGAAAGTACGGTGAAAAGACTTGGATATTTAGGATTAAAATACTTGTGTGAATTTGAATGCCTGCAAGCAATCTATGAATGGAAGAATATATAATTTAATATTTAAAAAATATAATAGAAATTAAAAATATAATAGAATATATAATTACAATTTTCGTAATTGTAGACGAGGAAGGAACAACCGGCCGTGATCAGGATGGGAAAATAGGAATCTGAAAAGAAAAGCGAAACATTACAAAGACTGCAGAAATATAAGCTTTTAAGGTGAGGGAGCCACACCTTCAGTGATATACGGTCTAGCTGGATTGAGCGGAGTGACTAATTTAACATTATCTCTGTTAGAGGAGGGTAGGGTGATGGATCCGGGTTGCTATGGCATTGCAGTGGCCAGGAATGAGCGCAACCTTAATTATAAATTTGAAGACAACTGATAGCCAGATTAACGTCTCAGGAATGGCATGATCGCCTGACAATAAGATCTGCCTTAATGATGACAACCATGCTTCATTAGCACAAACAATATAATTTGTTTTGCGACCACGTCAAACCCCAAAGGACGCTAGCAACCCCTATAGAATCATTTTCGTGAAGCGCGGACGAAATGAAGCCTAAGCAAGCTTGGGAAATTAATTTGGCCTTGCTGTTCCAAGTATCCAAAATCTGAGATCGGACATGCACCCTTCGTTTAGCTGGATCGGGTCGCTTAAATTAGGCACAGAGCGGGCCATCGACAGACGAGAGACAAATGCCCTGCCGCTTCGTGCCCTGGATGTGCATCCCACAAATCTCCATCAACTGCAAGATGCTATCCTATCAATATGGGCCAACATTTCTAAAGAATGCTTTCAGCACCTTGTTGAATCAATGCCACGTAGAATTAAGGCAGTTCTGAAGGCGAAAGGGGGTCAAACACAGTATTAGTATGGTGTTCCTAATAATCCTTTAGGTGAGTGTATATACAGTATATACTTTTTTAAAATGTTTTTATATACATTTCTGTTTACTGTGTTTGAACAAAAATTCAGCGATCATAAAACTGATAAAATCATCTCACATAATCTTGCAGATCCCAACTTATGAACTGCAGTGAATCAGCAGTTAGATCATTTTGGACAATATTTGGGCCCTATTTTAAAGTTCTAAAACATATCAGAGATTAAAGTCTTGGTCACCAGGAAGGTTACGTGTTACAGCGATTGTACTACGTTTCCTATTGTTGTAGATCTTTAAAAAAAATTGTTTTAAGTAAATGGGTAAAATAGTTTTTATGTAATTTCAGCACATTTGTAAATGAGTAATTTATTGCCATTATATTAAACATCTACTACAGTATATGCATAGCAGCCAATGACTTGCTCTCTTTTGACTCAGCTTCTTCCTTTTTCAGATATGATACATTTTTTGAAATGCAGAGAACGATCTGTGATATTCATAAATAATATGCCCCCCTTTTGTTAAAGCATCATATGTCAACTGTATGGGTAGCGAAGAGTAGTAATGTGTGAGGACCTCTGATTGTGTTAATGTGCATTTCACATTCCTGAATGCCTTCTCACATTTGTCAGATCATTTCCATTGTTTGGACTTGTTCAACAGTTAATGTAGGAGACGAAGCCTACTGGCAAGGTTTGGCATGAACTTTGTTTAGTATGTTAACAGATTGGCTTCATCACTGTCTCCTCTCCACCAGTAAGCTGGTGTGCGGTGGGCGTTCTGGCAGAATATGGCTGCCGTCGCATCATTCAAGTGGATGATGCACATTGGTGTTGGTTGAGGAGATTCCCCCCATTACATGTAAAAGCGCTTTGAGTACCCAGAAGGGTTAGGAATGATCTTAGCTGGTTTACGTTCTTTGGAGATGGTGCATCCACGATAGCTTTTAACTTTGATGGAACTTTAGAAAGACCAGCAATGTCAATTACCTGTCCTAGATACTCGATGGTGGGCTGGAAAAATTCACATTAGTCTTTTTTCATCAAAAGGCCATATTCTTTTAGCCTCTGAAGTGTTGCATTCAGGTTCCCGAGATGATCCTCATAATCTTTTCCTGTGATTCATCGATATAACACTGTACTCCATTCAATCCACTCTGGATCAGGTCCATGGCACGATGGAACAATGCTGGAGCCGACGTTATGCCGAAAGGAAGCCTCTGATATCTGTACAGGCCCTTGTGTGTCACAATGGTCAGCAGCTCTTGGGAAACAGGATCGACCTGTATTTGGAGGTAAGCTTGACCTAAGTCTATCTTGCTGAATTTCTGGCTGCCTGCTAACCCAGCGAAAATATCTTTAATTAGTGGCAAGGGGTACTGTTCCACAGTTATAAGGAGTTTGACAGGAACCTTGAAATCACCACAAATTCTGACTGATCCATCCATTTTCAATACAGGAAAAATTTACATGGCCCACTCGCTAACACTCACTTTCTTCACATTCGTTTAGCCTGTTAGCTTCCGACACACGCATGCAGTCGCGGATAACGAGCCACTGTTAGCTGAATAACACGTACTTCAAGTGTAGCCGATGGAGAAGAGAGCATTTATCCTTGTCGCCAGTTGTGTTACATCGGTAAGCGATGACCGTGCACTGCTTGAGTGATGACACTGGTACAAGCATTTTCACATTGCAGCTTTACTGCTTACTTCACTATGTATGCAGGTAACAATGCAATACAACAGGGAACCAGTACGGTGTGTCGTAAGGACAAAACATGCAACTCTTAGAATGCACTACACAACAGCCGGGGTAGTACTGTAAGTACACCTTTAAATGAAAATTCATAATTACTTTTATTGTTTTTGAAATATGGTTAAAGTTTACTGTCAAGAATGTACTGACAAGAACTTTTTAAAAGTGTACTTGAGTGTTAAGAAGCAGTCATAAAAGTGTACTCTCTTTCAGTAAACTTAAGTGCCCTTTTATTTCATTAATATTATATGATCTGCAAGTGCAGTTTCTTAAGTGTTGAAGTACACTACAAGTCCACTTTCAACAGTAAATTACATATATGTACATGATGCAAACCAAATCCTAACCCTATAGTTAGTACATGTTGTTAATTAATATTAATAGTACTTAATTGTATAATTACACTTTAAAATAAAGTGTAACCCAATATTCCAAATAAATCATATTCAAGGGACATTATAGGCTATATACTGTAAAAATTGTAAGAGTAGTATGGTAGTCAGAGTTTGTATGGTATGTATCCTGTCATTTTTAGTACAGATATGTGGTACAGAACGTCCTGCAAGCAGTGGTGTTGAGAAGGTCCATAAATTCGACCAGCTTCATTGATATGCACCTCACATAAACTGAGAAGAACATGAATTATTTTCTCCAATAATACCCTCAGGTGAAATCTGTGTTTTTCCAATGTTCAGGTGCTCATTTGAATAATAAATTCATTGTAGCATTGGACAGTCTGATAAGGCCACAAGTCATTTCAATCTGCCAATTATGAGACTGAAAATCTGCTTCTACCCGCAAGTCATGGCTTACAACAGGTATTATGTTGCAACCTAATTATTTGGGTTGAGGTGGAAGAGAGATTAACTAAAACCCACAAATGCAGTAAACACATACAAAGCCCTCTAACATTATTAAAGCTCTTGAGATCACATCTCAGCAAATGATCGTAAACATGGAACAACTGTGCATTAGGCTAATTGCACTCTTACGCCCAGATGCCATTTAACCCTTTTAGCAGAATAGTAACAGTATCAGTACAAATGCAGTTGATTGTGCTATGAACAACCGGGTTTGTCAGGAACAACGTTTGACGTTTCCCTAGGATTACTGGATGGGTGGATTATTGTAACATTTTACTTTTAAAAGGTAGCCTGAAAAACAGGAAAGAAATGATTGTGCAGACAAAATGTGCAAAAACGTCTCAGGTTACGTATGTAACCCTGGTTCCCTGATAGGGAACGAGACGCTGCGTTTGAGACGCGGTGGGAACGCTCTGCGTGATTGCGTCATGAAGCACGTGTAAAATCAGTCCAATGGAAGCCCGATACGTCATAGGTGACGTCATAGACCAGGAAACTATAAAGCACCCTTGCAAACAGACCGCGCCAGCTTCTGAAAAGTCTGAAGCAAGTCGATCAGGGTGTGCAGGAAGTATGGCAGGCAAACGCAGCGTCTCGTTCCCTATCAGGGAACCAGGGTTACATACGTAACCTGAGACGTTCCCTTTCAAGGGAACTCGAGCTGCGTTTGAGACGCGGTGGGAACCCCATACCCACTACGCCATAGTGACAAATGCCCGTTCTGTGTGAAGTCCATTGCGCACACTAAGAAGCAAGCAACCTAGCCCCTGGAGTGGAGAGGTCAAGGTCATAAAACCTGACAAATGTATGCGGAGAGGACCATCCTGCCGCATTACAAACATCAGGAAGGGAAACCCCCGAAATTAAGGCCGTAGAGGCCGCCATACTCCTAGTAGAATGGGCCCGTACAGCCATAGGTGAAGGCTGACCGGCCGCTTCATAAGCTAGTGAAATAGCCTCGACTATCCACTTGCTCATAACCTGTTTAGATGCAGGGCACCCTCTTTTGAGTGACCCAAAACATACAAATAATTGCTCTGACTTACGCCACAGGGCAGCTCTGTGAACGTAGGCATCCAATGCCCGAACTGGACATAACAGGTTCAATTTTTCCTGATCTGGGGTATTAAAAGGTGGAGGATAGAAGGCCTGCAGCACTATTGGGCCCCCAACATTGAATGGGACCTTAGGAATATAACCCGGTCTAGGGTATAGAAATGCTTTCACCATACCAGGTGCAAATTCCAAACATGACGGAGCAACCGACAGGGCGTGTAAATCTCCAATTCTCTTGATAGATGAAATAGCAAGGAGAAATAAAGCTTTCAAAGTGAGGAATTTTTCTGAAACCTCTTCAATGGGCTCGAACGGAGCCAACCCAACCCAGACCCTCAAGTACAATGGCTAAATCCCAAGCCGGTGCTCTGGAGTGCAGTGCAGGTCTCAACCTCAATGTACCACGGAGAAAACGAGTAATCAGAGGATCTCTCCCAATAGAAGTACCCCCCAGAGGGGTATGGTAGGCCGATATATCCGCCACATAAACTTTTAAGGTGGAAGGAGATAATCCAGCAGAGAAACGGTCTTGCAGAAAATCGAGAACTGAACCAACAGGGCAGTTAACAGGATCTAGCTGACGCTCACCACACCAGGTGGAGAATAATTTCTATTTCAGCGCATACAGTTTTCTCGTGGAAGGGGCTCTGGAATGGAGAATGGTCTCAACGACCTCAGTCGAGAGACCGGATTCTATGAGCCTGGCCCCCTCAGAGGCCAGGCCCACAGTTTCCACAACTCCGGTCGAGGGTGAAATATCGTGCCCTCTACCTGGGACAGCAGGTCCCTCCTGATTGGAATCTCCATAGGAGAGCCGCTCAGAAGAGACACCAAGTCCGAGAACCACACTCGAGTCGGCCAGTAAGGGGCTATTAGTAACAGACGGGCCCCTTCCCGGCGAACCCTCTCCAGAACCCCCGGGAGCAATGATATCGGGGGAAAAGCATACAGGTAAAGCCTCGGCCAAACCTGCACCATCGCATCCAGTCCGAGAGGAGCTGGGTGCGTGAGAGAGAACCACATGGGACAATGGGTTGTATTTGAGGATGCGAAAAGATCTATCTGAGCACGACCAAATTTCTCCCAAAGGAGCTCCACCACCTCGGGGTGAAGTCTCCACTCCCCGGGCCTCAGCCCCTGCCTTGACAGTATATCTGCTCCCACATTCTGACGCCCCGGAATGTAAACTGCTCTGAGAGATAGCAACTTTCCTTGGGCCCATAGGAGGATCTGATGGGCCTGCTTGCAAAGGTGACGTGACCTCAGACCCCCCTGATGGTTGATATATGATACCACCGACGTGTTGTCCGTACGGACCAACACATGATGGCCTCTCAGGTCTGGCAGGAAATATTTGAGAGCTCGAAATACCGCCATCATCTCCAAGCGATTTATGTGCCATGACAGATGATGGTCCTGCCAAAGACCTTGCGCCGAGCGGCCACTCATGACCGCCCCCCATCCCGTGAGGGAAGCATCCGTCGAAAGCGTGACGCGTCGACAAGAAGCCCCCAGCACTGGGCCCTGGGCGAGGAACCAAGGTTTCTTCCACATGACCAAGGCACGAAGGCATAGCCGCGTGACCTTGATCTTGCGGAACGGATTTCCCCTCGGAGAAAACCCCTTGGTTCTGAGCCACCACTGCAGGGGTCTCATGTACAGCAGGCCAAAAGTAATCACGTTGGACGCTGCTGCCATGAGCCCCAACAGTCTCTGAAACCGTTTCACAGTGAGTGACTGGCCTAGTTTTACATTTTTTACGGCTGTGAGAATCGCAGAAATCTGTGCAGGAGATAGACGTGCCTGCATTGTGGTCGAATCCCAAATTACACCTAAAAAAGTGGTCCTCTGAGCAGGGAGGAGAACACTCTTCTTGATGTTGAGCCGCAACCCCAACTCCTTTATGTGAGACAGAACGACATCTCGATGCCGAACTGCCAACTGCTCTGACTGGACTAAAATCAACCAATCGTCGATATAATTTAATACGCGAATGCCCTGGAGTCTCAAAGGAGCCAGAGCTGCATCCACGCATTTTGTAAAGGTGCGGGGTGATAAACCTAGGCCAAACGGTAGAACCCGATACTGGTAAGCTTCGCCCCTGAAAGCGAACCTCAGGAACTTCCTGTGATGAGTATGGATGGATACATGAAAGTAAGCGTCTTTCAGGTCTATTGTGACAAACCAGTCCTTGGACTGAATCTGTGATACAATTTGCTTGAGTGTGAGCATCCTGAACTTGAGTTTCTGAACTCTGCTGTTTAACTGGCGCAGATCTAGAATAGGACGCAACCCTCCATCCTTTTTCGGAACAATGAAGTAACGGCTGTAAAACCCTGACTCTCTGCTGGGAGGAGGCACCCCCTCTATCGCTCCTTTTTGAAGAAGTGTCAGAACTTCCTGCTCCATAACCAGAGCCTGCTGTGGGTCCACCACTGTGGGAAGGACCCCTTGTAATCTGGGCGGACGAGAACCGAACTGAATTCTGTAACCCTTCTCTATTATATGCAGGACCCATAAAGAAATATTTGGCAGAAGTTTCCACGCTGCCAGAAATTCTGATAAGGGAACCAGTCTCTCGAGACTGGCCTCTGGATTTGATTGAACAATCATTTTGGCGCCCTGAAGCGGCGAACCGGCAGGGAACAACCGAACTGACCGTTCTACAATCCTCCTCAGAGGATTGCATGGGGACGCTGACACCTCGATGCCCTGAAACGGCGAACCGGCAGGGAACAACCGATGTGGCAACGCTGCGATTCTCCTCGGCCCCCCGGAGGGCGCCAAAGAGAAACGGTTCCTCGGAATCGTTCCTCCCTGGAGGGGACCGCCCTCAGAAGCCTGGCACACTTGGCGTCAGGACTTCTTCTTAGTCCAGGTTCTTTTAGACATGACAGTCCTCAGATCCTGTCTGCCCCCAGCAGGCCTGGAATGCGAACGCCACTCGGGAACCCCAGATTGTGGAGGAGCCCGAGCAGCAACGCTCTGTTTCTGCTGGTATCTGTATGAGGAGCTCGTAGACGGACGAGGCTGCTCAACCTTTATATTGCGTGCAGCCTCGGGGACATTAGACCGGCGAGGAAGAAACCTCTGAAACGCAGCCGCTTGTTTTTTATTTTCTTGAAACCTATCGACAACACAATTTATAGCATCGCCGAACAGACTTGTAGGAGAAACCGGTGCGTCCAGAAGAACAGATCTATCTTTGTCTTTTATCTCAGAAAGATTCAACCATAAATGACGTTCCGTGGCCACCAGGGCTGCCATAGAACGGCCCACAGATTTGGCCGTCTCCTTGGTGGCCTGGAGAGATAAATCTGTCGTGCGACGTAATTCTCGAATTGCATCAGCACTAACTTCCTCACATTCATCTATGTCCCTCAGCAGGTCAGCTTGATAGGCTTGTAATATCGACATTGTATGAAGGCATGCCGCCGCCTGACCTGCTGCCGAATACGCTTTACCCACCAGCATTGATGTATTTTTTAATGGTCTGGTGGGGAACGTCGGGGCTTTCAGTGATGACGCTGACTCGGGGGAGAGATAGCTCGCAAGCGTCTCTTCCGCACGAGGCATCGTCAAATAACCGTAATCATCAATACCTCTCACTTTACTGTAATTACTAGTTTGAGGATTATGAACTCTGAAAGATGCCGGTTTATTCCATGATCTAGACACCTCAGTGTGAAGATCAGGAAAAAACGGGAGCTCCCGACGAGGAGGTCGTGATCTAGATGGTAAATAACGATCATCTAGAAGACTCTTTTTTTGATTCAACATCAATATCATCAGCTGGCCACTCAATATTTAATTTAGTAACAGCACGAGATAAAACCTCCATTAACTCCTCATCATCGGGGATATGAGCTGGCGAAAACTCAAAATCCCCCATATCAACGGCATCCGGTTCCTCAGAACTGGATAGCCGCAACATTGGTGCCTCAACCTGGGGAGGAGAAACCGCAGAGCGGGCTCCTTCCTGGGCTGGGACACCGGAACTAGCAGGTAAGGGCTGAGAAAGGGCTGGGCCCGTCTCAAACCCCGCTACTAGATCCATCTGTGAACCCCATGATGCACGCCGCCGCTGTGCCTCAGCAGCAGCGGGACCCGCACCACGGGGAACACGAACCGAACCATCCTCCTCAAAGAATGCCCGGCGGGAGCGGAGAGTTTTCATGGACAAACTCATGCAATGCTCACAATCAGCCCCCTCGAGGACTGACTGGGCATGCTCAACTCCCAAACAAGCAACACACATCTGATGTGTGTCCCCACCCGTAATGAAACGAGGGCAGGGAACAACACAACTTTGAAATCTTGCTTGCTCGCCATCATGATATATATATATATATAGCAATATGATCGGACAGACAACAATAAATAGACAAGGACAGAATCACAGAGAGCGCTTGCTGAAGACAACAGAAGCTGGCGCGGTCTGTTTGCAAGGGTGCTTTATAGTTTCCTGGTCTATGACGTCACCTATGACGTATCGGGCTTCCATTGGACTGATTTTACACGTGCTTCATGACGCAATCATGCAGAGCGTTCCCACCGCGTCTCAAACGCAGCTCGAGTTCCCTTGAAAGGGAACATCCATCTGTACCCTTTAACATCAGTCTACAATTGTTCCATATCTACCTCTGAAAGTCTCTAATGCTCACCAAGGCTGCATTTGTGTGATGAAAAAATACAGTAAAAACACTAGACCTGTGAAATAGCACAATTTGGAGTAACTGTTTTCTATTTTAATATATTTTCAAATGTAATTTATTCCTGTGACGCAAAGGTGAATTTTCATCATCATTACAGTCTTCAGTGTCACACGATCCTTCTGACATCTTAATATGCTGAAATATTTATTTTTCAATATTTAAAAAGTTTGGGGTAATTAAGAAAAAAAAATCATACTTTTATTCAGCAAGGACAAAATAAATTAATAAAAAATTACAGTTCATTTGTATTAGGACATTCATAATGTTACTAAAAAATTACAAATAAATTCTATGTCTATTTCAATAAACGCTTTCACTGTGTCACAGTTCGTGATAGACAGGGCAGATGAAGATGAAGAATACGGTTCAAATATAGTCTTTAATGATAATCCACAGGTATATACAAAATAAGGCAGAAAATTACCACTTAACATTAGAGTATCTACTCATTTAGGGATAGACGACACCGGACACTGACAGAGAACTGAACATACAGGTGATGATGATGGTGATTGATGAGTGCACAGCTGAACATAATTAAGTATCCGTGACCACAAATGAATGATTAAGGCACACGATGACGAAACACAGAGTCCAAACTAACGTGATTGTGACACACTGTAACTTATGAGCAATTTAATGCTTCCTTGCTGAAAATATAATGTACTTAGAATCAATTATTTGAACCAGATTTTAAATCAGAATTTAATCCAGAAGATGCTGAACTGATCATGAGCACCCACATAGTCGTAAAATTACATTTGAGTTATAAGCCTGTGTTATGCTTTCCTCCTCCGCTGGTGGAAAACTGCAGATGTGAACTTCCCAACGAATGACTCATCATCTAATCGCAGTAACAGATGCTGCTGAGAGTCAGCCCTTCAAATGAATCCTAAAACTATGAACTAGGATCGTGAAAACCCTATATTTACTTGGACCATGCAAAGACCACATTGATTTAGTGACTGTCTCTTACATCCCCGTTTTCGGATTAATAAAATTACAAACACTGTCATTGAATTGTTACATAAACCCACCAACGCACATTAACTCTCTCTCATCCTGTCTTTCTGTCCAAGTGTAATAGTTAA
The DNA here is from genome assembly GCA_030578255.1 of Tiaroga cobitis. Lineage (NCBI taxonomy): Eukaryota > Metazoa > Chordata > Actinopteri > Cypriniformes > Leuciscidae > Tiaroga > Tiaroga cobitis. The sequence goes on along the minus strand of CM060603.1, from coordinate 8,486,711 downwards.
TGCTAAGGTCTTTATCAACCCTAAAGCCTAAAAAAGCCCAAACTTTGCAGAAAAACCTGTTGAACTACATGCCTTCTGTCGTCTGATTAATAGTTTATACTTTTTTAACAAGTAAAAGGCCTTTAAGTGTAATTCTAAAAATGTCCCCCGTCAGTTGCTGGTACAGTAAACGTGTCTTGTAAAATCTTTTATGATTTTAATGAAATTTTATATTGTTAGTAATATTTCAAGATGATGTTTATTTGTTCATCTCTCAGTCATCATTGTATTGTATTGCATTGGATTATATGTTTTATTATTTCATATGTCAGGCTTTACGGAGTAAATTTCTTCTAGATGGGCATCCTGTTCAGACAACATGACTGTTCCCTTAATTAGGAAGCAGTGTTTAACAAGTTGCCTATTTTTGTTTATGCAAAATATATACAATTTGAGATCCTAATCTCAGGTAATATCTCTGGCAAATTGTGGAGATATCTCTTCTTTTATTAAATTTGCACAGGTGATTAGTTATTCGGCCAGCCCATGGGAACTGTAGAATGAAAACTTCATGATAGACAAGTCAAGAGACAGGTCTAGCTGTCTACCTTAAAAAAACTAGTTTACCAGAAATGGTAAATTCTTCCTTTATTCCACCTCAAAATGTGTGTGTTAGTACAATATTTGATTATACAGAACAAAATCTGCTGATGCCGAACGTTTGGTTGTTTTGCTCATTGTGTTCTCTTGATTTTTCCTACTATCTTTAAAACACTGATCATAAAAACTAAAAAGTTTTTTTCTGTTTTCCATTTATCTTTTTAAATTTACCTTAACTTCATGTAACAACCATAATTTAAACAAACTTAATCTAAATTTTACCTTACTTGCTTTAACATAAATTGACATGACTGTTTCTTTACCATTCCGTTCAGATGTCAATAATCAGAACCACAAATCATCAAATGCTGTCCACAATGCCAATCTTCTGGACAAATTCTTCCACATTGAGGTTCTGCTGGGTCGTCCTCTCATGATTTCATGTTGTCAAGGGACTTCTGTAACTGAACAGAACTCTTCCTAATGTTTCCATAACATACTCACTACAGTACTATAAAATCTGTAGCGACCATCACTTCAACTATTACCTGAATCAATACAGAAATTAAGTGCAGCGTCAGTTCTGGCATGTCACGTTAGTCAAGCTCGCATCGGCTGACTCTCAGCTGATCCGTGTCTACCGGAATATGGCGCCTATCACTGTATTCATATATAAGCTCCTTCAGTATTATCAGCAGCTATCGTGTTTCTCAGGAGCTAATTACCCTCCTCCCTCCCCAGCTCCTCCTGTCTCAGTCAGGATTTGGCATTTTGATTCCCCTTTGAATCAGAATAAATTCTCGAATTATGTTAAAATCTTGAATTAATGATATCTGCAATACATTCATGTTGGTTCTGTTCTGTTTACTCTGGGGGGGGGGGGGGGGGGGGGGGTATTGCTGCTCTCCCTGCTCTTATCCATGCTAGGCTGCCATGGATATGCAGGGACTTCTTGCCCAGAACTGAACCATACCGCCAATCCTAACTGAATGCTAATTGTCAATCGTATTTGACGATAGTGGTCCTGACAGAACTGAATTAATGTTAAGTTTATTTTGTTGGAGCAAATGCAGTGTGCAAATGTGTTCTTATTGCTGTTCCATGAACTTACATTTATGAATGAGGGTATCCACAGTATGAAGAAGTTCAAGATTAATGTAAAATGTACAAATGTACAATATTAAATAAGATGCACTTCTAGATAAAGACTTGGAAAATTAGACACAGATCTAAGTTTCTATAATTGATTTGTCTGTCTGTGAACCTTTTTTTTTTACACTGCATCATAAACATAAAATATATTAACATAACATAAAAAGACATTATGAGATCAAATGGCCCAAATCAGACAAACACACCGGAACCATGTTTGAATGAAAAGACCACATTTAATTAGCATGAGCTTGCTGGCAAGAGGTGTTTCCCAAAGTATGGGAGACAATTTTACAGAGGCATTTACAGCTTTATAGATAGACATAAACTGAATAGTATAAACTGAAAGCCTTAGGACTTTATTACAGAGTAGTTAATAGTTAATGTTACAGCCCCACAAGAATGACTTCACCCATACATTCAGAAAAAAGTCCACACGCAGGCTTGAGCAACCCATCTATATGGCTTCATGTTCATTTTGTTTCTGTAATATCAAAAGAGTGTTGAAAATGCCCCTTCGTGTTTCACAAACCTTAAGATTTAGAACCTCTTAAAAAGGCTTGAAAGCACTGTGGCACTTCAAATAGATGCTTTACATAATCCAAAAAAACATTCAAGAAAAGGAATCTGATTGTTCAGATTCTAATTCCGATCTTGTTCGGATCTTTTGACAGGTTAGATCTGTGTACCAAATACTGTTTGTGACAACCCAATATTAAAGTCAAGATGAAATACTGTTCACAGCCCATTTAACTTCTATAATCTGATTTCTGAGTGAAATAAAATTCAACAAGAAAAAAAATGGGTGAGGTTGCACCACCTGTTTTATAAGATCTTGGAACATAAAGTCTACACTAGAGGCTGAGTAACCTCATAAGAAATTGTGTCGATGTAGTGACTCTAGGGGTAGCCCTTTGGAGCCCCATGTACCTCTGAAATTTCAGAAAAGGCCAATGATAATTGGTAAGTAATTCTCTGAATTTGCATGCAATACATTATAAATACAGGTATAAAAGGAGATGGCTTGCTCCACTCATTCAGGTTAACGCTGAGGAGCCGAGACAGTGTCCTGGCCATTTCAGGCAGTTCAGTGTTGTGGCAGGAGGGTCACAACATCTCGTTACCTCCATCAGGGAAAAGAGTTTACAATAGTAACCAAGACATTCCCTATCTGTCACTTACACAACATTGTGTCGATGTATTGACACTAGTGGTCCCTATGCTAAACGCCACAACCAGCTGAACTGTGTTACAAGGTTTGACGGTGCAGATGTCAGAAGACAGCTGCGTGCCTAAGAACAAGTGAACTCAGGCCATATCGTAACCTTTCCAATGCCCCAAGTAAGTTACCGTAGTCCTTCGTACCACAAGGGCCAGTAAGGACCGTACTTATAATGGGAATAAGTTGCTTCAGCCATTTTTGACCTTTTCTGTTTTTTTTTGTTTTTGTTTTTTTTACAAAAACTTACAGTTGAGCAGGCCAGATGTGGAAAATACATCACATTGACTTACCAACCAGGAGGTGCCACAAATGGAGAAACTCTCTGTGAAGGATGCCTGAGAAGGGAGAAACTCACAACCACAGCAACTAGAGGCAGAGCGAGGCTCTGTTTCGGGGAAGACACAGGGTTTACAGACAGGGAAACAGTGGAAAATACTTCATATGGGATTACCAATAGCTAATCAGCACATATGGAGCACTAAGCCCAAGTATACAGCCTCTCCTGAAAAGGGGCATGGCATGAGTAATGGGCTTGGTAGCACAATTCTCTCCTAGCGCGATAAGACAAAGAAAAGTCAGTAGGCTTTAATCGATTATGGTCTATTACTGCATCGATGCAGAATCGTCCACATCTGCAACGATTAATTTCAACACTCCTAGGGGAAAGGCACTGAGTGCAAGTGATATACCCAACCATTTACCCGTTCGTACCCAGTAACACTTGAGGTCGAAACCGGATCCACTCTGAGATTATAAAATCTTGCAAAAGTATTGGGTGTAACTCACCCCACCGCTCTAGAGATGTCTGTCAGGGAGGCGCCATTCACTAGTGCCCAGGAGGAAGCAACTCCACTGGTGGAGTGTGCTCGTATTCCCAGGGGCACAGCACGCCCTGGGCTTGGTATGCCTATGAAATCATATCCACAATCCAGTGGGCGATCCTCTACTTGGAGACAGCATTCCCCTTCTGCTGTCCCCCGAAACAGACAAAGAGCTGTTCAGATCATCTAAAGCTCTCAGTGCGCTCCAAATAAATGCACAGGGTATGAACTGGACACTGCAGAGATAAGGCTGTGTCTGTCTCAAACCTGAGGGAGGGCTTGCAATTTCACTACCTGATAGACCTTAAGGATGAATCACCTTCCTGCAGGAGGACCTCCATTGAGGGGGATGGCCTCGGCGATAGGCAGACAGAGCGCGGGACCTGAGGCAGGATGTGTCTGATTGCCTCCATCTGCTTCTTCACTGCTGTTAACTGTTGTAAGAAGACCTCAACAGTGTTGCCAAAGAGGCCATCTTGGGATATGGGAGCGTCAAGAAAGCGCACTTTCCCTGCATCTTGCATCTCGGCAAGGTTAAGCCATACATGGCGCTCCTAAGTGGACATCGTCTGACCCAGATGTCCACCTAGCCTGTGTCCTGACTTTTGTCGCTGAGCACAGCTCCTTCATTAGCCTTGGGTCGGATCTGCCCTCGTGCAGTTCTTTCAATGCCTTAACCTGATGGACCTGCAGGATGGCTATGGCATGCAGGGAGCTCCTGGTGCACTTTGTGAGCTCCTGGTGCACTTTCCGGAAGAAAGGCACTGGGACGGAGTGCAACTGTGCATCACGCTTCGAGCTCAGAAACCAATCATCCAACCGCGAAAGCACCGGACAGGGTGGCCCGGGCAAGCACAGCAGCCTAATCAGCCTCAGCCATCACACGAGATAGTGGGGGCCTAGGCGAGTCATCCGCTACCCTTCGATGCTGCAATCAACAGTTCATCATTTTCGAGAGCCCCGAATGAGAAATTAAATTCACCCAAAGGTGAACCGCCTAACTCATCCATGAACTCCACTGAATAAGCGTGCTGAGGAATGGGGGCCTATGGGGATTCACCCAGCGGAAACACTTCCATTTGAAGTGCTCAGCTTGTCCTTGGTGCTTGGCGCCTCAGTCTTGTGTGCATCCGCTGCAATTTAATCAATCTGCTGTTTTATTCTGACTGTTACTCCTGGTTGGAGGCTTCCATAAATATTTAGTTTATACGTAGAATTATGTTTTAACAAATTTTAATGGTACAACAAATTATATTTAGTAGTGTGTAAGTTGTACTTTCTTTTACTTTCTAAAATTCTTTTGCAATTAGGCTAAGTTGTAACTTAGGCACAGCTGGTGCAACTGGTTTGATTTCATCTAGTGGGAATTTATTGGATCGGCCATCCATTATTCAATGCTATCTGATGAAAAATAGGAAAGTTGTTTCAGTAGCGGAGCAAAAGATTCAGTTTTGATGAACGATTTCTTTGGAACAATGTGCACAATATGAGCGGGAACATGCATTAAGTAAATCAGTTCTTTACTTAAGTAAATGAGGTCCCTTTTGATTTCAAATTGACTTTAATTTGGCCAAAATATCATGTGTGTAGGATTAGATTTGCACTTGCACAAACGTTGAGCACAAAAAAACAATAATAATAATAATTTTGTGGTGGCGGCATATTCACAAGAAAATGCAGAGAGGTGATCAGGACATTTACACAAACTATTATGTTCCCAATGAAATGGGAACGTGACTTTTAAAAGTGCAGGAGTGGAACACATTGCTGGTGAGTCCCATATTGTGACCTTTGGGCGTTTTCTCAAAAAGCTGATCCCAAAGTAAACCAGTCTTTATCTGACTGCTGAAAAGAAAGAGTGGTTTGGGCATGAAAAGGCTACAAGTGATTGTTTTTGGAGAGGTATGCGATAAGGGCCACAGCCACACCCACGTAGATGCCCGTCCCGATGGTGATGGACAGTACGGCGAGGAAGAGCGCACGTCTGGAGCTGGAGCTGGCATGGTGAAAGTCCCCTTTAGTCACCGCTTTGTTAGTCTGCATGAGGGAGGTAGAACAAAGACAAAAATAGCACATGTTGACATGTTTTGAAAAGGTTTGCAGTGTGAATGAGCTATGATCGCATAAGAGAGATGCAGAGAGAACGAAAACAGAGAAATTATTAATTGGCCCTTCTCCAACAGCTGACTGACAGATCTGGTAAAGAGCATAAATAATAAGTGCTGCATGACTCAGAGCTCTCCTGCGGGGGCTTGCAGCCTTTGAAGTCCAGGAAACGTTGCCAAGATTAAGGAGAGATATTTCTGATGAATTCATTTACATCTCAACACCCCGCTACAACGTTGTTATCCTTCCTTGCTCACTTACAGATGCTCCTACCTGACCGCTCAGAGATATTTCACCATTTATTACCTAGATTTATTGCATAATGGTTGTAATTGCATACAGAGAAAAGTTGTACTGTCTGTCTGTAGGCTTGTGTCTTTCATTTTTGCCTACATCCATTAAACAATTTGGCCCACAATAATCTGATAATGCTAATCGGGTCGTATTGAAATTGCCCTCACATTTAGCAGCCGATCATAATTCAGCTACATCTGACCAACTGCATCATGACGTAGGAACAAAACAAAATTAGTCATGCTCAAATGTGTATTTCTTTTTTGCCTGGATGATATAAAGCTAATGTGTGTCAGCCTAGCAAAAATGAGAGCATGTTTAAGAAAGAGATGAAACGATATGACAATTTCATATCACGATTATAGTGACCAAAATGATCATGGTTAATAATGTTATAACGGAAAATATATAGAAAACCAACAAAACAATTAAAAACAGACCTAATTGCATATGCATTTGTAGGAGTTTCCCTTTCAGATGCAAAATGAATGGGAGGAGAGTATTTAAATAAATCCCGCGAGCTGATTTACTAAGGTGTGCACTTTTCCATTTACTGGTATTTGCGCCATTATTTACCGCCCAAAAAAGCATGTCTTAAACCAGATGCTAATTTGCGCTGCCCTTGGTAGATTGTGTTGGTCATTATGGGAATGATCCGGCTGATCTGTGTTCTTTAATTTGCGTGTCATCAGTAGATCACGCGCAGAACTCCCATCTGTGCTCCCATTGCGCTTTCATGCTAATTTGCCACGTTTAATAAATCTGGCCCACAATATTATCTACTAACATGTACACTACATGTTAATCAAATAAAATAAAAGTTTTATCAAATGATAAACATCATATTTCAGCCGATTTTTAAGAATCAAAATGATAAATGATTATAAGTATTTGATCTGCTCTGTGAATAATTCTAGATACCAAATGCAAATTTACAACTGAGCATAAACATTTGGTCCAATTTTCACTGTCTAAGATTTTCATTAAACTTAATTCTTTAAACATCACCTTGATGTGCAAATGCATATACACTACCATTAAAAAAAACTGCACAAGCAACATGAATTACGAAAGTATATATTCAGTTTTTCATGTCAACTACAAGCCAAGGCCATTTTTCTGAGTTGATACAATAAAAGGAGGAGATAAAGTGAAAGAGAAGATAACGTGAAAGAGCAAAGAGGTAGTCGACTGGACAGGATCTGATAAAATATTGTACTAGGAGCTATTTAGAAAGAATTCACAGGCATAATTGGCCCATGAGAGCTTCTTCCATCTGGAAGATCCACTACTTTCCAGTGAAAGTGGTCATTGACAGGGCAGCTGTAAAATTTATGCGTTCTGCCTGCTTCTGGGACTCTTGAGATTACTGCAACATGTCAGCGCTTCCGACAGCATGGCAACATGCTGCAGACAGGCGTGCTGTAATACTCGCATGTTACTTCACACTGACTGCTGTGCTTTACAAAGCTTTTCTACAAACTCTTGTAATATGGCCAAAAATGAAGGTGATTTAATTTTATGAGTGGATAACTCTTGCTGTGTTCTTAATTTAATCATTTTTTTGATTTGTAATACATTTAAGCCTCTTATAATAACACCTGGCAACTAGATATGCCATGTTGTAATACTTCAGATAAGTATAAGTAAGTATTACATTTTGTTACATGCTGGTCCCACACCATCTGTGCTACAATTGTGATACCTCAAATTGTGTGCTATTACTTTTCTAAGCAATAAGATATGATTTCCACTTGAAGAATGACAAAAAGGCAAGAACAAATCCTGTAGACTTACACTGAAGGAGGAACCCAAGCCATATTTAGAGACCGGGATCTCAATGAGACTTTGGTGTGAGCTCTCTTGACTCTTCAGGCCTGAAAGCAACCACCTAGTAACCACCAAAACACCCTAGACACTGCATTGCAACTAGTTTAAACTGCATAACAAGCATAATGCAACTTATTTGTGCGTATCTCATGTGTGCATTAATGGATGAAGTGATAAAATAAAAAAAATACCCCGAAGTGATAAAATAAAACAAAATTCTGTATCAAAATTTATAGGCAAGAAAAGTAGTTTGTTTAGGCTGGGTTGTATGAATTATAAACCTGCGCACATATTTTATAAAGCACATAACTATAGAATCAATTCTGAATGAGCATGTGAACGCCGTCAGCGTTAATCACAGGTTCGCGTTTAAAAGTCTGATCATTTCGACGGAGGTGAATCAATCAAAGTTAACTTTAGCTGGAAATAACATTATTCAAGAACCGCTATAAAGCCAAAACAATCTGTTACCTTAAATTATATGTTTATCTCTGTAAAGCTGCTTTGAAACAATCCATTGTTAAAAGCGCTATATAAATGAAGATGACTTGACTTGACTTGACTTGGATGTTATGTTAAATAAAGTTTATTAGTTAAGGGATGCAAGTTATTTTACCTTTGAACATCCCTTGAAGTAAAAATATTTCCCTGCAGTTAAATTATTAAATATTTACAAAAGGTCACTTGAATACACATCATTAAAATGAATTCCTGTAATTAACCGTAGACTGACTGAATAGTCTTTTTTTAAATAAAAAACTCTCTTTAAGATGAGTTTCAGCCCTTAGTATTGAATAATTACACTAAGAATATTATTTATTATATATAACAATATTTTGGTAACACTTTACTATAAACTCCCATTACTTTTACTTAATGTAAGTAAATGCATTAACTAATATCAACAAAGAGCAATGGATTTATTACAGTGTTTAATATTTATATATATATATATATATATATATATATATATATATATATATATATATATATATATATATATATATATATATAGTAGGCTATATTAGTTCATAAAAATACAACATCATTGTTAGTTGATGTTAGATCATGTGCAGTAAATTATATTAACAGATCAAATGTCTGGTTTTAATAATATATTACATTAACTAAGAATAATAAATGCTTTAGAAGTTTAACATACTTTGTTCATGTTAGCCGAAATAATGTTAACAAATGGAACCAAAATTTTAAATAGAAAATGTGAGGAAAAATATCCCACTATACATCTATGTGAAATAAACTACCATTCGTGAAGTTAAAATGAGTTATTTTAATCAAACTTTACGTGTTTAAAAGCGAGATGATGCTGCAACGCACGTGCCCAATTAGAGATGCGCTTGAGCCGCCGATCCGCGTCTTTCACATGTCTTTCAGCGAGTACAACAAGATCTTCAGTTCTTTTACTGTTTGAAAAATGCACCTCGAGACTCCTGCGTCATGCATCGAGACGCGAGTACTATGACATCATAGTGTGCTATCACTCATTATCAGGAGCAGCGTCAGCCGATTTAGACGATTTTTGAATGTTTTGAGTGTAGCCCCGAATGTATTTTGAAAAGTTGATTGACAAATAAGAAACGTCTCCGGTTACTTACGTAACCTCGGTTCCCTGAAAGGCAAGGAACGAGACATTACGAATGTCGTATATGGGAACTCCTCTCATCCTTCACTTCCGCTGAAATCTTATAGGCTAACACCAGCAGAGCTGGCCAATTGACGCGAATATGCAAATACTGACACCTCGTAGCAGTATTAAAGCAAGTGTAGCGTCAATTCCCTTCAGAATCGAAGAAAACGCTAAAATCAATAGCGAACACGGCGGCTAGCGTAATGTCTCGTTCCTTGCCTTTCAGGGAACCGAGGTTACGTAAGTAACCGGAGACGTTCCCTATCAAGGCTACGGAACTTCAACATTACGAATGTCGTACATGGGAACAGTATAGAATCCCGCCTTGGCAGCCAAAACAAACCACTGACACAGATCCAAAACCCATTTTGCTCCAGTTTGCTCTTAGATGGCTCATCGGGAGCTTTCCACGATAAATCCAGTTCCTCGACGGCCTTCGAGAGAATACGGAAGAGCTCTTCCTGCAGGTCCACCGGGGTCTCTTGCTCCGTGGTTGCCAGCGGAGCGGCCTGCTCCGCACCCTAGTCGTTCTCGGAGGCCGACAAGGACATAGAGTCTTCCTCCTCACTCGCCCCGAAGGAAACGAAGTCAGTGACCTCGCAAGGGGGTTGAAAGGAGGGGTCGGGGAAACTCACCGGGGGTCGAACCTCGACTCCGCGGTTGGGGGGGCCTGCCAGCGGCTCGGTGGCGGCAGCAGGCCCAATCCCCGCTGCAGCACGAGCTATGTCCCGCCTGGCCTTGAGGGCTCGGAGGGACATGTCCGCACAGAAGTCGCAGGACCCTCCATCCCTGAGGGCTGACTCAGCATGGGCCAGCCCCATGCACGCGACACAAAACAGGTGCATGTCGGGGGGCACTATGGGGCCCGAGCACAGGTTGCAAAAGGTCGCCAGCGGATGCTGGAGACAGTTCAGGTATCTCCGGCGCACCTTCAACGACAGCGAATAATCCAATTTTGTAGAGTAGTATCAGCTTTCTAGCACACGATTTGAGCGTGAAGAGAGAGATTCTGAAGGGAATTGACCCTACACCTGCTTTAATACTGCTACGAGGTGTCAGTATTTGCATATTCGCGTCAATTGGCCAGCTCTGCTGGTGTTAGCCTATAAGATTTCAGCGGAAGTGAAGGATGAGAGGAGTTCCCATATACGACATTCGTAATGTCGAAGTTCCGTGGCCTTGATAGGGAACCGGACAATAGCCTATGTAAACCCCCAAAATCATAAGTTGCCTTATTTCATTGTGCTTTGGCTTTGCTGCTGTCTCTGACGGGTGATTGCTGAAATCTGTCTCACACAAAGAGATGCACCACGTGAGTATCTCCAGGATTTGCGCGCAACAGCAAACAATCTCACAGCAATTAAAAAAATAAAAATATGCGCGTAGTATTAAAGTATTAAAGCAGTCCTGTGCGGCGCGGAGTGGTGATGGCGCAGTGGATAAGACACATGCCTGGTGTGAGATACCCGGGTTCGAATCCACTGCGAGACACCAATGTGTCCCTGAGCAAGACACTTAACCCCTAGTTGCTCCAGAGGCGTCCGACCTCTGACATATATAGCAATTGTAAGTCGCTTTGGATAAAAGCGTCAGCTAAATGAATAAATGTATATGAAAAATGTAATGATGAGATGTTGTCAGGCTATATATGTTACGTGTGGGTTTTTGTTGTGTCTTGTATATCAAGTGATTCCTTGTTTGTCATGTGATCCTGCCATGTGTCTTGTCTTTTGTTGCTCAGTGTCCACAGGTGTTCCTCGTCTATGTTTATTAGTCTCCCCAGGTGTTTCTTATTAAACACGCCCCCTTGTTATCTTGTTTAGCTTGTTTGTCAGTGTATTTAAACCCCTGTGTTTCAGTTGTTGGCTGTCGGTTGTTGTTTATTGTTTCTTGGGTCCTGTCCTGTCCTGTCCTGTCCTGTCCTGTCCTGTCCTGTCCTGTCCTGTCCTGTCCTGTCCTGTCCTGTCCTGTCCTGTCCTGTCCTGTCCTGTCCTGTCCTGTCCTGTCCTGTCCTGTCCTGTCCTGTCCTGTCCTGTCCTGTCCTGTCCTGTCCTGTCCTGTCCTGTCCTGTCCTGTCCTGTCCTAGTTCTGAGTTCCCTGTATTACCAGTTTATGTTATTAAGAAAGCTTGCGATTGGATTCACTCTCCGTTTCGTTCCTGACCGAATGTAACAATATGTTAGTAAAACTCAGAAAAACTAACTTTCCTGTTGTGTCAGCCATGTGCTCGTGGCGTGCAATAGTGATGCGCGGGTCGGCTTTTTTTCCAACCCGCTGGTCCCGCTTTTATGAAATTATTTAGCCCGCCCCAGCCCGCCCCGCCCCGCCCCGCCCCGCACCACTGTATCTATTTTTACAACTGCCCCGCACCTGCGACCGTTAAATAGACATACTAGGTATTGTAATGTTAATGAAAACAGCCTTTATTTCAGCCTGAAAGTGCTTGGAAACATCGTCCTGTAAACATCGTCCTTGCAACAACAAACGATTATGAATATGAACCATAAATCTGGTCATATTAATAAGATAATGATAAACATATTCAACATTTACAAAGCAGCGTTTGTATTCATCTAATAGGCTAAACATTTATTTATTTCGTAGACCCCCCACAAATATGTCTTGACATGCTGGAAGTGCCCGTTTTGTGGCGCTACTGTTTGTATATTTTTCACACGAGTTGCACTTCACGTATAGCGATACTGTCTCCTGCTGCAACTATTTCTGAGAACCGGTCCCAAACATTAGATTTAGCAGCCTGACCTACTTTACTTTTAATTATGTGAATTCCCGACCTCAATTTCTCCCGCACCATCTTCCATCTTCACTTTTATTTCTCCGCTCTTGTTGTCGTGGCTGGCGGCGGGAGCTGCTTGGCGCGCCGCTTTCGTGACGTTTGGTTTGGGGAAATCACACAAGTTACGTTGCTACAGCATTCGTATTGTAACCTTATCAAAGAACCTAATAAAATATGAAAATAAATATTCCCAAATATTTAATATAGGCTGGAAATTGCACGCAACATACATGGATTTTTTTTTTAAATTTTGTTTTTAATAACCCGCCCCAACCCGCCCCGCAAATAAAGTGACAATTTCTTGCCCGCCCCAACCCGACCCGCAGGTTACCCGCGGGGTCGCGGGTTATGAGACGACCCACGCATCACTAGTGCGCAACTCTTCAATATCACGTGCAAATGTGGCGCGCCCTGTATCACGCAAAATAAACTAGTATGTAACGTCGTGTTCTGTCATCAATTAAGTATTGAAATAACCAAAAGGGAGATTAAAGCTGTCAAAACTCTATGTCGGGGCTTTTGTATTCCTTTGTAGGCTACATAAATGTTACACATTTTGGCATAACCCTACTCATTTTTCATTATTAATATTCTAACATTTTATCAATATTGCAAAGTCATCAAAACTAACTCGTGTCATAAAAAAATTATATTTTGTGACCAAAAAATTTTTAAATACACCTAGCCTAAATGATCGTTCATGACATTTTTTTAATAAGCAACCCAATTTGTCTAGCTCTGTAATATTATTTCCTTTTTATAATGAGCTTGTCTTTGTTTTAAATTATATTGTATTTTTATTGTGAGTGTGAACTGCTGCGCAGTCGTGTGATTTAGTCAGCTTGATTAACATTATTACAATGTATTCCTATTTAACACAGATGTTCTTTGCTAATTACTGAAACTATAAGCAAAATTCAACATGTAACATGTCTAAAATATAAATCAGTCATGTTATTGTGACTATTCATTGTTTTTAAGTAATGATTACCTTTTTTTCATACTACATGACAAAAAAAGAGGTGAAACCGTCAAAGGTTCAGGTGCGAAGGGTCAATTGTGCTGTAAAGCAGCTCTAAGACAGCAGTGCCATTATTCAGCTGAACTGAAGACAGGTTAATGTTGATTCAGTTCAGTTCAAAAACTGTAAAGTTCATCATGAAATGATTATGAAATGACCTACCAATGGCCGTTGGCTTAAGAAAATTTACCGGCCATGAAATTTTTTGCAAAAAACAGACCGTTATGACCCTAAAATTTAATAAACTGATAAAATGTTATATAACACTGTCTTCACTGTATAAATTAAATAGATTAATCTTCATTAAAGTTATAAAAGTTATTCAGTCAAGAGCAGTGAGTGATTTTTTCTTTGTCCTTTGCTGTTTGAGAGAGCAGCGGGATTATTAGGCTGCTGTCACTTTAAGACCTAATGCACATATCCAATATACGAGCTCTTCAATCCTGCTCCTGGAGGGCCACTGTCCTGCAGAGTTTAGTTCCAACCTGCTTCAGCACACCTGTCTTTGTATTTTCAAGTGATCGTGAAGAGCTAGATGAGCTTGTTCAGGTGTGTTTGATTAGGGTTATGGAACTAAACTGCAGGACAGTGGCCCTCCAGGAGAAGGATTGAAGACCTCTGGCTACTTATACTGTACATATGCGCTTTCTTTCTCAGCTGTTTAACCGACTATGTTTACTAGGATACTCGGCGAGACATGTCTTTTTGATTATTATTTTAAAATAAGTTCTATGAATTTGCACAAGAAGACGTGAAACTGCTTAATTAAGTATTCACACGGTGTCTTGTGTTTTGTAGGACTTTTATGTTGAAGTATATTCTTAGTTCGTGTTCACTTCCTGTGTTTGGTTCCTGTTTTGCCTTGTACCTTGTTTGTCACCATAGTTACCCTTATTAGTTCCCATGACAACAATCACCAACACCTGTCCCTCGTCAGCCCCTTGTTAACCAGTCTATTTAAACCTCTGTGCTTCAGTTGTTGGTTGTCGGTCATTGTTGCTCTTTGTGGATGTTACCCTTGTTTTTGGATTATCTTGCGTTTATAACTTGTGTTTGCATATGGATTCTCTCTCTCCGCTTCATCCCTGACTATACGTTATAATATGTTTCAAAGACAACAGAAATATTGATGAAATTACATATAAAGATGTAGTCAAGTTCTACTTAAGTGGGTCAAAAAAGACTCTTAAGTTAAACAAATTGCATTTAATATAAATTTAAACTATAATATATTTTCGTTTGATGTTAAATAACATGCAGTCGTGTCTGAAAGCATTACATTCATTTTGCACTTAAGTATTTCTTTATAAAGCGTATTGTTTCTATAATAAGTAGGCTACTTTTTAAAAATATAATATAGTATGTACTTTTTCAGAAGGGAAGCCTTTGTGTTTCAATTTCATTTACAGGTTATGCACAACAAGAGCCTTGTGATGTATAAATCAAACCTGTTATATCATGCTCAGCAGGGCTAAACGCACTTTATTCCTGCGTTTATTCATTCAGAATTCACTAAATCCATCACAGAAGACTTCATCTAATAAAACTGTCACTGACATTATCATGATGCATTGTTTGAAAAGCAAACAGTCCACTAGTGACCTTTGAGCCCTCATTGGTACACATGAGCCCCGTGGAGATGCAATACAAACTGAGTTAGCATGATTTTTGTAACGCTTACTGCCAGAGCATAAATTTGAGCCCTACAGTCCAAGCAGCAAAGCAGTATGTTGTTGTCTTCAGTTCAGTTATTCATTTGTTTCCCTGACATCTATCTTAAATGTTCTTAGGCCTCTGGAAATGTCACAGTTCACTAGCACAACCACGTTTACTCAGTGCCTTACGGGCTGTCCATTCTTTTTGATCAGTGAGGCAAATGTTGGTAGTGACAATCTGAGGAAACTAATTCAAAATACATATTAAAAATACAATATTTTTTGAATGTATAATGAATACATTTACTAGTCAGCTGTTATTCAAAATATAAGTTATTATAGCGTTTGTGGCATAAAGTTAATAACCACAGAAAGGCATTCTAAAAAAAAAGATTTTACACTTGCACTTACAATGGAAGTAAATGTAAATTGGACCAAATTTCTAGAGGGTTTAAAAGCAAAAATGTCACGCTTAAATTTTTGTTAAAGCAATAACATGTATTATTCAGCAAATACAAAAAAAATACAAGAAATAATCAAAATTTGTTCCATGTAACTTCATATAACTGCTGTCCTTCAAAACTTACTGAATTTATGGTAAGGACATGAACTGACAGACTCAATATAACTTTACACAGACAAGGACAGCAAGAGATTGTATCATAGTCTCATGCCAACAAGTACACTGCTTTATTCTTGTGGATTACAATCTTTAAAAAAAATGCATATGTTTAAATTATTATTATTTATCAACTTAATGTCACATTATGGCAAAGCTTAATGGTACACTTTACAATAAGGTTCATTAGTTGCCATGAACTAAGAATGAACAATACCTCTTCAGCATTTATTAACCTTAGTTAATATTAATTTCAACATTTACATTATTAAAATAAAAGGTTGCATTTGTTAAGAGTATTTAACAGCTGTATTTTTGATTAACAAAGATTAATAAATACTGTAACAAATGTATTCCTCATTCTTAGTTCATGTTAGTTAATAATACATTAACTAATGTTAACTAATAAACCTTATTGTAAAGTGTTACCAGCTTAACTTATATTAAACCCGGAACATTCCTGTAACATTAGGCTCGCCCACTCTAGAGGTTTATAGTTCCATTTAGTTTAAAAATAAAGATATACAGTATTTAGTGAGTTATCAACTGCCATATGGTTATTGCCATTATTTATGCCATTATAATTATCATATGGTTATCTATCTATCTATCCATCTATCCATCTATCCATCTATCCATCTATCCATCTATCAAGGTCAAGGGCCAGTGAAAATATTGGCAGAGCAAGATCTGAACGTCTGACCTGTCGATGCCAGAAAAATATCTTTATTGTTGAGCCTTATGTGTAATCTCCAGTATTTATAATGCATCCTTTTCCCAAATAAGTCAGGCTGTATTTAAACTTTGATTTGCAAAGTATTCATGTGGTCTTCCTCCCCTGCTGATAATGTGCACAGTCAGTGTGCAAACATGATTATCAGCCTATTGTTCCGTACGGATGAAGGACTGTACTTAGTAGCCTAATTACTGCTTCAATTTAGACATGCATATTTAATTACCATCAAATCAAAGTAAAAACTAATTAACAATAGAGTAATGACACAGAAGATAAAAAAGAAAATGAAAAGGAAACTAAATGAGACACGACAATCGCTCACTTTGCTGTATCAGTGATTATATAAAATTTTACTGCACAGCAACGGTATGTGTATATATATATATATATATATATATAAATTAAATCTAAATTCATTTTCCAGTTACACTTAATGTAGTCACATTTTCCTGGTTAAAAAAAAATTACATAAAAAAGAGAAACCAAATACAATTCTATTTTGTATTTTTACATTATGCAATTAATATTCTATTTATTAAAACAAAATAAATCTCATGAAGACAACAATTGAAACAATATTTTTTATTTGCGAAAAGCAAAACCACCGCACAAGCTTTAGGGGGTCTGTAAAAACTCAATAGGCACATTTCCACTTTCAGGCCAAAAGCGGGCGAGCTAGTGCGTGCCAGGGCCAGTTGCGTTTAAATATTTAAAATATTAAACATGGTAAATACGACCGCTTGAAGAAATCAGACAAATCATATAGGCTATCACAAACAATCATATATTTGTTTATCTGTCAGTACGTCTCGTCTCTTTATACCGGACTGTCTGATATCCATTTCTCTGCATATGTCATAAAATAAAGCAACTTTTTAGGGAGCTTCCTCTGTTTCTCTGACTGAAAATATAACTGTATTGGAACTGTCACTGGAGAGAGAGTGCTAAAGCTCTACAGGTCGTATTTGTCCTGTGACTAATAAACAGAAACAGACACGACTGAATGTTCTCTTTTTTTGTGAAATAATGTTAAACACCACTTTATTTCAGTATGACTAATGTGCAATCTTGACATAAATTAATTCATTATGATCAATGTATCATTTTAAACTGTGGTAAAACATTGATGCTTGAGTCATAAATCTTTAAGTAAATAAATAACAAAAATGCCAAATGGACGTTTTTATCATGTTCGTTTTGCGATCTCGCTAGTTTAGTTTCCAGTGATTTCTCTCTGATTAGTTTTCTGATAAAACTTCCATTTGTTGGTAAAATGATGGGTTTGTGTGACGTTGTTCCAGAAAGGCGTGTTAAGGGCGGGTTTTAGTGAAGTGAAGTTATTTTCTCATCCATTTTTTTTTGAGGAGGCACTGCCTCCCCTGCTGCGCAGAATATATTTCCTGCAATATTAATATGTGAGATTCCTGCATAATCATCAACTACAGCACAAATGCATATTGACTTGTGAAGTAGGCTTATGTGAATCTCTGCAGTGATCCGAGCACAGAGCACCCACGGTGTTGCTGACGAAATGAGAACCATTTTGTTGAAGGCATCCACCCATTGTTAAAAAAGGTATTTTATTCAAAGCTTATGTTCTACAAGGCCCACACTCGCACTCTCTCTGGCCAAACCATTACATAAGGAGCTTATTGTGTTTGTGTTAGAACATGCTCTAAAAGCAATGAATCAGATTATGCACACAAGCTTAGCAAAAACAGATTGTCACATAGTTCAGTTTCAGGACAGAATAGGAACAGCATTCACTGGCCGGCCCAGAATTAATAATTGCCCATGGTTTGAGGTCTAATAAGGACAATACATCTGAAATTATAATTTGATCGTAATATATTTGATGAGATAGTGTTTTCACGAGATGCATCCGCGTGTTTACTCCATTTAGCCAAGGTTGCAAAGCCGACACCGTGTTACAAATCTGTTAGCACTTCTGGCACTTAAGATTGCTTTATTTATAATATTCCTGATCAGTTTCATCTCCTCAGCATCCCAGAAAGCTTAGAAGAACTCGATATTGCGACAGAAACTGTTGACTCTCTCTTTTCCAGCACTTTAGACACAGTTGCTCCTTTGCGCTTAAAAAAGATTAAAGAAAATAGTCCAACGCCGTGATACAACGAGCACACTCAGGCCCTTAAGAGAGCAGCCACAAAAATGGAGCGTAGCTGGAAGAAAACAAAACTAGACATTTTTCGAATTTCGTGGAGAGAGAGCACGATTGCGTACAGAAAAGCCTTAAAAACGGCTAGATCTGCTTATTTTTCGACTCTCTTAGAAGAAAACAAACACAACCCTAGATATTTATTTGACACAGTGACTAAATTAACAAGAAATAAAGCTTCTACTTCTGAAGTTTCCAAAGAGCATAGCAGTAATGAATTTATGAACTTATTTACTTACAAGATTGATAATATTAGAGAGAAAATTATAACTATGCAACCGTCTACTACAGTATCGCATCAGGCAGTTCATTGTAGTCTCCTTGAGGAAAAATTCCATTCATTCGTTGCTATAGGCGAGGATGAATTGTCTAAACTCATTAAATCATCTAAATCAACAACATGTATGTTAGACCCCATACCGACTAACTAAGCTACTGAAAGAGATGTTTCCAAAGGTCATAGATCCTCTTCTTAATATCATTAATTCATCTTTGTCACTAGGTGACTAGGATATGTACCGAAAACATTTACGTTTTTTAACGCAACTTGATTCTAGAGAATTAGTCAATTAAAGGCCGATTGTCATGATTCTGCCCTCATGTCCTTGATTTTCACTGGTCTTGAGGCAGGATCATGACAGAATCATGTTTTGTGTGCAAGCACATGGTCTTGTGTTTTGGCCATGTGCTTGTGTTGTCTCGTTCCCTTGCCCCGCCCCCCTTGTTATCCTCGTTCTGTCCTTATCACATTATCTGTATCACCTGTTGATCATTAGTGTTCCCTTTATAATCCCCTTGTGTTTGCTGTCCTGTGCCGGTTCATTGCCTTACGTGCCATGTCAATACCCAGTGAGTACCTTGTCGAGTGTTTTGTCTTAGAGTTGCGATCTTGTAAAAGCCTGTCTTGTTCCTGTATAGTTTATTGTCAAAGTCTTTGTCTGGTGTGGTTAGTCGTTTACTTTATCTTGTACTGTTTTGCCCCCTCGTGGGTTTTGCTTTCCCCTGTTTTTCTGTTATAATAAACGTTGTGTGTTTGCATACTGTCTGCGCTTGGGTTCATCTGCTATCCGCATAACACCGATCTCAAATCTACCCTTTTTGTCAAAGATACAAGAAAAAGCAATATCCTCACAAACTATGTTCCTTTATAGAAAAAAATGGTATCTGCAAGGACTTCCAGTCAGGATTTAGACCGTACCATAGTACTGAGACAGCTCTCATTAGAGTTACAAATGATTTGCTCTTATCATTCGATCGCGGTTGTATCTCTCTATTAGTGTTACTTGATCTTAGTGCTGCATTTGATACTATTGACCACAACATACTTTTAAATAGACTCGAAAATTATGTTGGCATTAGTGGAATTGCATTAGCATGGTTTAAACCATACTTATCTGACCATTATCAGTTTGTACCAGTAAATGAAGATAAGTCTTATCGATCACAAGTTCAGTATGGAGTACCACAAGGCTCAGTACTAGGTCTGTTGCTGTTCACTCTGTACATGCTACCATTGGGAGATATAATCAGGAAGCATGGGATTAGTTTTCACTGTTATGCCGATGATACTCAGCTCTATATCTCTTTGCGCCCCGACGAAACGGAATGCATAACTGGTATAAAGATTTGGATGACTAGTAATTTCCTATTACTTTAATGGTTAATGATTGGACCGAAACCCTCCGCCCGTACTAACCTAGAATACTGTCTAACAATTGATGGCTGCTCTGTCAAGTCTTCGTCATCAGTTAGGAACCTGGGTGTGCTCATTGATACTAATCTTTCATTTGAAAGCCACGTTTATAGCATCTGTAAAACCGCATTCTTCCATCTTAAAAATATATCTAAATTACGACATATGCTTTCAATGAAAAATTCGGAACAGTTAGTTAATACATTCATGACCTCAAGGCTAGATTATTGTAATGCTCTACTGGGTGGTTGCCCTGCATGCATAATAAACAAACTACAGCTGCTCCAGAACGCAGCAGCTACATTTCTTATTAATACCAGGAAGTATGACCATATCAGCCTGGTTCCGTCAACACTGCATTGGCTCCCTATTAAACATCGTATAAATTTTAAAATATTGCTGATTACTTACAATTGCGCAATTGACTTTGTACACCGACGCATGTATCATTCCTATTTTGCACCCGACGCACAGCGGACTTTTTCCTCCACAGGCTCACGTCAGTAAATTAAGGAATGAACTTGCGCTCCCGGGGGTGGTTCAGCGAAAAAAGGAGGCGTGTTCCGGCGCAAACGGTCCCTGGTGCTATTTTGCAGTTCCAGAAAACAATTCCACCACTGACCAGGAAAAACCTAGTCTAAAGTCAGTGGCGCGTTATTCAGATGTTGTTTTAAGGGCGCATACTTGGCCATAATGTAGCGTGTGCACAACACGCATACACTTTGCTTCTCTCATCTACACAGACGCAGCAGTTCTCATTTTTGCAAATCATAAATTATTACAAGGAAAAATATGGAGGGAAATCATTGTGGTGTCCATGAAGATGGAGAAAAATAGGCATAAATCTAGCTTACACATTTACCCAAATTATTATACGCCTGTTTAACCGAAGCTAATTTGGGTGGGTTTCTCCCATCCCCATACAATGTAATTTCTCTGTCTTTTACGGCCCTGGCGAGAACGTCGGTCTCCTCGGCTGTGAACCGCTCCTGGTGTGCGCCTGGCAAATCCGCTATAATAAAAGCAATCCGCCATGGAACAAGCGCGCCTGCTCTTAAAGGGTATGTGAGAAGACGCTCTGATTGGTTTATTGCACGTTACCCCCAAACCACACCTATGAGTAATGTAGCTACTGTACTTCAGACCAACCCATTTTAGATTTTCGTCGAGATCCGCCCACAGTTACTTGCATTTTGCGTTTGATACTTGCGTTTCAGATAGTTAAAATAGGGCCCTAAATGGTTTAGCTCCCCAGTACTTGAGCGAGCTCTTAACGCATTATAGTTCTTCACGTCTATTGCGATCTCAAAACTCTGGCCAGTTGATAATACCTAGAATATCAAAATCGACTGCTGGCGGTAGATCCTTTTCCTATTTAGCACCTAAACTCTGGAACAGTCTTCCTAACATTGTCCGGGAAGCAGAAACGCTCTGTCAGTTTAAATCTAGACTAAAAAACATATCTTACCTGGCATACACATAGAAAATTATACATTTCTATTATTCAAATCAGTTAAATGATTATTAGGCTGCATAAATTAGGTCAGCCGAAAAAGGGGAACCCTTCCAACACCCGATGTACTTGTTACATCATAAGAAGGATGGCATCTACGCTAATGTTAGTCTTTCTGCTTATTCCGAGGTTTACTGTAATCAGCCGGATCCAGGCCTTATCCAGATCAGATGGTGGACCTAGACACGACCACAACGCATGATGTAGTTAGCCAGATCCGGGCCATATCCAGATCAGATGGTAGAAAATGAATCCCATTGGTTCTTGCAGAAGCTCAGACGTGCTGCATAACACGAGAATGAATCCCATTGGTTCTTGCAGAAGCTCAGACGTGTTGCGTAACACGAGAATGAATCTCATTGGTTCTTGCAGAAGCTCAAACGTGCTGCTTAACACGAGAATGAACCTCATTGGTTCTTGCAGAAGCTCAGACGTGCTGCGTAACACGAGAATGAACCTCATTGGTTCTTGCAGAAGCTCAAACGTGCCGAGTAACACGAGAATGAACCTCATTGGTTCTTGCGGAAGCTCAAACGTGCTGCGTAACACGAGAATGAACCTCATTGGTTCTTGCAGAAGCTCAAACGTGCTGCGTAACACGAGAATGAATCTCATTGGTTCTTGCTGAAGCTCAAACGTGCTGCGTAACACGAGAATGAATCTCATTGGTTCTTGCAGAAGCTCAGACGTGCTGCTTAACACGAGAATGAACCTCATTGGTTCTTGCAGAAGCTCAGACGTGCTGCGTAACACGAGAATGAACCTCATTGGTTCTTGCAGAAGCTCAAACGTGCTGAGTAACACGAGAATGAACCTCATTGGTTCTTGCGGAAGCTCAAACGTGCTGCATAACACGAGAATGAACCTCATTGGTTCTTGCAGAAGCTCAAACGTGCTGCATAACACGAGAATGAACCTCATTGGTTCTTGCAGAAGCTCAAACGTGCTGCGTAACACGAGAATGAACCTCATTGGTTCTTGCAGAAGCTCAAACGTGCTGCATAACACGAGAATGAATCTCATTGGTTCTTGCAGAAGCTCAAACGTGCTGCATAACACGAGAATGAATCTCATTGGTTCTTGCAGAAGCTCAGACGTGCTGCGTAACACGAGAATGAACCTCATTGGTTCTTTCGGAAGCTCAAAAGTGCTGCATAACACGAGAATGAATCTCATTGGTTCTTGCAGAAGCTCAGAAGTGCTGCGTAACACGAGAATGAACCTCATTGGTTCTTGCAGAAGCTCAGACGTGCTGCGTAACACGAGAATGAACCTCATTGGTTCTTGCAGAAGCTCAAACGTGCTGCGTAACACGAGAATGAACCTCATTGGTTCTTGCAGAAGCTCAAACGTGCTGCGTAACACGAGAATGAACCTCATTGGTTCTTGCAGAAGCTCAAACGTGCTGCATAACACGAGAATGAACCTCATTGGTTCTTGCAGAAGCTCAAACGTGCTGCGTAACACGAGAATGAACCTCATTGGTTCTTGCAGAAGCTCAAGCGTGCTGCATAACACGAGAATGAATCTCATTGGTTCTTGCAGAAGCTCAGACGTGCTGCATAACACGAGAATGAACCTCATTGGTTCTTGCAGAAGCTCAAACGTGCTGCGTAACACGAGAATGAACCTCATTGGTTCTTGCAGAAGCTCAAACGTGCTGCATAACACGAGAATGAACCTCATTGGTTCTTGCAGAAGCTCAAACGTGCTGCGTAACACGAGAATGAACCTCATTGGTTCTTGCAGAAGCTCAAACGTGCCGAGTAACACGAGAATGAACCTCATTGGTTCTTGCAGAAGCTCAAACGTGCTGCATAACACGAGAATGAACCTCATTGGTTCTTGCAGAAGCTCAAACGTGCTGCGTAACACGAGAATGAACCTCATTGGTTCTTGCAGAAGCTCAAACGTGCTGCATAACACGAGAATGAACCTCATTGGTTCTTGCTGAAGCTCAAACGTGCTGCATAACACGAGAATGAACCTCATTGGTTCTTGCAGAAGCTCAAACGTGCTGCGTAACACGAGAATGAACCTCATTGGTTCTTGCAGAAGCTCAAACGTGCTGCATAACACGAGAATGAATCTCATTGGTTCTTGCAGAAGCTCAAACGTGCTGCATAACACGAGAATGAATCTCATTGGTTCTTGCAGAAGCTCAAACGTGCTGCGTAACACGAGAATGAACCTCATTGGTTCTTGCAGAAGCTCAAACGTGCTGCATAACACGAGAATGAACCTCATTGGTTCTTGCTGAAGCTCAAACGTGCTGCATAACACGAGAATGAACCTCATTGGTTCTTGCAGAAGCTCAAACGTGCTGCATAACACGAGAATGAACCTCATTGGTTCTTGCAGAAGCTCAAACGTGCTGCATAACACGAGAATGAACCTCATTGGTTCTTGCAGAAGCTCAAACGTGCTGCATAACACGAGAATGAATCTCATTGGTTCTTGCAGAAGCTCAGACGTGCTGCATAACACGAGAATGAACCTCATTGGTTCTTGCAGAAGCTCAGACGTGCTGCGTAACACGAGAATGAACCTCATTGGTTCTTGCAGAAGCTCAAACGTGCTGCGTAACACGAGAATGAACCTCATTGGTTCTTGCAGAAGCTCAAACGTGCTGCATAACACGAGAATGAATCTCATTGGTTCTTGCGGAAGCTCAAACGTGCTGAGTAACACGAGAATGAACCTCATTGGTTCTCGCACGTCAAGCGAACATGCTTCCATTAGGGGTGCTCTGATCAGGATTTTTGGGGCCGATCACCGATCACCGATTACTGGAAGCTGTATCACCCGATACCGATACCGATCACCGATCACAGGGTCTATTTGAAGCCTTCTATTTATCATGTAGCATTATTATTAAACTATATTTAACAACAATGTACATTAAGTATTACATTTAAGAGAAGACAATGTATCATGAATTTACACCTGTGTATTTATCAGACATGAAAACAGTCAGGGGTGAAAAAGGTGAGAAGGATATTACCCCTCTAGGGGGGTCCGGGGGCATGCTCCCCCCGGGGCCCAATTATTTTATAGTCTACTATAAAATTAAGAAAATAAATATAGCACAAATGTATAGCACAGCTGTTTAATGAGGCAGCAACATATGATAGATAGGACAGAACAGAACAAAAAATGCTATTAATAATCTTTCATTGCGCAAAAGTATTATGATATCAGTCCCTCCAGAAAAACGCGATAATGCGATCGCTGAATTCAATGCATAATCAGCCAAAGTCCGCATATTTATGCGGGGGTCGCATTTTTTCAAATACTCCGCAATTTCGCCGCATAAATTGCTGATTTCCGCGCAAAATATGCGGGGCTTGCATGATTTCATAATCCCCGCATTTTTCGTCGCAAAAAAGTCACATATATCTTAGCAGAAAGTTGGAAAATGTTGCGTTTGCTTCACACAAGAGCAGCCATTTCCCCCTGTTGCCATGGGAACGTTATGAAGTGACGTAATTACACGACGCGAACATCATCGAAAAGCTGTAAAACAGGAGCACACTTTATTTTTAAATATTTCATTTATTAATTTTTACTGAAGTTGTAGCATATTCCTCTAGTAAAGCTACAGCACTTGTTTGATTCATCAATGTTTTGTAAGTTTGATGTCTTTATTAAGGTCTTAACGCGTTGTGTCGAGAAGAAAAATAGGGATAGCTCACAGATGAAGTTATTGCAGAGACCAGACAGACTCACGGAGGCGATTGGCATCTCACAACTAGCACTTTATTCCCAAAACGAACTCGTAACTGTCTGTCACACGTACTACCGTCCACATCGTTACTTAATAAACAAAATAAGATAAAAGAAGTAGCATCAAACAGAAATTACCCGCACACATGGGGTGTTCGAGGCGCACATACAATATAATACTGCGGACAGTTCAACAGGGAGCGTGCAGCTCTTAAAGGGGCCACACCTTATTTCCACTCGTTACAGTCTGAAATAAAACAAGATGAGAAATTAAATATTTCCAGCACTTTCTGTGATGTAGTACGCTTGCTTATCATAGGAAGTAATAAGAAAGGACTCTTTACATTAAGGTAGTAGCCTAGTGAGAACAGGGTGTTGGGGCAATCACTTTTTTTTCTCTTTTTCATCAAACCGCAGTTTTTGCAAGTTCCCGCAATTTTTGCAAGTTCCCGCAATTTCATCGCAAAAAATGGCATAAATATCCCGCATATTCCATCGCATTTTTTAAGAAAACGGGCCGCGTAATCAAGGATTTTTGCCCGCAACAATCACAAAAAAACTCCGCGTTTTTCTGGAAGGACTGTGATATGATTATGAAAGACTCCAATAGAGTGCTGCACACAGCGCTTATGCGCATCCCGAGCGCTGAATGATGCGCTTGAGGCAACATGGGTCACAGCACGTTGCTCTTCGAGTCCGCATTGAAAAGTTCTAAGCACAAAGGAAATACATATCGATGCATAGTGTATTATACAGTATCTATCTATGCAATAGTTTATTCAGCCTTTTCTTTTAACAGTTTTAAATTTCAGTTACTGTACGCGTGAACAACAATGACAGTGCTCTCCAGTGTTGTGATCTAGACACGGTAGAAAGGAACATGAAATATGATTAGGCTAAGGTACTACAGCAAGATAGTCAATTTATGCGAAACTATAGAGCTTTATCTACAGATCAAGTATAATAATATTAACATTTAATCATCTTGGAGAGAGTTGCATCGTTGCCGAACGCGACGCGCTGTGCTGTTTGAATGCTGAATGGAGAATGACTGACGACGCGCTGTTTGAACGCTGAATGGAGAATGACTGACAGCAGAGGGAAAAGTTTACGTGAACTTGAATTTAATGACTTAAATATTAATTTCTATCTTACATTATACTATAGTATGGCTTCATATATATTATGAGTTTTTGAACTCAACCTGAGCGCTCGTTGCCGCGGCGATCAGTGGATACAGTGTTCTCTGTAGCTCGCGCAGTCTTTACTCGGACGCGCGCTTCAATCTATCGCCGTTGCGGACGGACT
The DNA here is from genome assembly GCA_030578255.1 of Tiaroga cobitis. Lineage (NCBI taxonomy): Eukaryota > Metazoa > Chordata > Actinopteri > Cypriniformes > Leuciscidae > Tiaroga > Tiaroga cobitis. The sequence continues at coordinate 8,459,812 of CM060603.1, read as the reverse complement.
CTATTCTTTCCGGTAATTTTACGGATTGATCAGAGAGGCTGCACTGTTTGACAAGCAGACAGCGGCGTGGTACACACATTGCAGATGGATTGCTAGTGAATTGCTTTTTCACACACCTTGTAGAATCGCCAGACTGCTGAAGCCATTTTTACCGATTTTTACCAGGGCATAAAAAATTGTCTCGCGAGTTTTGCGTCATGATCGGCTTTTCTGGATCGGCCTTTATAGAGACCGCCGATCACACATCCCAAAGCAATTATCGGCCGATTGTGATCGGCGACCGATCAATCGGAGCACCCTTAGCTTCCATTTATTACAACTGATGTGTGAGTTGATGAATGTTTATGTGATGTTTTATTAACAAAGTTCGGGAGGAGCACGTTCAGATAATTAACCTAATTATCAAGGGAGGAGCTCATCCAGTCAACTCAATTAGTATCAGGACTTATATATACTGTTGTATGTTCTATGTTCTATTACAGTTTTCAAGCATCCCTCCACCCTCCTTAGAAATAATGGATAAAATGGGTGTTCACAATATGTCCAGATGCGTGGCACAGACAAGTGTTCTTTCAGATTTAGGTCAAGTAAGGTATCCTCCACAATCTAGCAGTGTGCCATGCAAAGTGTATTAAGCACTACATTTTGGTAGTGTTTGCACCTGATTTTCATAAATAAGTGAATTGAGAGCCAAAACTTTGCAGACAGCACATGAAAATAAAAGGATGCTATCAGTGGTCATAATTCATTCTTAGTTAATAAGACTTGTAGTTCCTTCAAATTATTTGGATATCTGATTACATCTCTATGCAATTATATCAGCAGACAGCAATAACTTTTTAAAAATTATGCCGCTGAAAGAGAATAGAAAAAAAGAGCTGTTCAAAGAGGCTCCTTTGGCCTCCCTCAAGGCACATCACGCCTGGTTCATTCACACAGAATGTCCCACTGGCGGATGACTTTCATATCGGCCATCCATTAGCTTCTCGCCAAACTCACTGTCACTGAGAAGATGAAAGGTCCTGGAGCAACACTAGATGTATCATACAAGACCATTCAAACTGTATTACACTGAGCCTTCAACACACACACACAATTCTGAATTCAAATGAATGATGTTACATTTTAATTGCTGTAAAAAAATGCAATTTAAACATTTTCTTTAAGTACACCTAAAGTCTATAGCAAAGAGAGAAAAAAATCATAAATGCGAGGCCAGGGCTAGTTGCCACACAAGATGTATATCTAAGGTTGAAGCAAAGATTTAACTATTATTAGAAATGGTATAAATAATTTGAATTTTTTTGTGAACTTCAATATCATATTTTTGTCATTTCAGTAGAAAAAAAAACTATATTCAGCCTACATTTAGACAAGAGTACTATACTATATAATGAAGGTAGGTTTTAGCGGAAAGCTTTTTCAGAATTGTCAGGCTAAGTTGTCACATTGTATACGTTGGCATTTTATACAATTTATTAATTACATTATTCATTGGCGTTAAAGGGTTAGTTCACCCAAAAATGAAAATTAAGTCATTAATTACTCACCCCCATGCTTTACCAACCCCGTAAGGCCTTCGTTCGTCTTCGGAACACAAATGAAGATATTTATGATTAAATCTGAGAGGTTCATGACTGCTACAGGCTCCCTAAGGGAATGAATCCTGACGGCCCAGAAAGTCATTAAAGAAAATGTTTAAATATTCCATGTCGCAACAGTGGCTCAACTATAAGTTTATCAAGCGACGAGAATACTTTTTGTGCGAAAAAACAAACAAAAATAACGACTTTATTCGACTATTCCTTTTCTTCCTTGTAGGCCTGAAACGAGACTTCAAGAGATTTCCACGACGCATGCGCGAGAACTGAACTGAAGTAGTTGAAGGAGATCGCAATTCTCGCGCATGCGTCGTGGAAATCTCTTGAAGTCTCGTTTCAGGCCTACAAGGAAGAAAAGGAATAGTCGAATAAAGTCGTTATTTTTGTTTTATTTCCGCACAAAAAGTATTCTCGTCGCTTGATAAACTTATAGTTGAGCCACTGTTGTGACATGGATTATTTAAACATTTTCTTCATTGACTTTCTGGGCCGTCAGGATTCATTCCCTTAGGGAGCCTATGGAGGAGTGATCCAGCTGTCACATTTAATCAAAAATATCTTCATTTGTGTTCCGAAGACGAACGAAGGTCTTATGGGGTTGGTACAGCATGGGGGTGAGTAATTAATGACTTAATTTTCATTTTTGGGTGAACTAACCCTTTAACTGCTTTGATATTTTCACACATTTTCTTTGCAAGTTAGCACATACAGTGTGACAAAATGCGCTATGTGGTTACAAACGGTGTGTTCAACTTTTTTGTTTTAAATGATCCATTTTGGTGGGAATAACAATGAAAATGTTTAATATTTTTTATAGCCAAGAGTTTGTGTTTATAAATTAGAGTCGCACACTTCTAAATAAACTGAGAATCATGATTCTTCCACGATCCTGAATAGACAACTAAACAAAATAAGATGTAGGCTAACTTAATAGCTCTAACAAAATGTTTTTAAAATATTTAAAATTTAAAATTTGAACTTATTGTAAGACAGAAATATTGTTACTGTGTGATACAGAATACTTTGAAAACTTTGCTATTGAACCAATTCATATTATTTTAATGCATTCACAAAATTGAAGCATACAGTAATTTAAAGTGTCTAACATGTACTCACCACTAACAACCTACTCTGTATAGCATCTTTTAACACTTTTATTTATATATTTATTCAGATATTTCTACTTAGTGCACAATCACATTTTGACAACATTTTGTTTTTATATTTTTACATGACAAAACATTCCAAAATAATGTGAATCTGTTGACATGGATTGTAGAAGGATTGCAGTGAATTGATTATGGTGTAGGCTTAGATTTTAAGAACTAGGCTGAGAAAGGATTTCTATTTTTTCAGGCAGAGAATTAGAGAGCTGTGGGTGTTGAGTCGTGATGCCTCGCGTGAAAGAGAAAAACAGAGCAAAAGACAGAGAGAGATGGGGCCATAAACTGCTTTTAAAGTCAGCATCAGATGTGAACACTGAAAGTTTCATCACATAATGACCCTCACAAAACCCATCAAGCACATTTTCAGGACATATTTCAGTCCAAAATCAATAGAAATTGTGTTTTTCTTTAAGAAAATTAGGTCTGTTTGAGGAACTTTAAAGTGTCTTTATTATGCTTTTCAGATTTTACCTTTAGTGTGTAATATACATGTTTGTGAATGTAAAAGGTCTGCAGTTTCAAAGATCAAAATGGGAGTTTTTGTCTCCCAAAAGAAATAATCAATTCTGAATTCTGAGTCGTCACTAATTCCAATCTTACTTCCTGTAATGATTCCTGTCTTGTGTTTAAGGACTTTTAAGTATTTTTCCTGTTCATATTGTTTATGTTTCCTTCCTGTGTTTAGTTCCTGTTTGCTTTGTGCCTGTCTGTCATGATTCCTGTCTTGTGTTTAAGGACTTTTAAGTTTAATTTTTTTTTTGTTCCTATTGTTCCAGTGTGGTGGAAATGTTTCTGTTCTCACTTCCTGTGTTTAGTAGTTAGTTTCCATGACAATTAATCAACTTCACCTGTCCTGTGTTATCTTGTGTATTTAAACCCTGGTGTTTTCCCATGTTCTTGTTCTTTCTGTTCTTTTTTGCCAGCCTTTCCCAGTGTCTTGATTTGCTCTGTTTGGCCTTTGCTTGGATTACTTGTGTTATTTTATTAATAAACCACTAATACTGCAATTGGATCCTACTCTTTTTTTTTTTCTTTTTTTTTTTCTTTGGAGCACCCAGTGTTACACCTAAATAGGTTTGTAACAAACTTGCATATTGCCAGCATATGGTCTTCATTGGCTGCCTGAGAAAATTATGTGAACAACAACTTTGACCCTCAAACACTGCAATTATAACTGAGGCCTGGAAGAGTTTTGTTCGAGTTGTCGACATGTCAAGAGGACACCATTTTCTGCAGCGAAAACAAATCCACTATGCATGTATTTTAAAAAGATGAGGCTGGAATTGATATACGGTAAAACCGATGCTATTGTTACTGTTCGTTTCACTGTGTATCAAGTGCTGAGGAAGATCCGGAGCTGAAATTAATTTATGGTAATGAGCATTTCATTTCCGACACGCACTGGAAGCGGTAGACCAATCACAACAGACAATCAAGAGCAGAGTAGGATTGTGGACAGGAAGGGTTTAGAGACTAAATACTTGATCAAACTGTTCCAGACATTATGAGAAATTAAGTGATGCTGCAATGTATATTATGAGAAAATTTAAGTGACCTTGGATGCATGTAAACCTATTGTAGGGGGGAAATAAACAGGGCACTTTAAGACATTTTAACCTCGTGACATTATTGTTGTGGAAAGAAAATGCAAAAACATAATGATTGTAATTGTAAAATATTTATACATCATTTATAGTATAAGTTATACCGTTTTTTAATACTGTCATGTTAAAGAATATTCTTAAAAATAATGTCAAAATGCAGGGAAAAATTAGCTTAATTTTCTCTTTCTTTTTTCCTTTGCATTTTGGGGTAAAATGTTTTTCACCCACAAACAAAGGGAGATGAAAATACACATATCCATCATTTTCCTGTTTTGAATGCTTTGAAATAAGCGTTTAATAAGAAGGGGGAATGCGTGAAAATACTGTAATTACCATCTCGGTACGTTTCCCTCCAGAGGCGAATGACCTCTCCCTCTCTCAGCACACTTTCTGTAAGCAATCTCTCTCCTCTCAAGAGCATTGCGGTAAGCTATAAATACATCTGACACTGCAGCATACTATATTCACCTTTATGAAACAATGTGGCAAACCCGGGGAATTCTCCATCTTCTGCCCTGCAGCATACATCAGACTATATAAATGGATATTGTTTTCAAATGTTCAAAGTGTAACACATAACGACTGGCTTTACCCTGCATGTGCACTGTGAGTTTTGGAAATGTACTGTTGTTTAGAGTGCCATTAGTCTTTGTTTCCAAAGCACATGAGCATCCAGCATAATATGGGACAAGTATGGTGAGCGTATCAATAATTTCTAATCGGAAGGATTGATAATTATACAATTATTTTTATCAATTCATTCCAATAATAAAAAAATGAAGTACAACAGATGCAACTCTGTTTTGAGTGTGAACTGCATTCTCACAGGAAAAAAAGTGCACAAAAAGCAATATTACCTCGCTTACAACTTCTCCAAAAAAGTTGGACAGTAAAATCATAATTTAATACCATTGTAAAACGACTGAAAAGACCTGTTCACACCAAGAAGGATAACGATAAAGATAACTATAACAAAATGAGTCTATTAGCATCCACACCTGTTTATTCTAAGCACACACTGCAGTTTTGTTATCTGCTGCTTTAAATGCTCCAGCTCTTTAAGGTCAGGTGGATTGTGATTGGCTGTCAATGTTTTTATCATTCATCAGCAAAACAAATGTTCAAAAAAAGGCCTTTTTAACAATATCGTTTCTCTGTGCCGTTATAGTGATAATTGTTGTGTGGACTATCCTTTTAAATTTAGAACGATTTTTTGATCTAGAACTAGATCTTTATAGTTATTCTTGGTGTGAAAGGGCCTTAATTCAAATCCTCTTGTTGCTTTTGGACTCTTTTGGAACCTTTATTTTAAGAGTGAATAGATGGGATTTTTATTATTATTAAGAAATGTAACAAATTCTTGGCATTTATGTTGGCATATTAGTTATTTGTTGAGAACTTCTCACCTCATGAGACAGGTAGAAAGCTGCAATTCCCAGGGGCCAGAAACAGCAGAGCATGGAGAAAACACTGAGGCCCAGGTGGTCCCTCGGAGGCATCAGGAGGAAATTGTCTTCACTCTCTGAGTCACTTGAGTACTCACTCTGCAGAAAACACACAAAACACTGAATGAATCAGATTACAGAGAGGCTTTTCATCAGACTCTCTCCATTTCACATCTTTGTCCTTTACAGGGAAAAATAAGACCAAAAAAGTGGAGTAATAATGCTAACAAGTCTATAGGCGGTGTAAGATGGCAAGTGCCCAATAACAATATAGTAACACATTTTGCATGTGGAGGACTTTTATAGCATAAGGTTAAAATCGATCCTACTACTTGCTTAATGTACCTGGTCTTTTTGTACACTGTTCAACGGTACATTATCCCAAATAAAAAGTGGCTTATTTTTCAAATACTTCGTCTCAGTAAAACGAATCGGTTACCTAACGTAACCTCGGTTCTCTCTAGAAGAGGGAACGAGTATTGCGTAAGCTAGCTTACGCTACGGGAAAGATTCATCTTTGCTGAGATATTGAAGCCAAAAAATTATTTCATAATTTGTATCCATACACAACGCAGTTCCTCTGCGGCAGACCTAGAGCGGGCTAGCTAGCAGCTCATTGGTTCGCTCAGAGAGAACTGCTTAAGCCTATGGGAGAGCGGGGCTGAACCCGCTTCCAATGAGAGGCGCCCGCGCGCTCATTGCGTCATGGCCCGCCAGAATGGGCGTGGCCATGGTGTATATAACAGTCTCTCCCAGGCTTATATGTTGATTTATTTCAGCGTGAAGCGAAACGCTAGTAGCGCAAGCACGGCAGGGAACGCAATACTCGTTCCCTCTTCTAGAGAGAACCGAGGTTACGTTAGGTAACCGATTCGTTCTCTTACGAGAGGTTCTCTCGTATTGCGTAAGCTAGCTTACGCTACGGGAACACCTGGTCAACGCCGTGCGCGCTATGAAACCACACATGAAATCCCAGGGATCTACCGGGGGATTTTTAACGTGGAGTGAATGTACTATGAGGCCGGCAGAGCGGGCACATGAAAAGTACACATAAGCATGTATAGGGCCAGCAGAGCGGCACATGAAGTGTAAAAGCATTTAAGGAGAGCACAAGGGGCGAACCGGTTGTGAGGGACTCTCAGAAATGCAGCTTCTTAGAGAGCTGGTCGTTAGACAGCTAGTAATTTTGCCTGCAAGGCGGGGACTTCCAAGTTGTAAAATCTGACAAAAAGTGGACGGGGAGGCCCATCCCGCGGCCACACAGATGTCATGAATGGAAATTCCACAGGACCATGCCCACGATGAGGCCATGCCTCTAGTGGAGTGCGCCCTGATGCCCAGAGGGCATGGCAGGCATTTAGATGCGTAAGCAGAGGCAATCGCGTCCACTATCCATCTAGACAGTGTCTGTTTGGAGGCGGCCAGACCTTTGGTGCGCCCCCCAAACGACACGAAAAGCTGCTCAGCGCGCCTGAACGCGGCAGCGCGCGTCGTTTACAACCTCAGAGCCCGCACCGGGCAGAGGAGATTGGCGTCGCGCTCGCTATCGGATGCAGGCAGAGCCGATAGGGAGATAATCTGCGCCCTGAACGGGGTGCCAATCGCTTTTGGGACATAGCCATGCCTAGGTTTGAGAATGACAACCGAGTCATTCGCCCAAACTCAAGACACGCGGCGCTGGATGAGAGCGCGTGAAGGTCCCCTACGCGTTCTACTGAGGACAGCGGCGTCAGAAAAACGGTTTTGAGCGAGAGGTATTTTAGGTCCACAGACTCGAGCGGTTCGAACGGGGGTGCTTTCATAGCTTCGAGGACTATGGAAAGATCCCAAATAGGAACCGACGGGGGCCGCGGAGGGTTCATCCTCTTAGCTCCTCTGAGGAAGCGGATGACTAACTCGTCTTTGCCCAGGGACTGAGCGCGTCGGGGTTCAGCGAACGCTGCGCCGGCTGCCACGTAAACCTTGAGAGTGGAGGGGGACCTGCCCTTGTCCAGCATCTCTTGAAGGAACATTAGCAAAGACGGCACCTCGCATGACCGTGGGTCCAGCTGTTTTACGGTGCACCATTTAGAGAACACAGACCATTTAGACGCATAGAGCCTTCTCGTGGAAGGTGCTCTAGCCTGTATGATAGTGTTTCTTACGCCCTCTGGCAAATCGACGAATAGTCGTTGATCACCCATGCATGTAGCGCCCAGCGCTGTGGATGGGAGTGCCAGATCGTGCCGCGAGCTTGAGAGAGGAGATCTGCTCTGACTGGGATGGGCCACGGGGCTGTCTGTGACAGCTGCGTGAGCTCCGGAACCCAATTCTGACTCTCCCAACGCGGGGCTATGAGGAGCACCGAGTGGCGTGCGTCCCTGATCCTCTGAATTACCTGTGGTAACAGAGCGATCGGAGGGAATGCATAGAGCGGGCGGCGAGGCCATTCCTGGGCTAGCGCGTCCTCGCTCCTCGAAAAATATATTGGGCAGTGAGCGTTCTCTTCTGACGCGAAGAGGTCTACTTCTGCTCTGCCGAATAGCTGCCACAGTAGTTGGACCGTTTGTGCGTTCAGGGACCATTCTCCCGTGGAGATGAGGTCCCTGGACAGTATGTCTGGACCGTCGTTGAGATGGCCCGGCACATGCGTCGCTCTGAGCGAGAGCAGGCGGCTCTGAGACCAAACTAGAATGCGGTGTGTCAGTAGGCAGAGATTTCTGGATCTGACACCGCCCTGACGGTTGAGATAGGAGACCACCGCCCTGTTGTCCGAACGGATCAGGACGTGGTGTCCCCGAATGAGCGAGAGAAAGCGCGAGAGCGCGTTCTCGACCGCAAGCATTTCCAGACAGTTTATGTGTAAAGGGCTTTCCTGAGTCGACCAGTGGCCGAAGGCCGGTGAGCCCTCGCAGACTGCACCCCAACCCGTGTTGGATGCATCTGTCGAGATGACTTTTCGGCAGGAAGAAGTCCCCATCGTGACGCCCTGGCGAAACCATTCTGCTACTGTCCATGGCTGCAGTGCCGTGAGACATGTCTGCGTAACCTTGATCAGCTGGCGGCCCCTGTTCCACGCGCGGTGGGGTACACGGCTGTTTAACCAGAGCTGAAGCGGGCGCATGTGCAGAAGGCCCAGCTGAAGTACAGCGGAGGCTGAGGCCATGTAACCCAGCATCCTCTGAAAAGCTTTCAGAGGAGTGCGGGCGTCCATCTGAAACGAGGAGGCTAGGCGCTGAACACTGCGCGCGCGCTGTGTAGACAGGCGAGCCGTCATCGTGACCGAGTTCAAATCTATTCCTAGGAAGGAAATCGATTGACTGGGGAGAAGGGAGCTCTTTGACCAGTTGACAGAGAGACCCAGTGCTTCCAGATGGTTGAGGAGAACTGCGCGGTGCGACAGAAGCTCCGTTTGTGATTGGGCCAAAATCAGCCAGTCGTCCAGATAATTCAGAATGCGCAGCCCCTGGCTTCGCAGGGGGGCGAGCGCCGCGTCCATGCACTTCGTGAATGTACGGGGCGCCAGAGATAAGCCGAACGGGAGAACGGCATATTGATAAACATGACCCTCGAAGGCGAAACGTAAGAATGGCCTGTGACGGGGATTTATCTGGATCTGAACATAGGCGTCTTTCAGGTCTAGAGAGATGAACCAGTCCCCCTGGCGCACCTGCGCGAGGAGTTTCCTGGTAGTGAGCATCTTGAACGGTCTCTTCATGAGCGCTTTGTTCAAAGACCTGAGATCTAAAATCGGTCTGAGGCCGCCGTCTTTCTTGGGCACCAGAAAATAACGGCCGTAAAACCCCGACTCGGTCATAGATGGCGGGACTCTCTCTATAGCGCCCTTTTGCAACAGCGTCGCAATTTCTGAGCGGAGCGTGCCGGCGGCCAGCGGGCTGACAGTAGATTCGAGCTGCGCGCGTGCACGAGGTGGGCGGCGGCGAAACTGCAGCAGATAGCCGTTCTTTATAATGCTTAGCACCCACGGGGAGATGCCTGGAATGGCTTCCCGCGCTTTGAAGCATGCGGCTAGTGGCCGAATGGCTATATTGCCCTGATTGCTGCACATAGCGGGCTGGACACAGTGTGTGGGCACGCTTTGAATGTGTGTGGCAACGGGACTTGCACTCAGAGAGGAGTCTATGGGCCGTGTAACAGAGCGAGCAGAGAGGGGACACGCGCACAGGCTCGTGGGCGTGTTTATGTTCTCTGATGTTTAGAGCGGGCTCTGCCCGTTTCATGTGATGGGGCTCTGATAGAGACACGGGATATGTTATGCTTGTGTGTATCGGTGAGCACATGATTGTGGGCACTTTTTGTACACAACTGGCAAATTTTCTCTTTTTGAGATTTCTCTGGGTAGCCGCAAAAACAGCCTTTTGTCGCTCGCAAGCGGGCTGGGACACCGGCTTGTTTGTGGCGGTCAACACTACAGCAGTCGGCGAAATAACGGGGACTGGCAGAGGGCGAAGCTTTGACGGCGGTCCGGCCGCAGCGGGAGATTTTTCTACCCGTGAGGCTTTTATGCTCTTTTTGAGATATCTCTGGGTTGTTTCACTGGGACGCGGTGAAAACGGCGTTTGTGCACATGCAAGCGGGAAAGAGACCGGCTTGTTGATGGCGGTGTACACTGCTGCAGTAGCCGTGTGAACGGGGACTGACAGAGGGCGAAACCTTGATGGCGGTTCAGCCATGGTGAGAAATAGCCGTCCTTTTCTCAGCTGAGGCTGGTCACGTGAGTGGCCTGCAGCGGGATATATATATAGCCTGAAATCGGCTGCACTTGTGACGCGCGTCGCGTGCAAGTGCGTGTTAGAAACGTGAGCGCTGCAAGCGGGCACGAGACTATTTTTAGCCTGCAGAGACTGGACTTGTGACGGCATATAAAATTATCTGCGAGAGCCGGAATCGAACGCGGGTCTCTGGCGCGAAAAGCTTTGTGATACACCACTCACAGGGGTAATGACACAAGCACAGTAGCGCGAGCAGATAAGAGGGCGTGATAGCAGTAACAGGTTCGGCCTCAGCGGAACTAACACACTATAACCCATTTGCCCAGCTTTATGCTCGGAAATGAGAACGTTTCTCATGAGCGCGGGAGAGCGCGGCCGCTTTCTGTCACGTAAGAGAGCTGGGCGCGAGCTCAGAGCTGCATAAAGATTATCTGCGAGAGCCGGAATCGAACACGGATCTCTGGCGCGAAAAGCTTTGTGTTCCACCACTGAGCCAGGGGTAAAGACACAAACATAACAGCGCGAGCAGATAAGAGGGCGTGATAGCAGAAACAGGTTCGGCCTCAGCGGAACTGATACACTATAGACGCTTTATATAGCGTTATATGCAAGCGGGAGAGCGCGGCCGCTTTCTGTAACGTAAGAAAGCTAGCCGAGAGCTCAGAGCTGCATAACAAATTATCTGCGAGAACCGGAATCGAACACGGGTCTCTGGCGCGAAAGGCTTTGTGCTTCACCACTGATCTAGGGGGAAGACACAGGCTTAATAGCGCGAGCAGATAAGAGGGTGTGATAGCAGTGACTAGTTCGGCCTCGACGGAACTTACCGCACTATAAACCCACTTACCGGTGACGGCCGGGCTAGCTCTCTTGTAAAGTAAAGAAAGCTAGCCGCGGTTGGCACAGCTGTAAGCGGCTCGTCCCCCATTCAGCGCTCGTAGGCGGTGAGAGGGGGAGGCGGCGTAACGCTTCGAGTCGAGCCCGCAGGGTCAACAACAGAAGCCCAATCGCAGAGGAAACATCCGCCGTTGGCGAGAGAAAGCTCTGCGTGTCCCAGTCCCAGGCAGAGAGCGCAGAAGAAGGCTGGCTCTGGCGCTGAGAGGGACGCGGCATGAGCCGCAGGTGTGCGAGGCATCTTAAAAAAGACGCTCGCTGCTCTTTTAGATACACACACACACAATACAAGAAGATTTTTGGTAAGGATATGAATCCGTCGGATGGCTTAGCTTGCAGGACGGCTGAAGGTGGCGAAGACGGCCGGCTTCCTCAGACTCCTAGATGCTCGCTAGAAGGTGCCTTTTCCACGACGGCGGCTTTTCTCAGGACAGCAGAAGCGTGTAGCTCGCTGAAGATGAAATGAATCAACATATAAGCCTGGGAGAGACTGTTATATACACCATGGCCACGCCCATTCTGGCGGGCCATGACGCAATGAGCGCGCGGGCGCCTCTCATTGGAAGCGGGTTCAGCCCCGCTCTCCCATAGGCTTAAGCAGTTCTCTCTGAGCGAACCAATGAGCTGCTAGCTAGCCCGCTCTAGGTCTGCCGCAGAGGAACTGCGTTGTGTATGGATACAAATTATGAAATAATTTTTTGGCTTCAATATCTCAGCAAAGATGAATCTTTCCCGTAGCGTAAGCTAGCTTACGCAATACGAGAGAACCTCTCGTAAGAGAACAGAAGTTCAGTGAATGGATTCATGAAAAACTCTAAAGAATAAAATTCTTCATAATTGCTTCTTCTAATTTTGTATTTTCAAAGACATTTCTAAAGAATTGTTCTAAAGATAGGCTAAAACTTGAACTTGAATTCCTGAAAAGAATTAGGCCTGGGTATTGTAACAAATTTCACGATTTGATTTCGGTTCACAAGCTTGTGATTCAATTAAATTCTGATCTCGATTCAATTTTATTCAATATCGATTTGGTAGTAGGCTACATTTAAAATTTTCTCAAAAAAAGGGACACGTACTGGACACAGCAATGCTAAGGCCTTGTCTCATGGCAAGGCTTGCAAGTTCACCACTTGATCCCTAAAAGAGGAAGTGGGAACTTTGGACACGTAGGGTGAGGGTCCAACCTGCTGGCACATCTAATCTTCAAGTTCACACTGAAAGATTTTAGGCGCAATTTTCGCTTGCCGACAGGTTTTGCGAGATATCCGACAAATGCCCGAAATCACAGGCAAATCGGTGCTTGTTCACGTTCAGTGACAATCACACAGTGTGAATTATCAAAGACGTGATCTGAGTGAATCACAGACGAGTATCTGCTAAATATCTGGACCTGTCGGCGATTCAAAATCCTGCTGTGTGAATGTGTTCTGACTGAAAACTACACCGGCGATGACCTACAGCCAATGAGAGAGCTGGAAACAGGGCAGCGGGATGTTCGGGGAGGAGATATAGACCAGAATATCAGTATTTTAATAGATATATTTACAATTATATCAAACAGAAACAAAGCAACATTTGCTTGACCAGCAGCAACAGCAGCACTTTACAAAATTATTTATTTACCCCCAACTCTCTTTGCAGAACACACAATCCTTGCTCCCCTCGTCTCCCCAATCATTTCCTCCTGCATAATCTGGTTTTTTTTTTTGTTCTCCTTTTCACTGCAAATCAGGGCACAGACAATTCGGGCAAGTTGCGACACGCGATGTGAACGTAAACCGCACTGGCTGTTTATGTACGTAACCGTCGTTGTGTTGACCATCCGATCAACAGCTGAAACCTCAGCAGGGACAGCGACACTTCCAGCAACTCGAGGCAATTGATATGCCAGCGCAGTCGAGGTTCTGTCCAGACCGTCAAGAATCATGCTGTTTTCAAAATAAGCCATGCTAAAATATGATACTCGAAAAAACATTGAATCTAAGAGCTCACTTAACATCCCCACGCCCTCCGCGCCGCTGAGCGTTTAGATAGAATATGTAAATATGTGCTGCATGCTTTCCTCTCAATAACAGCAAAACTGTTGTGAGAAAACAATTAAGAAAGCATCTGATCATTGCGATGTGGATATGTTTGCACAAGCTCTGCAATTCAGCACTCAAGTCACGTCACGTTTATTTATAGTGCTTTATACAATAGATTGCTTTAAAGCAAAGTGAACTATACACTATCTGTAATGTAAAACTATATATTTACCTAAATAATCCTGCAAATGCAGATTTTTTTTTTGCTCAGGTTTTATGCATATGGTGGTGTGTACTTTGTGAGTTTTTTTAAATTAGATCTACTTCCCCAAAAAATATCGCAATTAATCGCCTTTCTTACAGAGTTGCAAAATATCTCAATATATCGTATCATAATCCCTGTATCGCGATACGTATCATATCACCAGATTCTTTGTGATACACAGCCCTAATAGAAACTTAAGGCCACCACACTGGATGACATGTTTTTGGGTATGTATTAATCACAGCTTGAATGTGTCAATGGTGTGTAGATGGATGTTTCCTTTTTCAGCTTATTTACTACACACAAGGGCATAAACAGCTTGCACAACCTGGTTCTCTTGAGACCAATTTGCACCCAAATTGCATATGTTAACAGATACGGGGCAGAGTGAACTGCCCTCACACAGTCTCAAGGAAGATGGGGGGAGACTACACCAGCCAAACTATACTCGCATAGGATTTACATGAATTCTACTCTGCTGCTAGTTTACTCCTTAATTCTTAAACTATTTTGTCTCCTAATCCCGAAATGTGACATTATTAGATGCTACACTGACTTAAGATCTTTTAACAGATAGAACGAATGCCTAAATAATGCCCATATTGCAGATCTTCATAGTCTTAAAGAAGATGGTCTAGCTTGATTGTCTCATTTTTAACATTTGGAAAGCTGAGCTTTTTTTGAATATTGGCAAAAAAAAAGACCAAAGCACGCACATCAGCAGCAAAATTATGCTCAGGCTTAGAAAAGAAACAATAAAAAAAAAAAAGAAAACAGAAAAAAAGTCGACACACCAAGGCTCGAAAATATGCACCTGGTGTATTCATTCGTTCTTTGCAGAGTCTTGTATGTTCTGAGCCCTTGTTTCCCACATCGTAGGTTTGATCGTCTGCCTGTTGTCCTGGATTTCCCTGTTTGCCTTTGTTTTCTGTCCTGGTGTTTATTGTCTGGATTATCTGCACTGTATCTGACCAATTTGCCTGTTTTATGGATTACGATTCTGGATTGTCCCAATAAAATCTGCGTGTGGATCCTCAACCTGTCAGTCAGAGCAGTTCGTTTCAGATTACAGTACTGTGTATGATGTGATGTTTGCCCAAGAGGCCTACCTGATTTAATGAGAGTTAATCGTAGCATGACAACTTTTAAAGCTGTCATTTTATGCAATCGGCCAAATGTTTTTTCTTCGCACATAAGCCAAGCAAAATTAAATGATTCTATTACAGTAATGGGGGGGAAAGCCAATAAAATAATTATCTATTTCCGATTAATTTTGGTGTGAAATGGGACCTTTTTTAGTGAGATGCTGACACAAAAAGGTTAAAAAAATTGTCATATTTGTGGAACACAAAGCATGTTCGTTAATCATCAGAAGTGTATTCATGCCATAATATCCATTTATTCATATAGGGACAATTCATGCTCTATTATGATAGTATTAGCCAAAAGCTAAATTTCAACTGTAGTTCTAATATGAGGCAGAGTGTTGAAATTAAATGACAAATGGAATTTAATATTCATTTGATTGCATCACCTGGGTACACCATATTTCTAATTATGCAAAGAATGTAGAATAAACAGTGGCCAAGTTCCAGTCCAGCCTCATCAACAAACTTCAGTACACATCTTGCAAGATCTCATTTGCTCAAATTGGCTTTAGCTGTGAAGTGGCAAGTTGCTCCCATAACCTGGCACATCTTCTTCCAAACAGCATGTCATATGAAGCAACGTGTGCGAGGACGTAATGGTGCAACAGATTGAGAAGTGTGTCTGATTGATAGGAATGTCAAGTGTTCCATTAATTTGATTCCAATTTGAATTTCAAAAAGGCCAGAGCATATTCTAAAGGCTGCGATTATGAAAGGCGTGATAGAGTTATCTCTGCAGGTAAGAAAGAAAGCAGCAGATATAAATTCCTTCTCAAAATGCACTCGTGAAAGCAATAAGGGAAAGTGTTACATGAGTCATCGTAGTGGCTGTGCAAGCTGTCCTGTGCTGTATGATGTGATGTTTTTTTCAGGACAATGCAATCAGAGTTTCATTTTCCACATTTCATAGACTGATTAATCTCTCCATAAATTTGATTTTTGATTAGCTGATTACGGAATACCCAAAAGAGATAGAGTGTCTTTAACCTTCAAACAGCTCTTTTTCATACAATGACTGTTCAGATTTTAATTAAAATTAAAATTCTGGCAGATGCAGATCATTATTTTCATGTTATGATCAATAAATGGCCTTTATTAAAGGTGACCTATGCCCTTTTTACAAAATCTTGATTTAGTTTTTGGGGTTTACTAGAATAAGTTTTCATGCTTGAATGTACAAAAAAACATTATTTTTCACATATTTTACATTATTGCAGCACCTCTCTTCTCAGCCTGTCAGTATCGCTCTGTTTAGTTCCCGTCTCCATGAAGCCCCTCCTTCCGATAAAACGCAATGTGCTCTAATTGGTGGGTTGTGTTGTGAAAATGTCATGCACCTTACCTAGTGTGTGTGATATATCATCTATAATAATTGTTGTTTTATCGATGTGCAATCTGACATTATCGAGTATGTCCCTCACTGTGCAAAAAACAAACAAACATGCCTTGAGCGTCCACACATAAACTGCGTGAAAAGACGCTTTAGGTCAGCATGCTCTCATTGTGTGATTTACTCTATTAAAATGCAGTAAAAATGCCCCATGCATGAGCATTTGTCTTTTAGGCTATATTTATATCATATGATAGTCAAGCAATCACACAAAGAGTGGCATTTATTAAGAGTGCCGCATATTAAGTGACTTACATTTAAGACACAATATTGCCTGTTTTTGCTCCATTTCGCAGATGGAAATAGTTCTAAACAAATCCACAGCAGAACCGTTTTGTGTCTTTGAGCAACACAGCGGTGTTACTGAATGAATCAGTCCTTTTGAACTGGTTGAATGAATGATTCAATGACCCTCTCATTAACAGTGAAGTGCCGCCACCTACTGGCGGTTTAAGTTTCATATTTAAAGTATCTTTAAAGGGTTAGTTCACCCAAAAATGAAAATGATGTCATTAATGACTCTCCCTCATGTCGTCCCAAGCCCGTAAGACCTCCGTTCATCTTCGGGACACAGTTTAAGATATTTTAGATTTAGTCCAGAGCTTTCTGTCCCTCCATTGGAAATGTATGCAGTGTTTCCCCTACAATGTATTCAGCAGCGGCCGCTGCAAAATCTTTCCATGATCAGTAATATCACGACATTCACTTTATTCACTTACACACCTAAAAACACTGAGACATGGCGACTGGCGGCGCTGCATGCGGTGGCTCTGAATCCACTTGTTAACAAGGAGGAAAGAGCCACATATGGAAATATTTTCGATTAGGCTAATGTCACGTTGCCATAAGGGGCCGTTCACATAGCGCGTTTTGTGCGTGTGCAAATTCGTTATTTCAAGCGTGCTCATAATAGAAGCGATGCGGCTCGCACGTTTTTCCAAGCGCGCCTCTGTTCATGGTTGCATAGCAACGACAGACGCCACGGGAGAGCAAGCGCTTGTGGAAAGGAGAAAGCGGTACGAACTGCGCTCTCCATTAGGACCATAGATATGCATTAGGACGAGGAAGTATCACCTACTGCTCATAGTCCTGATAGTTAAATCATATTTAATTTTTCAGATGAGTCTACTAAACTGGGTTGTGTCCTTCAGAAATCATTCTAATATGATATGTGATGCTCTTTTTTTTTTTTAAGATTCTTTGATGAATAAAAAGTTAAAAAGAACATCCATGTAATAATATTTCACAATAGTTTTTTTCTGTATTTTTGATTAAATAAATGCAGGCTAGATGAGCATAAGACTTCTTGCAAAAACAAAAAATACCCCCACAATAGCATTCAATTACCAAAGAGCCTTAGAGATCTTCTATGAAAAGCCCAGAAAAATTAAGTGCTCACAGATTGGGTGTGGCCTTTGCCATTAAGATAAAATTTTCAATAAATTGTAAATAATCTTTTTCTGGGTTGTGCCGTTTCATTTTTCCCCTAAACAATTCTGAAAATGAACACAAAAGAAAAAACGTGAATAATCCTGTCTAAAATTATAAAATGAAGGTTTCTGTTTGTGACCAGTTCAAGGTACGTGCTGCAATATCATGCCTTGAATCTGTTGATGTTATGTCATATTTGTTTTTCTCAAAATGTCCATTTCTATCCACAAAACTTGCCAGAAGTCATGGTTTAAGGGGTTATTTAAAAAAAAATCTTCTGGAAGTGCATTATTTCCTTTCTGGACAAGGACAGTATACCGTACATACATTTCCAATGGAGGGACAGAAAGCTCTCGGACTAAATCTAAAATATCTTAAACTGTGTTACGAAGATGAACGGAGGTCTTACGGGCTTGAAACGACATGAGGGCGAGTCATTAATGACATAATTTTCATTTTTGGGTGAACTAACCCTTTAATTATTCCATATATCAATATTCAATGTTTGATTTTTAAAACATTAAAAACATTTATGCATTTGAATCTGCAGTTAAAATGCATTTATGTCGCCTCTGAGCTGCAGTCAGTCTAAATGCATCTAAATGCCACTTCAGATGCAGCTTGAGTTTCCTCTGCATTGAAAAGATGGATTTTGTTGATACTGATTTCATTTGACTGGTCACATATATAGTGTCTTGTTGAATTTATTGATGAAATGTAAGAATTTGACATCATAAATTATTAATTTCATTAGGTAAGGAAAAATTGCCCATATAAAAGGTAAAAATGCTGATAAAAGATAGAAATCAATTTAAACTTATTGGAAAATGTCATTTCTGTCACTGCTGAGAACTAACCTCTGCACAGAATATGAAAAATATCAAAAACGTTAGGAGTCAGCAGTCCACAGCAGTTCTTGAGGTACCAGCGCAATAACACACTCAGCAAAATATCATCTAATCATAGTTATCGACAAAACCCCAGAAAAAAATTTTTTTTTTTGGGCAATATCGCACACACCTACTCTACCCGCCCCCCTTTGTCATATTCCTTGGGCAAGAATTATTTAAATGAGGAATATTGTGACGTGTTCGTGTCTGGAAGAAAACCTGGAAAAAAAATCAGTGCTCACTGATATAGCAAATAACTCCCTTTGGAGTGACTTTGCGCTTTGTAACTTTGCACACACAATTCATGCTCGAACAGCAAAATTACTTTCCAAAATAAATAAAACACACAGCATTTTCATTTTTAATACGTCGACTGCATGATAGACTTTTTTGGAGGTCACGTAATTGACGACAAAGTGAACTTGATGAGACACAGTCCACAACACATCTGCATGTTTGGCTGTGCTCGGCAGTGGCCACTCGTGCATGGCTCCGTGAAGCTGCGCATCGGCCTTAGAACAGGTGGTGTGAACAGGCGGGCAGCAGCAGGTACTGGCTGTCCAGACCAGCTCTCTTACGCTCTCTACACCCTTCTGATCAGCCACTCTCTCTCTCAGTCATCTGGCAAGAGCTCCAGACACATATGCTCTTGCAAAGATCAGCAGCACCATATCACAGGATGGTGTTAAATAAGGGCCAAAGACAGAGCTCACACCTTCCTTATCGCATTTGACAAAAGTATGGTTCACAAGGGTATGGATTAGAAACAAAATATTTGTGTGACGCGTAAATTATTTGAACGGACTAAAAAATGTTTAGCAAAAAGTTGGCTCTGTTCCAAAACATGCCTACGTAGTGTTGTAAATCCTGGTTTGTGTGTAAGGGTGCGCATGCAAAAAAGGGATGTTTACAATTATGTAATCACAGCACTTCTGGTAATGCGATTTGTCTGAAAGAAATATTTCAAATTATTATTACTTCCTGCATTATAAGAAGTGTTGGGGAAAGTTACTTTTAAGAGTAATATATGACCATATTGCTTTAGTTACTCCCTAAAAATGTAACTAATTGCATTAGTTCTCACCTGGGCTGGGCTTGTTTGTTTGTTTTATACAATAGTAATAATTGTCATAGTATTTTTTTATTATAGATATTTATCGATATATAATCACAGATGTTTTGACCAAATTGTGCAGACAAACAAGCACAGCAAACATGGAGTTTTTACTTTTAATCGCATTTTAACTCGCAATCACAATTTCATGAAAATGATAATCTTGCTAATAAAGAGTTTTTAAATGCAAGTTCTGATACTGTGCGGGAGTTTCTTGTTTGCAGATTGTCGACCGATCTTTTGTGGTCGTTTTTCCTACGCACCTATTATCTGCAGGTGTGCAATGGTTTTTTATTGATAAAAATGATCATAAAATCATAAAAATCCAATTAGACATTTTCCCCCAAATCGTGCAGCCCTACCATTGACTTTCATTGTAAGAAGAAAGGAAGCCAATACAGGTTTGGAATGACATGAGAGTGAGTTAGTAACCAGGTTTAACTATATTTAAAAGTGTAATAGTATGCGATCTCTCACCTCGAGTTCTTGAAATTCATCATCGTCATCATCTACATCATAGGACAGTGTCTGAATCTTGGCGTCTTCCATAGAGAGATCCAGAAGCCTGCTGTCAGAGAACAGAATCCCATCTTTAGTGACGGCTGTGGCAGACGAGGCAGGGGTCATGTCCTCAATGAAGGTGGTCTCACAGCAGTCCCCTCCCTCTCCCCATGCTCTCAACACGCTCTCGGGGTAGAGAATGAGGTTGGGCCTGTAGTAAGGGTCTATAGCCTGGGGAAGGGTGCTGGGGTTGAGCAACTGTGGGGGTCCTCTACCATCCGGTGTCCCATTTTTGTCCTTGGACACCACATGGCCCTGGTACTGTGGAGCAGAATAGACCGACACCAGTCCTTCCTTAGTCTCCACCATTAAGTTGTGGGTATTGATCAAACCATTACGTTTGCAACATTCATGTCCCAAGTCAGTGCTCCCTGCTAATGGGTTATTCCCTTGAGTAAGATGGTCTTTCTCATCTGCCATTCCTGTTTCTAGTCGTGTTCGGAGCCCTTTCTCCATGCTGGTCTGTTGGTGTGGAGGAAGGCTTGCCTCATGAATGGCTTTGTGGAGGCATGAGGTTCAAGAGTCACTCCCCTTCTTCCTGCAAGAATACACATCACCGACGGTTATAAAAACTGTGATGGAAGAATTTGAGGTCACACACATCAACTAATGTCAGTGAAAGAAATATATTGGTGAATTGCTGTACCTCCCAAAACCTGTCAAGAGCATGCCCGGATCATATTTCACCCCAGAAACAAGAGATAGAAAATTGTAATTATATTTTGCTCAAAGAAAATTAAGTCTATTTCTATCATGACAACTCTCTGAAGATATTTAGCATGGTAATTGGTTATGACAATGTTAATGTATTTGGTCTATAAAAACACAGATACGCTGCTGTGAGCATGAAAAACATACTGCTGCTGCACAAATAGCTTGTATAAAATAACCCCTGGCAGATACAGGTGGAGGAGGGTTTCAGAGGAACTCTGGAGCGCACTGGAAACTGCTATAGTAAACGATAGCCAGCTATTTGAATGTTGAGCGGCAGGCTTATTGGCTGCAGATGCAAAAGGAACCAATCAGCTTGTGCCATGTAGTAAACGATGTAAATGGCATCCGGTTGCGTTAATGACCCATCCGCCTAGAGTTTCATGCCAGAACTTGGTATTCATACAGGGCAATTAGTTTAGCCATTTTTTTCATGTACCTCCCCAATTTTCATAATTACATTTTAAATTCTGTACCATAAAAAAATATTTCTAAGGACTGTCATATGTTTAAAAAAAAATAAAATGAATAATTCATAAATTTAAAAAAAGTACTACAACAACAATCTAATGAGAATCCACACTGACTATTAACTGGCATTACAAAAAGTATACAGTACGATATATAAAAACACACAAAAAATGTAAAAATGTGCTTAACTATTATAAAAAAGGTTTAATGAGATTAATGTTTTTTTAAAGGTCCTAAAATCAGGCTTAATTTTATTTATGCAATTTGAATCTGACAAAAAAAAAAATTCAAATTAATAGAAAAACTGTAATAACTTTCTATAATAAACATATTTTTTTCAAAACAAATTTCTGATGTTCTCAGACTGTCAGAGATTAGTATAGTCTTCATACCAACTTAGTTTGTTTTTTCCTCTGAACTCTAAAAGACCATTGTGTTGTTGTTTCTCAATCATGTGAATGTTGGTTGCTCTAATAAAATGCATGTCTAGGCCATCAATTTGCAGAGCTCTGCACCACCGTGTTATCTAAAACCCTACAGCCAGGTTGCCGAATACACAAACTTTCTTTTCTGCTAAGTTCAGCAGTGTGCCGAATAACAGCAGTGTCCGTTGCTGGGGGCACTAATGGGTGTGCAGCATCTTAATCTGATTTCGAGTCTACTGCCATGAGGATTTTTACACTGTTTTAGATCCGCTAAACAGCACTGGATACCCTCCAAGGAAACATACATCAGCTTAACAGGGCTAGTGTGAAAACATCAATACCACATTAAAGACTCCAGGAATTAAACATTAAACACTAGCGATAGACCGATATTTCAGCCAGGCCATGTAATCGTACAATATTTACCGGTTTTCAGACAGAATTGTTTATATCCCCAAATTCTACTGACAGCTTTGTCAATTGATAATAAACATTTTTTGTTTCTGTTTTAGTGAGGTTTGAGTAAATGTTGCATAGATAAGCTTTCAGTTCAGCAAGTTTGTGTACGACTCATTTGCTAATACTTTGTCTTCTGTATATTATATAAGCCTCAATGTTTTCTAGGGTTGTAAATCAATTCCAAAAACAATTGATTGCTGATTGATTTGTTGGGTAATGAATATATTCCTCCAATCTTTAAAAAAACTATAGAATTGAAAACAACAGTCGGTTACGCGTTTGATATACTGTCTGAAAAGAAATAACAAGACATGGAAAGACGACTCGTTTCGTTTTTTTGTTTGTTTGTTTTTTGTTTCATTTAGTTTAACAAACAGAACATGAGATTTTGGCTCGATTTCTCATTTTTTGTTTGTGGTTTACAAATCGGTTTATGGCTTCGATATTTCATTCACACATGTGGGTGGCGCTGAAACGCCCCTTTCATCTGATTGGTCAAATGCTCTGTCTTCAGTACAGCCTTAAACAGTTAGTTCACCAAAAAATGCCACCCTCATGTTGTTCCAAACCGTAAGACTTTCAATTATCTTCGGAACACACATGAAAATCTTTTTGATTAAATCTGAGAGCTTTCTGTCCCTCCATTGACAGTCTACGCAACTACCGCTTTCAAGCCCCAGAAAGGTAGTAAAGACATCATTAAAGTAATCCATGTGACAGTGGTTTAACCTTAGTTTTGAAGCGACGTGATTGCTTTGTTGGTGCAAAAAAGCAACACCAAAAAGTATCACAATTTACCACTTTATTTACAAAAAAATAACAAAATATGCGTGTCGTGTTGACGAGAGAGCAGATGTTGTTGCACGTTGGAGATTAATATTTTGTAAATAAAGTGGTAAATTATTGGGGGGGTTTTCGCCCAAACAAAGCACTCGCGTCACTTCATAAAATTGAGGTTACATGGATGAGGTCATATGGATTACTTTAATGATGTCTTTACTAACTTTCCGAGGCTTGAAAGTGGTAGCTGTCAATGGTCAGAAAAAGGGTCAGAAAACTCTCAGATTTCATCAAAAAGATCTTGATTTTGGGTGAACTATCCCTTTAAAACTGTCAGGCACATAATTAGTGCTGCTGCCTCTAATGTACTGACACAGAGTTTGGTGTATTAATATCGATATTAAAGAGCAACGTAAGATTTTCGTACATTTTCGATTCCGATTTTTCCTTGAGTTTGACCTGCCGATACCGATTTTAGCCGATTCCGATTTTATTTTTTCACAGCACACACAAATATTTATTTTCTATCTTCTCTTTAATAGAACATTTTGCATAGAACATTTTTTGAACAGATAATCGCTATAAAATAGAACTATATAAATGACTCCTAGTGTGGGAAATTCACACACATCTAAAGTGCAGTGTTATGGAAGAACCATTTCCTTTTCACATCCAATATCCAATGAATTTTTTTATATATATATTTAGCAAACTAAACTTCTGTATGAAAACAGGTAATGGCAATAAAATAATATATAAATAACAAATAAAAATTAAATAAATATAGCCTTGCAGTATAAAGATATTTCTCTCTCACACACACACACACAGGCCTATTGCAATCACTTGTTGTATATCAATTAGGGCTGGGCGATAAAACGATAACGATAATTATCGCGATATAATTTTCCTCGATAAAACGATATCAAGAGGTCGATAAATGTTCGATAATGTGTATGCGTCAAAAGCGGAACGAAACTCATTTGAACCGCGCGCCACACGGACCATTTATCCGCTCGGCTCAAAGTCCAAACGGGAGCTCACTAGAGCACATGCGCGTTTACTCTGATTGTCTCGCTCACGACTCGATCCAGTGAGAAGCGCTTGAATTCAGCGAAGAACACAAATGTCAAGTTCAAACCAGTTTAAAGGTAGATGAAACAGCGCTGACAAACAGGAGAAACACTGTGCGGAACGATACAGTCAGAATCTGAATTGATACTGAATTCATTTAGCCTACCATGGATTTACTGTAACGTTAGCCTAGTAATATGAAATGTGAGATATACATATTGAATTGTATTATATTATTAATGTAGACAATGTATTAAATGACTAATGGAATTTAATTACACTATTTAATAATGTATTTAACTGTTAGGCTACTGTTTTTCATACAAATACCATAGAAACCATAAAGTTACATTTTGCCATGGTAGTGAGGTGCTAAGTTATAGGCTATGCCTGGTTTTATCTGTGGTTATCATGATCTAAATGCATGATACTGGATGACCAATGGTTAATTTGAATAAAACTCAAACAGTCAGAATATTACATTTTACCAAAATAAAAATGTGGTCGTTACATTTCTTTTTTTAAACAGATGTTACTGTTTTTGTTAATGAACATAAATTTAACATAGTAGTATTAGCTTGAGTTAGGATGCAGATTTACTGTCAACTCGCTGTCAAATAAGCGTTTCGAGACAAAACATGTAATTTGAATATTGCAAACTGTGCTGAAGAAATATTTTTCTATTCAGATGTTTATTTTGTTAAGGAAAAATGACAAATGTTTGCATGTTCTACCTCAGATTTGTGAAATGTTCACCTGTTTGGCAAGTGTTTGTCATGATATGTTCTGACAATAAAGAGTAGTTTAAAACCACAATTAACGCTCTGGTTTCTACAACTTTCACTTATAGGAGCAAAAATCTGCCTTTAAACTTAAAAGAAATAAAGATTTGATATTTAGCGTGATAATTATCGATATCGACTGATATAAAAAAAATTATCGTGATAAATTTTTTTGGCCATATCGCCCAGCCCTAATATCAATGGCAAGTTATATTTCTCAAACAGTTCTTCTCTCATCTGACACATGTCCAGCCAAGCTAAACAGGACAAGTGGAGCATATGCAGGGAAACGATTGGGAAATAATAAAAACAAGTTTAAATGAATAAATCTATAAATATTTTTGAGTCTTCATTTTCTTTCTGACATAGCCTAGCCTACTTCAGTTCTTGTTAAAACACACCAGACATGCAAATTCTTTCCATTTTGGGATATATTTTTGGCGCCGAAACCCGCGCTTCACTGTTGCTCACGCGACGCTCCTGCTCGACGCTCACGCGCTGCTCCGGCTCCCGGTTTGAATGCACTCATTGATTAACATGCACGCCAAACAAAAAAAAAACGCGCTGCACCTTGCAGTCTGAAACGGCTGTAATTCATGAGGTTTCCTACATGTGCGCATTCCGTGTGCACGTGTGATGCTGATGTTGCGCGATGTTAATCATGCGGCGCCCGAGTGCGTTTGACCGGCATAAAATCGGATTATGTCAGACTGACCGGCCGGTCGCCGATCATGGCCGATCACGTGAAAATCGGCCGATTCCGGTCACCAGCCGATCAATCGGTGCATCTCTAGTGCCCAGCAATTTATTTCTGCTTCAAATGTCATGTGTAGTTAACAGTAAGTGGTGGTTACTATTATAATCAGTTAAACTGGCGCTGTTGTACGGAATAACAGCACAGGGCCGTGATTATTCAGTACAACATCACTCACAATGCTTGTGTGATGTGCTTGATCATTATTATTATTAGCATGAAAAGTACGCCCACTTGTTGAAATAACATTTTTAAATCCATTTTTCTATAATAGGCTTTATGCACAGCTTCACTACTTCCTGAACTTCAGCCAGCCCTTTGTTTCCTGTCTGCCATTATTGGACAAACTGATTAATCCAGGTGTGCCTGATTATTGTTACTGAGGCCAGGCACACCTGGATTAATCAGTTTGTCCAATAATGGCAGACAGGAAACAAAAGGCTGGCTGAAGTTCAGGAAGTAGTGAAGCTGTGCATAAAGCCAATTGAACACTTGGTTCTCTACATAATTCACTTAGTGCTGTCAAAATTAACGCGCGTGCAATTAACTTTTTCAGTTTAACGTGTTAAAAATATTTAAAGCAATTAATGCAGCATCTGTTTTTTTCCCGTCATCTTTTTGCTAATGTTACAATATAAGATCACGCTCTTATTCATGCATTCTTATTGTCATGAAACACTAGACTCAGGTAGATCCAAAAGCAGCGTGAGTTTATTTACAGGGTAGTCAGACAGGCAATGGTCACAGACAGCAGACACAGCATAGGAGACAAGGCAATAATCAGGATCCGATAACCAGGCGGGATAAAGGAGGCAGGCGGCAGACGAGACGGAATCCAGGAAACAGACAAGGGGTCAATAGGCAGGCAGCAGACAATCAAGGAACAGGTTCAGCAAGGGTCGATGACACAGACAGGAACAGACTAGGCTTGGATAACAGACTAGGATAAAGATAACAGACTAGATAACAATGAAACAAGATCAGACTAGGAAACGCTCGGAATTGAACACGACAGTGACATTCAGTCATTCAAGGCTTCGCAATGGGTGATAGAGACAGTGAGGTATAAATGTGTGTGGAACTCGATGCAGGTGTGAGAGTGATCAATGGAAACATTTGTGCGTAATCAGTTCAGGGTGTGTGTGTAAACAGTCCAAGGAAAGGCAGTGCAGAAGGGGAGCGCCCTCTCGTGGCACTCGAGGGTAATCCAGCCGATCACCATCACATAACCCCCCCTTTAAGGACCGGCTTCCAAACACTCCAAAGACGATCCAGGCGGGGGGTAGAGCGAAGGCTATCCTGGGGGAGGGATGGAAGGCCAGGCCCGCAGAGCGTGGGCGGACCTGACTGGGCAGGTGGCCAGGGCGGAGCAGGATGAGGCGGAGGCCAAGGCGGAGCAGAATAAACCGAAGGCCACGGCGGAGCAGGAAGAGTCGTTGGCCAGGGCGGAGCGGGATAGACCGAAGACCACGGCGGAGCAAGAAGAGTCGTTGGCCAGGGTGGAGCAAGATGGACCGAAGGCCAGGGTGGAGCCCCCTCAGGCTTCCCTGGATGTGAAGACCTCTCGGGCAGCCACGGCAGAGAAGACCCCTCAGGAGACCATGGTGGCACGACCTTCATGGTCCTTTTGTGGAGCCTACTGCCCCCCCCCCGGAAAAAAATACTTGGGGGAACCTACGGGGACATAGGCTGGAACACGAACCGGTTCAGGAACTAACATTGGCTCAGGAACTGACAATGGCTCAGGAACTGCATGTTCGCCGGACAAGCGACGACCAGTCTCTTGTGCAGCGGGCGGGACCAGAAGTGCCGGCTCGACAGGACTGGTGTGAGGAGTAAGCTCGTCAGAACTGGCGTGAGGTGCAGGTTCGTTGAGGCAGACGTGAATCTCAAGTTCGTCATGGCTGACGTGAAGCTCTGGCTCGGCGAGGCTGACGTGAAGCTCAGGCTTGTCTAGGCAGACAAGAAGCTCTGGTTCGTCTAGGCTGATGTGAAGCTCAGGTTCGTCAGGGCTGACATGGAGCGCAGGCTCGGCAGGGCTGACGTGGAGAGCAGGCTCGGCAGAAAGGAACCCTGGAACGGCGACCTTTATGGACTTCCGTGTTGAGATCAATGGAGGATCAGCCATGCTAGAAACCAGTCCTGGGCAGCAATAGACCGATCCGGTGGCAGCTATGATGGTAGGTGTGACGTGAAGATTCTCCAGCTCGTCAAGCGTGACATGACTAGACCCTGGTTTGGCGAATACTGTGAAGTCGCGGGGCTCCTCGTCCACCTTACCCACAGTAAAAGCTGACCCACTCAGTTGCAGGGCAATGTCAATATACTACTCTAAAGTACCGTGAGGATCAGGGTCGGGCATCAATGACCGGAGCAGTTCAGATAACCCTCCGCAGAAAAAGATCATTAAACAGTTGGTGCTCATTAGCATGAAATGTGTCAGTTCAATAAACTCCTCGACATACCACTCAATCGATCGATCTCCCTGACGGAGTCGCATGATCTCAGCTTTCGTATCCGTGTTCGGCATCGCTGCGTGAGCTCGTCGTGATACCTGGCTGTCCGGATCACTTCCGAGGCGGCTGATACCAGAGGATTGTGAGACCTCACTTCTGTCGAACTTTACCGGGAGAGCTTGGCGTGGAATCGGGATCGATTCAGGGCTGACAACTGTGGAGACGGGTTGAGTCTGGGATGGTCACGGTGTAGAAACATGAAGACCGCGAACCATCTTGGCCTCGTCCAACGACGAGGTGAGTTGATCCAGTTGATCCTGGTGTACAGCGATCAGATCCGCATTGGCTGACTGGGAGGCATACAAGGCTGACATGCTGCTGGATCTGGTTATTAAGCGTGACACAAAAGAAAACGGCATGCAGAGCAGTACTGGCGCACATCTGTGAATCTCCTGTCTGTGTGACACACACACAACGCCCATTTTGTAGAGTATCCTCGAATGCAGAGTCTCAGATGAGTTCAATTAAGTCTTAAATGAACGCAGAGATGAAAATGAGATGCGTGTCAGATCCGTGTCATGTGCTGCAGGTCTGAAAGTGACAAAGCTGCTGTTTGTCATTAAGGATAATAAAAATTTTAGAAAAGAGAAAATCACTCACAACTCTTGACTGAATAACATTTGTAGCTTTAATAAGGATGAATCTATATTTAATTCATAATTTATGCAATGAAGACTGTGAAGTGTTTGAAAACTTAATTCAATTACTGTATATAGCCTACCTGTTAAACCTACCTGACCGACCTTGAAGCTGTTTACATGTTACATGGGTTAGAAACAACGAAAACAATATTTTTTTTGTGCATTTTGACAGGGCAAGTGAAAATCTTA
Organism: Tiaroga cobitis; assembly: GCA_030578255.1. Taxonomy (NCBI): domain Eukaryota; kingdom Metazoa; phylum Chordata; class Actinopteri; order Cypriniformes; family Leuciscidae; genus Tiaroga; species Tiaroga cobitis. The sequence goes on along the minus strand of CM060603.1, from coordinate 8,430,765 downwards.
ACTGGTCTGACTGGGCCAATAGAATAAAAAATGAGCCCTGATATATTGAAGGTCACAGATAAATGTGACATTTATAATGGGTTTATGTAAGATTTTTTTTAAGTTTAATTAAATTAAAAGTTGTATTTTTTAAAGTCTGATAAATGTTGAAATTGATAGCTTTTAATTATACTGTAATGATGAATGGCTACAATGGCTAAAATTGAGGGGGGGAAATCAATTTCATAGAGACTGGAGCGATATTGGTATCGGTGACATGGGCTTCTTTCATAAAAAGATGCCTTTAAACAAATATTTAAAATATAGGATACTGTATTTATGTTGTTTCTACATTATTTGGAGATTAAATGTGAAATTATTAAAACTTTGATGTTAGGTGCGATTCATCACGATTAATTACAGAAAAATGTGTGATTATTACTTATTTTTTTAATCGATTGACAGCGATTCACTAGGCTTTACGTTTTCAATAATACAGTTTGTTTGGATTTGAACTCTTATTCTTTCTAAAACACTTACAGCAATTACATTTTATTTCATAACTAACAAAATCATGTTATAAGACCAAAACATGAATCCTAAGCAAATGCATATTTTCGGAAAGGGTCTGAACATTCAAAGCAAACAAAACAGCTCTGCGTTCGGGATCCGTTCACGAAGACCAATTCGACTGAGACACAAAACAATTATTAGATGACTTGTAAATATGTCATATAACCAACATAACTGACCACATACATGCAAGTTTAATTATTTAATGATCCTCCACTATCTCTTATTATGATTATTTAACTAGCAGATGAAAATATGTCTCTGCTACAGTCATAATCAATCAACCTGCGCATCAAGTGATCTCTGGTTAAAATGCACCAGTGCAAGAATGAAGACAAACAACAGACTTGAGAAAGGTTTCTGTTGCCAGGCTTCAGAAAGCCTGTGATTCACTGATGTCATCTTGGTGCAATCATTCATTTGCTGTACAAGTTCGTGATCTGACTGGTAACTTACCTTCCAAGGTGAGCTGGTGTAGCAGTCAGTAAATGTTCATCTGAACGACGAATAATATCTGGTCTCGTGTCATATATCCTTTCACAATGTTATTTTTTGGAGCCGAGTGATAAATAAAAGTCCAACGTGTCCAGTTTTGTACCCGCTTCGAGAAGTCATCTATCAAGAATGTGAGGAGGATGGACAAATCACCAGTAAAAACCTTTCATGCGGACTCGATGTCGATTATACTGCATCTTGCCAGCCGTTTTAATACGACTGCGGAAAGACTAGTTAAAAAGCGAAACGACACGTTGAGACTGTTGATTTTCCAGCACTCTATGCACTTGCTTTCTCCTCATCTGCAGTCTTTATATGGATGAGCTCGAGTTCCCCTGGGTCCTAAAGATCGCACTGACAGGAGTCAGTGCAGAGACACCATTTGTTTTCATCATAAATAGCCTATTTATTTGTTTATTTATTTATTTATTTATTTATTAATTTTTAACTGATTTTAACATTTATATGATATGGTTATATAATAAACATAGTGACAGCTAAAGTGTGTTGTTATGGCCAGCAGTTGAGTGACTATATTCACAATGCAGCAAGTCTTTAAACTTTTGGTAACACTTTATTTTACAGTGTCCTTGTTACATATCTTACCACAGTAATAACAGTAAATTACGCATAATTACATGCAACTAACCCTCAACCAAACCTTAATCCTAACCTATCCCTATAGTAAGTGCATGTAGTTAATTATTATTACTCAGTACTTAATTGTATAATTACACTGTAACAATGACACCTTAAAATAAAGCCGTTTTATTAAAGTCCCCCTGAAATCAAGATGGAAGTTTTTTGGCTTTTAGTATGAATATGTTTGTCTTATTGTTATCTATAAGCTAGTGAGCTCCAAAACAATGACAAAATTTACATTTAGAAAATTTAAGCATTCAAAACTTCTGCCAAGGTGGAGCAACGGCTTTGATGACATCACTCTGCACCTCAGCTTCTTATTATATTTTCTGTCCAGGCTGGGCCAAGATGACGGCGAGGTAGGAGGTCTTTCTGAAGTGTCGTCCGGAAAGTTTTAGGTTGGATGATATTACAACCAACATAGTGTACATATTTTATATGAATGAACAAATACATGAGATTGGTGATTAATCTCTCACTTTGAAGCGAATTTATGGGCAGAAGAAAACATAAACAAGCTCCAGTTGCTACCGTGTCAGTGCCTGCACGTGAGTCAAAGATGGATCATGTTCAAAGTGCATGTAACGTTACCCTGGAAGCTACCTTTTCATCAGAGAACAAAAACGAATCGAAGATGGAAGAGACAACGAACAAATGGTTTGACACTCAACCCAAACTTTGTGATCTCCTTGCTACTCCTCTTCCTGACACCCCCATTAAGCCAAGTTTGAAAAAGTCTAAGCGCGATGTAAAGACTCAAGGGCGGATCTAATCCATGGGGAATTTGCATATCATAATTAATAATTGGTAATTAATAATTATTCATACATGTTTGGATTAGATCAGTCTTACATGTTAATAAATCTCCCGATAAGGGAGGATCTGTCATTTTACCTGTATGCATGCATGTGAATCCTTGAAATTAACCACAAGTTGATTGCAATTAATTACACGGACCACGTTTCACAAAACAGGTAAAATGAATTAGCTCAATTGTCAGGATAATATTTGTGGGGTCCACAATATCATCTTACTTTATAGGATTTCAGGAAACGCAATTCTCTGGCCAGAAGAATTGGGTTTCCCGCCCTATAAACACATACTCTTTAAGGTATATTTAATTTTAGTAAGCTTGTAGCATAAGATCTTTGGCACTTAAGGGATTTGAAACTGAGCAAAGAGACAGTACATCAATCAAATGAATATATAATTAATTTAATAGAGGCATGACTACTTATGTATTTACTACGGTTACACAGGATATATATGTATTTACAAACACATAGACATCAATGAACAATACAATAAGACATCAATGAACGAGAAATGCGTAAAGTTTGGACAATGGATAACTTACATGCGTGAGCGAGTAAGAGAGAGGGAGAGAGAGAGAACATTGGCAGAATTCCTCCTAAGACATTCACCTCTCCGATTACAACACGAAACATCATCTTAAAGCTTCTTAGAAGCTCTATAAAGAGATTATACTTGCACAAGTTATGTTATGGTCTCTCTGTGCCGAGGCATTCCTGTACAGCCCTGTCTGGCCGCGTGAGCTGAGTCCTTTGTGTGTGAGGAAGCGTCACGTGGGCTGCTTGGCGCGCGTGTTGAACGGAGGTTCAAAGTCTTTAGGGTAACATTACCAAAGGGAAATAGTTCGGCTAAGTTCGTTTCACTTCGTGGAAGTGAACTGAGTCAACTACGGAAAACAAAACTTTGACTAACAAAAAAGAAATAAAGATCTCTACGGGGAAATCACGCGGAGTTAACGTTACATCTTTGCATGGCTGGTGAAGAAGCGCGTGCGTCGCTCGGTCCGGCGCGTCACGCGATCACGTGCGCGTGTTTCTCCTTCAAAGCGAGCGCACGCTCGTTTAAAGGTCCCTTGTAGATGGATTTAACCACGGAGACTTATCTAAAACTGAAAAACACAAACGAAACTAGAAACAAATAAAAAGAAAGGCGAAGAGCTCGCCCGGAGGCGAGACGTAACATTATGACACGAGGACCAGAGTAAGAGAGAGACTTAAGCCTGCGGTTTGTCCTTTTGAAGACCTGACGTTTCCGCCTGCTTTTGGAAGAGGGTCCAATCAGGAGCTGTCCCTTTGGAGGGAGATTTTATGACCCTTTGTGTTATAACCAGGCATTTAAATCTCTAGTTTCATTGGGTGTTTAAGAGAAGAATCTTTACAATTCTTATAATACTAATGTGTCACAAAGTTTAGCAAAATGTAATGTCAATTAACAAATGGGGAACGAAGATGGGAGTTTATCGAGACCAAACTTGCCACAAATGGATTTGGTTAAACCTTAGTTGGCAAAGTTTAAAAACATTATCCCATTAGAGTTGTCGAGAAACATAGACCAAACCACAGAAAGGCCATTCATGAAATAGGGAACTTAGATACATTGTTCATACAATTCTCAAGTGGATATATAATAATATATATATATATATATGAATACAGGATTCATTTCTCCTCCTTGGTTAGAATTCAGAGAGAGCCACAGTTCTGTGAACATTCCTTTGGGTCGTAAACGCTGTTATCTAAGAACACCAGTGATGTTAGTTTTGGTCTCTTTTCACTCCAAAGATGGAAAACATAGTAAACTATATTTTACTGGATATTACGGTACGTATTCTGATTGATCACACCGAAAGCATTCTGGAGGTGTCCAGAACTGTGTGTACCAGTTATGGGAATAGACAGTTATATTTAAAATGCATAATGAAGGTATTTATAATTCACTTTAAGCTACGATAAAATCATAGTCATTCCAATGTGACATGGGCAAATGGACACACATAAAAACACATCGAATATATCTGGTTAAATGTCTTTTAAAAAGAGAAGATTCTTTCTCTTGAGCATCAAATTCCAAGTCAGTCATAAAAATGTCTCGTAACTGGACACCACGCTCTGTCCTGAGCAGGCTTCACTTGTGGGGGATGCGTGTGTGGGTGTGGGTGTGTGTGTGTGTGTGTGTAAATTAACATTCCAGGCTTTTTGGGTCTTTAGCAGGATGTATTTAGTTATTCAGATTCACCCTTTTAGCCCAGTCCTTACAGTGAGCACAGTGAGAACTATGACACGTCTGCTGAAATTTTGGCGGCTATTCGCGATTTTCGCGATGAGATGTTCCAAAAAATTTCAACAATCGACAAGACAACCGCCGTTACTGCAACGCAGATTGAAAGTTTGTCTTCGACCGTACATCAGCTTGTTACTGAGGTGACTAGTCACAAGGAGGCGTTGAAAGTCGTGTCTGCTGAGATCCAGAATCTTAAACAGGTGAACACAGGAAAAAGATGGAGAGGATAGCCGGCGTGTTGCAATTAATATCCTTGGAATCAGTGAGAGGATGGAGGATGCAGTGGATATCCCCCATCGTCTCGGCCCGCGAAGAAATGATGGTGCACACAGATCTATAATTATCCTGTTTGCTCTTCGTCGTTACAGGGATGCTGTCTGGCAAGGTGCCAGAGGTTGCAAGTTCCTCCGCGACAACAAGCTGCGACTCACTGAGGCCTTATCCCCAGAGGACAGGGTGGCAAGAGAAAAACTTTGGCCCTTGGTAAAGAAAGCCCGAGACGAAGGGAAAAAGGCCTCTTTCCGTGGATCGTTTGCTCTAATTGACGGGAAGAGATTTGATTTCGCCAATGTGAAGTAGTTTGCATTGCATTCTTCCGTTCTTTTTGGGTTGAGGTGGTGTTAAGCTATTGTATTTTAGCTGAATACCCTGGTAAATGAATGCCTCATATGTTTGGTCAAAGACTGATTTATTAATGTTCCAAGCTTAATACTCATTTCTAAACTTGACTATTGTCTTGTTTTGATGTTCGTTAGCATTGATTAACATGTTTGCACAGTTTGCCAGTTCATTTGCCATTTTATATTTTATTTTTCCCCGGGGTGGGGGACTCATATTTAAGAAGTGATTATTATCTAAGTTAAAGATAAGTCATTTTGTTTGTTCTATGACCTCAGTTGTATATCATTCCTTCCTTTAAGGTAAGGTTTCCGTACAGTTTCTTCAGTCGTTGGTAGTACATACTTTCTTTTTCTTTCTTTTTTCTTTTTTTTTCCCTACGTTATGGATTTCAAGTTCAGTTCATTTTCTATTATGTAATTAAATGTAAGAGGAATGCGTGATGTGGTAAAGAGGAAAGCTTTTTTTTTTATTTTGTAAAAGCTGCGAAACTGATTTAATTTTTCTTCAGGAAACGCACTCTTGTGAGTTGGATGTTAAATTCTGGAAGAATCAATGGGGAAATTGTATTTATTATAGTCATGGTTCTAATCACTCAGCTGGGGTTTCAATTCTTCTGCACAAATTTAAGGGACAAATTCTGGAGGTAATGACTTCAAGTGAAGGTAGATGGATTATTATGACGTTAAAGCAAGATAATTCAACTTTTATTATTTGCAAAACTCCCTCTCTGCTAACAAAATATTATTTTCTCAAATTACTTGTAAATTGACAGAATTGCTGAATAAATACCCGGGCTCCATTCTAATTTTAGGCGGTGATTTTAATGAATGTTTAGATAACACACTGGACAGATTTCCTCCTAGAAGCAATTAAGGTCTCAATATTAATCATAATTCTAATAATATTTTATCAATATGTTCTTCTCTCTCCCTAACAGATCCTTGGCGTTTTTTTTCATCCTGACACACAGGACTTTACTTGGTCAAATGGTAAAATGTCTTTAAAATCTAGAATTGATTTCTTTTTAGTTTCATCTTCAGCCCTGCAATTTGTTAAAAGTGTATCTCATTCGTACGCTCCCCTTTCTGATCACAAACAAATCATCTTAAAATTAGGCTGTAATGATGACAGTCGGAAGTTACGTGGTTATTGGAAATTTAATAACTGTCTTTTAAATGATAATATCTTCAATGACAATATAAACAAATTAACTAACCATATGTTTTCTGATAAAATTCATAATGAGTACAGAGCCAATTGGGATTTTTTTTAATACAGAGCTAGACAAAAAAAGAAGTAAAGATTTAAAAACATCAAAAAATATATAAATAACTGAACAAATGGAAAGAGTAAATTCTTTATTGATAGGTAATCTATCTCAGGAAGAGGAGTTAGAATTAAAACAATTACATCTACAAATTAATCAAGCATATCTAGATATTGCCAAAGGTGCCTTTGTTAGGTCCAGGGCTAAATGGCTGGAAGAAGGAGAAGTAAATTCTAGTTATTTTTTCGCTTTAGAGAAGAGGAACTGCAAACGAAATTCTTTGACTGTCCTTAATATTAATGGTGTCAACTGCACAGATCCTAATTTGATATCTAATTCTGTCACAGACTTCTACAAAAACATTTACACATCTGTGTTTGATAGTCACAATTGCAACAATTTTATTAAGAAAGTTCAAGCTCATGTTCCAGTTATTGATATTGACTTTAAAGCCGTCTGTGATTCTGATTTGACTATTGAGGAGATTCGAATAGCGCTTCACTCAATGAAGAAAGGAAAATCTCCAGGCAATGATGGATTAACTGTTGAGTTTTATATTCATTTTTGGGAGTTAATCAAACAACCATTGCTTTGTATGTATAAAGAATGTATTGATTCAAAAGAAATGACAGCTTCAATGAAACAAGGCATTATCTCCCTTGTTCCCAAACCAAGCAAGGACACTCTTTTAATAGATAATTGGCGTCCAATTACGCTCCTAACTATCGATTATGAAATTTTAGCCTTGGTTTTTGCTAATAGATTAAAGGTCAATCTTAATCAGTTGGTTGCAGAGACACAATCAGGTTTTATAAAAGATAGGCATATCAGTAACAACATAAGACTTATTTTAGATCTTTTGGACTATACGGATTTTATACATTCTAAAGCCATCTTTTCCTAGACTTTTATAAAGCTTTTGACACCCTGGAGCATGAATTTCTTTTGCAGACTCTCAAGTTATTTGGTTTTGGTGACTTTTTTGTAAATATTATTGAAATGTTTTATAAAGACATTAGCAGCTCTGTCTTAATTAGTTTGAATACTTCTAAGAGATTTTTCATTACCCGTGGTGTCAGACAGGGCTGTCCTATTTCCCCCTTTTTGTTTATTTTAGTTACAGAACTTTTATCATTAAGTATTATCCATGAACAAAGCTTGGAAGGTATATCCATCTTTGATAGAGAAATTAAAATCTCCCAGTTGGCTGATGACACAACTCTCTTTTTAAAAGATAAGAGTCAATTAACCAAGGCTATAAATGTAATTGAGCAGTTTTCATGTGCTTCTGGATTGAAACTGAATATGTCCAAGTGTGAGATAATGACGCTCTATAAAAGTGACGATTCTTCAATCGATGGTATCTCTGTTAAGGAGACTGTAAAGTATCTTGGTATTTATTTAACAAAAAATTTAACAGCTCGACAACAGCTACATTTTTCTGGACGGGTCAAGAAAACCAAAACCATCTTTAATCTTTGGCTCCAAAGAGACCTTTCCCTTTATGGGAGGGTTCTTTTGTCCAAAGCAGAAGGATTATCTCGTTTTGTATATCCTTCTCTTTCTCTTTTTGTCAATGACTCTACCGCTAAAGGAATTAACAAAAAATTTCTTGACTTCATATGGAAAAACAAACCTCATAAGCTAAAAAAAACAGTCCTTTCAAATTGTCGAAAAAAAGGTGGACTTGAAGTGTTAGATTTTAGTGATACAGTGAACACCTTTAGGATAAATTGGATCAAAAAATGCTTAACAAATCCTAATTCTATATGGTTTTTTATCCCGAATCATATCTTTACCAAAATTGGTGGCCTCCCCTTTATATTGAAATGTAACTACTTGCCGAACAGATTGCCAGTTGCACTTTCTAAATTTCATCAGCAGGCCCTTCTTGCTTGTTATGCTACACCCACAATTTTTCACCTCATAAAACCTTTCTATGGAACAACTTTAATATAAGGATTAGGAATAAATCTGTTTTTCTCTCTACATGGTTTAACAGAAATATAATTGGTATTCTCTCAATTTTTGATAAATCTGGTAATTTCTTATCTTATGAAGAATTTATGTCTGTTCATAATTTCCCTTTACCATTTAAAGAATATAATGCTGTGCTTATAGCAATTCCTTCTGGTCTAAGTCATCTTGTTAAATGTCATCTAACCTTTAGTAAGAGTGTCACCAAAGAACCTGATTTGATCTTAGATGGAATAAATATACTCAGTAAGAAATGTAATAATAAGCATATTCGACATATTTTTCAGAGTAAAAAATATAATGTTGCTAAAGGCAAATTTTATTGGGCCTCTTTTATTGAATGTAGGAAGCCTGGTTGTTACCTCATAAGTATTGTTTTTCAAATAAGATTAAGGAAGTTCATTTCAAGATCTTACATAAAATATACCCAGTGTATGATACTGTTGCGAAATATATGGATGTTGGCAGTTCTTGCTCATTTTGTGGGAATAAGGATGAAACGCAAAACTTCTGGAATAGGTTATATCTTCATATAGGCAAGCACCTTGATTCTTCCAAATCCTTTCAATTAAGGATATAATTTGTTACTATAAAGAAGATAAAGCTACTACTTCAATTAGTTACATTGTTAATTTTTTTATTTTGTTTGGAAAAAAATTTATTCACAAGCAAAAATTCTCTAAATCGCAGCCTACTTTTCCACATTTCTTAATCGAAATTGATACATCTCTGAAGTCTCTAAGGTTGATTAAAAACAAGAAAAGTGACAGATTCTTTAAATATTATGATGATATTTTTAATAATACCACTGATCCATAATGTTTCCTCTGTGTATGTCTTTTATTTTATTTATTTATTTTATTTATTATTATTTTTATTTATTTTGATATATGTGAAGCTTTATATATACTTGATATAATTTGATTCATGTAGAAGTTCTATGTGTTCTGTGCTTTATACCTGCTTGTTATCTGATAAATATTCAAAAAAAAAAAAAAAATATATATATATATATATATATTCTGTCCAATCAAATGCTCTCTAGAATCTGAAGCCCCTCCCTCTACATTATAAATAGACGCTGAAGCTGCGGCTAAAATCTGATATTTTTGTCACACATTTACTATTTTCTGCATGGTGAATGGCACATAGTGCACTACAGGGGATAGGGAACGATTCGGAAAGTGTAAATATGTTTTCCATGAAGTGTGGTTTCACGTGTCATGTGAACCGCCGCTGCGCCACACAGTCTGCTCCGGTCCAGAGACAAGATACACAGAGCAGATCATGATCGAGTCGGCGCAGACCACAAAACGTATCGGACCCATTTAAATTCTTCCCAGGATGCTGTATTTTAAAGCAATATGGGGGAGATTAGGAAGAAACTGCTCTGGCCGAGCTGTGATTTAAATGAAACGCCATTGGCTATTTTTTTTTTTTAAAAAGGGAGGAGCTGTTCCATATGTCCCGCCCTGTCTTCCTGTTTCAGTGGAAATTAAGGCTGCATCCGAAAACTTATAAATGCTGCCTTTGGAGGACTCCATGTTAGCCTCACCTCCTGTCTCCTGAGAGACCTTTTTGAAGGCAGCATAGATGTATCCTTCACTGCCTATTATATCCCACAATCCTGTGCTTTCCATTCGGTGACAGATGAGCTAGAAATAGAAAGATGGCGTCTAAAAGTTGCGGTTGCTGGTCAGTTTGTGTGTAAATGTTAGTTTTCACCAAAGCTCACTCTATTTTGCTGTATCTCACTAACCTTCAGTGGGCCTTCAGCATAAATGGTGAACAACAGCTGTTATTATTAAGAATGGGCATATCAATACTGCAGTATCGATGTATCGAGGCTCACAAGTTACTTACTTAAAGGTATCAATACTAAAAAAAACATTGATATTAAAATGATATTAATACAAAATGTGAGTTTCAGAGACACTCACTTCTGCATTAAACTGATATGAAACGATATTTGATACATGGTATTTTATTTTATTTTATTCATATTTATGTTATAATAAAGTAGGCTATTTTATTATTACAGTCCCCCTGTGGTGAAAATCATGTTGTTAATATGTCTATGTGGTGTTTTTAATGTGCTTTAAAGGTGCAGTGATATTTAGCTGAATCTAGTGGTGAGGTTGGGAATTGCAACCAACAGGAATTACGGTGGCCGACAGGAAGTCGTCGTCTGAGACAGCAGAGAGTAGCCAGTTAAGCAATAAGGTTTCTTTACCAAGATAAATTAAGAAATTATGTTTACTTTATTATTCAGTAAAACGATATGTTATTGTGATATTGTAGATAGAAATGGCTCATTCTAAGGTACACTGTAAAAAATTTCTTGTCAAATTAACAGTAACTTACTGGCAACAATTATCCAGTACTTGCTGTATTTCATTCAACAGTAAAATTACCGTAACACTAATGACAGTACTGTTAAGCATACTGTAAAATTAAATAACATTATTTTACTGTAATTTCTTACCATATTAAAGTACAGTATTACACTGTTAATTTTAAATAATACTGTATAGTATTATACAGTTATGAAATGTTATTGTATTTATTTTTATAGTGCTACTGTGTAACCTGTAGAATATGTAGAAAATCCGTAGAAATATTATTTTAACTGTTAATGGGAAATAGAAAAAAGAACAATTTAAGCTTTAACTGCACAAGGTTTATTGTGTATTTTCAAACACATTAGTACATTTACATATGTACATTTAAATACATTAATACAATTAAATACATGAATAATAATAATGTAATATAATACAATAAAAATCATGCATGACAATCATGAACAATCATGCATTTCAATTCATGCAAAAAATTATTATGAACAGGTAAAATAGAAAAGATTAAAGGGGCACTATCTGATCAATCTATTAGAAAGGGGGAAAACAGCTTAAACTAGTCTAAGATGGTCTACTGGTTTGAGATGGACTGTCTATCTGGTCAGACTGGTCTGTGGCTGAGTTTAAAGGGTTTTTGGCTCCTTTCTAACTAGAGGACCAGATTTGCAGGGCTGGAAGACATGTAAACTAGCTTTGACGAGTAAACCACCAATCCAGATGAGTATTACAAAATGACAAGTTATCCAGTGTCCTTTAAAAAAAACTAAACACAAAACAACCTCATCATGCACATGTGCCATGATGAAAAACTTGCATTACGGTATTAATAATCATTTATATGCAGACTTATTGTTCTAAAATTTGCAATAGGAAGGTCTCTATCCAAGCTTTTATGCAATTGAACCTTAAACTGTACAACAACGTTTATTGTGAATTTTCACAGAACAATTCTTAACAACTTGCAGATAGGCAATTATATGTTCAAAATTCCCAGATGGATAATAATCTGTTTAAAATGTTCTCAGTGGGTCAGTATTGGACCAAGGTATAGGCTAATAGTATATAGTAGTATATACTATAGTAGTTGGATAAATATAATAATTCAACTATATTAGATTTACAATTCATCGGTCGTCAAGATGGATAGGGGTCTTCTTAATATGCACAGCTCACACCTGTGGAAAAGCAGAACAGACAAGACAGTTAAAATACAGTAAAAATTTTTTTTTTTTTTTTTTGGCTAAACAGCATAAACAGACAAAATTATGTCTAAAGTGTAATTCACTTAATACTAACATCTTGTTTGTGTTTAAAATCAATTCATTTACGATCACGTGAAAACATCAATCTTGCTTGTGTGATACTATTTACATCTTATGACAAAAAAAGCTTGACAAATGACAAAAAAGCTTCTTTCCCTTCAAATGAGTACATGTCAGTTTACACATAGTTAAAAAAATAATTACGATATTATAGCAGACAATACTGTAAATGTCACACATAGCTTTGTATTTGGACAAAAATGCGGTCGATCGACTGTCACTGAGGTAACACTAATTCAAATGGCAGATCGCCAGGTCAGGATTTACACGAAAATAAGCGTGGAAAAATCAATAAGAGGAATCGAAACTTTAATTTTATAACAATAATCCGAATCCTAACCTTGGATATCCGATTTCAGGATACATTTATCGAAGTCAGTCCCAACCCTATAAAGTTATAAAATAATGAACGTGCAGGCGCTTCCACCGACTTAACGTGATAAATAACAAAATGATTAGATCATTTTGACCTTATAAGAGGCTATATATGATATATATGTTAATAAAATCACATTTAATCTAGTAACTTAATTAGGCTATCAACATTAAAGACATCTGCGTCTGACTTATACAGACGTTATAAAACATGCCGCGGCCAGTTCTTTCTAACGTAGGCCTACATCTATTAACGTAAATAACTGATATGGTTTGCTTAAAAATATAAAATTACTAACCAGATATATCATATGTAGCCTATGGCGAAAACGTTGCCGACAGCGACGCGTTGCACGGCCTGCACGCTCTCACAGAGGGAAGGGAACTGAAGAGTTCTTCATAAAATGGCAGCTTAATTGTGGTTATTTTTCGCGGTCATTTCCTACTAATGTATTTAAATTGACAGTCTATAACATGTCCCAAAATAGGCTACATTGAAGAGTATCATATTGTACACATCTTATAGTAAAATGTCTAGAATAGATTAAATTGAATATAGAAATTGTGGTCAGCTATTCTAAATAACTTTAAAGTTATTAGCAAGAATCCGTAATAGTTATTACTTACCAGATGAAGAGTTCCAGGTCGGCAGAAAAGACAGCGGCACCACTGACACGACAAACTCTTTCAAAATTCAAATGCGCTCTCATGCACACTGAATTAAGGCTGTTAATGGTCCCAGTGCTACATTTTTTTTTTTTTTTTTATGTAAGAATAACATTAGTAGGCTAACAATTTTACCCGTGGAACTGTGTGTGGTGTTTTTCGCGGTCAATTTGCACTGCTGTGTTTAGATTAACAGTAACTGATAATTTCCCAGAATGCATTGAAATTCTACAGTAGCATACTGTCAACTGCGTGCACAGTACAAAACTGTTGAAAAAACAAAATAATACTGTGAAAACAACTAAATCTACTGTACCTTACTGTACATAGATTATACAGTAAGAAACTGTTGAGAAAAACAGTATAATCCTGTGAAAACAACAGAAATCATTTACAGTGTAATAAAAATATAAGGTCTTTATACACCACTGAAAACATAGTTATGTATATTATATTGCATTTCTGTCTAAAGATCCTCCTAAATATTTCACAATGCACCTTTAAGACAAACCATGTGCAAATTCATAAGTCAACACCATTGCTGATTTTACAGTTTTACAAAGACAGTCTCAAAAACGCGCTTTGAAATCTCTGGTGTTTCTGACGTCACAAACTACCTTGTAACCAATCACGTCACGAGGAGGGCGGGCTTTAGCATATCATTAACTGCTGCAAAGCAGGGGAGTCTCAAGAGAAGCCAGGTTATTCTGGTATATTTTTCTGTTGATATGAAAAATCGGGTACATTTAGCAATATATATTACGATGTTATTATGAATTATTAGCCTTTCTCCACTGACATTCTGAGTTGTTCAAAGCGTTTCTGATGATTGTTAGAAAGCGGCTGCCTGACTCTGAGATGGCGAACGGGAACATAGTTTGTGTAACATTAGCAGCACATTATTAGCGGTTTGATAACATAGTCAAGCAAAAGGCTAATCATATTAATTACCGTTATGTGTCTGACGTTGTGGAGAGTGATACATAAATGCGTGTGTGAATGAACATTATTTTGAAAAAATCATATACCCATTAAAGAAATAATCAGTACCGGTATCGTTAAAATTGTAACAAAAAGTATCGGTATCTTATCGAATTTTAAAAAGTTTGGTATCACAGATCTCGGATTGAAAGGTATGTTGACCAATCAGAAGCCATGGGACCAGAAATGGAAAAAAATCCATTACACATTGAGATCAAAATATGTGCAAATCAAGGAATAAAAGGAATAAAAATAAAAGGTTAGAGGGATAATGTTATATAAAATATAGGTATGAAATCATATTAAATCATATGAAGTTGGAGTGGTTTTAAAAATTCTGTTTATAACAAAAGATTCATTTTCCCTTTAAATTTGTCCACTTCTTTTCTTTGTCGAGTTGTGTGCCTCAATCCTAAACGGCTGAGACAAATGAAAATGTAATTGTTTAATGCTTTCTACATCAATGGTTTGTGTATCTAGCACGTGTTTAAACAACATTAAATCTTAATGTCAAAAACTTAGTATAGTTTTAGTGTTTTTTGTTTTAGGGGTAGAGAATGAAAAGATACAGTATGTACTCCTGATTTCACATATTGGTTTTCTACTGATGCTCTCCTCATATGCCTTTGAAAAAAAATATATATTTTTTTTTTATAAAGCATAAATGGTCTAATATAGGTTATCTTTGCGAAGTTTAGTCTATTTCAATATAAAATCGTTAACTGCTTTAATTGACATGAAATAGATTGCTGCAAAACAGAACTGGTCTGTATTAGCAATAGAAATAGATTGTTTTTCTGAAGTGAGGGGTAATTGCTTGTGCAAAAATCACTGCACTGATGCTGGATGGGTTGCTCATAATCTTTTTCCAAATATTTTGTAGGGGCAATACAATTGTAATAAACACACGTCTTATAAATCACAACTAATGAAAATGATTTTGAAGGAAAGGACTGAACAGTTGATTCAGCATTTAGATCCCCTGTAGAAAATAGTTTTGCAAATTTGTTTAAAGCAAGTATTTAAAACCTTACTAAATTTGATATAAATACATAGCTGTACCTCCGAATTTTAGCACAATATTAAGCAAGATGGGTTTCAACTCTTGAGTCTCTGACAGTTAATAAAACTGAACAGATCTGCTGTAAAACTGCAAAACTTAATGCAATATTAAAACACATTGTAGGGGGAATCCCATTAAAACATGTCCAGATCACTGTTTAGGACTCTTTTTGGCATTGTGGCACTATTGAGCCCACTTCTTTTTATGTAAAATCAATAACTGTATAATATGTTGCTCTTTACATTCCAAAATTTCATTCTGAGTATAAAAAAAGCAAAACAAATTCAAAAATGTATATCAAACACTTTAGTTCTCTACTAATAAAGGTTTCTAAATGTTTCCAAAATAAGCTTGAGTGTACAGTTAAAAAACAGATGCAAAATAGTAATTTTTTTCTAGTGCACAAAATTCACAGGTATATGAAATATTAAGCTTACATCTTTCCAAAACATGCTTAGCAGGATACAATCTGTGAAGTATTTTGTAAGACACTTCCTTAATTTTGTTATTAACACACAATTTCCATGCTTTGACCCAAGATATATTCCCAAATAAAAAAGACCAAAAGAATCTTGCTGCAGGAAAAGACACAGAACAAAGAGCATTTCTTATATCCTTATTGCTGCAATTTTGTTTTAAAACATTAACATTATCATTGAAAACAACCACAAAGATCATCCATGTTGACTTTAGAGTAACATCACACTCTTTGGAATCGCATCAAGAACAATAGCAAACTCTCTTGGTTTAACTGGTAATTGAGATTTTAAATGCAGTATGATAACAAATATCCATTGGAATAACTAATTGTCTTAATAATATAATCCCTTCATTGAACCAAGTATGATAGCATAGTGATTTGTTTTATATTGCTTATACACCAATTTCCATGCTAGCAGGGCTTGTCTGTGAAAACTGGCCAATTTAACAGGAGTTTTGTCAACAGAAAAATTGCATTTCAACAAAAGGTCTATGCCTCCAAGAGTATTAAATATATCATTAGGAAATACGTTTCAAACACTTTCTCTATTCTTCAAAAACTCAATCAAAATTTTATTTTGAAGGTCTCATTAAGTGTAAGACCTCACCCCTTCCTCTTTGGTGTTACATATAAACTAATTTTTAAAAAATTGAGGCTTTTTTTCTCAATATAAAGTCATAAAGTATCTTATCTAAGTCCTTAATATGTTATATGTGACCCTGGACCAAAAGCAGTCTTATGTATCCATTTTTTAAAATTGAGATTTTTACATCATATAAATAACATAAATTTACATAAATAAGCTTTCCATTGATGTATGGTTTGTTAGGATAGGACAAT
This sequence comes from Tiaroga cobitis, assembly GCA_030578255.1. Lineage (NCBI taxonomy): Eukaryota > Metazoa > Chordata > Actinopteri > Cypriniformes > Leuciscidae > Tiaroga > Tiaroga cobitis. The sequence goes on along the minus strand of CM060603.1, from coordinate 8,414,030 downwards.
ATTTGGCCGAGATAAAACTATTTGAAATCGGGAATCTGAGGGTGCAAAAAAATCTAAACATTGAGAAAATCGCCTTTAAAGGGTTCCATTTCTGTTGGCGATTGAGCTGCATTCACTTACAAAAATTAAATTTTGATATATTTAAGGTAGGACGTTTACTAAATATCTTCATGGATCATGATCTTTACTTAATATCCTAATGATTTTTGGCATAAAAGAAAAATCGATAATTTTGACCCATACAGTGTTTTGTTGGCTATTGCCACAAATATACTTGTGCAACTTTAGACTGGTTTTGTGGTCCAGGGTCACATGTGACAATAGACTCTGCACAAACGCTGCTTAAGTATTTCCAGTAGAATCTCAGCCAGCAACTTCCTAAAGCTCTTTCCTAACGTATTGCAATCAAAAAATAATTATGCAAGTCTAGATAAGTATTTTTATAATATACAAATATATAACATGTCATTATAGCTATTGCTTCCTGAAAATTTAAATATTAACAGTGGAAGACGGTTTCACCAAACATTACTGTCTCGTTATGTGAAAGGGGCTATTACTCACCTTATTCTAGTAGAATATCTACTTAGTTTCAGCACAATGACCTTAATAAAAGCATGGGCAACGTATTGAAGAGTAAACACTAGTGACAGACTTCATTTATCCCCGTAGGTTTTATACCCTTGGCTATTCCTCAGTGCATTAAAACTCTTTGTGGATCTTCCTTGGCTCCTCCCACTCTTGGCTCCACCTGGGGCCATTGTCCTTACAGCTCCGCATTGGTCAGTTGTGGCTCTGCCTGCACCCTGGACTTCTGGTCTACACCCTCCACCCATTCGGCTCCACCAGGCTCTGCCTTCCCACCGGCTGCGCATCAGTCCTCTGGCGCCCTTATATAAAATGTAGTACTGACACTAAAACTCTGAAAACTTGAATTTTTTTCTCACACATTAATTTTTATTTTGGGTGAACTATACACAATAAATGTTGTCGCTATCCACGAAACATATTGTTGCATTTTAGTATCGCGATATATTGTGACACGATATTTTGTTACACCCCTACTCACTGGTCATGTGACACGAAAGTGAAACCATTTCAACAGACTCCATTTTGTTACAGGAAGATTGTGAACAACAATAGGAGAGAAAATGTGAATAATGTGAATCAGTTTGAGAACATCAGATCAGTTTAATCCTGCTGTCTAGAGATTGAAAGGATTTATGAACTGAATGAAGTTTGTGTCTGATGTTCTTCATTGTTGAGACAGAGGTAGGTTTGAACCAATTCATTTCTGGATTCATTCTCATGCATTGTATAAGGGGTCATGAACTGCATTGTTTTATGGTTTCATAATGTTTCCTGGGGTGCACTTATAATGTTAGTGTGATTTTTACATCAAAATTGTCATGTAGAAATAAAAGGCATTTTTCCTATCCGGATTTTAGCCTCGGATTTGAACGCTCTGTTTTAAGGGGCGTGTCTGCTGTGAGACCTCTGTGATTGACTAACATCTTTGCAGATGAAATGGCTAGTTTTACATGTGGAGCTCTCGAAAACTTTAAGCACGATTTTACTATTAAAGCTCTCAAGGTTAACTAATCGTGAAAAGTGTTGACAATAGCATTATATTTAGATCTATAGCATTAGATCGCATAAAAATGTTTCATTGGATGAGCCGATCACAGACATGTTGGGCCCTATTTTAACGGTCTAAGCACATGGTCTAAAGCGCACGGTGCAAGTGCACTCAGGGTGTGTCCGAATCCACTTTTGCTAGTTTAACGATGGGAAAAATGGTCGGCGTATCCGGTGCATGGTCTAAAATGATTGTCCCTATTCTCTTAAAGGGATAGTTCACCCAAAAATGAAAATTCTGTCAGTAATTACTCGCCCTCATGTTGTTCCAACACCGTAAGACTTTCGTTCATCTTCCGAACACAAATTAAGGTGTTTTTATTAAATCTGAGAGCTGTCTCACTCCTCCATAGGCTTCTATTGTAATTGAAACTTGCCAGCCCAGAAAGTTATTAAAGACTTCGTTAAAATTGTCCAAGTGGCTCAACCATAAGTTTATCAAGCGACGAGAATACTTATACAAAAACAACGACTTTGTTCAACTATTCATTTTCTTCTGTGTGGGCCTCTGACGTGAGTTCACCTAGTGTAACAGCGCAGCGCTTCTGGGTTGTACGTCATAAAGTAGGCTCACTATTGGCCAGCATCACACACATGACCAGCGTCGGCCAATAGTGAGCCTACGTTCTGAGGATTCTGACGCTCTGTTCTCAAATACATTTGCTATTTAAACAATGTGGTGCAGGACGTAAAAATGATAACTGCGTCGGGCTGCAGTGTGCCGGGTGCATGATAGGGCCCGTTGAATGCATGAATGCAGTGATCTCCTCATGCAACTCGATTTCTGCACACTAACGAATGCTTTCATCATAACTAACAGTGCAAACACAATGTAAATAAGAGATTTGTTTATTATAACGGAAGTTTTGGTGAGAGTCCAGAACTCAGTCACAGATAAACTTGCGCTGTTTGATTGACAGCTTATCCAGCGATTGTAAAGGGAGCGTTCTTTGATCGCTTTCTATATATAATTAGGGGCAAAAGTTGCAACAATGAAGTAGACGTTGACCTTCTTCTGCAGAGGCTGTCTTTCACCTATCTATGATGTCATAAATAGGCACATTCCAAAACTAGTTGTTCTCTGGGCTTGGATACAGTAAAAGCTGTTTTTGAATAAACAATGAAGTTTTCAGTTCTGAGCTTACAGGATATGTTTATAGTATGATGACCTTATATGTCAAAATTTGATTTCTCAGTGCATGACCCCTTTAATATTCAATTGCACGAGTAAATATCCTTTACAATGTATTTCAATGTCAGTCTGTTTTGATGTTTATATTCTGTAGTTAGTTTTTTGGCTGCTGGTTTTTTTATTTGTGTAGTCTTAAATAGAATTATACACTCAGGATTTCTTGATTAGCAGTTTCTTAAACCTTTGAACAGTGAGTTGAACTGACAAAAGCATCTTTGTTTGTTGTCTTTCATTCAGTAAAGGAATGATAGTTTCTGTTAATAATTTTAGTATTCTGTAGATTAGAGAAGAATTCACGATCATGCTGAAACTGATAAAGCACACTGAAGGCATGCATATTTTTATTGAATGTTTCATTTTGCATCTATAAAGTTGTAAATTGTTGTACATTTCAATTCTCTGTTTCAGTAGTAGTGCCTGTAAAATGAGTCTCTGAGAAGAGGGGGGAGGAGGAGGAGGAGAAGGATGTTCACACACACAAAGCAGCATCTCCAGAACCCAGCTGTGTGTCTATGAAGAGTGACGTATCCTGGATCCAGGACTCCTCTCATCTCCAGTCCAGTATGTGCAACACCTTCCAGCCCCTCGTTCACAGATGCTCTTCACAATAGTAGAGCTAAAGTCAGAGCTGCTGGGATGAAATAGCTCAAGACAAAATACCAACTGACCTGAGCAAGTATCAATTTCTCCTGTCCCCTTTCTCCTCTAGTGTTTCTGTTGACAAGGTCTCATACCAAAATCAGCTCTTGAGACACTGGGAAACTATTCACATCATTATCCTCTCTACTCTATCATCCTCCACCATCTCCCTCTTGTTCTTTTCTGTACCAGTTACAGCACTCACCCACAGCCAACCTCCCCCAGCACACTTTCCACTCTTCTCTTCCTTCTCTCCCCTCATGGATAACGGTGTCTCCAAAGTTCTCTGTGCCAGTCTTCCTACAACCTGTCCCTTAAAACCAATCGCTGTCCCACCTAGGCTACTACATGAGATCTCACCAACACTGTTATAGTCTACGGCTGTACGCACTGTGTGTACCATGAGAGCTGGCTCTAATTAATGGCGTTTCTATTTATTTTTTACATAGTTTTTCAAATGATTATTAATCTATCTGTGTATACTCATGACATAAATAAGAGAAAGTGAGAATAACAATGTACATTTGTGTGTTGTAAAGTCGAATGTGTGTATGTGAGTGCATGAAAATAAATCTGATTGGCTACTGTGGGGATATCATTTTAAAAGACACTGTAATTAAAATGAACCATTTGTGTTTTTCTCTTTTAAACAAGTTAGAAGATAAGTAATGTAAGTCAGCTGTCTAAATATTTAAACAGTCAGGGGTAATTCCCTGTATTGTCTTTAAAATATTTGTTTTAGTGGTCACCTCTAAGGCTGTGTAAGATCAAACACTTTTAAGGGCTGTCAGCACTTTTCAGGACTGCCCACTGAATGCCTATAAGATACCATGTAAAGTTCCCTTAGGCCCCGTTCACACTGCAGGCAAAAGTGGCCCAAATCTGATTTTTTTGGGGTCAAGTGACCAGGTCAGACTTCTTCAGAGGTAGTGTGAACATTCAAATCTAGCCCAGATCTGATTTTTTCAAATCCGATTTAGACCACATACATATGTGGTCCTGAATCAGACCCAGATCTGATTTTTTTCAATGCAGCCGCAGTGTGAACAATCAAGGCGGATTTGATGCGACTTTTACATCAATCTACGTCGACATTTGTCACAATTATGCACCGGCGAAGCCCTAGACACAACAGACACAGACAGTTAGGGCTGGGACGATTACCGCAATACCGCGGTCACGTAACTCCAACGTAACTTATCAAAAGATGGAGCAAATCCCTTTCGCGAGTTGGGGAGCACAATGTTCCATGACACATAGCATTACATTCGTATTAGAGATGCGCGGATGGGCTATTATTATTTCATCCGCAACGGAACCGCAGCACAAAACTCATCATCTGTCCGCACCAACGTTTTTTGATCAATTTTCGTTTTTTGAATTTTTTGATCAGGTTTAAGGTCTATGAGCGATGCAAGGCGCTGCTGCCGCGAGGCTAGAAAGCTCCTGGCTGTTCTAGGAAGGAGACTGCGCATGCAGCAAAGATATTTAAAGGCTAAAGTCCCTAGTATAGCCTATTGGCTATGTTGTATCCTCAGAATATCAGCAGTGAACTCCGTCTCCGATGGGCGCACGAGTTTCGGTTCATTTATGAGACGAGCTCTAGTTCACGCGCAAGAGATCGCACCGTCGCTTCCACATCGTCCTGATTATATGTCTGCTATATTTGTATAATTCCAGGCAATTAGTTAATGAAACAGTGATTAAAATTAAGATACAATTTATACAAAACGAAATTTAATTTAATGAAAGGCTTTCTACAAAACAAAACTTAATAAAGTGGTCAAAATCATGTCTGACCCATCTTATGATCCTATCATGGTGTTCACTTTTCATATAATCGACATAGATTAAATAAAAAATAAAATTATATTATGTTAACATAAATATGGAATATAATTTTTGTAATTAAGACATGTTGGAGAAGGTGTTCATCTTTCATTTCGTTCAACATCATAATGTATTCTCCTGAAAATGATGAATTCAATGCGAATGTATCTGAGAATATTCTTAAATAAGGAAATCTATTCAGTGATTGGTTCATGCCAAATTACAGCTTAATGAAAATTGGACTCTTTCAAATTGTGCTCGTTTGTTTTCGGATGTAGGTGAAAATATTTAACAAAGTCTGTCTAGAAAAAACGCCTTCTGGTGAGTGCGCGGAAGTCTGTCTCGGGGGGGTTCCATTCACAACCATTATGAAATAAATGCGAATATGCTTACTTCCTCCATAACCTCCCGAACTTTAGTGCAACCGCTTGCTGCGTCTGATGTCGTTATTGTTCTTTTGCGCATGCCGGTTAGTTTGAAACCTCAAACAGTTCACACTGCAATCAGATATAGGTCACATTTTAAAAGGTAATGTGAACAGCCAATCAAAAAATCGGATCTGAGCAAAAAATCAGAATTGAGCATTAGGACTTGCGGTGTGAACGTGGCCTTAGTCAGACTTGATGACTGAGGCTACCGACAGCTCACGTTCTCAATAAAGAATTAGTTTGGTTTTGGCGCTTTTTCCACACACGAAAAATGACATTAGAGATAGTTCATCTTTAAAACCAGCCTCAAAATTAGTAAACCCCCTCTAAAACAGCTTAACTTAGTTAAAAGATTTTAAAAAAAGCATAAAACTATAGAGTAGGGATGGAGAAATAAAGCCTCTTAAATCTTTGAAGCTTTCCTCTGATTGTTTCGGGCAAAAATTCAAAGCATAAAGAGTGTCAAAAACAGTGCCATCGTGTGGCAGGTAAAATTTACAGCAGGCATAAACCCAAGTGCGCAGCTCCATTGTTTTATCCAAATAAAAGCCTGACAGCGCTAAATGTGTTTAGTTTTCTGATCACATAAATCACATATTAAAGTCTGGCAATAAATTAAATGTAACAACAACAATTATTATAATACTATTTACCAACAAAGTTGTTTGATGTAAGTAAACTGCTCTATTTATTTTATTATTTTATAGTGTTTATATGGCAGAATAATATGATAATGTAATATAGGCTTATATATATAAAAAAATGCTAGTAAATGGACTTGAACTTCCATAAACCAGTAGTGGTCTGGGTTTATCTCTCTATTAGTGTTACTCGTTCTTAGTGCTGCATTTGATACTATTGACCACAACATTTCTTTAAATAGACTCGAAAATAATGTTGGCATAAGTGGAATTGCACTAGCATGATTTCCATTACACGAGAGTAGATGATAAAACTTCATGCTGATTTGTACTCGGCTTTCGCCAAGATAAACACAAATTAGGACGTAGCTTTACAGTAACCTATAATTCTCCATCCATTTACACTTCTTTCCATATGGTGATGTGAATCTCCTTCTGTCCGGCGTTAACGGCTGCAGTGTGCTTGGCGCGTCAGCACACACGACGGCTGCAACTATACAGTGTGGTCTCCCCAGTGGACCAGCACGACAACCGTCTGGATTGAGACGAGTAGGGGACATCTCTAGGGTCTTCAAGTGGGCACCTTCCGTCCTCAGTGTTTCGTCGACTAGCCCATGGTTTAAATCATACTTATCTGACCATTATCAGTTTGTAGCAGTAAATTAAGAGATGTCTTATCGATCACAAGTTCAGAATAGAGTGCCACAAGGCTCAGTACTAGGACCGTTGCTGTTCACTTGCTGTAATTCATAGACAGTTGTAAAAGTTTTTGGGGCAGACCTGACCTGTTGAAAAGAGATTGTATTCATCCCTCCTGGAATGGTGCTGCTCTTCTCTCTAGTAATATGGCACATATTCTTAGAGCTCAAATACGAATTGAGGCTAAGGTCAGGAAACAGACAGACTGGCTAAACCGACCGTCTGCTATACATGAGCCTCGTCTGAAAGGCAAAGGGGGAGGTGTTGCTGTATTTTAAATCTTCAGAATTTCTGAGAAGTCTTGATTTAAATATAATTCTTTTGAAGTGTTGGTGCTTAATGTAACACTATCTAGAGTAAATGATAAATCACGTTTGAGATTTGTGCTGGCTACTGTATACAGGCCACCAGGGCACCATACAGACTTTATCATATAATTTGCTGATTTTCTAGTACTGGCAGATAATGTCCTAATTGTTGGTGATTTTAATATACATGTAGAAAACGAAAAAGATGCATTGGGATTGGCATTTAAAGACATTCTGAACTCTATTGGAGTTAGACAACACGTGTCAGGGCCTAATCATTGTCGTAATCATACTCTAGATCTAATATTATCACATAGAATCAATGTTGATGCCGCTGAAATCTACAGCAAGGCGATGACATCTCAGATTATTATCTGGTCTTGTGTATACTCCATCTAGCCAAGGATGCAAAGCCGACTCCGGGTTAAAAATATGTTAGATCCATCACTTCTGCTATATTGTTAAAAGCGCTATATAAATGAAGGTTCAAACATTACGACACGCAAAGTGAAGCATCCACATGACTGGAAAGAATAGGCTCAATGAGAGATGCAGGAAGGAGTGAAGGAGCGCGACAAGAAGGACAGTTCTCTCTTCTCGTAGTGATCAGACTTGCGAGATCAAAGGCAGATATCTCGTGATTCACACTCATGCACGGTGTTGCTAACAATCTGGTTATAATTTAAGTTCTGTTGCTTTTATATGAAAATAAATGTGATGAACAAGACACCAAAAGTACTTGTTGTTTAATTCCATTTGAAAGACGTGTTTATCAATAATTTTTTCTTTAATACATGTTTTTATATATTTTTATAAATATGACAATAATCATATATCCCATAGAGAGATAGCACTCTCAGACAGATTAGGAATATTCACACATAATTTATACACATAAAAACATGATATCAGGTATAAAATATGAAATCAGATATGATATAAAAATGAAAATTAGCCCATGGTTTACTCACCCTTAAGTCATCCTAAGTGTATATGACATTCTTCTTTCAGACAAATTGCTTTAGGCCTAAGTCGGACGAATTCGTATGTTCGTTGGCCGGAAGCTAGTTATTTTACTTTATAAAGTTCTAAATAAGAATATTTGTCTAACACAAACTCATCGCTTCGCTTCAGAAGGCCTTTATCAACCCCCCGGAGCAGTGTGAAGCACTTTTATAATGTATAGATGCACTTTTATGGAATTCAAAACAGAAACATATGGAGGACCAGCTCTGCCATATTTAAAAATAAATACAGAAATAAATAAATGCTCAATAAATAAATAAGCATACAATTAACTGCCCCAAAAAATACAATAAACAAATAAATGTAGGTCGAAATTAAATTATACAGTGACACATAAATGTATATATCTCTTTTAATTAGCTTCTTTATTTATTCATCTTTGTAATAATTGCCTTATTTATTTATTGTCCGTTATAATCTTCAACTTTATTTATTAATTAGTAATTACAATTTTTTTTAAAGTATTTATTTATGTGCATGTTATAATATTTTTGTCTGTTTTATTCTTCCTTTGTATTTTTTTACCCTATTTATTTGTGCCTGTCGTTTTTACATTTCTGCCTCATTATGCAAATGAGGAGGGGCTGTCTTAGGGGGTCAACTTCTGCCCATTGGTTGGTTAGCATTTTACTGCGTCGGTCGAATCTACATGGCTTTTCCCCGCCATAAAGCATTGTTTAGTAATGTCAAACTCAGCAGGCAGACGTTCAGTGTCCGACCTCTTGCTTGCTAATAGACTGGAAGAATTAGAACGCTGTAAGTTTGAAATCTGAATATGTTTCCTCGGGTTGCACACCACTGATACTCGAACTGGAAGCTGTTTATGTCAAAGTAAAGTAAAGGTTAAAAAGAATGTTCAAAGGACCACAGAAAAAATATTTCAGATCTCAAACTTACAGCGACATTACTTTATGGCGGGGAAAAGCCATGTAGATTCGACCGACGCAGTAAAATGCTAACCAACCAATGGGCAGAAGTTGACCCCCTAAGACAGCCCCTCCTCATTTGCATAATGAGGCAGAAATGCATACAGAAATGTAAAAACGACAGGCAGAAATAAATAGCATTGAAGAAATAAATAGGGTACAAAAATACAAAGGAAGAATAAAACAGACAAAAATATTACAACATGCACATAAATAAATAGGGTAATTATTACAAAGGCAAATAAATAAAGAAGCTAATTAAGAGATATATACATTTATGTCTCACTGTATAATTTAATTTCTACCTACATTTATTTGTTTATTGTATTTTTGGGGCAATTAATTGTATGCTTATTTATTTATTGAGCATTTATTTATTTCTGTATTTATTTTTAAATATGGTATAGCTGGTCCTCCATAGAAACAACCATTCACTGCCATTATAAAGCTCGGAAGAGCCAGGACATTTTTTTAATATACCACCGATTGTATTCGTCTGAAAGAAGAATGTCATATACACCTAGGATGGCTTGAGGGCGATTAATCACGGGCTAATTTTCATTTTTGAGTGAACTATCCCTTTAAAATATATAAAGTCTTTGGTATTCCTCTGCGGCCACTCCTGTAGTTCCTCCATGCCGGCAGGGGGCAGTAACGCGTTGCTGCACTCAGACGTTAGCGCATACGCGAGCTGAATGCATACGTTCCACAGGAAGCAGCGCTGGACTGGACTACACTTAACTATACAACAGGCAGCAAAAACGACTTCAGGCTGGGCAACGATACGCTACCACGGAGAAGAAAACTCCATCCACCCAGGGAGAAAGTCGAGAAGGAGGGGAGGCCCTGCAACACCGGAGGTGAGTCAAAGCGCAGTTTTGGCGCTCAATGAGGGCTTGTTATGTCCTTTTTAACACAGAGGCCGCGCTGACAGCTAGTTGCAGCATATGTAAGTTACCCTGCTAGCGACGCAACAAACCAGAACGCTCTAATTATAACGCACGGAGCTAATTCGTGATTCTTACACACTATACAGCTTTGTTGTTTACACGTGTTTCAGTTTGACGCGTCACGTTTCGGTTTGACGCGCGGCGTCACGTTGCCTGCTTGCAATGTTGATGTTAGCGTTATTGCGCACTTGCTCGGCGCAACTCGTTGGTTTAACCGCATCACAGGAGAAAAGGCAGCGCGGCTTGAAGGGTTTAAACTCCTTTCGATGAACACAAAGCACTTTGTGTGTTAGTTAAACCTCCGGGGATCAAACACCCATGAAGACATCAGGCCCGTGTGACGATATTTTGCAACATCGCTAGCGCACTGACAGCAGCTGTGAGAAGTAATGCGACGTTTGTAGATAACGCTACATATTTGTTTCTTCATAAACTTTGAACTTTGTTTGCGAGAACAACGGTTGGTGCTTTGTTAACGTTAGCGAATTTTAGGGTGACATATCCCCTGCCTTTAATATAAAACTTCTGGTTATGGAATCAGGACGTATTGAAAGTGAAACATCCCAACCTTTTGGTTCTCTTCTCCCCTATGTACTGAAGCTTGACATCTTCAGGTCTAAAAGGGATAGTTCACCCATAATTGAGTGTATGTTGAAAAATGTCTTTCAATTAAAATATCTTTATTTGTGTTTCGAAGATGAACGAAACTCTTATGGGTTTGGCAAGATATGAGGGTGAGTAAATGATTATAGAAATTTCAATTAAGAGAGAAATATTCCTTTAATATGAAACTGGATCATGGATGATGTATTACAGAAACATCCCAACGCTTTAGTCCCGTCTCATCTACCTTAAAAATGTAGTGTTAGTTCATCTAAAAATGATAAGTAGATCATCATTTACTCACCCTCATGTCGTTCCAAACTCTTTGGAAAACCAAATGAAGATATTTAATGAAACCTGAGAGATTTTTGTCCCTCCATTTAATGTCCATTCCACTAAAATTACAAAATCTTTATAAAGCAATAGAGAACACTCTCGTGTCAAGCAATTGCGGTTGAGCTTCTGTTTTTCATATTTGATGTGCTCTATGTATGTGCATGCATAAATCAATGTTTATATTTGTATAAAAGCCTAAAATAAATCTCTTCATCACATGAAGAAAGTGAGACTTTGATTAAATCACTCTAGTCCTTTCTTTTACTATCTATTTTTTTGAAGCGTCATCGATTTGGACAGAAATCTCTCAGATTTCACTAAAAATACCTTTATTTGTGGTTCAAAGATTAACAAAAGTCTCATGGGTTTGGAACGACATGAGGGTGAGTAATTAATGACAGAATATTCATTTCTGGGTGAACTAACCCTTCAAAGGATCACCCAGAAATGTAACTGAATTAAAATCCTAAATTCAATCTGTTCCTCATATAAAGCGATCGTGTCTTTTCAGAAATTTCACCTAAACTGCTCAATTCATATGGATCAAACTTTTTGAAGCGTCAGAGTGGTAGTTGCGTAGCTGTCAATGGAGGGACAGAAATCTCTCAGATTTCATTAAAAAGATCTTCATTTGTGTTCCGAAGATGAACAAAAGTCTTTGAACGACATGAGGGACAGTAATGAATCACAGAATTTTCATTTTTATATGAACTAACCCTTTAACTTATAGGGTCGGATGTTTATGTAATACAGCGATTTTATTTATTTTTTTCTAAAATGCTCTTCATCATTAAGGTTGTACATGACAATAATAACCAGATATACATATTAAATCGCTCTTATTATAATTATTTTTAATTCTCAGCTACCATGGTGGGTGAGCGCCGCAATGGCAACCTTCTGGTCCAGCTGGGCCCGAAGCTGCAGGCTTACCCAGAGGAGCTGATCCGCCAGAGGAGGACTCACGACGGGCAGACGGAGTATCTGATTCGCTGGAGTCTCCTGGCCGTGGAGGACAGCAGCGGTTCCGGCGGCAGCAATGAGGCTAGCGGCGGCGGCAGCAGTAGTTCAGGCGTCGGCGGCTCCAGTGGCTCCACTTCAGGAGAGAGCAAGACCGAGAGCATCCTCATGTGGATGTCCACTGAAGACGTGTACGCCAACTGCCCCACTCTGCTCGGCAAGCGCAAGGCTGACTCCCAGAGGCCTTTGCAGGAGGAAGAGGAGCGGCCCAGCGGCCAGTTCCCCACTGACGTCACCTTTGATGAGGGCGAACTGTTGGACATGAAAGACGACGTGAAGAATCTCGTCCGCCGAGCCCGGAAGCAAATGGCCAAGAACAGCGACTTCGGGATAAGCATCACGCACACCATCCACGTGTTGAGCGCCTACGCTAGCATCGGCTCTCTGGTGGGAGTCTTCAAGGAGACCGGTGCTCTCGACCTGCTCATGGAACTGCTCTGCAACAAGGAGCGACAGACCAGACGCAGCGCCGGCAAGATGTTGCGAGCCCTGGCTTCCCACGATGCGGGTGAGTCCCGCGCTCTGTGGTCTGGTTTCTGTATTTAACTCTATATTACATTTGGCAATCTCTAAATGATCTCATGTCTATTGGCTATGATCTTTTGCTGCATCTGAGGAACCATTTTGGAGTTGCTGTGTCCAGCGGTTTAAAGTAAAACTCTCACTTCCTATGGTATTTCCCCCTGAATGAAAAGTAACACTATCCTTAAACTACTGGTGACACTTACTATCGTACTCGATTACGATTAAAAAGTTTAATCATTTTATTTTAAATAGCCTAGGAATTAGGAATAACTTTCTCTTAATATCGTATTTGTCTAATATTGCATTATTTGCTTAATGTATGCATTACACCCATCACATTTTTCAGTAAACAACCTTTAAATATTTGTTAGTTATTTTGCAGCTGTGTGTATGTTCGATATTGACTTGAAGCAAACTCTATTCCAAACAAAGACGGTTGTTTGCGAAAAAGCACCGTTTCCTTGTCTAGTTTAATTTATTCAGTAAATTTGTTTCCGTTGTAGTTTATGTGCATGTCTTCTTTCTCAAGTGCTCAATATGGATTATATCTACAATGGAAATAGATCTCAGTAATCACATTTATAAATTAGCATATCTAAATTATACATAAACATTTTGAAACGGACTAAAAATAAAAAGTGCTTATGAAACTGAATTTTTATTATTTATTTGTTTACCCTTTAAATAATTAGTCTGTTTAATGATACCTGTTATTCTTGTAGCATTTAAGACCAAATAGGTAGTAACACTGGATTTTAAGCATGTAAAATAAGCGTATACAAATATTTTTGATTTAATGAAGATGACAAAAACAGTATAGGAGGTCTTGCTCCTTGGTTTGAATAAATAATAGAAGTATAAAGTAAAAATATAACCAGAGACGCAAGTACGTTCAGAGTCAGTGTTAAATAAACTTTCTTTAATTTAATTCATTTGAATTATATATTCTTTCTTTTCTTGTATTGATGCAAACTTGCCAAAACAAGGAGTGTCCTCTCCATGTTTGATTCCAAGCCAAGAGGTCAATCTGTCTTTTCGCTCTACGAGTTTGAAACATTTACGTGTGTGTGTCTCTCCCGCAGTCATGTGCATATGGATTGTATTGAATGGAGCGCAAAACCTGAGGTGAACCTTTAAGTAAAGACTCTGTATTGACTTTAGACCACAGCACAAGTTTGATGAAGCCACAGATTGCCGTCAGTGTGAGATATTGGGTATTGTGAGTCATCAGTGAAGGGCAGAGACAGTGGGCTGTGTCACAGCGCTCTCTGCTTTCACTGTTGGCAGTGTCTAAAAGGACCCTACAGGATGACATGAAACTGTATTTTTCAGCATGGGTTCGATTGAACTCTTTTGTCATGCTCAAAAATTTTGAGAAAGCTTCTGTTTTAGAGCTATGTCTAAAAAGTAGAAGCAAAAACTAGTGATGTTAATAAAACTTAGAGTGGCAAAGTCTGATGTTACTTTTACTATGATTTTTTTTTAATAATTCCTTTTTTGGAAGGGGAAGTGTTGTAATGGACCCCTTGCGAAGGGGGGCTTTCCAGTTCCTCTCATTCCTTTGACTCCTATTCACAGGATATACTTATTCATCTCTAGTTCCTCTGAGTAGGGTGAGGCATTTGAGTCATTCACTCCTCCACAAGGAGAAGACCACAGGCATGTGGCTCTGGCTCATGTTTAGCCGGGTTCTCCCTGTGATTAGTAATGCAATATTCATGAGATATTAGCGATATTTATATATGAATAATATAAATATTTGTAGAAAAAGGTTCCTCTGTGTATGTGTGTGTGTGTATTCCCTAGTATATTTCCTGTCTGCCATTGGTTGGAAAAAGGTAGTCCCACCCCAGAATCCAGGACAGTGGTTGAGCAAGAATTTGGATGGCCAGACCGTCAAATAAACAGAGCAATGTTTAGATAGCACTGTTTTTTTTACACACTACAGTTACCTAATGTTAGGATATAGTTTTTAACATCACAATTACTATGACTAGTGGCCCACATTATTTCTTGTACATAGGCTAGTAGAATTGTAAGGAAGTAGCCTAGTGTTAATGCAGTGTTATACACTTCTGAAGCTTTGCAGTCTTAAGCAGAATTTACATGAAGGTGCTTTGACTCTGTTTTTGCAGAAAGGGGTTTCTGAGAATAGTGAGGAATCAGCACAATAGTTGCTGCTCAGTCATTTTGCTTTGGGTGAGATGTGGATGTTTTTCTGTTACTTGTCTGACTAATGTTTTGCGTAATACCTGTCTTTTTATCCAGTTGCTTAACACCAGTCAAACCTCTTAAAGAAATGTTAATATTTAGTATTAGACAAGACTATTTACTAGGGGTGTGACTAGACATTTATCACACGAGATTGAGTCCACGAGAACGAGACACAGATTTTGCACTATTTTATTGAAATCCCCAATGACAAAATTCATGACTGGAAAAATATTCTGCAGGTGGATGTTGAAATGTTTTAACTTTAACTAATAATCTTGTAATGAATGTCATTTCGGTTCCATTAAATGAGTATGAATTATCAAATGCATTGAAAGACAACAATATATAAGCACTGTAATAGCTTTTGCCACAAACTCAACTGACTGGCTTTTCTCCTGTATGATTTCTGTATGTTTGTCTAAAGTCTCGCAGAAAGTTTTAAAATGACTGATTTTATCTTATAATCTGTGTGTATTCATTTACTCAAACATTTATTCACTTTAGCATGTAGGTTGTATGTGGGAATTTCCCGCATTGTAAGCGTGAGACCTGCAGGAATAATTAAAATTATGCGCAATACCGGCGCCGAAATACAAGCCCTGAAACTTCACAACAGTGGTAAAAAAAACAACATTTAAGGCCTTTTTTCAAGTTCACCCATCAGATGACACAGTCGGGGTGGGCGATATACCAGTAGACATGATTAAACGGTAGAAATGTGTTAACCAGTAGAGATTTTGGACTATCGTCTCTATCACGGTTACGCTCATGTGACATTGAAATGCTTCAAGGTCACGAAAGCTTAACGTTTACAAGCATTTTTTAACCATCGCGGTTTAAAAACAAGTGATTTTAAACCATTGAAGTGCAATTAGCTGTGAAAGAACTTATTTCACTGTGTGTGTGCGCTGTCAGAGATACGGTTTCTCAGCGCTGTCTGAGAGACGCGCACATGAAGCCGCTGCTAATGAAGCGCGAGAAAATTGATCTGAGTGCTTTTTGCCATCTAATTGGGCTTGAATGGTTAAATATACATGGTCATTTTGACACATAGGTATGTGTTTGCAATAGTGTTGTCACGGTACCAAAATATCAGTATTCGGTACCAATACCAGTGAAAATCCACGGTTCTCGGTAGGGCTGGGCGATAAAACGATAACGATAATTATCGCGATATCATTTTTCTCGATAAAACGATATCAAGAGGTCGATAAATGTTCGATAATGTTTATGCGCCAAAAAGCGGAACGAAACTCATTTGAACCGCGCGCCACACGGACCATTTATCCGCTCGGCTCAAAGTCCAAACGGCAGCGCGAACTCACTAGAGCAGACGCGTTTACTCTGATCGGTCTCGCTCACGAGATCCAGTGAGAAGCGCTTGAATTCAGCGAAGAACACAAATGTCCAGTTTAAACCAGTTTAAAGGTAGATGAAACACCGCTGACAAACAGGAGAAACACTGTGCGTAACGATACAGTCAGAATCTGAATTGACTGAATCCATTTAGCCTAACGTTACCATGGATTTACTGTAAGGTTAGCCTAGTAATATTAACTGCACCATGAAATGTGGGATATACATATGAATTGTATAATATTATTAATGTATTAAATGACTAATGGAATATAATTACAGTATTTAATAATGTATTTAGGCTACTGTTTTTCATACAAATACCATAGAAACCATAAATTTGCAGTTTGCCATGATAGTGAGGTGCTAAGTTATAGGCTATGCCTGGTTTTATCTGTGGTTATCATGATCTAAATGCATGATACTGGATGACCAATGGTTAATTTGAATAAAACTCAAACAGTCAGAATATTACATTTTACCAATAAAAAATGTGGTCGTTACATTTTTTTTAAAACAGATGTTACTGTTTTTATTAATGAACATAAATTTAACATAGTAGTATTAGCTTGAGTTAGGATGCAGATTTACTGTCAACTCGCTGTCAAATAAGCGTTTCGAGACAAAACATGTAATTTGAATATTGCAGCCAGCACTGCAAACTGTGCTGAAGAAATATTTTTCTATTCAGATATTTATTTTAAGGAAAAATGACAAATGTTTGCATGTTCTACCTCAGATTTGTGAAATGTTCACCTGTTTGGCAAGAGTTTGTCATGATATGTTCTGACAATAAAGAGTAGCGTTAGTTTAAAACCACAATTAACGCTCTGGTTTATACAACTTTCACTTAGGAGCAAAAATATGCCTTTAAACTTGAAAGAAATAAAGATTTGACATTTATCGTGATAATTATCGATATCGACTGATATAAAAAAAGTTATCGTAATAATTTTTTTTGGCCATATCGCCCAGCCCTAGTTCTCGGTACCAATTTCGGTACCAAAGCTTAATTTAGATTAAATTTACACATATTAAAGTGTATATCACGGTTACAAAGATGGAAACTGTAGTATTAAAAACACTTTACAATAAGATTCTATTTGTTAGATAACATTAGATAAAATTACCTAACAATAAACAACAGTTATATACTGTATCAATTATTCTCCATGGGGTTAACTTAAAAATGTACTAATATATTTTTAAAATCAAAAGTTTTATCTGTTAACATTATTTAATGCACAATGAATGAAGTGAACAAACATGAACAATCAAGTGTTTGTATTAAATAACATTCACAAACATTAATTAATGTTGTAAAAATATATTGTCGTTCACGCAATGTGTTGATGTTGCATTAAGTAATATTAATGAATGGTGTCTTATTGTAGTGTTACCAAACTATACAGGAGATAAAACATGTTTTATTTGACTTAACTGTACTTTTATTTAATCCAAAAATGTCACTCTTGCCTGTCTTCAAAGCTTGAGAACCCTGTAGCTGATTTCTAATGCAAGGGCTAGAAATCAATTAATTCTGATACTTCCTCGTCATCATGGAGAGCGCATCGCACCGCTTTCTCCTTTCCACAAGCGCTTGCTCTCCCGTGTCTCCGCTATGCAACCATGAACAGCGGCGAGCCTGGAAACACGAGCTCGCGCGTCTCTTCTATTATGAGCGCGCTTGCCGCGCGCCTACATTTGAAATTTGCACGCGCAAAAAAAAAACGCGCTATATAAACGTGTGAACGGCCCTTTATGGCAACGTGACATTAGCCTTATTCAAAATATTTCCATATGTGGCTCTTTCCTCCTTTCTTGTCAACAAGGGGATTCAGAGCCACCGCATTAGCAGCGCCGGTCGCCGTGTCTCAGTGTTTTTATGAAGAGTACGCACCTCTGCATCTTTCCGACAGCGCATCAAGAACCGGATTAACCCGGTACTCGGTACCTAGAAAAGATGGGACCGTAACCGTTTAATTTTTTTAGTACCGACTTGGTACTGAAGTACCGAGTTTTTTGACAACACTAGTTTGCAAGTAAACACTCATTTATGTCTTAGGAGGACGTAATCAGTTGAGAAAGAACTGAGAAATTGATAGAGAACAACGCACAAGTATATTGGATTCGTGCTGCTGATCTTTATATTGACTGTCCACATTTACCTGCTGTCATTATTAATGCTAATCAAACAACAACAAAAGAGAGAAAGTCTCTCACTGCTCTTACTTCTGTATCTCAATCACTTTTGTAATTGTAATAAGAATAAATGTATGTTTAATTTACACAGTTAAGACTATGCATTGTTTTTTATACATTTGATTAGGCTACTTTATACATTTGAGTTTTTTTAGGTAGGTCTATTTCATTTATGAAAATTGAGTTTTTTAGGGTAGTATTCAGGCGTTTGATTCCCACAGAATGCTTGCATTAATAAAATGTATACTTGTTATGCAGTGTTAGTCGCTTTGGATAAAAGTGCCTGCCAAATGTGTAATAAAAGTAAATAAAGGCATTGTTGATAAGGATGATATTGTTTGACTTTCAGGGAGTCGTGCCTATGTGCTCCTGTCCCTCAGCCAGCAGGATGGCATCGAGCAGCACATGGACTTTGATAACCGCTACACCCTGCTGGAGCTTTTTGCAGAAACCACCTCCTCTGAGGAGCATGGCATCTCCTTTGAGGGCATCCATCTTCCCCAGGTGCTCATCTTCCTTTCCACTATAGTCTGAAATATGTCCAAACCCCAGCGAGGTACCTCGTTGTCTGCTGTCTACATAGACAACTTCCTTCTCAGGCAGCATCCTAACCGAAATTGATTCATCATTGGCAGCAACTCGTGCGACATGAAATAGCGCTACTTCCATGAAGTGCACGGGATGCAACACACAATTGATTGCAATAGAAGCTTTGAGGGAACCTTGCATTTTCCATCAAAGTAAAAGTTTGATGGTTCAACATTTGAGAATTAAGAAATGAACACAGCCATAAATATTAGTATTGTAACTTTATAGTTGTAATGTAAAATTAAATTACTATTATAACATTTTTCTAAATACTTATATTATTATATTTAATATTTTTTCAGTAGGGGTGTAAAGGTTCAAATTACTCGCGGTTTATCGCGGTTTTAGGGTCACGGTTTCGGGATGGTTCGGTATGGGCTATGTTTAGGGGAAAAAAGGACTACTGTCAAATAAAAATAAAGAAAATATGAACAAATAATCAAACTACTAGCAACAGCTATACTTGCCAAAACGACAATGGTGACACAAATTTTGTGTGAATTTGAATATTAGCGGGCACAAATCTTCTCGCAGCGCGTGTGAGTTATTTCATGTCTTGCGCTTGAATGTTTAAATGTTTAAATACGCTCATACGCTTTCAACACCTGGGTGATGACGGAGTAAATGACTGGTCATTTTAGAGCATCCAGAACTCGCATTGAACAAAGTTTAGGGAAGGCCAGAATGTGTACACATCGACAGAAACATACATTGCCTAACTCAAACCGGTTTGTCAAATCGTAGTATAGATGCGTCGTCAGATTTGAGATGAACCACAGTGGAAGTGCTGCTGAACCATGGCTGGAGAACGGTATTTAAAAAAATAAATATATATTTTTTATATATAAATACTGAGAACCATTACACCTCTATTTTTCAGTGAGATATTACAATAGTAGTTTTCTTTATTTATTTTTTATGTGGTAATATTATTAATATTAATAAAGGCTCAAACAAGCAAGGCAAACCTGATTTTTTTTTTTTTTTTTCAAATTTTAATTTCAGTCACGATTGTTTATTTTTCCCCAAATCGTGCAGCCATAGCCTTAGGCCTATGTGTAAACAGAAAAATATAAAACACAAAAGCATTAATAAAAGCATGCTCGAGCAGCGCGAACGGGAAAAAAACGCCTAATAAAGCAGATTGCGCCAGATATCGTACAGAACGTACACACACACTCGAGTCAGCATATGATTAGCGTGTTTATATTGTTTGACTTTTATATCGAGAAAAACTATAATATCCACAGCAGGGGCGCCGCCAGCAATTTATGCTCGAGTGAGAACAGGCGCTTTGCTGACAGACGCTTCAGAGATAGATAACGGTGTTATAAGTTTCTAACAGCACTTTGCGTTTTCTGTTCTTAGACCGGTCTCCCTCAACGAAACTTAAAGGAAGTATATGTCTCAATCATTTTGCTATTAGAGATAAGTTATCATCTCGGATCACGCGGGGTCCAGCTGCGCTTACCTGCAGTCGTGATGCAGTGTTGGACTGCCTTTCCTCATTCGACTGTGTGGATTTCATGTGATTTCTCATTGTGCTGATGATATTATAACTCAGATTAATTAATTAATTTGATCAAAACAAGTAATTCCATTTAGTAAGATAATTTTTAAGTAATTCCAAACTTCGTGAGGCAGACGACAACATTATGTGATAAAATTCACAAACTTATCACACTCCACAGCGCCACCCAGTGGATTTAATTATAACTGCGAGCTAGTGCTTGGGATTTATCATGGATTCACTGCATTTATGGCCAGCAAAGCAACGTAGTAAAATTCAAATAGTATTTTATTTTTCGAATAATAATTACAGATCGAACATTCGAATATTCGTGCACATCCCTAGTTTTTATTACCTTGGAATGAGACCTTTATATCTACATAACCACGGGCACCCCCTTCTATGAAGGTCGACATATTGTGACGTCATGTTTCTACCGTAGCCGACAGCGAGCACACAGCGCCACAGAGCGCGTTTCGTCACTACCTTGAAAGAGAAGCCGCAGAAAGCTAGAAGCTAGCCATAGACACCGTGAGTTGTGACTTTTCCCTTGCCAGTGGTGTAAAATATGTATTTGGATTGTTTCATGTAACTTAGTTCTGCTCCCTCGCTGTGTTATGGGGGGATAAATGTGCTGGTTACGTTCGTGAGACAGCTGATTAGTACGTTACTCTTGTCATTGACCGTAAAACAGTAACGTTACAGGAATCACCAACCCGTCGATCTTGGAAGCATTTAAAGTCGATCCAGAGTTTTCAAAATCAGATAAAAAAAAACCCTATTGTGTGTAGTAAATGGTGTCTAGGGGATGCGGAGGCGCGCGCTGTTACAATCATGTCATTTTTGCCGCGCGCACCTTTGGGCTCATGCGGACGCGTCGAGTATGAACAATGCTTTACGCTTTAACCAGCTCAGCCACAGTAACAGCTCATATTAGCCTGCTAAACTAACTACCCTGTTAGAAAAAGTATATAGTTGCGTAGTTTCATGTGGTTCTTCTCCCTCGCTGTATTATGGGTTTGCTATGTGGGGAGAAATGTGCTGGTTACGTTTGTGAGACAATCAGCTGATTACTATTATTATATTATATATTAAGACCCTTGATCCTCACCTGACTATGGCTTTGTAAACTTTATCCATGATGTGGTTTATAATGGACTGTGGTACAGAAACAGTGACGTACACTCTTGGCTTACTCTGGCTATTCTCTGCTGTCTCGGACGACGATATGTTTGTCCCGTTTTAGCCACCGTAGCTTCTTTGAAAGGGAGGGGTGAGCAGTGGGCTGAGCCCTTAGTGCAACTCGCAACCGAACCGCTAGATGCCGCTAAAAAATACACACTGCACCTTTAAACTCGATTTAAAAAAAAAAAAAGTTTTATTTCTTTATTTTGGAAACTTGTTAGCTTTCATTGACCCTGTACCAATGTTTGTGTGTAACAATGTAACACTTGGGTTTGTCTATTTTAGATTCCAGGCAAGTTGCTTTTCTCTCTGGTGAAGCGTTACTTGTGCGTCACATCATTGATGGACAAGCTCAACACTGCAGGGGTGGATTCCTCTTCTGAGCGCCAGGACGTCGGCCCTTCCTCATCCTCCTCCTCCTCCACGGCATCCTACCAATCAGAGCACGCGCGTGTGCAGCGGGAGTTCGAGTTCACCATGGCCATGGCCAACCTCATCTCAGAGCTGGTGCGTGTCATGGGCTGGGACCGCAACCGGCAGCTGCCCTTCACCTCCATGAGCTCAAGCCGAGGGCTGGAGGAAATCAATAATGAAATCCAGAAACACCCCATCCGCTCCATCTTTCAGCCGCGCTTCTCCGCCTCGCCTTCCATCATGGTCACTACAGCAATGGCTGCGGTCACGCCACCAAAGAAGAAGAAAACCACAAATGGTTTCAAGACACGTTCTGACTTCACTTCACGTTCAGCGTACGTGGAGTATGTGCAGGACAATCTGAAGAGTGGCATGATGGTCCGTATGCTGGAGGACTACGAGGAGGTCAGTGCCGGGGATGAAGGAGAGTTTCGCTACAGTAATGACGGCTCACCGCCGGTCCAGGTTAGTGCTGTGTGAAAGGATGTAGCTCAATATCAGACACTTCATGTTTAACTCTGGTTTTCCTTTATATAGTTTAATGTTGAAAATGTTTCTATGAGTTTCACTAAAATTTGAAATGTGCATTATTAGGAGCTGTTCACACAGAACATGTTTTTGCATTTCACTGCGGTACTTTTCCATTGTTTTTATCATGTACCCTAGACCAGTGGTTCTCAACCATTTTGAACCAGCGTCCTATTCATAATTTTAGGTCCACTATCAAATAAAATGTGGGCAATTTGTATTCCTCGAATATCAATGTTAATTATTATTCTGTTTATAATAATTAAAATTAATAATAATTATCCTTAAATATAAATAATATCATAAAAAAGCTGGACAGACTGTACAGAAGGAATATCATTATCATTTGTTTCCCATGGACTAAAAAAGCCATGTGAATAGAAATTATATTTATGCATGTTAAACAAATAAAGCCATACAATTTAAGTCAAACTTTAATTAGGTTGCTTATCACACACAGCAGACAATCAGCAAACAATATGGATTATTATGAATAATTCCAATGGAAAACAAAAGCAAGATAAATAAGAGAAGTATTTACCTTATGTAAAGGCCCTTTCATACTGAGCGCGATTAAACGGCGCGAATGTACGACAACAACTGTCTCATAAATTTAGCTTCTAAACACTCAAATAATGACAAATATCTAATCAACCCTGTATTAACTCTCGAACTTCCACATTCATGAAGCTCAAGTTCAACCATTCGACCCTGGTACCGAAGTTAACGTAACTTGTGCAAAAAGTAGAGCAAGGCATGAGTGGCAAAAACTGCAAACCTCATAAAATTAATAGAAAATAGTTTTAGTTTGCCAATCAGTATTATCTGACGTTGAAGCACCTCCTTTTACTGTCCATTTTGCTTAGGGTAAAAAGGGCCTGAATTGCTGTTCTTTTTGTTTAAATCCTGTCATGTTTTGGCTTTTGCAGGTGTACTGGAACTCCCTCTCCAGGACCTACTGGGTTCACTGGCATATGATTGAAATTTTGGGCAACGGCAGTGGAGGACCGGCTGAGAAAGAGACGCAGGAAAAGGCCTCCTCCCTCACAGAGACAATCAAACTCACTACAGGTAAGACAAAAGTCATCAAGGACTCTCACACTCCACCACATGTTTGTGTTTGCTTTATATGTGTGTCCATCTCTTTGTACAAGACCACAGTACTCTGTTCTGCATTTCTGAACAGTAAGTCAGACGTTCTTCTCAAAGCCCCCCGGTGGGCTGTACTCATTGCCTTACCTGATGGAGGGCTCTCAGAACGACGCAAGCACCCTGAGCCGTGCTGAATGGTGGGAAGTGCTCTTTTTCATCAAGAAGCTGGAACCCAAGCAGCAGCAAGAGATCAACAACATCCTGCGACAGAGCCTTGATGAACCGGTACTCACTCCCTCTCCTCCGCTCTGCTCTTCACACAGGCTAGAATAGGCTAGTTTTAAGGAGCTGTGAGTGTGTTTACTTGTACTCTGGGTCTAAAATTGAAGTAAATTTACCAGCCATGCTGTTCATAGTCTTTGTTATAATAAATAAGTGCCCTGAGTGTCCCCCTACAAAGGTTTAGGATTTAGACAAATTTAAAACAAAGAAAAATCATCCAAAATGTGAATTTCATGAAGCCTGTCAAAATAATGTCTGGGTCATATTTACCCTTAAATCAAAATATATAGGAACTGCTGCTTTATGACAATTAGCATTATAAATACCACAAATGTATTATATATATATATATATATATATATATATATATATATATATAATACATTTGTGGTATTTATAATGCTAATTGTTATAAAGCAGCAGTTCTCATTATTAAATGAGGTTGGCTTACATTACAGTATGTAAAAAAAAAAAAAAACTAAACAATGATTGTCAGTTTTATTCTAATATCTATTATTTAGCAAGGACATATTCAATTAATCATAAGTGAAAGTAAAGACATTTATAATGTTACAAAAATTATAATTTCAAATAAATGCTGTTCTATTGAACTTTAAAAAAAAAAAGTATGCTTTACACAAAAAACAGTTCAACTGTCATCAACATGGATAATAATAAGAGATGTTTCTTGAGCAGCAAATCAGCATAGAAAAGTTATTTTGAACCATAATATTTGCATTATGAGTGTTTTTGCTATATTTTTGATTAAACAAATGCAGCCTTGGTGAGCATAGGAGACTTTTCAAAACATTAAAAAATTTTGCCAACCCTAAACGTTTGAACATTACTATATATTGCATAAATTAATTGTTTTGTGCATCTGTGTGTTATCCTTATTTTGCAGTTTGGCCATTGGCCACTCTGCTACCTAGATATCACTCTCGGCCATATATAAAATGTTTAACATGAACTAGGCAATGACTGTAATTCCTTCTACTAAATAAGCTTGTTTCATGCTTTCTCTTCGGCTTGTTCTTGGTATCTGTTAGATGGTAGAGCTTGATGATTCGACTCTCATCCAGCTGTCCCTCACGGGTGAGGTGGCGAGGAAAGTCCTCCACTACCTGAAACAGAGTTTGCAGGCCTCCTGTCTGGGTGACCTGCTCTGCTCCCACACTTTCATCAAGCACTACCTGAGCTGTGGAGGTGCCGGCCTTGAGGATGAGGAAATGCTGATGGACGGCTCGCTTGGAGGACAAGGAGCTTCGTCGTCTTCGTCGCTATCTTCAGCCACGTTATCCTCCTCCTCAGCTTCTTCCTGCATCATGGGCTCTGTGTCCAAGAAAGCTAAGAAAGAGATCCCAGCAGACACAGGCAGTGAGACAGAAAGTGAACTTCCCAGTGAAGATGACACCAAGTATCCCGATGACCTGGAGGAGAAGATGAAAGGCAAGTCTTTGTTTCAAGCCTTTTGGTGTTGCTTTGTTATGGGTGTGACTGTTAGTGGAACCTCTTTTTCTTTTTTTTCTTTTTCATGATGGATGTCTGTGAAAAGAATATTTGAATATGACAGTAGAAACGTGTCCTACAGTGGAGATATACCGTATGCTGCAGTAGATAGATTTGCCTAAGGCAAATTAAAACTTGCATGGCTCAACGCTTAGGATTTTTATCTATTGGCCAAGTCGGCCAGTGGTTCATAGTTTTATAGTTTCATAGTTTTTTTTGACCCATGTAACTGTATTCTAATAAATTACGATGGCAAAGGTTAGATGCCAGTGAAATTTCACAATTCTTTGATTCCAGTTTCAATAATGCAACAAAAAATACTAGCCTAACTAAATAAAGTTAAAACATTATTAAAGACAAGTAAACGTCAGTAATAAAATGAGAACTAATAGTACAAGTAAGGACAATAGAACATAATACGAATTAAAAATGTTGCTTCAATCTTTTCAGATTGGTCTAACAGTAGTAGGTAAGAAATTGTACAGAAATTGAATAAAGTACTCAAATGTAAAATAACTGCATAGTTTTCACTGTATAAATCAAATATACAATAATCCTTATTAAAACTACGAAAGTTATGTAGTGATTTTTCTTTGTCTATTGTTGTTTGATTAAAAGGGATCTATTATGCCCCTTTTTACCAGATATTAAAGTGACAGCAGCGTAATATGCAGTACCTACTGCTGTATATGCTGTTAATATGAATATGAAACAAAAGAAAAACAAAATCACTCACTGCTCTTGATTGAATAACTTTAATAGCTTTAATAAGAATACATTTCTTACTTGAATGCTGCTGCTAAATGCTCTGGCGAGGAGATAAACATGGCGGACTGTGTACAGCTCACTGAGGGCGGAGTCTATGCTAATAGGAAAGAGTCCGTCAGCAGTCGTGGGCCTAAGCATTTGTGTCTTCACATTGCATAGAAACTGCAAGCGGCTTATTCTGAGTAGGGATGGGTATCGTTAAGGTTTAAACGGTATTACTACTCTTACCGATACCGCTTATCGATCCGGTACTTTAACGGTATTCTTATCTGTTCTTTTTGTTATATACAAAAAAGGGAAAAATATTTAGAACATAATTAATATTGCTTTATATTTTGAAATGTAAAATAAATATTAATAGCAAAATAAAAAGCAATGCTTTAACAAAAAAAAAAAAAAGTTATGCAGAAGAGTGCAGGGTTTTGTGTTTTATCTACAGAAGACATAGGACACCAAAAACAAAGTACAAACGCATGGTCAAACAAAAAAAGTATACAATTAAACAAATACACACTTTACCGTATATACCCAGTGCTTTAATTTCAGTAATGTCGACATAACTGTGCAGGTGGGCTAAAAACACATCTAACAAAGTAATCAAATGTAAAATAACACTGCATAGTTTATCATAGAAGCCAAAATTGTTCATTCAAGAGTTGCAACTGATTTTCTCTTTGCATTTTGTTGTTTGATTCACATTAATGGGGCAATCGTCAGCACGTTTATTCGACTGCTGCCTCTTTAAGACCAAATGCAGATCTAATCATTATTACACATCATATTTTCTCCCAACTATTTACGCCCATTTAAGACATACACTGTATTTAAGTGAATAAACTGTTTAAGTGAATCTCCAAGACAGTCATTTTTACACATTTTTGTGTATATTTGATTGTTTAGACGCGCACAGGAAGCCCAAAATGTTGATGTTGATCATCCCCTTTAACGTTGATGACAGAGACGGCAGCAGGTTTATTAGGCTGCTGTCACTTTAGGACCTAATCCACGGATCCAAAATATTGAAACGCAACCCATTTTATCCCAGCTGTTTATGTTCCAATGTTCGCAAGGATATTCGCCAAGATGTTCATTTTGACATAATTTTGTGAGTATATGTGCATTCAAGTGCAGAAAGACGCAAAAGATGACTCCATTCGTACTCGCGCTGCCTGATAGATGGTTTTCCCAATCGGGCCAGTGACCATTCCATCGGTTACACCAAACTATGTGATCCATTGAATTATGTGACCGCACTGTTGTCACCCTTGCCCTAATCCCAACACTAACCCTAATCCTACCATCACAACGTGACGTGAAGGCAAAGTATGGTAACCCATACTCGGAATTTGTCTTCATTTAACCCTTCCAAGTTAAGAGCATTAGGAGCAGTGAGTAGTGAACACACACACACACAAACTGTGGACACACACCCAGAGCCCGTTGAGCGATTGGGGGTTAGGTGCCTTGCTTAAGGGCACTTCAGTCGTGGGTATTGAGGGTGAAAGAGAGCGCCAGCAACCTTCGGATTACAAGTCTGACTCTCTAACCATTGCCCCACGACTACAGCGCCTATTATACGTATACGGTCAAATAATTCGTACGTCCTTATTATTGGGCCCTGATTTGTCATTTAGACATGCATCTTGACCATTGCTGAAAAAAATAGCACATGCTGTGTAACAATGCATAATAATGCAAATTCAGTAGAGGAATTTTTTTAAGAATTGACACATCTTAACGAATAGGAGACTTGTGTAGGTCCAGTGTACCTGACCAATTCATCATCTTGCGCTTGAACGGACAAATTCACACACATTTAATTTAGGTTTTGTTTTAAGTGAACAAACAGTTGAGAAAGAAAACGCAGTATGTGTCAGTAAATTGGATCCATGCAGTGTGTCTTAAAGTGGCAGCAGCCTAATAATCCTGCTGCTGCTCTCCGTTAAGGGGAAAGAAATAATTTACTGCTCTTGACTGAATAACTTTTGTAACTTTAATAATGATTAATCTCTATTTAATTTATACAATGAAGACATGTTGTCTTATTTCACATTTGATTACTTTATGAAATTTCTGTAGGCCTACCTAAAAACTACTGTTAGACCTATTTAAAAAAAACATACATGATTAGCAATGTTTATTTCATTTGTAAATTGTGCTTTTGCTTGTAATTTGATTGCTTGTTCTTATTTTATTACTGATTGTTTACTTGTCTTTAATAATGTTTTATATTTATTTTTGTTAGGCTAGTAATTTTAGCTGTGGCATTGAAATGGGAATACGCTGATTTCACGCAGCCGCCATTTTGAAATGGCTCCGGTGGGAAGAAAACCGGAAGTGTCGCCTTTAATCACAGGAGAGTCGCGAATGCGATGGCGTATTGTTGTTTATTGTAGAAATTAGTTATTCTAAAAATGTACATACATTTATTTCATACTTTAGACTATATACAGTGAAATTCATTTATAAATAAAATTATTTTTTTAGATATAATCCAGAACGTAAAAAAAGAAGCAGGAACGAACTATAGACATATCCTATATTGGATATTAACATAAATCGTGGCAGCAGCTTCAGGTTGGTAGTCCAAGGCATTGTTGTCTATCTGTACTTCCGGGGTTCTTCCCACCGGAGCCTCGCTTTCGATTTCAAAGTGGCGGCTGCGTGAAATCAGCGGATAGAGAATTGTGAATTTTCAGTGGTATCTAAAATGTTGGTGGATTTTGCAAAAACAGCTTCATGACTGGTAAAAAAAAAGTATGTAAAGCATGGGGGTGAGTAATTAATGACTTAATTTTCATTTTTGGGTGAACTAACCCTTTAAGTCATTGGCCATTGGTAGGTGTGGCAAAATGTTAGTTTTAGGCCCTGGTTGTAAACAAAATATTGCCACATCCAGTAGTGTTTCTTATCTAAGTTTCTTTGTCAAATAATTAATTGGGTAAAAATAGTGCTCAGGCCGAGTATATGTACATTTCTCCCCCTAAGCAAGTGTTTTTTGTTGTGTTGCTGTTCACTGCAGTGTTCAACAGTCCAAAGGTGCAGGGTAAGAAGAGCTGTCTGGAGAAGATGGGGGAGGTGGTGGACATCATGAAGAAGAGCAGCTCTGACTCTGGACTGCAGCTGGCGGGCATGAAGGTCATCAGTAAGACTCTCGAGGAGGAGGGACCTCAGGAGAGAAGCACCCTCAGATCAGACTCGGCGCAAACTATCCGGTGGGACTTACAAACCAGAAATGCCACTACTCTCAGCTCTGTGTTTTTTGTTTGTTTGTTTTTTGTAATTTGATGACTTTAGAAAATACTCTTTCTCACAGCACCTTGTATAATATGCAACGTAATCCTATACATATTATAATAAATTTTACCATTCATCAAAATTCTTTTTGAGGATAGCACAGCATTACCTAACGAGCTCATGTTTTGAAAGTAATGAGTAGTTTTCCCTATAGCATTGTAACCGACTACTCGTGGATCACTCCATTTGTTATCCATGACCTAGACCCTTTTCACTTTTCCAGGGTTCTCAGAAGCAGAAGTCATCATAGTTGGGTGAACTTCTATAGCAGTGAACAGGAAGCTACAACAAATACAATTTTACGTTCCCATTTGCTCCAGTAGCAAAAGAAACAATCCACAATAATGATTCCACCTTTATAAATACCATCATGGTATTGTTAATTTTTTTTTCATTGTAATTTAGTGCTAATAAAACACTTTTTTTTTTTTTAAAAGGTTACACTTTATTTTCAACTGTCCTCCTTGTTACAGTATAATTATACATTTAAGTACTGAATATTATTCATTACGTATATGTACTTACTATAGGGTGAGAATTAGGGTTTGGTTTAGAGCTAGATGCGTGTAATTATATGTAATTTAGTGTTATTACTACAGTAACTACATGTAACGTGTGACGAGGACACTGTAAAATAAAGCGTTATCAAATTTTTTTTTTAAAGGGTAGATTGTCTACATGCAATGCCTAATAAATTAAGTTCCATAAACCGTAATGAAAGTTACATTATTATTAGTTTAGATCACAAATAGTTGTAAAATAACTACTTTTTCTTTTTCCAGTGACAAAGTCTTGAAGGTGTTGGTGGAGATGATTTGCAGTCAGCCCAAGCAGAACGCTGTGATTGCGCTGCTGCTGACCCGCAGTCTTATGCTGAAGTACGAGTGGAGGGTCTCCTTCGCCACAGAGGGCGGTGTTAAAGCAGTCCTGTGCTGCATGCAGGAGTATCCTACTTGTATACATGTGCAGCAGATCGCACTGGCGGTGAGTGGGGATTCTTGTGACGTGTTTATGCCTTTAAGCCAGTGTTTCTCAAACTTTTTCTGCCATTCCCCACTTTGAAGGTAGGGAAGGGTTCGTGCCCCACCTGTCCCCATGCAATCGCCCCAACATGTTAATAAACTAGGCTTTAAGTTAAAATGTATTTTATTAACCATGACATTTTAAAAACATAAACATGACGATCAAAATAATAATGCAATTGTGTTTGCATTTTCCCTCTGATAACATCAAATTCAGATAAAATAAAAGTGTAGACTAGTTGTGCTTTGCTTTATTTTGTCATTTCGCAAACTGCATGCAAAAAGAACAAACAAAATTGAAAAAGAATAATAATAATCTCAGTGTTTTTCCTGGCTCAAAACGAGGCGGAGGTGGTAAAATCCTAATAATGTAGGCTACGTATTTTAGGTATTTTTATAATAATAATTGTATTTTGTATGTTTCGAAGACTAATTAGAAGCTAGGCTACTGTGTTTCCCACAGTATTTTGTGTGTGGTGTGGACCTCTGCACCCCTAGGGGGTCCGGGGGCATGCTTCCCCGGAAGAAAAGTTTGTACGTTTTAAAGATAAATTCATAAATCTGGTGCACTTTGAAAGTTCAAAATTAAGTGATTAACTATTTAGTGTCAGCAATGAGCCTGTTTTGTAGTAGGCTACACATATTGTCTGAGCCAGAGAGGGAGAGCGCTCACCGCTTGTCATCACAAGTATTCAGTGTTTTCAACCACATAATGTTTATTTTAGGTTTCAGACATTTAAATTCACATAAGTACTAAAAAAGCAATACATTTAGAGTTTGTCAAATACACACTTATGTCTATGGAAGCGGCAATAATAATAATTTCCATTATAATTAGACGTCACATTATTCATATCAAATACACATCGTGCAAGTAACTTTCAAGTTTACTCTATGCTTCTCCCAGTTCACCGGCCACTTACTTTCATGTATTTCGGGAGAAGTGGATAAATTGATGTTTGTTAAATCCAACAGATTCGATTCTCTAAAATGCGGCATAAACTAACGCCCATCGCGTATTGCTCAACTAAGGTGTTTAAACAACAAAACACATCCACTTTCCCATATTTGACAATCGGAATATCAGATATTTCCTGCTATAGCCAACACATTTGTGAAATAAATGCAGATAATGAGTCATTCAGCGCTATTGTGGCTGCGGTGTGAAAAGCAATGACGCGTCACCATGGAAACCATAAAGGGATACGATCTAAATAACGGGCGCTTCTAAAAACTTTTTAACTTACATGTGAAAAGGTTAAGTAAGGCTTACATTTAAATGTGTCGTTGTTTTGTTTTGAGTTTATGCTCAATAAATAAAGGAATTAATAGAGATGGGACAAAAATTACCACATTTTCTCCCGTTTGTCGCACCCCACTTTTCATGTTTCTATTCTATGAAGGTAAAATGATGTCATAATGAATTGCATGCGCAGGGTAAGATTTGTGAAAGTGTGCATAAGGTTGCAAGCGTAAATTAAATTTGCGTGTGCAAGAGAAGATTTGTAAGCGTGTAGACATGTGCCGGTATTCGGTAATGCGATAAATCGCGGTAATGAATATGCACGATATTGTTATCGCGGCCACTTCAAAATACCGTGAAAAATAATAGATTTGAATTTAGACTTTTAGAACACGCACTAGCTAATTTTCTATCAACCGCTTAAACACTGCGTATATGCTCCGCAAAACACGTGCGCACTCTGATGTAAACAATCATCACATGTATAAGCACTGTGTGCACGCGGCGCAGAGCGCACTCTAGTCTAATGTAAACAATCATCACATGGAGTAGAAGCATGGCGGAAGGAGGAACGCTGCCGACGATTTCCCCCCCGCAGGGCTGCCAACTCTCACGCATTCAGCTTGAGACTCAAGCGCCTTTCAGACAGGACGCAGAATACTCGCGGGGACGTTTTGTTGCTGCGTCGACCAAAGCACGCCGGGGTCAAAGTTAAAAATAGTTCAACTTTTTATTTGCAAAATAGCAAATCGCGTTCCGCGTTCTGTCTGAAAGCCGCTTTACGGAATTGACACTTTTCACACGCTCTCACGCAGAGAAAAATCGCGGAGCAAAGAGGACACTGACACCGACAGACTAGACAGAGCTACTTTTGATATGAAAAAAAAAAAGGTTCTGTCCATTGTGACAGATCGCTGCGCCTCAGTTCAAGTAAACCGATCATCTGTTACTTTTTATTTAAAGATACAGTACAACTTACCTTAAGGTTTATGCCTCATACAAAATGTCGATCAATCAGTGTTTTTCACGGAAAGAGGTCAATAAAACTGCAGGAGAACAGTTATGTCACAGAACGTTACATTTACCTCAGGAAAGCCATTTAATGACCAGCACATTAGTTGACTAGAAACAATTGTCATTTTGCTAAATATGTGCACTTTATTACATATTAATTATGTTTACTTGTCATTACATAATTGTTATTATAATGAAAACCGCATTATATTTAATTTCTCTCTGTTTACAGCATTATGTGAGATATATTTTTTTCTTGAGAAAAATTAACATGCAGACTGTAGCCTACCTAATATTTATCCAAATGAGTCAATATTGAATTAAGATTAAAATCAAATACAATAATTTATTTGAATACAAACAGTAACCTACCAGTCATTATACCATGTAAACATTGTAACACGTTGTCACTAAACTTAATAAAATTCTGTTTAGTTACCATGTTTTGAAAATCACAATTACGCATTGTGATGCAAGTTGTTTTTTTAGATACCCGCAATCCATCTGTTTCTCTCGAGCAATTAAAATATCGTGATAATACCGTATACCGTGATAAAAGCTCATTCAATTAATCGCAGCACGAAAATTTGATACCGGCACATGCCTATAAGCGTGTAAATCGCATATCAAGTGTAAGAAAAAAAATATTTGCAGCATTTTACTGTTATTGGTAAGTGTAATACATGTATTGTGAAACTGCAGCTTCATGCTAACGCAAAATAAATAGGATCTGTATTCTTCTGACTTCCATTTTTCCGCGCTTACACTTTTGGCACGGTTTTTGCGCACAAATGCGGCCAAAAGCATTGCAAGCCTGTGAACAGCTATTTGCAACCGAAAACAACAGAGTCAGGGACTGCAAAACAGATTGATCGCGTAAAATCAAACTTTGTGTAAATAAATCAACTGTTGCAAATGTCTAAATGACTTATTGTGTACATGCGGCAAAAAAGTTCCCGAAATAACCTGATTTGTACAGTTGCGTCTTTCTTTTACCCGCGCTTCCAATTTTGGCACGATTCTCTCACTGAATGAGTTTTGCAAGCGCGAAGAGGAGGGCGGGTCCACCTTCATCATGCAGCCAATCAGATGAGCTTCTCGCTGACACTCGATTTACTCTTATCTGATTGGTTCAATAAACACGTCAGTCTTCAGAACGCATATTTATCTTCATTTGGCTCATTCTCGTTACTTTTAATGCAAACATACATGTTAAATAAATACATAAATCATGATTGTTTAATAACCTGTGCACCATTAGGTGGATTATTTGAGTAAATACTGAATTCCGAGCGGTGTTATTGGATTTAAATTTTATATATTATAAGCCTATCTGTTACACCACTGAGCTGATGTTAAACTTTACAACAAACAAACAAACAAACAAAAAGAAAACATTGAATACCCATTTTTTAATACCGAATAATACCATTCTGATGCAGTGTTTTACACATCATGTCTCTGTTCATGGTATTTAACATATATTTTTAAATATTGTCTTTGTCACAATTCTGATTACTTTCGTGTGACTGATCAAGCTATTATGTTGCTAGTATAATGAAATGCTTTCTCTGTGTCCAGATTTGACTGTAGCTAATGAAAAACTGATTAATTTCTGATAAATCTGAAACTGATAAATTCAACTTTAGTCAAAAAGTAGTCTTTAATAATAATATATATATATATACCCACATGCAAAATCAAATGCAAAGCAACTAATTATGTCTGAATAAAAACCCAGCAGCCAGGGAATACACAGCATATGTGTTTATATATAGGGCTATACAGCAATCTAGTGGTTACACGATGGCATTGCAGGTGATAAATGGTGCATCATTTAGAGATGACCTTAAAATACATGTTAAAGGGAAAAATATATTATTATAACTAATTTTAGTAAAATAATAATAATAATTCTGGAATCGCCCACGATTAATTGACAGGTAAAATGATGCATGCAGTACAAAAAGGCCTACATTCAGCAACATCAACATTACAAACAAATCTGGCCTGCTGAGGAGGAGGATGATGATGAGCAGGATCACAGTCTATGAGCAGGATACATGCACTGAATATACAGAAATTTTCTTTCTTAACACACCAGCTCTAAATTCAGTATTTACTCAAATAATCCACCTAATGGTGCACAGGTTATTAAACAATCATGATTTATGTATTTATTTAACATGTATGTTTGCATTAAAAGTAACGAGAATGAGCCAAATGAAGATAAATATGCGTTCTGAAGACTGACGTGTTTATTGAACCAATCAGATAAGAGTAAATCGAGTGTCAGCAAGAAGCTCATCTGATTGGCTGCATGATGAAGGTGGACCCGCCCTCCTCTTCGCGCTTGCAAAACTCATTCAGTGAGAGAATCCTGCCAAAATTGGAAGCGCGGGTAAAAGAAAGACGCAACTGTACAAATCGGGTTATTTCGGGAACTTTTTTGCCGCATGTACACTAAGTCATTTAGACATTTGCAACAGTTGATTTATTTACACAAAGTTTGATTCTATGCGATCAATCTGTTTTTCAGTCCCTGACTCTGTTGTTTTCGGTTGCAAATAGCTGTTCACAGGCTTGCAATGCTTTTGGCCGCATTTGTGCGCAAAAACCGTGCCAAAAGTGTAAGCGCGGAAAAATGGAAGTCAGAAGAATACAGATCCTATTTATTTTGCGTTAGCATGAAGCTGCAGTTTCACAATACATGTATTACACTTACCAATAACAGTAAAATGCTGCAAATATTTTGTTCTTACACTTGATATGCGATTTACACGCTTACAAATCTTCTCTTGCACACGCAAATTTAATTTACGCTTGCAATCTTATGCACACTTTCACAAATCTTACCCTGCGCATGCAATTCATTATGACATCATTTTACCTTCATACTATTCCCCACCAGTGGGGCGCGCCCCACACTTTGAGAAACGCTGCTTTAAGGACATGGAGTTATGTTCTTGCTGTGAGAATTTCATTGTTCATGCAGTCTTTTAGAACTGTGCGTTGGCGATAATGAATTTATTTTAAAATGCTGTTCGGGACAAAACAATTCTTATTATTAATAATGCGTCTCAATGTTTTTGAAAAATAAACATCTGAAGGAATATGATAGTTTCAAATCATTGTTTCAAATCATTGTTTCAAATCATTGTTTCAAATCATTGTTTCAAATCATTGCTGTTGGAGCTGATGCTGAAAACTCTGGTAAACTGGAAAACACTGGTAAACTGAAGCGCTTTGCTAGCGGGTTAATAAACTAGATGCATCTTATGAGATTATTAAGATATACAACACAAAAGTAATATTACATCTTACATCTGCAAAAAATTATGCAAATGCGCATGTGAACTTGACGTGCTTGTCAAGGGTGCAACTCTCTTTGTGAATGTGCTCTTCCCGTTACAGAATGTTTTAAATTCTTTGTAGGGCTGTCAGTTAAATGTGTTAATAACAGCGTTAACGCAAACCCATTTTAATGGCGTTAATTTTTTTTATGGTGCGATTAACGTCTTTTTGGTCTAGCAAACTTTGTAGGTTTTTTCACATGCTTTTGCAACAGGACGTGGCATGCGCCGCGCGAGGACGTTTTGTTGCTTCGTTGACCAAAGCGCAAGCGGATCTAGCTAGACCAGAAACAAAACAACAGGCGCACCGCACACACTTGTTTGGGCTTGCGAGCCGGCCAAAAAGTAGGTTAACGTTACGTTTTGAGTGGATGACGAGCGCGAGACACCGAAATGGATGCCAATAAGATTCTGAATGGAAAGTTTACTTTTAAAAAGGTAAAAAAAAATGGTTCCATTGACAAGACCAAAGTGATCTGTGTGTTTTGTCGTTGTGAACTGAGCTATCATCATCGCAGCGCATCCAGTCTGAAATACCACTTGCTGATGGCCAAGCACACACACACACACACACACAGCTGATGCGAATTCTCCGCCCCCTCGTCAATATCAGGACCTCGTCAGTATTTCTTTCACCCTTTTATTGATGGACAGTGTTACATTGTGTGAGAGATTATTTGCTCCAAGTGAGAATGTGAAATTGAACACAGTGTATGCCAATGTTGTTTTCAATAAAAAACATTTGCACAAAGCAAGCCGATCCACTTTTCCATGTTGATAAGAGCATTAAAATGAGAAAAAATAATGGGACAAAAAGAAATCAAGAGACATTTAGAATAGATAAAAATGTGCGATTAATCGCGAGTTAACTATGACATTAATGCGATTAATCGCGATTAAATATTTTAACCGTTTGACAGCACGAATTCTTTGTGCTTTAGTTGCCTCTTACAACAGTGTTCTCATTATAGTGTTATTCATATTCCAGATTGGTATTTTCATGCTAAAAAGTGTTTGCCTGTGTGTTTTAAATTAGTTTTTTTTTCTCCAATAGAAAAATCTGATTCTGAATAAGAACAAGACTGGGCAACCCCTCTCCCCTAGAAAAAAAAATGACTGGATTTTCTGGAATATAAATTGCACTTTTTTTAATCATCTGAAACATGCTGCTATAATGCATTTAATGTCGTGCACACATTTGAATTTGTTACAAAATGTGATCGGTAATTTTAGTTTTGCTTTAAAGGAATAGTTCACCCAAAAATGAAAAATGAATCCATCCTAGGTGTATATGACTTCTTTCAGCCGAACACAATCTGAGTTATATTAAATAATATCCTGCCTCTTCCCAGCTTTGTAATGGCATTGAAAAGCACCCGAGTTTTTGAAGTTCCAAAAAGCGCATCCATCATCATAAAAATAATCCATATGACTCCAGTGGGTTACTAAATGCCTCCTGAAGGGATATTAATAACAGATTTCTTAAGGAACCAGAATCGTTGAGTTGAATCAGAGCCAGAATAATTTCTTTCCTTACGATCCTCTTATCTATTTAGCAGAATCTTTTTGAGGCAAATACAGTACACTGCAAATATACCTTTATGGATACAGAAGTGTAGAAACTTCAGTGATGACGAATATACATTTTTCTCTCCCAGACCCTGAAGGTCATCACAGGTGCCAGTAAACATGACCCCCGCAGTGTGGGTGCATGTCTACCCCTTTCTGAGTCTGGCACTCAGATGATGCTGGAGATTTTTTCAAGCATAGGCTCCGCTACACCAGAAGGCTCCAAAGGACTCCTGTGTGCCATCCCTTCTGCCATTGACCTAATGCTCGGCACAGCGGGGTAAGAGGTTTGAAATTCTGTTTTAGATGTAGCATAATTGACTGAATTAATTCACGTTCCTTTTTCTACTGTGATTTAAGCAGTTGTGGTTTGTCTGTGCGGAACGGGCTGCTGGTCATCATCATGCTGATTTCCAGCCACAAGAGTCTGGCGGAGCAACTAGTCGCCTGCAATGTCAGTGCCACGCTGAAGAAGTGCCTTTCTGCTCAGAATCATCACAGCATGCTGGCCATCATCGCCCTCAACCACATCTCCATGGTCCACAAACTGGAGAAAAAAGGTATCATCATGCATTATTGCAACTGCTTGCCAAATTTAATTGGTTTAAATTAAGATGCTTTTGAAAAATCCCAAACCCTGTGATTACCACGGCCCTGTAATAAGCAGTATGTTAATAAAAAGAGATATTCACTCTTGACTTGGGATACAAATGTGTGTACCTCGTTTAAAATAACATGCAGCATTGTTTGCCTCTGTAGAGTCCCAAGAAGAGCATGACTTTAAAGACACAGAGCTAAAGATGTTGGTGGTGAGTCTGAAGGAAATGCCAGCCACCAAAGAGGTAATACTGACCCTGGAGCAGCTGCTCTGCGACGACGCCTCCCAACTGGAGGAAGAGAGAAATGAGGTAACTCGCAGCAGAGACACCTTCCAGGACCTCATCCGCCTCCTGGACCAGCACAGAGCGGATCGGGCGGTACAGCTCTCCATCCTTAGGTGAG
Source organism: Tiaroga cobitis (assembly GCA_030578255.1). Taxonomy (NCBI): domain Eukaryota; kingdom Metazoa; phylum Chordata; class Actinopteri; order Cypriniformes; family Leuciscidae; genus Tiaroga; species Tiaroga cobitis. The sequence goes on along the minus strand of CM060603.1, from coordinate 8,375,121 downwards.
CCTTTGTCTTAAACATAAGTAGGTAATAAATACCTTATATTTCAAGCTACTTTGAGGTGGTTGCACACACAAAAAAAAAAACATGTCTGGGTCATATTTGACCCTAAAATCTAAAGATTTCTTATTAAAAAATTATTTTAAATATTTTTTTAAATGAATATATTTTAAATAGTTTTGCATTAAGAGTAGGGTTGGGTATCGAGAATCGGTTCCATTTTCGAACTGGTTCCAAATTTCCAAAAACCATGGATTCTGTAACACTGTGTCTACATCATTGTCGCTCGTGTCGCGTCACAACAGCTAAAGGCTGTCTACACTGGACGTGAGAAAGCACCCGTTGCAAAACATTTGTCGTTCATGTCAGTACGTCACAAATAGAACAAGGCATCATTATATTAGCATATTAGAGTCAGAGATTTATCGCTTGCATCGTGTCGTGTCCAGTGTAGACAGAATCACTGTTTATTATTTTTAATCGTGTCACGCCACTTGCTTCCGGTGTAGACGAGATGTAAGACATGCATTTCGATTCTGCTTATCTTTTGCTATGTGTGCATTTTAATGTGATTTTTAAACCATTGAAGTGCAAGAAGACGCGAAAGAGAACTCATTTCGGTATCGAGAATCGGTTCCATTTTAGAACTGGTTGCAAATTTCCATTTCGCATGCTGTGCACACAAAAAACAAAAATCCTCTAGTGCTTGAATACTGAATTGAGTTCTCTTTCACGTCGTCTTATGCTTGAACGGACAAATACACACAAATTCTCAAAATATCCTTGTAAACACAGGCGGGTATGTCTAATGTGAACGTAAACCGCTGAGAAAGAAAACACGTGTAACAGTATATTGGATCAGTGCTTAGATCTTAAAGTGACAGCAGCCTAATAAACCTTCTGACGTCTGTGTGCTTAATATTAATCAAACAACAACAAAAGACAAAGAAAATCACTCATTGATCTTGACTGAATAACTTTTGTAACTTTAAGGATTAATCTATATTTTATAAAAACAATGCAGTGTTTTTTACATTTGATTACATTATATGTCTGTTAATCTGTTATTCCTGCTATGGCTAATGTGTTTATATGTTCTTATTTTATCACTGACTGTTTACTTGTCTTTGTATTGTTAAGATTAAGATATACTTTATTGTCCCCGAAGGGTTATTTGTTTTGGACACTGTCCATTCTTGATGTTCTTGATTGTAGTAGTGATATTGTTTTATTTGCCAGTGATAGTAACTCTTTTATATTTAACAGGATTTTGAACAAGTTCTTGGATAACTACCAGGAGGATCTGTTGCCGTGGCATGAGAGTATTGAGCCTTGCCTGTCATCTATGACCGCCTTTGTCAGTGACAGAGAGGTACTTTTCTTCCTTTAGCTTTATAAGATCATGATTTCATAATGCTAGTATTTCATTGTGGGGTTTTTTCCGCATTTAGGTCGTACAGCAGTTCATCCGCTTCTTGTATCGACTTGCCTCTTTGAATAAAGACTATGCTGTTGTGATGTGTCGGCTGGGCACCAAAGAGGCTCTTCTCAAAGCCTTGGACAAACACAGCACCAGCCTCCTAATGGTCACAGAGCTGCGAGACCTGATCACTGACTGTGAGAAGTACGCCAGCCTCTACAAGAAAATGACCACCAGTGTGTTGGCGGGGTGTATACAGGTATAAAGTAGGCCTGTTCAAAAATGGATATTTGCAAAATTGACTAGTTAGTGAATTGCCTTAACCACCAGTCTACCGATTAGACTAAGGAATCCCTCTATAATTCCTCTGACCTGACCTCGAACAGACTTGTTCCTTATGTTAGAAGGCGTTTACATAAACAGCATGTTATTACATGGTTAATTCCTAAAACATAATGATGACATGTTTAATGGTTTGTTAGACTATCAGTAGCCAAGTTTCCATCCACTTGTCAATCGAATTATCTGAAGTTCGGTAAAAAAAACTCATGCGAATAAAGCTGGTGAAAGTGTGTTTCCATCCAACGACTTTAAAGCGAATAAAAACCCGTACTTAATGACGTCACATGCTGTTTTGCGATCAAATTGGTATATCGAATTGATTTGAGACATGTTAAGGTGTTTCCATTCATTTTCGCACTGAATCGCACAACATTCAAGCAAACATTTGCGAACAAAGTTTTGCTAGACAAAATGGATCGCGCCATCTACCAACAAATTATCAATATTGCACAAGTTGTAGCCTAATAGTGCTTATGTGCCAGCTGATTGCGACATGTACGGGATAATGTATATGCGAGCCGGTTGTTAGCCTGAAGGGGTTGTATTCGCTATAACAACCGCCTCTCTATACATTATCCCGCTTATTACATGGCTGCCTACCAAATAAATCAATAATTTGACACAAAAGAGTGATTTAAAAAGGAGTTTGAGTTAAAAACGATTGTATTGCTTCCGCTAAAGAAAATAGTCCATGGCAACGCTCTGTTTTTCATGGCAACGGGGTGTTAGCAGCGGTGTGTTAACAAGAAATAACAGACCGCATTCTACATTATAATTCAACCAAGGCATGTAATAACAACAAGCTATAATAAGAAAACAACAACGCTATCAACACATTGCTATGATGATGCAGATGCACATAAATGCCCGACGAGAACGGAGGCAGCCTGTGGTGTGGGAACGACAGCGCTCCAAACTGTTCTGGGAGATCGTGGTTCAGAGACACTTAACGGAAACCCTTTGGTTGAAGCATTTTTTTGCTTTGTCCACTTACATCTGTCTTTGTTGACACCTGCCATGTGTGCGCAAACAGAGCGGAAATACTGGGCGGAAATGAACTAAAACTTCTATGTTTTGTAGCATGTTGCAACCATAAAATTACCTAAAACTTAATCGCAATTCATTAATTATTCGGCAAATAACGTTTCCATCAGCGTTTATGAGACCGAACGTATTTCATTTGAGTCGATATTCATGAAATTCAGTTTCCTTAAGGCGTTTTTCATTCGATATCACTTAATTCAGATAAAAACGTGTGGATGGAAACATAGCTAGTGTAAATATTAGACATTTGTCTGATGTTCCTTTAATTACATACTGCATATCTGCATCTTTAGATGGTCCTTGGTCAGATTGAAGAGCATCGTCGCAGCCATCAGCCCATCAATATTCCCTTCTTTGATGTGTTCCTGCGGAACTTGTGCCAAGGTTTGTTCATAAAACATTTACTGATGTAAAGTGTAATCATTAAAGGAAGCAATAGTTCACCAAAAATGAAAATCATTTATTCACTCATTTACTCACTCTCATGTCTTTCTGAACCTACCTTTTTTTTCTCTCCATGAAACACAAGTTAGGCAGAAAGTCAGAGCTGTGTTTTTTTACACGTGACCTGTGTTTATAGTAAGAAAAAAGTGCCATAAAACCCTAAAGTAGGCATTGATTTTGTAAAAGCATGTTAGAGATCTCATTGTGAAAGATTCATCCATACATGCTGCTTTTTTTTTTAATAAACATTTTTTTAAACTCGATCGTCCGGTAAAAAAAAAAAAAAAAAAGACTGCTCTCTTATGTCGGACTTCAGACTTCAATCAATCTCAAAGCCTTATTAACAACCAATGGGTAGAACCAAGCCTACTTTTTTTTCTATAATCTGTTACACACTGATGTATGTCATAATATAGGAGAAAACATCTGTTGATATTTCCGTTTCATCATGAATTATACGTTTTCTGAAATCAGAATGTAACTTTGTGTGAGAAATCACATCCACATTGTTGTATAGAAAAGAAAAGATCTGACGTTTTGCCTGAAATCTGTTTTTGGACATGCTAAAAACAAAAAAAAATTGATATTGTGGAAACTAGGATTTTCATCTTGGCTGATTATATTGATTTAAAAAAAAAAATAGTCCTTTAAAACCGTTGCTTAAGAATAACCATGCTATGTTATCAGTTCCAGTTTCGGTAAAACTATCACAGTTCCCTAGGATTTAGTTGAATTGGTGTGATGTTTTTTTCAGGCTCCAGTGTGGAACTGAAAGAGGACAAATGCTGGGAGAAGGTGGAGGTGTCCTCTAATCACCATCGGGCTAACAAGCTGACAGACAAAAACCCCAAAACCTACTGGGAATCTAACGGCTGTACTGGCTCCCACTTTATCAACATTCACATGCATAAAGGGGTGGTCATCAGGTATGCTGGCTTAGCTTCTCTTCATTTCAGTGTCATTTTGATGCAAAAATGCCCTCAAAAATAATAAAATGCCCCAAATTCAAGATAAAGTGGCAACAAAATGTTCCTATGTGATTTAATGAATTAATTGATATATATTATAATGTTATATATTAATAGCATATGATATAGCTAAGCAATAATCACACAAGCAAGAGTGCTGTTTTTCCTAAATATCAAGCAAAATGTAATGATGATTTTATACAACAGTTCAATAAACAAGAAGTTGATTTTAAGTGACACCAGTGTTGTCAATATTGTCTGTTTTTGCCCAATTTCAGCTACAAAAATAGTTACTGAACAAAGCCACAGCAGATGATGTTTCGTTCCTTAATGAATCCACATTTTTTAATGAATCTGTTTGAGTAAATGATTCAGTGACCCCTTCATAAAGACAGCCTCTTGCTTCATTCCTGAGTAAATCAGCCGTTTTTAATGTATTGGTTGAATGAATGATTCAGTGACTTTTTTTTTTTATTCAAAATAATATATTTAAAACCTTTCTCGCAACATTATTTATAACAGCTCCGTAGTGTCTTATACTAATTGAATTTATTGATTACATTGAAAGGGACACGTTTATTATGGTGAGAGACAATTTTGCCCTTACAGAGGTTAAAATAAATTGCACCTATAAAAAATGCCCCTAAATGGAAACATGTGGAACTGATAAAAAAAAAAAACCTTTATCATTTTCTTCATTCACAGGCAATTGACTGTGCTTGTAGCCAGTGAGGACTCGAGTTACATGCCAGCTCGTATTGTAGTTCTAGGAGGAGATGATCCCACAAACATCAATACTGAACTCAACACTGTAAGAAAGCCCTTCTCATTCATCTTCTGATGATTGCACACTGCACATTAAGATGATACTTTTGTTGTGTGTGTTAAACAGGTAAATGTGGCACCCTCCGCCAGCCATGTGGTTTTGCTGGAGAATATGACTCGTTTCTGGCCCATCATTCAGATCAGAGTCAAAAGATGTCAACAGGTCAGACATATTGAATGAAATGTGACAGAACTTGCCTGAAATTAAACTAAAGCCTGAGAAACTCTTTATTCCACCTCTTACAAATTGTTTTCCTTCCTGTCAACAGGGTGGCATTGATACACGAGTGCATGGGTTTGAGGTTCTGGGACCAAAGCCCACTTTCTGGCCGGTGTTTAAGGAGCAGCTGTGCTGCCGCACTTATCTCTTCTATACTACAAAAGCTCACACCTGGTGCCAGGAGATCCTGGAGGACAAGAACCAGCTACTGCAGCTCTTTAACAAGTGAGACCTGCTGCCATAGTTGTTTCATTTATAGAGCAGAATAAAGAGGATGGAAGATGTTCTTACTGCTGCATTATATGAAAACCTCCGATTTTTATGTGCATCTCTCTCTGGGCTCAGGTTGAACAGTGCCCTGAAACATGAGCAGATGTTTGCTGACCGTTTCCTCCCTGACGCTGAGGCCGCAGAGGCTTTAGGCCGAACCTGCTGGGAAGCTCTCATAACCCCCATCGTACAGAGCATCACCATCTCAGGTAAATGGCAGTTACCTGACCAATGTCTGCTCCAATTTTCTTCTGGACAAGTGCTGCCCACTTAGACAGGGAGAGACCGTCTAATGGATATATAAAAAGCGACAAACCAGTGTTTTTGCTTTGTTCTTCCATAGTGTTCAGGGAAGGGTTAATGTGAAATATATCATACCACAATAATATATTGTCACTGAAAAAAAAATTTCTTTTCAAATGTGCGTGGATCAATCTGATATCTCCAGATTTGTGTAATATAAACTGTGGCTGGTCCGTGTTATTTTCAAGTATGATTTGGATTAAAGGCAAATGCTCTTATGGCATTTATTTTTAGGGTCTACTAGAATAGGTTTTCATAGGCTATGAAAGTACCCTACGAAGTTCATCATCTAGATTCATCTTCTAGAATAGGCTTGAATGTTAAAAAAAGACATTATTTTTTACCATATTTTACATTGTTGCAGCATTGTTGTCTCTAAGAAGCCCTTTTTCCGAAAAGCGCAACGTGCTATGATTGGTCGGCTGTTGGTGCGTCATTGGTCAACCACTTTGAGAATGTTTCGGAAGTGTCCCCTTATCATAACTGCGAGTTTCAACACACTACTAACGCAACTCAACTCATCACTTTTTTTGGCGTATGGCTTGGGTGGGAATTATTCTAAAGAGGAATATAGTGACGTGTTTGTTCCCAGAAGAAAACTCAAGGCTACAATGGAGGCGTTTCAGGGAGTTCAGGAGCTGTGACACTCATATAGATAATAACTCCCGCTGGAGTGACTTTGTACTTTTGTAACTTTCCAGACCTTGTTTTTCCATGCTCAAACAGTACCCTTACACTCTAAAGAAAGTTGATAATGTAAAAAAGTATAATGGGACCCCTTTTAAATTTCTTATATTCTTCTTTATAACAGAGACTTCTACTCTCAGCCCTCTGTCTTGGTTGATGAATGAGTATTTAGAGAACGCTGAATCCTCCAAGAGGTGTAAGAGCTCAGCCTCCATCTTCAACTCTCGTGTGCGGCGTCTCACTCATTTGCTTGTTCATGTGGACACCAGCACAGTTGATACAGAAGAGCTCAAACCTCCCATCAAATCAAGTGAGTGGCTTCAAAACTACAATAGTTCCTTCTAGAGAATGGAGTGCCACTACTGTGGCTTACTTTTATGTGTACGAGACATATTTGTATATTTGGTGGTCCTGTTTTGTAAGTCTTTTCTGGTAATCCAGAATTTAAACCAAATTCTGTAGATTGTGTTAAATGAAAGCTTCTCCATTTCATGGTATTTTTCTTGTTTTCAGAAGGTATCAACAGAAGCAGAGATTTAAAGAGTAAGTAATAGTGTAGGAGCTAATGTTATTTATTTCTTTGACTTCATTTTATGTATTTTGCAGCACCCCATCCATCTGCACAGCTCAACTTCAAACAATACTAACCATGACAAAATGCCTTTTATTTATTTCTATTTAGTTCTGCTGTCTTTTTTATTTGTTTTGTTTTTTAATTCCTCTGGCTTCTTATTGAAATTGCTGGTAGGGCAATAATCCACTAAATTGTTATTTGTTGTAACAAATATTGTGATTCTCAATTTGAACTGCAATATGAAAAACATCTCATGTATTTGTTGCTTGGATATCAAGATATGAAGGGAAGAAAGCATTAACTATATTGAAACCGCAGCTTTCATGGTCACATGTGTGTTCAAATACTGCAAATGACCAATTCCCGTTTATCTCCAAAATGAGTCGTGTTTTGCCCACATTCTGCTGCCAATACACACACTTGAGTCTTGTTACAAGAACCAAACTCAGACCTCAAAATTCAACCCAGTGAAAATTTACAATGCATAACACTTTTTACTGAAATCCTTTTCCTATTTTTAGTTGACTTTTTTATGTTCCTATGATTCCAAATCAATGACATGCAGTTAACTCCTCCTTTTCTGTGGTCCAGTAACATTAGATTTGTAGTTTGTAAAGCAAAACAAACTTTCCACCTCCCCAGTTAGATATGAAGCGAGAAGCGAGCACATTTTGAGAGAAATATGCAGCACATGCAAACTAAAGGTTTAATTAAACATCAGCCTTTTGCATTTTTTTAAATCACACACCCATATTACAATTTTGATGGTCACTTCAGTTACTTGTGCAACCCTAATTGCTGGCAGATTGCATTTGCTGATGTTTGGTTGGTAGCCATTTTATGTGTGTAAGGCCAGAGACACACTGGCTGCATGGCGTAAGCGTCTCAGCTGCGTGGCGTGTCCGTTTTTATTTCGGCTCCCATGTTAACAGGTTAGAGCTTGCACACTGCCTGCGTGACACGCGCGTCTTAGGCGCGGCATACATGATAGAAATAGAACCGACGCCTATTTTTCACGCGACGCGCAAGCGTGTTGGAAGCGTTTCCTGGCAAAATAGAATAGGAAACGATGTTTATATGTCATTTTGTATACGAATACATATTAATAAATTACATTTTGATGTTTGAAAGTCTAGGTTTTGACTTAAATTCAGATATCAATGTAATTTAAACAAATAATAATAATGATCGATTTTCAAATATTGCCATTATTTTTGCCTAGGCCCTATATATAATTTCATGTCATTTTTATTTTTTAAACAATCGAGTCCTGGTGTCCACTACAGAGGTCATAGCGTAACATATGAATAAAATATCTTTTTTTTTTTATTTCATTTGTTTCTTATGCTCTTTACAATGTGATTACATGAAGGAGAAGAAAAACTTTTGAAAAAAAAAAAAAACGTTCTGGGCCTCAGGAGGATATAAAGATAGGATATGCTACAATAACAACATAGTGTGTCTTCTGAGTGACGGTCCACCATCAGGCTAAATATAGGCTCTTTAAAGATACACAAAATTTGTAAATGTTATTGAAATAAACAGACAGCCCACTTCCCTATTTTTTTGGGTTTTGGAAGATGTGTGATTGAAATGGTTGTCGTAAAGGCAAGAGCAACACACCACTAATCCAAATGTAGACTGTCCCTCTGTCACCTAGCAGCAGCAGCGCCGCGTCAGACACGTTTCTGGTGTGCAAAGACACAGAAAACGCAGCCGCCACGCAACAGAAACGCCACGCTCACGCCACGCAGCCAGTGTGTCTCCGGCCCAAACATTCTTTTGACATTTGCAGTAACTTGTCAAGAGTATTTATGTGCTTTTATTGTGTTACAGATGGTAAAGAGGGAAAGAATAAGGAAACAAATGTTGTAAGCTCATCTTCATCCACTACCAAACCAAAAGTGAAGAATACTAGCAGCATCGCAGGCATTGCTCTGTGCTGGCAGGGTGTCGTTCAGCGACAGGTTAGACATTTATTTTAACTTTGGAGAATTGTAGGATTAAAATATGGGAAAATGTGTTAAAAGAAGGAGCTACTACCCTTTTATTTGGTAGATTAAAGAATAATTAAAGTAGTCAGAATACCTGAACAAGCAAGTGACTACAAATTACACATATACATGTTTCAGGTTATAAAAAGATGTTGATGACCATCTGCGTATCTAAACCTAAAATGAACTGTACAAATGCAGATCATGCCTATCAATTCCTATAATTCTGGACTTCTGTTTGGCTCTTTCCAGGTGAAGTGTTTCCTAGATTCGACATGCAGCCTCTCTGACTTCGTAGAGCGTTACAGGGGAATGTTCCTCCGGCTGAAGAATGCGATGGAGGAACTGTTTGGCCAGCACACGGCCTTCGTGCTTGCTCTCCGACAGGGCTTTTCTGCTGCCTTGCTCCAGCTCTCCATTCTCACCGCTATGCACGTGAGTCAACAGGAAATACTTGTTGAATGCTAAAATGTTTATATTTGTTTTATTATGTTAATATTATTTTAAATGTAAATATTTTTTTTATATTGATATTTTATATAGTATCGGTCAAAAGTTTGGAAACTACTATTTGGAAATGTTTTTGAAAGTCTCTTATGCTCATTAGGCTTCCATTTATTTGATAAAAAATACAGAAATTTTTTTTTATTGTAAAATATTATTACTATTTAAAATAATGGTTTTACTATTTTAATACAGGAAAATATAATTGATTTATTTGATGAAAAGCTGATTTTTCAGCATCATTACTCCAGTCTTTAGTGTCGTATGATTAGTGCTGCCACTAACGACTAATTTTCTAACGACTAATCTTTCGACTAATTTTTCGATTAGTCGACTAATCTAAACGACTAATTAAAAAAAATCAAGTGTTTATTTCGTTGTGTCCATTTTATTTTGAACTCAACTGAAGGGCCAAAACATAAAATGTCACCTGTTCAAAAACATTATGTATTAACAATCTAAGCATTAAGTATCTGCATTTCCATTAGGCTATACCATATTAGTCAGAGTCCTAATCTAATCCTCTAATAACAAACATGTATGTATTACTTAAATTAGCTCTTTGTTCTGCCTTAAAAAATGTACAGTAAGCTAATAATGATTAATTTATGTACATTTCTGAAAAGCATAACTGATAACATCACTCTGAATAGTAAAGTAGATGCAATGCATTTTCTGTGAAAAGCGCTATACGAATAAATTGGAATTGAATTGAAAGAGTCTGGACTAGCCCACTATGAGTCGTGCTGAAAGCAGGCAGGCACGCAGTTATGTAGCTCGCGTTTACACTTGCGTGCATGGCGGGCCCGTGCCGCGGTTCGCGTGAATGTAAAAGCAACACGGACTCGGGAGCGCTTGTTCAGGAAGTTAAGTAACCTGCCCATGCGTTTTAGCTGATTATGATGCATTTAGTTAAATAAAACACATGTAAGGGATGATAGTGTTGATGATTTACCTTGGATACCCGAGAGTTGAGTCTGCAGTGTATTCGCGCATTGCGCGTGCAATCAGGGCAACACATTTGGAAATCCACTGTCTCCTCAAAAGAGTCCGTCTGAAAAACACAATATATTGACCCGCGTTCTGTTTTCTATCATGCGCCGTGCACGTTTGCGATGGCATAAGATGCACGCAAACTCAACAGGGTTCGAAAGAATTGAGTGTGAAACCAGACCAATGCTGCGGAGGGCGCCGGGAACAATCGCGCTCGCGCTCGGACTCGGACCGCAGCAAACGAGCCCACTGTGAAAGCTCCGTCACCTGCCTCCGCAATTTATCATATCAAAGCAGTGAAGGTGGGCGGGAACGTGAAGGAAAATGATAGCAGATAAACCAGCAGGGCGCGCACGGCACACAGACTGGTGTGTGGAGGTGAATTACAGTGAGCTGTTTGTGACGGGAGACCAAAAATAAATAGCGGTCAATAGTAAAACGACACGTCGACTAAAAAAATTGCCGTCGACTAATTTGCATGGCCGATTACGTCGACTAAGTCGACTAATCGCGGCAGCACTACGTATGATCCTTCAGAGATCATTCTAATATGATGATTTGTCATCAATGTTGGAAACAGTTGTGCTACTTAGTATTTGTTTATAACCTGTTATACTTTTTTCAGGATTCTTTGATGAATAAAAAGTTAAATCTTTTGTAACAATATACACTACCGTTCAAAAGTTTGGGGTCAGTGATTTTTATTTTTATTTATTTTTATTTTAAGAAATTAATACTTTTATTCAACAGGGATGTTAAATTAATAAAAAAGTGATAGTAAACATTTATATTGTTTGAAAATATTTCTACTTGGAATTAATTCTGTTCTTTTTAGCTTTTTATTCATCAATAAATCCTGAAAAAAGTATCACAGGTTCCAAAATATTAATAAAATATTAAGCAGCACAACTGTTTCCAACATTGATTATAACCGACTATCAAATCCGCATATTAGAATGCAGGGCTCCAGACTAACTTTTCCACTGGTTGCACTGGTGCTACCAACTTTCTCAGTTGGTCGCACCAGCATATGATTTGGTCGCCCCTTTTTTTTTTTTATTGCTACATGTCATGGGATTAATCAATGCATGCTGATGAATAGTGGTTTTAATGGACCAAGGCTAGCAAAGGCTTTCTGGGTTGCAGCAGAAATACCTGTAATATATTAATTATCATTGCCAAATTTCAGGATTTTCATGGATTTTGGACAGTAATTTTAATCTGTAATTTTAAGCATTTTACATTTGAATTATATACAATCTATCTATTTACATTTGAATCATATTCTATCTATCTATCTATCTATCTATCTATCTATTTATCTATCTATCTATCTATCTATCTATCTATCTGTCTATTATCATCTTTCTATCTTTTAAAAATCATTAAACATTCAAATGTATGCATTACATTTTAAAAGATTAGAGTATTATAATAAACTGATACAGAATTTTCGTTATCAAAGTTTATAGTTGTAACTAAAAGCAGAAATCTCACACTCCTTACCTTCTGCATTTTATAATAATTTCCCTTTCCTCTGTCGAGCGATCGAGAGTAATCGCTCGACAGAGGAAAATATAACCGCTGAAAAGACGTAGGACTAGGAGGAAGGGGCTCTGTGTTTCGTGAGACCATTTTTATCATTTTTATATGCCTTAATTTGTGAATTCGTAATTGGCGCGTTTCACCATCAGTCTGCATTGCGCGTGACGTCTGCGTTCGTCAATAAATAAACTGCACGTGTCTTGTGGAAGAACATTGTAGCCGGAGCTTCTTCTCTCCGTTAATGTCTATGGCGAGTCACGCAGGCACTGGGCTACTCCGCAGCCGAGTCCACCCCGGGATAAAATAGTCCGAATATAAACACTTATTATAGGCGTACCGTAGTGATTCAGAATAAGTCAAAAACACGGTTTGGAAAATGGATTCATGATGTAGCCTACTCGTTCATTTTGAACATAAGTTACGGACTGCAGCAGCTGATACAACGGCGTTCTGTACAAGCGTCCACTCGCACAAATGCGACCACATAGCATTTTAACTCGCACATTCTCAAAAAATGGTCGCATTTGCGACCAATTTGGTCGCAGTCTGGAACCCTGGAATGATTTCTGTCATTCTAAGTATCATGTGACACTGAAGACTGGAGTAATGGCTGATGAATATTCAGCTTTGCATCTCAGAAATAAATTATATTTTAAAGTTCATTAAAATAGAAAAACATTATTTAAAATGTTTATAATATTTCACAATATTACTGGGGGTTTTTTTCTCTATTTTTGATCAAATAAATGCAGGCGTGATGGACATAAGAACTTATTTCAGAAACATTAAAAATAGAAATGTTTCCAAGCTTGTACTGTATAATACATTTAATAGTTTTTTATATTAAAAGACTATTTTTGGATCATTTAAGATGTTTTTCATTGCAATGAGAATTTGAGTTTCTTTTCATTTAATTTATTTATTCAATAACTTCCTTGAAGGTAAGTGAACGGTTTGCGCAGTACATCGACAAGATGATCCAGGAAAGTGGAGGGGACTCTGGGAATGTGGACACCTTGAACCAGCTTCAGCAGTTCATGGAGCCCATGCTGTTCCTTTCCGGTTTGGAGCTGGCCAACACCTTCGAACATTTTTACAGGTGTGAGAACAGCTGCTGGTTACTAGGGCATTAAGTTGACGAGTAGATTAAATATCAAGGCTCTAGAAAATTTCTCTGGGAAAATGCAGGCTATTAATATGGTTCTGTTCACCCCGTTTTTCACGTTGCACATTTCTTCCTCTGTGTTCAGGTACTATCTGGGTGATCGGTTGTTGGGTCAGGGGAAGGTGTGGTTAGAGAGCGCTGTGGTTGAGCATATCGGTACCTGCTTTCCAAACCGGTTTCCACAGCAGATGCTGACCAACCTCAGTGAATCTGAGGAACTTCAACAGGAGTTTCATCTTTACCGTCTACAGCAGCTGGACAAAAATCTGGAGGACTTTGAGGAGGTGACTAATAAAATAATCTTATGCAAGAGCGAGGAAATGGCAAATATTGTATCGCTGGCTAAGGCTACGTTCAGACTGCAGGTGAATGTGGGCCATATCCTTTTTCCTTTTTTTTTTGGCTCGCATGTGATTCGGATCTGTTTTTCTCGTGACCGTGTGAGCAGCACAAACCACAGGGAATCTGAAATTTTCAATTCCGATTTGTGCAACTTTCATATGTGGGCCTGAATCCGATAAAAGTCAGATGTTTTGCGATGTGACCTCAGTCTGAAGAGTCATATCGGAATTAATGCGACTTTTATGTCAACATTTGTCACGTTTCTGCGCCCATGGTAGTCACTTGAAAGATTTTACATACCTGAAATTATTATGTCAGTTGCATAAGGTAGTCAGTGAAGGACAGTGACGTGTCAGAGCTCATATGTATTACAGTGGCAGCTCTATAAAACACGAGGGCTTGTATCATAAATGTTTTAAAAACTCTTTTTTTGCATCCTCGTCTTAGTTTTTTTTATATATTGCTTGCGCATACATTTGTGGGCAATATAAATGTTAGCATGATGCCAAGAGACTTTCTTACGGTATGTTTCCACCACAAAATAAAAAAGGTAACTGACTTTTTAATCTCACAATTCTGAACATTTTTCCAGTAGTACTTTTCTGTCAGACTTGTGAGATATAAAGTCACAATTGTGAGAAAAAAGTCATAATTGTGGCTGTTTTAATTATTTCTTTTTATTCCATGGTGGAAACAAGCTGGCATACTTTCTTCTAGAGCAGTGCTTTTAAATCCTGTCCTGAAGACCCCCCACCACTGAACATTTTGTGTCTCCTTTATTGGACACACCAATTCACGTCTTGCAGTCTCTATTAATGAGTTGAATCAGACGTGTTAAGGCTTATTCACACTGCACCGACAGACGCAGATCAACACCGACAGTCACCAGATTACAGCGCGTCACTTCTCAGATATTCTGATTCACCATGATCAAAAACAGACTCCAACAGGGGTAGATCCAGTAAAACCGAACAGATTGTCTGTTGCCTGCTGTCTGTGCAGTGTGAATTGGCCTTTAGATTAGGGAGACATGCAAAATATGCAGTGGTGGGGGGGTCAGTAGGACAGCTTTAGGAAACTGTTCTAGAACAGGGACGAGCAGCTTCGGTCCTGAAGAGTCACTGTCCTGCAGAGTTCAGCTCCAAATAAAAGCTCCAAACCTGATAAAAGCTCACCTGCCTGTAGCTTTCTATTAATCCTGAAGACATTGATTATCTTGTTCAGGTGTGTTTTATTAGTGTTGGAGCTAAACTCTGCAGAAGAGTGGCCCTCGGGGACCAAAGTTGCCCATCCCTGTTGTAGAATTATCTGGTCTTTTTCAATGATAATAGTGCATTTTGTTGTTCACAATGTTTTGATCAGTTGATGGATGAAGACGTGTCTGAACCGGAGGAAGAGAGTGACGTGAAAGTGTTGGTGTTGTCCCCACGTTGCTGGGTTGTGTCAGCTCCTTGCTACCTCGAGGACCCCAGCAAACACTTCCCTGCTCAACTCTGCAATTACCTGGCTGAGTTCACAGAGTTTTACTCCAACGGTTAGTTGAAATTCCACTGTACTGATATGTAATCTCTTGCATTGCACATGAAACAGTTGGTAGGGCATTTAATCTGGTGATTCTGTTGAAGTGAATGCGTGTCTGTCCTGTAGGTCAGCGCATGTACAGCTTGACCCACAGTAAGCCTCGCAGACTGCAGTGGACGTGGCTCGGTCATGCAGAGCTTCAGTTCGGCTCCTGCACTCTCTACGTCTCCACACTGCAGATGTACATCCTGCTGCAGTTCAACCAACATGAGGTATTCTTTCAAGATCAATGCATACCTGGGTGTTATATGAATCTTAATATGAACTATCTTCAGAAGTGTTCACTTTGCTGTTCTGCAGGATGTGAGTGTGGAGATGCTGCAACAGGCCACGGGTCTCTCTCCTGCTATGCTGAGCCATGCCCTCAAACCTCTCACTGCAGAGGAGGGGGTTCTCACGCACACCGACTGTAGCCAGGACCCCATGAAAGGTGAGAACACCTCATTACAACAAAAGGAGAAGCCACATCGAATAAAACTTCTTGATTTTTCTTGCTTGGGATACAATACAGGAAGTATTTTAGGAATCTTAAGCCCCTTTCACACAGAAAACTACTCTGATAATGTGTTATTTGATTTTGTTTCATTGACACTGCCAGTGATTATCTGGAATCTGTGTGTGCGTTCATACACATCCTGTAAAGAAACGTGACATTAGGATGTGACGTGTGATGTCTCCGCAGCGTCTTTGCGTTTGCTTGTGATCTGTGAAACTTCTCTCGCGTTCTCACTGACTGATTTTCAATGTAGTCGGGTCACTGTTCTTTTCGCACTGCACGACTATCTGGGGTAACATTCAGTTTCTGCTGTATGCACATTTCACGATGGATCGGCGACAGGAGGTTTCACACTGCATGACTTTACAAAAGAAAGAATGGCCGACAACTTCTGTCTGATGCGCAAATTACGTTTCACAACCAAACACATGCGAGAAGTCATAAGGAAATAGTGCAAGATCACACGTGCGTGAGACCAAAATTGTTATTAAAGGGTTCATGAACTGGATTATTTTATAATGTTTCCTGGGGTGCCCTTATAATGTTAGTATGATTTTTACTAGGGCTGTCAGTTAAACGCGTTATTAAAGGGTAGGGCTGGGTAAAAAATATCGATTTCTCGATATTAATCGATTCTCATTTTTACGAACCGATATCGATTCTTAAATCTCAAGAATCGATTAGTCATCCTGTTTTCATTTGATGATCGCGTAGAACATTGTATCGTGCATCCCATCCAATAAATCGAAATAATCTTTGTGCTTTGTGACTATTATTATGAAATAAAGTCTCAAATTTTGAATTACGTCCATTTTCTTACGAAATTCAAAAACATAAATACCGTTTTGGCGCTGTGGCGTGAGATCGCTCTGGCTCAGCTCAAGAGAAGCAGCAGCGTGGAGTGCACATGATCTCATTCTCCTCTTCCGCCTTAATAATACCAGTTACTCCGCCTTAATAATACCAGTTACAGCGCCAAATAAACATCGATGAGCATCTGAAAGTGTGTTAAAAGATAGAGTACAACTTCGAAATCCGTATCATGTAACGTGGTATCGCTCAATCAGTGTTTCATCAGTGGAAAGACGTCAGTTAAACAGCAAGTAAACAATGGCATGTAACGTCACATTTACCTCAGAAAAAACATTAAACTTAGTAACTTAGTCAGTTAGTCAGCTAGAAAAAATAACTCTAGAGAGGAGAATTTAGCTAAATATATGCACCATATTACATATTCATTATAATTTTTAATGTTCTTCAATATTTAATGCATGTTTGAATAAATCTGGCAAGTTTTTATGACAGCCACCATTTAAATGTTTATATTTCATATAACTTTCTTATTATAAAAATAAATAAGTGTAATTTAAGTGTTTGTATAGCTACAAATCAGTTAATTTTTACCTTCAAAATTATAGTAGGCTAGTGAAGCCTATAGGCTACAACTGACTCCCATAGTTTACAGCATTAGTTAAGAGATTTGTTTTCCTTGAAAAAATTTGCCATGTATTGTACCTGATATCCAAAATAATCAATATTGAATCGAATCGAATCGTAATCGAAATCGAATCGAATTGCAAGCTTGTGAATCGAAATCGAATCGAATTGTGAAATTTGTGTCAATACCCAGCCCTATTAAAGGGATACTTCAGGATTTAGCATTAAGCTTTGTATTAGTAGAAAACCTGTAGTATTTTCAAATTTCCGTGCTTTCCACTCTCATATCCCCCTGAGACGAGAGATTTATGTATTTTTTGTCTGGAAAAAATCCTTAGATGACGCAAAAATCATCATTTGCGTCATCGGAGGATTTTTTGGCCAGAGGCTCAAGACTACAGCCAGTAGAAGGAGCTGTTCCGCATGTTTTCAACCCGCCCATAGAGGCTGGGATCTCACTCACAGAATGTACACATAGTGTCAGACATCTTTTTTTGGAAGCTAAGCTAAGCTAGCAGGCTCTTGTTCTGTGGAGAAAGCTGAGTAACTTAGGAGGAAGCTGAGTAGTAGGGGTTACCACCATCCTCTTTATCCCGGACATGTCCGCCGTCGAGATCGTACAAAATGTCTGGGATTCAGCTTTTGCTTTTTTGCAGTCGCCATTCATTGTTTATATGCACACCTTTTGTTTCAATCTAACTGAATTCATTCCGATTGGTGAATCTGAATGTAGTGTTTACAATGGCTTGCGCCGCGCGAGGACGTTTTGTTGCTTCGTCGACCAAAGCGCAAGCGGACCTAGCTAGACCAGAAACAAAACAACTGGCACGCCACACACACTTGTTTGGGCTTGCGAGCCGGCCAAATAGTTGGTTAACGTTACGTTTTGAGTGGATGACGAGCGCGAGACGCCGAAATGGATGCCAATAAGATTCTGAATGGAAAGTTTACTTTTAAAAAGTTGCCAAATGGTTCCATTGACAAGACCAAAGTGATCTGTGTGTTTTGTCGTTGTGAACTGAGCTATCATCATCGCAGCGCGTCCAGTCTGAAACACCACTTGCTGATGGCCAAGCACACACACACACACACACACACACACACAGCTGATGCGAATTCTCCGCCCCCTCGTCAATATCAGGACCTCGTCAGTATTTCTTTCACCCTTTTATTGATGGACAGTGTTACATTGTGTGAGAGATTATTTGCTCCAAGTGAGAATGTGAAATTGAACACAGTATGTCAATGTTGTTTTCAATAAAAAACATTTGCACAAAGCAAGCCGATCCACTTTTCCATGTTGATAAGAGCATTAAAATGAGAAAAAATAATGGGACAAAAAGAAGTCAAGAGACATTTAGAATAGATAAAAATGTGCGATTAATTGCGAGTTAACTGACATTAATCGCGATTAAACATTTTAATCGTTTGACAGCCCTAATATATACATAAGAATTGTCATTTGTAAATAAAAGGCATGTTTTTTAGCCTGATTTTAGCCTCTGATTTGAATGCTCTTGTTTGAAGGGGCGTGTCTGTGTGAGACTCCAGTGTATACGCCCACTTCTGTGATTGGCTGCTGTGAGACTCCAGTGTATACGCCCACTTCTGTGATTGGCTGACATGTTTGCATATGAAATGGGTCTTTTTACTATTACAGCTATCGAGATTAACGAATCGTGAAAAGTAATGATTATAGCATTATATTTAAGTCTATTCCCATCACATGAAAGGTTGCAGTGATGAGCATTGAGCAGATGACACGCGTGAATGAAGTGATTCTTATCATTGCAATGTAATTTCTGCAATCTCACAAATGCTTTCACCAAATAACAATGCAAACACGATGTAACTACAGTAAGAGCTTCGTTGTGCAGTGTAACAGTGTCATTTATTTCATAACGAGTTTTGGGAACTGTCCAGATAAACTCGCACTCTGTGATTGACAGCTTCAGCGATTGGAAAGGGAGGGTTCTTTGATCGCTTTCTGTATATAATTTATTCACACTTTAAATAAGATTATTTTCATCCTAGATCCTACTAAGAGAAACGATGTGAAGTTGATAGTTTAGTCACTGGCTTGATTTGGTGATGCATAAACAGTATTGAACGATTTTGAGAGAAAGATAATCTATCTGAATTTGAAAATCACTGATCACAGATCGGGCATTAGAATAAACATGGTTACTTTCATGGTTTTTGCCGTTGCTGGCAGATCCATATCGTAAAAAAGTTTTTTGCAAAGCCTGCGCCGAAATTGCGACTACCAAATAATCCACCATGAAATGCACCGAATACAAACAAATAATGCCCTGCTGAGACATTCACATTGTTGAAGAAGAAAAACCATTCCTTGCATCAGAATCGTTTGAAAGGTAATGGTATTGATCCTGTGTCGATCTTTACTCGTTCTCATGTCACTATTCACTAACACTCCAGTGGGTGGTGCCAAAGACGCAGTGATGTAGATGTAGGCATTGATATTCTTCTGCAAAGGCGGTCTTTCGCTGCCCTATGACGTCATAAGTCACTATTTTTGAGATCCTGTCGTTTTCAATAAAACAGTCCCTCCAGAAAAACGCGATTATGCAATCGCATGATTTAGTGCATAATCAGCCAAAGTCCGCATATTTATGCGGGGGCCGCATTTTTTTCAAATACGCCGCACTTTCGCCGCATAAATTGCTGATTTCTGTGCAAAATATGCGGGGCTTGCATGATTTCATAATCCTTGCATTTTCGTTGCAAAAAAGTCACATATGTCTTAGCAGAAAGTTGAAAAATGTTGCGTTTGCTTCACACAAGAGCCGCCGTTTCCCCCTGTTGCCATGGGAACGTTATGAAGTGACGCAATTACGTGACGTGAACATCATCGAAAAGCTGTAAAACAGGAGCACACTTTATTTTTTTTATATTTCATTTATTCATTTTTACAGAAGTTGTAGCATATTCCTTTTGTAAAGCTACAGAACTTGTTTGACTCATCATTGTTTTGTAAGTTTGATGTGTTTATTAAAGCTACACTGTGTGATTTTTACCCCCATCTAGCGGTGAAAAGGTATATGACCATCCAGTGAATATTAGTTTCTGTTCCTCTCAATTCCGGTTTCGTTTTAACTCCTACGGTGGCCAATGTAGTCCAAGATTAACACGGCTTCCAGTTCGACCTCGTCCATGAGGGTTCCTTCAAGTGATGAGGTTATTTTAGAAAACTATTATAATTTGCAGTAATTTAATTTGTCAGGTAACATATAGGTTATGACATCTATGTAAAATGAATAATAGTTTTGTTTTCGTAATTTTTTTACCATTTCATTGCTAACATCAGTTATCAGGTTCCCAGACGAATGCAAGCTAATCTTAGTAAAGTAACTTTTATTTTTAACTTTTAACTCTTTTTCGCTTCCTTGGCGACTCTGATACGTATCCTCGAGAATAAGAGTGATCCTCCATCAGCAACAGACTTTCAAAAAGGCTTTCAGGTTTTTATATATCAGTCTCAAGCAATCCCCCTCTTCACATTCGACACGGTGCCATCGAGTGTTAAAACGTGAAAGGTGAAGCTTGATTTAACGGTTATGTCCCTCTTTGGCTAATGTACTTTCAAGATGGAGGGGCAACATGGCGACCTACATTAGAACCCCTTACCCGTATGTATTTTCAATGGCATATTATACACTCACGAGAATACTTTATTACTTGAACGAAGTAAATATACATTAATGAGCACATATATTTTTGAAAGAACTAAGTGGTTTTAGCCAAGAATAAACTAAAAAAGTTACACAGTGTAGCTTTAAGGTCTGAAATAAAACTGGATGAGAACATAAATATTCCCAGCACTTTCTGTGATGTAGTTATGCTTGCTTATCATAGGAAGTAATAAGAAATGACTCTTTACATTAAGGTAGTAGCCTAGTGAGAACAGGGTGTTGGGGGAATCCCTTCTTTTTTTTCTCTCTCTCTTTTTCATCAAACCACAGTTTTTGCAAGTTCCCGCAATTTTTGCAAGTTCCCGCAATTTCATCGCATAAAATGTCATAAATATCCCGCATATAGAGGGAATGCATTAACGCCACTTTCCCGCCGGAACACGCCCCCCTCAGCCGGACTGAGTGGCAAAAGAGCTGCTGCGTGGCTGGAGTTAATAGGGGAAACAGCGAAAACGCGAGTAAAACAAACTATTATCAGTTTAAACTAAAAGTTGGACTCGATATAGTGTTCCTTACAACTTATCAAAGATCCAGTGATCCATGGATATTGACATGCAGCCAGGAATCGTGTTTCCTGACATTTATATGTGCCTGATTTCGACGCCCGGGAAATAAATTAAGAGAATTTGCCTGTAAGCGTTTTATATAAATACAATATAGATAGGTCTAAATCCGAGTGATCACTTACATTAATGTTATACTGTATATCATCATATCGTCCAGCCCTAAAACTTGTATAGTTTTTTGTCAGTGTTTATTTAAAAACATCCAATTATGCAGAATATAGTCTGTTCTGTAGCTTTTTGCAGTCTGTAAAAATATACAGTACCTCAGATTTCTGGTCAAATCTAGTTGTTCAGTCAATCCCAAAGCTCTTTCCAGTTTTAGATGTGTTTTGTGTGTTTTTCACGGCATTCACGCTGAAAACAAATGCCGCCGCTCAGTCTTTTTGGCACTTGTGGGCGTGACCGCATTCACTCCGCCCGACGGTGACGTCATGCGCATACCCTCTATACCATCGCATTTTTAATGGTCTATATCTCCTCCCCGAACATCCCGCTGCCCTGTTTCCTGCTCTCTCATTGGCTGTAGGTCATCGCCGGTGTAGTTTTCAGTCAGAACACATTCACACAGCAGGATTTTGAATCGCCGACAGGTCAAGATATTTAGCATGCCAAATATCTCACGGGCCTCAGCGATTCACTCAGATCGCGTCTTTGATAATTCACACTGCGTGATTGTCACACGCGTGAACAAGCACCGATTTGCCTGTGATTTCAGGCATTTGTCTGCGATCTCGCAAAACCTGTCGGCGAGCGAAAATCAGGGCTAAAATCATGCAGTGTGAACTCGCCATAAGCTGGCAGACGATCTCAGCTTCAGCATCATCACTACGACACACACTTACGGCATTGGTCCGGCCTTTTGTTCACACAGTGTGCATTTCCGGACTGATCCCAGCAATGTTACTAGGTCCTCATCCCGGGATCGATCACAGGATCAATCCCGGGACGTGTTTGCGTTCAAAAAGAAAGCACTCTAGCAATTTTATGGGATCAACGCTCTGTTGAAAGGGGCTATATACACTTGCCAGTCAAGTGTTTAGAATTAATATTTTTTTAAGGAAGTCTCTTATTCATACCAAGGCTGCATTTATTTGATCAAAAATACAGTAAAATGGTAATATTGTGAAATATTATTATTTTGATTTGATTTATTCCTGTGATGGCTTCAAATCAGCATATTAGAATATATCTTTTTTTTAGGATCGTGATTCATGTGACACTGAAAATGATGCTGAAAATTCAACAGTATATATTAAAATAGAAAAATTGAAATTGTAATCTTACATAATCATATTAATAATGTGGTTTTACTTTTTTGATGCAGCTTTGTTGAGCATAAGAGACTTTCAAAAATGTACCAAACTTTTGACTGGTACTGTCAATTCATGTAAAAATTGGAAGGTCTGAATCACGGAATTGAGTCATTGAGTTCAGAGAATTTATTTCTGAATTATCAAAACACTTTTCAATCGAATTGGAAAAAAACGCTGCGATGATCTTTTCAGGGGTCCTGAGATTGAACAAGAAGTCCCTCTCGCAGAGCTCAGACAGAAACGGTTACCATTTCCTGCTTCCCAAGCAGACCTACCTGAATGTGGATGAAGATGCAGCGCTCACACTAGAGAGGAAGAGGAACTACGTCTACTGTCTCATCGTGCAGATCATGAAGAATGAGAAGGAGATGCATATTGACAATTTGGTGTTTAAGGTAAAGTATGGATCTGCAAAAGAGTCCATGACCTATAAGCTCCCCTTTCAATAAAAAAAATATTTGTTACAATACTTACAAACCTGTCCAGATAATAGTTCATTCAAAAAACAATAGAGATTGTGTTTAGCTGTTAGGCCTATTTTAGTAACTTTTTTTTTTTTGGTATTGTGACATCATTTTCATGGCATTTAAGGCCATGTTCTAGGGCCCTATGATTTCCGCGATGCAGAAAACGCGGATGGAATTGCGAAATCCAGTCATAAAAACGCAGAATTTACTGTGTAACGTAGCCTGGGAAAACCCAGACAACTTCTGGCAAATTTAGATTTGCTCTGAAAGTTAGTCTGGCAAAGAGCTCATTCAAGCCCATTTCCAATCCGTCGAAATCGAGGCACCAATCAGAAACGTTGGGGCGGGCTTTACACGATGACGACAGCGCTGGGATTTTGAAGCAGATTTTGTAGCCTACATTACAAAGATGGATGCCGCCGTCGAACATCACTCGTTCGAATCAGCTATCGCGTCTGTTTTAAGCGATGTGAACGTTTCCTTTTTGTTAAAAACCGAGCAAAGAACAACACTCAGAGATGTTTCTCCGCCGCTCTGCATACGTCATCTCCTTCATCGCTCTGATTGGTTTTAGGTCTACCCGCGACGTCTGTTGGTGACGCCCCTCTGGAAATGATTTGTCTGACGCTTTGCCAGACCATAACTCAGTTACAACTGAGAATGGTCTGGTTTTAACCAGGCTATGTATAACGTAGAATTTCATGGATTTTTTCAAATTTTTGATGAACAAATAAAAAGCATGTCAGCACAGGGTCCCCGCGGGTCCTTAAAAAGTCTTAAAACGTCTTAAATAAAATTTTCGCTTTTTAAGGCCCGAAACAGTCTTAAAATCTGAAATTTCCGATAAGGAGGTCTTAAATTTCACGTACGGGCCTTAAATTTCTTGTCCGACTCGTCATCCGTTATTTTGTTTTGTTTTTTGAACAGTGCGCACCATTTGGGGGCAGCACTTTTCTATGTGGGTGCAACCTGCTTCATTCCATAGGTGACTGAAGATGAATGCGGCGCGTTGATGGTTTGCCACACCATTCTGTGTCGTGTCGCAGTGTTAATTCCGTTATTGAAAACCATGACGAAAAATGTTTGTTGACGACTTTTTTTCCCCTGACTAAGACAAGACCATGAGAGACGAGACCCACGTCATTAAACGATAACTGTGACTACCGGTATTATATCAACACCTACAATATCGTTGACGAAAAAAGACGAGACTAAAGTGTGTTTAAAAAAAATACAAACTTGACTAAAACCACTTTTTTGTCGAATAAAGGAGACAACAACACATTACAGACTGTGTTTACGAGTGAGCGTTCATGCTTACGGTTGCCAGATGTAAATAATTAAATCCCCAGTCAGAGCTTTTCTGTTAAAATAACACGTTTTATAGCCGGTCTTGTCAATAGTATCTGGCAACCATGCTCGCGCGCGGCCTCTACACTGCTGAAGAAGCGCGGATGATCTGAAAACACAGACAAGTAAGCTGGAGTTCAGTGATCTTCATTTGATATTTTCTACTTAAATTAATTAGTGTCATTCAGTTGGTCTTTATTCTGTCACGAGCCGCTTGCGCTGTTTGTGCGACTAAATCTGCGATCAATACAGGCTGATATCTAGCAGTGTTTTTAATGTTGATCATTTTATTGCTATTTTGCAACGAAAGCCACGGCAGAACTGCAGCACACAGCGGTGATTCGAGAACGTGAGATTCAATGACCCGTTCATAAATACAGCCACTTGCTTTGTTACCATAGACTGTGTTTGTTACTGAATGAATGAATGACTCGATGCCGGATGACTCGCTCATAAAGACAGTGACTTACCGCCACCTACTGGCGATTTTAATTTAATGTTTAAAAGTTTTACCTCGTTTTTACCATCATTGCATATTTATTGAACATTGTTTCATTTAAAGCATTATTTATTTTATAAAAGTATTTATAAAGGTAAAAAATGAACTGGAAAAAATCGATTAAAATGGGCAGATATTGTCCCTTAATGGAAAAGGTGTGACTGCAGTCTAAGTGCAAGAGGGGTTACGGCACTATAAAAGATTGGAGAACCACTGAACTAAGGAACAGGGATATGTAGAATTGCACAAGTGCTACTGCTAAAGAGTGCATTGTCAATACAGCCTGTTACCCTGATTCAAATGTCTCATAAGCTTAATTGAATTGGCCTAAAGCGAAAAATTATAATGTAATTTTTTGTCTAAAGACTACATATAAAATAGCTACCAAAATTAATGTCGGTAATTGAAGTTTGACTTTGTCAACTAAAACAATGAAAGACAAAATTACTAAAATGTGACCAATAAGACCAATTTTCATCTGAAGACTAAGACTAAAAAAAAAAATGGCTGCCAAAATTAACACTGTCGTGTTGAACATTTTCCTGTCTTTTTGTCGTGGTAAAGTCTTAAATTTGCCTTTTAGAGGACTTAAAAAGGTCTTAAAAGTCATTAAATTTGCTGTTAAAAAATGTGCAGATACCCTGCAGCACACTTAATTCAATTGCGATATAGACGAGTGTCTGTGAATATTAAACCGCAAAAAGACTATTTAAATATGAATCCTGCATGTTCTGCATCTCCGTGCGAATGAATGGCATAGACGTTTCATTTAAAACGACACACACTGAAGCACGCGCCTCATTATATGAGGACATGAATGCATGAACGCATTTTACCATTTCGTTTGAGAAAAACTATCGTTGTAGCATAAACAGAATCCAAAAAAAAATTAAACTGATTTCATAGGGCCCTAATTTTCCTTCATATTACTATTATTACTGTAATGCAAAAACAAAAATTATTTAAATTGAAAAGTATTTACATAATGATGCCATTTGTTGTGGTGCTTTTGATGCTGATTTAACTGATTTTCACTGCAAAAAAAAAAAAAAATCCATGAAAATTATCATTCAAATCTAATAATCTTGAAAATAGACTATTGTTTTTTATAGAAAACATAGTTATTTATATGTATTTTTTTTCTTTTGATTTGATTAATTATGAACAAATGTGATGATTGAAAGATCTGACACGCGTAACTGAAGATGAGAGTTTGTGCTCTTGCGTGTTCCTTGTGCTGTTGCAGGTGTTGGACAGGTGTCAGAAGCAGGAGGCGGATCGCACTCGCTCCTCGGTTCGCTTCAGCTGCAGCACTACTGACGTGCTGTCCTGCATCATGCATGTCATCAACAAAGGCTACCTTCGACGCAACGAGGAAAGCCCACACATCGTGGAGTTCTTGATGGAGGACCCGTCCACACCTAGAAAGGGCCAGGCGCAGTTCTCCTTTAAGATCGACGGGAAAAAAAGCTGCGCGAGCAGCGGCGGCAGCAGCAATGCCGACACCAGGTGTGCTGATGACCCTTAACCCTTGAACCCTAGACCCGCGTGCAAGAAAGGAGGCGAAGAACGTGGCTTTCATTGAAGTTTTTCCCCTCCCTTCTCAGGGCTTTTCTTTTTCTGAAACCAGAGATGCACTGATGCCAAACAGTTGCTCTCGTCGGGCGAGTAGCTTGTCTGTCCGGTTTCATTTTTCTTTTTTTTTGTAAGCTCTTTAAATTTCCTGTGTGTGCTGCTCCATTCCAAAACCTATTGAGCTGCCTATCTAGACGCACGCGCTCATGATGCCATTAGGAAGATGTGCAGCATGAATAACAATGTTTTGTAGTTAACTAACATCAAACACTGTTGGAATCAGTTGTGTGTGTTGTTGAGTGTCTCATGCAGTGGGGTATGTGGAGCCGCTGCCCAAATCATTCAAGATGTGCCATAGAAGGTAGACAGCAAGGCAGCTCACTAGTTCTCAGATCAGTCTGTGTGTGAGGCAGGATTTCACTTTGGCACAGGAAGTGTGTTGCTGCTTGTCTTTACTTTATCTGTTTTGATCTGGTTTAACTTCTGCAGTTGCACTAACTATGACCTACGCAAGGACAGATCTAGTCCATTCCTCATGGGTCAGTGCGAATATTGGCGTCGGCCAATGGAATGCCTTAAGATATGCTCTTTTTCTTATTTTAAATAGCATTAACGTTTGTGATCATCAGTGGACTGAAATTCAGCCCTGTTATAAATTGAAGGCAGGTCATTTCCTGCCTGTGCCGTAGTTGAAGGGTTAGTGCATTCAGTAATTTACCCATAAGACTTTCCTTCGTCTTCGGAACACAAATGAAGATATTTTTTTATGTTATATTTTAATCTCCCTCCATCGAAAGTCCATGCAACTAAAACGTTCATGTATTAAAAAGTTCAGAATAACATCATAACAGAAATCGATATTAATTGAGTGGTTTAATCCAAATTGGCTTTTATTCACATATAAAGTTTAATCAATGCACATGCACATAGAGCACATCAACTATGGTACTTGAGTGACGACATGCAAACCTCATTGGTTGTTGCGTGTCAAACAAGAGCGTTTGAGCTTCTGTTTACCATATTCAGTGTGCTCTGTGTGTTAATGTTTATATACCTGTATGCATAAAGGACTTAATTAAATCTGTGTTTTGAAGATTAACAAAAGTCTTATGGCTTTGGAACAACAGAACTTTCCGTTTTGGGTGAACTAGCCCTAAAGGACTCGGTCTTCTAGGGATTTGTTCTTTCTTTCTTGTTTGTCCACTTTTTTAAATAAAAATCGAATACTTATGTTTCAGCTCAGCATTTTAGCATAGATATGTTGAAAAAGGTGATTTAAGGCATTTATGTTTAATACATAAAAAAATAAAGATATTTTAAATTTTCAATCATGTTTGTTGCTCATTTATTCTATTTAAAAAAGAATGAATCATTTTATTTAGCTGCATTTTATTTATTAATCAGTATTTTGTAATTCATACTTGTCTAAAATAGGTATTTATCCCTAAATTTATTCAGGATGTGCCAGTTTGAATAATTCTAAAGCTGATATTTCATACAAATTTTATGAGTTTTGTATCAATACAGAGAAATCATTCTGTTGGTACCTTATTAAAAACTGATGAACATCAGGAAGTTCAAATCTATATTTGATCAGGATAAATGTTGTAGCTTTTATGTGGTAGTAAATGTTAATGAGCGAGTCCACATGGAACAGCACTGCAGAGTTCCACAGAATTAGAGAACTGTCAGCTACCAATGAAAGAGTAGCGCTATTAATGTCTCCATGTCTAAAAGTGGAAAGGTCTGCAGATTCTGTCTGGGCCTGTTGTTAAGAATCTAAATGCTCTTCCCTGAGAAACTCATGTGTCAAGTCCATATAATGACGTTTTATGTGTGTGTGTGTGTGTGTGCGTGTGTGTTTGTATGTCCCTCTGCAGCCTGGGAGGCCTGATAGATCCCCCGCAGCACCCGGAGGACGGCGTGCTGGAGGCGGTGCTGTTCTCCATGGGGCGCACAATGACTCAAGAGGAGGTGAAGCAGCTGATGCAGCGCACCGTTCAGCAGGTGGCGGGAACCCTGAGCCTGGATCTGGACCGGGCCGAGCATCTGCTCATACATTGCAAATGGAACGTGGACTTGTTGATCCAGCGCTACACTGACGACCCAGACGCCCTGGTCCTGGCGGCCGGCCTCAAGATCCGCAACCCCCAGCCGGCCCCGGGCCCCGTGGCCCAATGCCCCGTGTGCCTGTCCCAGTCCAAAGAGAGTGACCCCCCTCCCATGCTCTGCTGCATGCACTACTGCTGCAGGGTGAGTGTGCGGTTCAAACCTCCCCACAATACACTACCGTACAAAAGTTTGGGAGGAGTGCGAATTATAAATTTTTTTTGTTACAAAAGATTTCTTTTTCAAATAAATGCTGCTTTAATAATTTTCTTTTCATGGAAAAAAAGAGAAAAGAATCACAGTAATACACCGCACAAATGTTTCCAACAGATGATAATAAGAAATGATTCTTAAGCAGCAAAATATCGTATTTGAATAATTTCTGAAGGATCATGTGACTGAAGACTGCTGAAAATTCAGCTTTGTATCACAGGAATAAATTGCATTTTAAAAATATATTCAAATTAAAAAGTGGTGCTGGTTTGACATCAGAACCCGGAAGTCTAATTCACTGCTGGTTTCTTCGGGATTTTCCTGTGGGGTTTTATAATGTGTGTTTTTTATGTCTAAAATAAAGCCTGCGGTAAACATAACTTGATACTTTGACATTTTGTTATACAACGTACACTGCACACACTCGCATACAAGTCTTATCCAGTTACTTATTAAAAACTTCTAAATGCTTCTAAGTTCGCATTTTCGCTGTGTGTGCGCGATATGTGTTGTTGAACAAAACGTCAAAGTATAGTCAACTTCTGTTTACCACAGGCTTTATTTTAGACATAAATCAAAAAACCTCATTAAACCCCACAGGAAAATCTCAAAGGAACCAGCGGCGAATTAGACTTCCGGGTTCTGATGTCAAATCTGCACCACTCTATTGTAATCATGTTTTAGAATATTATGGTTTTACCCCTATTTTTGATCAAATAGATGCAGTCTTGGAAAGCATAAGAGACGACTTTCAAAAACCATTACATTTTTACCAACCCCAAACTTTTGAATGATTTCCAGTGCCTGGAAATATTTTTATGCAATAAAATAAAATATTAATAATAATATATATTTTATGCAATGATTTTCTAGATGCGATTGCCAGTCCGTTGCATTAGAGGGAGGAATATTCTCATTTTCTGAAGCTTTTGATTTTGTTTAGTGCAAGTGGATCACAATATTTTTGTCCGTTTTCATGGAAGAAAAAGACATGTTCATGTGAACAAATAAAATGTTGTAATTTTTGGGGAGATCTACCATATTCAGTAATGACGTTCATTAATATGTCAGCATAGCTCATGTGTATCGGTCAATAGCCTAATATCTTTTGCTACATGTGACTCTATGCTGAACTGTGCGTTGACAGTTGTGTTGTCATGCCACTCCTCTGTCTCCCGTTAGTCGTGCTGGCAGGAGTACCTCAGTGCTCGCATCGAACAGAATCTGGTCATGAACTGCGACTGTCCCATCACAGACTGTCGGGCTCAGCCAACCTCGAAGTTCTTCCACAACATCCTCACTGATAAGGACACTATTGCCAAAGTATGTGCAGGGTCAACACTCTCTCTCTCTCTCTCTCTCTCTCTCTCTCACACACTCTCTCTCTCTCTCACACACACTCTCTCTCACACACTCACTCTCTCTCTCTCTCTCTCT
The DNA here is from genome assembly GCA_030578255.1 of Tiaroga cobitis. NCBI lineage: Eukaryota > Metazoa > Chordata > Actinopteri > Cypriniformes > Leuciscidae > Tiaroga > Tiaroga cobitis. The sequence continues at coordinate 8,344,730 of CM060603.1, read as the reverse complement.
CTCTCTCACACACACTCTCTCTCTCTCTCTCTCTCTCACACACTCTCTCACACACACTCTCTCAAACACTCTCTCACACACTCACTCTCTCTCTCTCTCTCACACACACACTCTCTCTCTCTCTCTCTCTCACACACACACACTCTCTCTCTCACTCTCTCTCTCACACACTCACTCTCTCTCTCTCTCACTCACTCACTCACTGTGTTCTCCTGCAGTATGACAGTGCTCTTCTGCGAGGCTTCGTGGAGAGCTGCTCCAACCTGACCTGGTGTACCAACCCTCAGGGCTGTGACCAGATCCTGTGCAAGGAGAACATCGGCAGCGTGGGAACCTGCTCCAAGTGCTGCTGGTCTTCCTGTTTCAGCTGCAACTTCCCAGAGGTAATCTGCCTAACTAATGCTACAGTCTTTCATGAATACTGTCAAAGAGTGACTGATGTAGAGAAAGGCGTTGAGAACATGTGCTGGTCATATTTCAACTGAAAATAAATAAATGCATTTTGTTTAATGAAAGTTAAGCCCTATACACTACTGTTCAAAAGTTTGCATTTATTTGATCAAAAAATACAGTAAAAACATTAATATTGTGAAATGGTAGTACAATTTAAAATAACTGTTTGCTATTTTAATTTATTTTAGAATGCAATGAAAACAAAATATTTTATTGTTGTTTTGTACTTTTTTTGCAGTAACTGTTGTACTGTAATACAGTATAAAAAAAAGTACATTTATATTTTATGGCTTTTGCTGCCTGTGTAAAAGATCACTCTCCAAATCTTTGGGTTTGATCCCTGAAGATAGACTATTATCAGAGATATAAAGCCGTGTTGGTCTACAGAGCAACTCCAGTGTCTTTTCTTGACTGCCTTGCTCAAATGATCATTTAATTTGTAATAATGAACATATCTTGTTCATTTCATCATTAACCATTGCCAAATCATTCTCAGTGCTATTTCCAACACAGTATAGCCCACATGAAAAATAAAATAATAGAACAGAAAATAAAACATAAATTAACATAAACCTAAACTTTGTAAAATACTCATTAGACTGGTTACTACACCAAAATTGTTATAATTTAAACAAGAACTGTCAGATTTTCATAATCCCCTAATAACTTCATAAATCTCCCGGTTTGATGTCGTGCAGTGGTTTATCAGCTGCTTTTCGTTGAGCTGCTTTCACCTGAACATAAACGTTAGATAGGAGAGAAGACATTTCTTTACAACATGTCATATTCACACACACAACTCGGTTGATGGCCTTCGTTGTTTAACCCCTTCCGTTCCCATAAATGGGTTTTCCAAACAATATCCAAAGCAATGGCAAAGCAATCCAAAGCAAAAAATATATATATATATATATTATTTTTTTTTTACAAAAGTTATCATCCCCACTTTTGATACATGGTCCAATCCGCCCATCATTTATCATAGTGGTTGAAGAAATGTTTCGGTAAACAAAGAAAGCCATCAGCACTAAACCAAACCCTTCTTTAAAACAGCAGCCAAATTTCCGCCAAACAGACTTCTCTGTGTCTTAATTAAAAGACCGAATGCACTGTAAGGAGTCAGAAAAATCAAGGTTACTTTCAGGTAAGTGTACACTCAATCTGCTTTGGTCGTCCAGCAGCTGTTTTTGCTCTGCAATTTCCTACAGATACAAAATATTTTTTGTTAGTATGCGCTGCACATTTGCAAATTGAAATCCTTTCGGGTAACAAAATAGCATTCAGCAAATTTGACACTGTCAGCATGAAGAATAGGACGACCATCTGACTTCAAATATTTCCACAATGCCCCAAAATCATGAGCTACCCCAAATGAATAACGGGAATCTGTGTAAATCGTCCTGTCAAATCCTGTCATTAGTTTACAGGCTTCTGTTAAAGCCACAAGTTTGGCTGTTTGAGCAGAGTAATTTGAGGGCAATGGCCCTGAGGCCAACACTTCAAATTCAGTCGTCACCGCGTATCCTACACAGTTTGAGCCTGTTGTGGCGAATTAGCTCAAAGAAGGGCATATATAATTAATAATTAATCATGGTTATGATCAAGTATTGCATACATTTTTTTTAAATCACCCAAAAGGAATACATACCCCATGTATTTATCTCTATATATAGATAATTAATTATAATCAATTAAGAATATACAGATTGGCTTGATCAATTTTTCAGAATAACCTTTAACAGAATTATTTTCACATCAAATAATCTGTTCGTCCACCGAACTGACCGTACGATCTTCTTATCAACTCTCAAGAAAGGTTATTCTTCTTGTCATGAAGAATGACTTTTATGTTCTATAAGATACTAACTAAAGTACTTCACAATAATAAAGTTTGTAGCTTAACCCTGTGGGGACTAAGCCCTTTTTGGTCCGTTTTCTCTATTTTTACATTTGGGCTTATAAACCATATGTAATGGAGATGGAACACCATGTGTTTATAAAGGAAGTATGAGTGAAACATGTACAATAAATGTACAATAAACTAGAGAATTTCAAAAACGAATTTTTTATTACTGAAAATCACACCTCACACAACAATAGTGAAATTTTTTTTAACAAAGTATATTGTTCAAACCCTTTGCTTGACAGACATTTGTAATTCTTCAATCAAAAGTAAAATATTTCATCATCTGTGAAAAGCTGTCAGCTTCGGATTTCTCCTCGTCACTTTCCAGTAATTGTTCCAGAGCGTATTCGGAGGTAAATCTTTTACTGCTTGCCATCATAAAAGTGCTAAAACAATAAGATAATAATGCTATAATTGCTATATATATATATATATATATATATATATATATATATATATATATATATATATATATATATATATATATAAATAATCGTTCTGTCACTCTCACATATAAATCTCTGTGCGCGCTGTAATAACTTAATTGTAATAACGCTCCGTTCGCTCTCTGTCTCCTTCTCCACTCTATGCTGTTTGCGTGAAATTGCGTCACATCACTCACTATAATCCCACCCCTTGCAAGGCTACAGAGTCCTCTGATTAGCTAGAATACGCCATGGTAACCATCCTCTGATTGGGTAAGAAAAATATTCCTCCCAGCGGCAATTTTTCCATTGGTCTTTGCGCTTTGAATATTCCCAACAACATCGATTTCATTGGCCTTATATGCAGTGGTATTGCGGAATCTGAGGAAGACGGCAAAAAAGACCGCCCCTCTCTATCATTAATAGTTTTTAAGATAATTACACATTTGTAAAAGTATGCCATTTTGGGCGGTACCGCCCAGTCTGTCCCCAGAGGGTTAAGGTCACACATTCAAGAGACTTTGTTATGTGAGCAGCAGACAGAAACAATCAAGCGTATAATGGGTTTTAATAAATGAAATATGAAAACATACGACTACATTTAAACAAAGAATACATATAAACAGAATAACGCAAGTAAAGAAAGAAAGAGAGAGCAGATCACAGAATGGCAGATATCACAAACAGTTAACCTTTAAGAGCAAGCAAAGAATCAAATCACCTTAAAGCAGGGGCAAACAATCTTAAACGCATCTAAATGTCGATAGAAATCATACTTGCATGGTTCTTTGTTGCTGAGCAAGAATGCGTGCGGGTTCGTGAGTTTGAAGTGTTCTCTCGGTTCTTCCGGAGCGCGTGTCGTTCCCGGGTATTTTAAAAGGTTTACTTGAAAGCAAAGTTGCCGGAAAAATTAGGAAAAGTCTGTTTCACCCGGAGGATAGGGACTGATCAGAAAAAAGGAAAGGCAAGCAAGCTAGAACAAAAAGAAGATACTAAGAGACACAAAAGTCCAAAGACACCAAGAAAAAAAGCCAAGAAATAAGAGGTAAGATGTAAGAATTAATCAAGCCATCATCCTTGTCCTTTAAGGAAGACTTAGTCCACACCAATGTCAGAATTCGTCATTCCTACTCCAGTCCAAAGGATGGTAAACATGGTATAATACATTTTAGCGTAACCTACTATATATATATTTAGCTTAGGCAAACCGAGAGGTTTAATTCGGTACCAAGGAAGATATGTTTGGAAGATACAAAAGTAGAGATACATTCTTACGCTTGAACATAAGGGCTTAGAGTTCAACTACCCCAACTAGAAAGTCATAACTAGGCCAAGGAGGTGGGAAACATACATACACAGGAATATATCATATACATTTTGGGAATGACTTGTATAATGAGTTAAATGCAAAGAATGTTTGTGTATGTGTATTGGGGCGTCTCTCAGATGTCTGTCCATGCCACCTGACCTTCTTCTTGAGTTGAGTTTTTGAAGCTCTCGAAGGAGTTTGGAAGTGTTTCTGTTTAACCTCTACCATGCCACTAACATGTCAATGGGGGCAAATTGATCCAGACTCTTTGGCGCTAAGCGTGTGATTTACATGAATGAGTCCAACAGGTCAAGAGCTTTTCTGAAGCTTAGAATGAATAAGTCATCGTGATTTCGTCCAGACGCTACACTGTTGTTTTGTCTTTGAAGGCAGAGCCGTCTACAAACAACACGTTTTCACAGTTTTCGAGCGGTGTGTCTACAAGGTCAGGTCGTTGTGTACAGATTTGGTCAATAGCAGTCAAACAACAGTGATGTTCCTCGCCATCCTCCTCCGTTGGAAGGAGAGTAGCTGGATTCAACACTGTGCAACGCTTAACATATGGCATTTCAAGCAACAAATTGTTAAACCTGCACCAACGTGAAGTTGATAAGTTGCGTGGTTTTCTGTTCATGCAGAATCATAGATACGGCATGAGGGACAAACAAGGTCACATCAGAATAACCCACATATCCTCTTGAAGCCACAACGGCGTTCTCAACGAGAAACGAGGCAGGCCTGCTGCTACAACGTCTCATTTACTAGAGAAATTGGCTACAGGTCTCAATCTGTCCCCATGCTTCTGCAACAACACAGAGGTCGTAAAGCCATTTTTCTCATCCACCATCTGCACACTGTGTTTTTCTGGGACTGGAAGCCCAAGGCTGGAGCCATACTCAACTGGGCTTTTACAGCATTGAAAGCTTGCTCAGCCTCATCAGTCCAAATGAATCTGTCTGAGGATTTAACCCCTTTCCCACAGTCAATGCTCTCAGGGAATGCTCTACAATAGCATCATTTGCAATAAAGGTTCGACAATAGGGACACATCCCCAACAATGAGAGCATTTGTTTTTTTAGTAATTGGTTTTGGAACCCCTCTAATCGCTTGCACCCTTTTGTCAGATAGGGACTTGATGTGTGGCGTTATGACATGGCCTAAAAAGGTCACTTCCTGTTTTACAAATTGCATTTTTGACATACTGACCTTGTGGTCCTCTTTCGCCAGATGCTTCAAGAGAGTCACACTGTCAGTCACACATGTTTGTTCATCACATGCACAAATTAAAAGATCATCAACATATTGCAACGGAGCTGTGCCTGGGGTCAGAGTCAGTGATTCAAGACTTCGCCTAAGTGCCTCATTGTAAATTGTTGGTGATTCACCATAACCTTCAATCTTGCAATAACACAATCTTGTAAAGGGAAATGCCTCGCCATTGAAATTAAATGCAAAACTGGCTATTTTTATCTACTGGCACACTGAAAAATGCATTAGCCAAATCCACTATGGAGAACCATGATGTATTCTGTGGAATTTGGGACAGAATGGCATAAGGGTTCGGCACATTTAAAGCCCTAGCTCTGATGTTTTCCATATACTCTAATCCAAGTCAATAAATAATAACTATATTATAACCTATACTAACTATAAACCTATATTGTGGAACAAAAGACCTCAGTTCATCACATGTTTTCTCATATGATGGTAGCACAAAGAGGACAGCACAGTTTATCACATGTCATCAGCACAAGATTATCTCATGGTTTTTCTTAATGACAAGTATGTGAGAACATTCAATTCTCTTATAGGCCTCTACACACACACAGTTAAATTTGACTATAATAGTAGAATAACTTTTTAACATAAATGGCTATATTCACATTGATTATATGATTAATTTATATTAGGTTTAATAAAAAATCTTCCACAGTGAATAATGGAAATTATGAGGAGGTTACATGGGTATTGTGAGATGCACCTTATAAGCTTTAAAAGTAAGCCTTGGCTTTATGAAATAAGTGAGATTAACACCTGTGCTTGTGCTGTGTAATCTGTGCTCACCCCTCAATCTCTCTTGTTCAACCATCAGGCGCACTACCCAGCCAGCTGCAGTCACATGTCCCAATGGATGGATGATGGAGGCTATTATGAGGGAATGAGTATGGAAGCACAGAGTAAACATCTGGCCAAACTTATATCCAAACGATGCCCCAGCTGCCAGGCTCAGATTGAGAAGAATGAGGGTTGCCTACAGTGAGTGTCCTTGCACTAATCCGTTTCATCACTACCGCTATAGAAAGCTTAAAGATGTCTAATTGCTTTGTTTACTTTTTTGAACTGCTTTTTGTTATACCTTTTAAATGTTTTTTGTTTTGTTTATAATGAAATTGTCATATCAGAGAATTAGGGATGCACCGATATTCAGATTCTAGTCGATGCCGAAAAATCTTTATATTTAAAAGCCGATAACCGATATATTGGCTGATAAATCTAAACCCAAATCATTTTTGAGACCCTGATTATGAAAACAAAAGCCTCACCATTAAAATCCATGTCCCAAGCACATAATTATAATGATGTTCTAATTATAATTTTATGTTGCACTAAACTGTATTTTCCTTTTTTTTTTTTTGTGATTTAAATCATATTTCAAGCAATTCAAAACAATCATGGCGAACAGTGGTGCGCATCTGAAGTCTCTCATCTGAAGGAAAAATCCAATTATTTATTGGTTTTAATATATCGGCCAAATTTTCTTATCGGGCCGATAACGATAACATTAAAAATGAACATATATCGGCTGATACTGATATGGTGGCCGATATATCGTGCATCCCTACAGAGAATGTGTATTATTTATCTCGTTTTTGTTTTAAATTGAAGAACTATGCAACAGTTAACTTTAATACTGAATTTCTACCTTATATCTATCTCCACGTAGTATGACATGTGCCAAATGTAATCATGGGTTTTGCTGGAGATGTCTGAAACCATGGAAGCCAACACATAAAGATTATTATAACTGCTCAGCCATGGTAAGTATCTTCAAAAGACTGATTGCAATATGATCTTGTCGATGTACCTGTGAAATGAGGTTGCAGATAAACCAGTCTTGTCCCTCTGAGTTAAGTTAAAATACTTGGGGCCGGGTGAAACAATTTGTAAGGGATAATGTACATCCAGCCGGTGGTTCTCTCAAAATAACCCCCGACAGGGTGTTGAGGATATTCTGCGATAACATCCGGCTGGATGGACATCATCCCGCTTATTACACGGGTACTTGCCACATAAGTAAATAACTAGATATAAAATATTGATCTGAGTTGAAATATTTGATCAGGTCTTTAAACGCAAAGCTTTCGCGGAGAGAGCAGTTGCAGCGGCAAGTTTAAACTAGACGGACATTTAAGAGATACGGTATACAGTCATACCACTTATTACACAGCATTTCGCCACATAAATAATTATGAGGATAAGATATATTAATTTCAGATTAAACTGTTTTAAATTCGTACCGGTTTGTATCTCATAATCCAACAGTGTACAAAACAATAGTCACAAAATGGCAGCAGCGCGTTTGTATGAAACAAGAGAGAGCGAGTCCACAATACTGGATGTCATAATTAAATAACTGTACATAAAAAATATTGATTAGCCTGAGTTTTAATACTTTATTAGCTCACCAAATACAAAACTTCCACGACGAAAAACCGTTCCTAGCAGGCGTATAGCGCTGCTGACTTCAGTGACCCGGATGAGCCTGCGTTATCCGTTTTCAGCGGTTGTTATCTGGGAATAACTTACCGCTGGATGGCGCTATTGACCAATCAGAATCAAGTATTCTACAGAGCCGTGTAAAAATGATATATATACACTTGAAACATATTTTATATATATATATACACTCACCTAAATGATTATTAGGAACACCTGTTCAATTTCTCATTAATTCAATTATCTACTCAACCAATCACATGGCAGTTGCTTCAATGCATTTAGGGGTGTGGTCCTGGTCAAGACAATCTCCTGAACTCCAAACTGAATGTCAGAATGGGAAAAGAAAGGTGATTTAAGCAATTTTGAGCGTGGCATGGTTGTTGGTGCCAGACGGGCCGGTCTGAGTATTTCACAATCTGCTCAGTTACTGGGATTTTCACGCACAACCATTTCTAGGGTTTACAAAGAATGGTGTGAAAAGGGAAAAACATCCAGTATGCGGCAGTCCTGTGGGCGAAAATGCCTTGTTGATGCTAGAGGTCAGAGGAGAATGGGCCGACTGATTCAAGCTGATAGAAGAGCATCTTTGACTGAAATAACCACTCGTTACAACCGAGGTATGCAGCAAAGCATTTGTGAAGCCACAACACGCACAACCTTGAGGCGGATGGGCTACAACAGCAGAAGACCCCACCGGGTACCACTCATCTCCACTACAAATAGGAAAAAGAGGCTACAATTTGCAAGAGCTCACCAAAATTGGACAGTTGAAGACTGGAAAAATGTTGCCTGGTCTGATGAGTCTCGATTTCTGTTGAGACATTCAGATGGTAGAGTCAGAATTTGGCGTAAACAGAATGAGAACATGGATCCATTATGCCTTGTTACCACTGTGCAGGCTGGTGGTGGTGGTGTAATGGTGTGGGGGATGTTTTCTTGGCACACTTTAGGCCCCTTAGTGCCAATTGGGCATCGTTTAAATGCCACGGCCTACCTGAGCATTGTTTCTGACCATGTCCATCCCTTTATGGCCACCATGTACCCATCCTCTGATGGCTACTTCCAGCAGGATAATGCACCATGTCACAAAGCTCAAATCATTTCAAATTGATTTCTTGAACATGACAATGAGTTTACTGTACTAAAATGGCCCCCACAGTCACCAGATCTCAACCCAATAGAGCATCTTTGGGATGTGGTGGAACGGGAGCTTCGTGCCCTGGATGTGCATCCCACAAATCTCCATCAACTGCAAGATGCTATCCTATCAATATGGGTCAATATTTCTAAAGAATGCTTTCAGCACCTTGTTGAATCAATGCCACGTAGAATTAAGGCAGTTCTGAAGGCGAAAGGGGGTCAAACACAGTATTAGTATGGTGTTCCTAATAATCCTTAAGGTGAGTGTATATATATATATATAAAATAATGTTTCAAGTGTGTGTGTATATATATACATATACATATACATATATATATATATATATATATATAATTACTAAATATATATTAATTATATAAATATATATTATATATATATATATATATATATATATATATATATATATATATATATATATATATATATATATATATATAAATTACTTTAAAAAAAAATATATATATATATATATAATGTTTCACTGTTTTTTTTCTTCTGTGGCTTAAAAGGGTGAGGGTTTTTTAACTAATATTAGAGAATTAATAATTGCAACCAAAAATGGAGTAGATTTAAAGTGTTCTCTACTGGTTTGGCCATGAGACTCACACATTTTTCCATTTTTAGGGATTTGAACCAAGCAGATTTATCTTTCAAAAATGTTGATGACATAAATGACATACACACAAGTACTGTACTAAATCCATTACTAAATGATCCAGTTTTAATGAATCAGGTGAACCAATGATTCAGTGGCCCATTCCTAAAGAGAGACTTTATTCCTGAACGAATCACCGGTTTGAACGATTCAAATGAATGAATGACTCGATGACTTGTTCATTTACAAGGCATTTACTGTCACCTACTGGTCGTTTTACTTATTTATATTTCCATTTCATATAAATGTGAGAGAATTTCCATATTAATTAAAACAAAACCCCATTAAAGGGATAGTTTAAATTGGGAAAAGAAATATCTGTTATTTAACTTAGCCTCATGTCATTTCAAACCTTTTTTGGGGGGAGGGGAATATAAAAAGATATTTTGAAGAATTTTGGCAGCCAAACTGTTTTTGTTACCATTGACTTCCATTGTATGAACAAAAAAAAAAATACTGAGACGTTTCTCAAATTATCTTAAATCATACAGATGATGACGGAATATTCATTTTGGGGTGAACTAACCCTTTAATACCCATTTAAAAGCCATTAATCTCATGGCATTATTTATGTAATTGTAATTGCAGTGTAGATGCATTCATGCCACCTCTGAGCTGCAATAAACAGTCTGTAAATACCAATTCAGATGCAACTTCCAAACATTGTATAGCCTGAAACATCTCATCTGACAGCAGATACTGAATCAGGAGAACGCGCTTTGCTCAGGCACTCTAAACTGCGTCTGACGAAAGTCAACAGCTTTCACACACGTCTTTCAAAATAAGTCTTGCATCAGAAAAGCATTTACAATTATGTTTTCTGATGTTGTTTCTTTTTTGGCTTCACGACTTCTTGCTTTAAAACAAGTGTTTCTCAATCGTTGCAAGTGAGTAAATTACAGTTAAAATAATCAAGTAGTTTCCCACAATTTTATTCACTAAATGAACACAGGAGTAATTTGTTATATGCAATCTAAATGCATAGTAAAAAAAAAAAACAGCAATATTTATCCACCTATATTTATTTAAAATGAACACATGCAAAAGGCCACACAAGACTTTTAAAATCAGTTTCAGTTCAACACTAAATGTTTATAGATGACTGATAGGGTTGGTAAGTTTGATTATGCAAATATTTAAAATCAGTGTGTCTGATTTTGACAAAACACTATTGTTAATATTCAGACTTCTTGCCTAAAAGTTCTCTACATCTCTTAATATGCAATCACAGGTTAGTAAAGCTGCAAGGCAAGAGAAGAAGTTCCAAGACTACAATGAGAGATGCACATTTCATAACCAAGCCAAGGTTTGTTAGAGCCGTTCGTCACATTCATTACGAACTTCTGAAATCCTGTACAAGTTGAGTATGTAAGTATCTGTCTATTGCTTTCTGCAGGACTTTGCAATCAACCTGGAGAACAAGGTGTTTTCTATAAATGAAGCTTTACAGATGAAGTCTTTGACGTTTGTGATAGACGCCTGTAAGATTCTTGCTCAAGCTCGAAAGGTGGGAATCTTAATGGCCTTCATGTTTTGTTTAGTTTTTTTTCAATCTTTTCAATTGTTTTCTTTATCCTTGTGGTTGTATTTGTGTAATCCGTCTCGTAGGTGCTGGCGTACTCGTGTGTGTACAGCTATTACAACCAGGACACTGAGAAGATGGATGTGATGGAGCAGCAGACAGAAGCTCTGGACCTTCATACTAACGCCCTGCAGATCCTGCTTGGTGAGTGTTAGGGCAAAGATTACTCTGCCAATCAGACATTCTCTATTGCTTTTGAATGATGGGAATTTTTGGGAAAGACAATTGTAAAAAAAAAAAAAAAAAAATCAAAACATTAGAATTAGTGCTGGGAAACGATTAATCGCATCCAAAATAAAGGTTTCTGTTTACATAATATATGCGTGTACTGTGTATAATTATTTTGTATATATAAATACACACATGCATGTATGTATTTAAGAAATATTTTAATGTATACACTGTATGTTTATATACATATATTAGGGCTGTCAGTTAAACGCGTTATTAACGGCGTTCACGCAAACCCATTTTAACGGCGTTAATTTTTTTATCACGCGATTAACGGTCTTTTTGGCCTAGCAAACTTTGTTGTTTTTTTTCACATGCTTTTGCAACAGGATGCAATGAGGATGCAAAGCGCTATGAAACCCATTCATTTCAATGGCTTGCGCCGCGCGAGGACGTTTTGTTGCTTCGTCGACCAAAGCGCAAGCGGATCTAGCTAGACCAGAAACAAAACAACTGGCACGCTGCACACACTTGTTTGGGCTTGCGAGCCGGCCAAATAGTAGGTTAACGTTACGTTTTGAGTGGATGACGAGTGCGAGACGCCGAAATGGATGCCAATAAGATTCTGAATGGAAAGTTTACTTTTAAAAAGTTGCCAAATGGTTCCATTGACAAGACCAAAGTGATCTGTGTGTTTTGTCGTTGTGAACTGAGCTATCATCATCGCAGCGCGTCCAGTCTGAAATACCACTTGATGGCCAAGCACACACACACACACACACACACACACACACACACACACATACACACACACACACACACAGCTGATGCGAATTCTCCGCCCCCTCGTCAATATCAGGACCTCGTCAGTATTTCTTTCACCCTTTTATTAATGGACAGTGTTACATTGTGTGAGATTATTTGCTCCAAGTGAGAATGTTAGTGTGAAATTGAACACAGTGTATGCCAATGTTGTTTTCAATAAAAAACATTTGCACAAAGCAAGCCGATCCACTTTTCCATGTTGATAAGAGCATTAAAATGAGAAAAAAAAATAGGATAAAAAGAAATGAAGAGACATTTAGAATAGATAAAAATGTGCGATTTAATTGCGAGTTAACTGACATTAATGCGATTAATCGCGATTAAACATTTTAATCGTTTGTCAGCACTAATATATATATATATATATATATATATATATATATATATATATATATATATATACATAATGTATTTTATATATAAATAACACATTTTTCTTAAATGTATACATGCATATGTGCGTGTATTTATATATACAAAATAATTATACACAGTACACACACATATATTATGTAAACACACACTTTTATTTTGGATGCGATTAATCGTCGCCCAGCACTAATTAGAATGCAACACAGACCACACACTTTTCAATTGCCCTCAGTTATGGAAGTGTCTTTCCCATTCATATTCTTCGAAAACCTCATGAGATTTTAAGTTAATATTTCAATAATTTAATGACACATTGGCATGTTCACAGTTCTCTGTCAGTTAATGGTGACATGACATGCAGATAAATAGTTAAAATATCGGTAACACTATTTTAAGGTGACGTCGTTACTGCATGTTCTTGCTATAGTAGTAATAATAATAATAATAATTCATTACATTTATATAGCGCCTTTCTGGACACTCAAAGCGCTTCACATAGAGGGGGGAATCTCCTCAACCACCACCAATGTGCAGCATCCACCTGGATGATAACAGTAATAACAGTAAATTATGCATAATTACAAGTAACCTAACCATAACTCTATAAGTACAAGTACTTAATTAATATTTCTCTGTACGTATTTAAGTACAATGTAACTACGTCACCTTAAAATAATTTGTAACTAAAATATCCAATCTTTTTTGATTTTGTAGCTTGACTTTAAAGTGGACTCTATTGTCTCCACATTAATTCACCAAATCAAATTTTATAATAACTATTATTATTATTTCAATTCTAATTATAAAAATGAAGACAAATAGATTACTGTTTGTAGTAATTGTATTGTACTGTAAAATAAATGTATATTTGATCATTCTAATTTTATTTACACTACAAGTTACAATACTAATATTCATGTCTAATCGTGCTTCACTTTCACACGTTCAAATCCTTGAGTTTTAAATATTCAAAATGCTTTTATTTTGCTGTAAACTTCTGTCCACAAAAAATGTCGAAAATGATACGCATGTGTAAATTAAGTAAACCCAGCGCACGCATTAAACTCAAAGCCATGCATATGCTGTGAATATAGCACATCATATATTGATTTGAATTTTACTTTGAATATAATTATTTCAAAGTAAACTTATACAATGCTAAAATAGTCTGTGGTTTTGTTTTCAGAGGAGACCCTGCTGCAATGCACCGATCTCGCTTCCTGTGTCCGACTCCTGAAACCTGAACACCTGAACACTGGCCTAGAGCTTATCCGCCGAATTCAGGAACGCCTGGTGGCCATTCTCCAGCACTCCACTCAGGTAAATCTACTCAGACATATTCTCACTTGTGCACTTTTTATAGGCTTAAACATGAACTTGGTCAAATGTGTTGCTTTGAAGGCTTTTAATAAACATCTCCGATTGGCAGGACTTCCGTGTGGGATATCAGTCCAAGACCGGGTCAGACCAGGAGACGGCACAGGCCTCTAATCTGGCTAACAACACAGACGCCAACAAAGAGTGAGCCTCCACACCTTTACAGAGAAGAGCCACTGACACATGCAGATTTATTTACACTTCTTTTATTATTTCAGGTCCAAATCAGAAGGAGGCTCTGAGTCCGCTGACTCCGACAACAACAACAACGAAGACCCCGGCGACGAAGCCGAGGAGGATGACGAGTATGACGATGAATACGTCCCAGAATGGCACGAGGATTACGATGAGGAAGACATAGATGACGACGACTTTTTTTCTGATGACGATGAATCTGAAAACTTGGAGAGGGACTTCAGCCCTTTTGACTAAATGAGAGTGATGCACAATGCTTACAGAATGCCTACTAATATAAAAGTAGACACTACAAACACCACACCCATGTAAGAAAAGAAAAAAGCGACGATTTGTTATGGAGTTTTGAGTATGTTTCTCTGTAGCGTGGTCTTTGCTTCGCACTTAGCACCTACTTTGAGCCCTAGCATAAATCGGTTGTTACACCAAAAGTGGTATTTCACGTTTATTTAGGTTTATGCTACAGTTTCTTCATCTTCTGAAACTGTAAGTCATTCATGGCTGTTGAGGGCACTCCACTAAGTTCAATGAAGGATCTTAATTATTGATGTTATATTTGTAGAGGTGATCATTTTTTGAAACTGTTCACAGTTTTGTTAACAAATGCAATTTTTTCGGTAACAAAATTTAAAAAGAAGGGATTATGAAGAAAGCAGGTTTTTTTTGTTTTGTTTTTTTATCTGGTCGAAGGTGTCGGCATTGTGTATTTAGTTTGAATACCAAAAGTTCTTGCCTTTATTCTATTTTAAATTTCTTTTTGAATGCCTTCATGTTTGACATTGAGTTGGTCGATCACCATTTGGAAAGATTTTGAGAAGAGAAAAACATCAGCATCCGTGTTTAAGGGCTGCATGTAAAATGACTGGTTTCTCAGACAAGAGTCCATGAACAAGGATGGTGCTTTAACTCCCTGCTGATTGTGTCAAGCACCGGAGCCCTACAAACTCCAGAATTTCCTTTAGCCCGTCTCGTTAAGATGCAGTAATGGCAATAAATATTTAAAAGTATTGTAGCTCGTCGCATTATTTGCTAAGCAAAACATACCTTAACCGCTTTCAGTTTTTCATCAAAAAAAAAAAAGTTTTAATTCTTTGGACATGTTTATGTTCACTTGTATAGAGATGGAGATATAAAATATCTTCCAAAGTCCAATTTTGAATTGAGATAGACCTATATATTCATATACTGTCCATCTTCTGAAATGTTTTCTCTGTTCAACTTAGTTACTCAACTTTAGCTCACAAAATAAATGCTTTTCTTCAAAATGAGTGTAGAGGTTTATTTATTTTTTCATTTTGTTGCACTCCATTTAATTGTCTTTAATGCCAGAAAGCATGCTTGCTGAAAGTCCCCTAGAACTAGCTCAGTTTTGAAACCATCTCAAGTCCCCTGCGTTTTGATCCGGGGGCATTAACGCAGGATCTGTACTAGCACTGAAACTAAGATGGAGCGAGAGGTCTGTAATACCTGGAGGAAGCTGTCCTTCAGTTTCCATTCTTCTCGATGCCTGTTGTTCTGCCGCAGGACCCTCAGAAGTGCAAGATTTACAAGTCTAACATCTTTGCCATAGGTACTCAGTTCTGCTGCAAAGTTGTTTTGAGCCAATTATCCAAACTGTAAATGTCATGTGACTAATCACTCTGGAGCCGTGGAATGCATGCGTGTCCTGGTTTGTGTACTTGTGCATTATTTTATGCTGTTTTTTAGTATAAATAGTGCGAGTAGTGTGTTGTTCACATTGAAAATTACGAAATCCAAATTCCTTCAGTTTTCAAATTCCTTCAGTTTTCAAATGATGCACTTAATTGGGGTGAATTAATTAGTTGTCTTATTTTCTTAGACAACTCAATGGCAAAATGTGCCCCAATTTACATGAATAAAAAACAAGGTCCTGTCCCAGTACCCACACTCGTGGTTTTTGCACTTGAGCACTTTTCCACTTGCATGACATATTTCCTGTATTTGCCCCAAGTATTCAAATGGTCACTCCTTAAATTTAAACTTTAAAATGTCTGTTCTTTCCTTATGCATCAAACGCAACTTAACTGTGGTGATTCTAGTTAAGTAAAAAGCATTCAAAATACAAACTCATCACTGCAACACTAACATTTCCAACACAAGTTATATGTAATATCTAATTAATTTAACCTACACTGGAAAGTTTTCCTAGATAGGCCTATGTCACAAAAACAGGGTGTGCAAGTTCCTGAATGTAATGAATTATGGGATATGACATACTGCTCTGAAGTAGGGATGGGTGATGTGATACCAATACGTTTTGTTACGATTTTACTGATACTGATTAATACTTAAGTGGGTTTGTGATTTTCCAAAATAATGTCCATTTTTAGAAGGAAAAAAAATCATTACACTTAATGGCAAATCACTACAAACTGGGCAGTGGATTTATACAAAAGCACAATTATATGAGCATAATTAAATAAAAATTTCCTATGGCCTCAGGATATGAAGCGGCTAGTCTACCACTGGAGACGGGCAGCAGATATAGATGAATTGTCACTCACCTGTAATGAAACCAATTAATGTCATCGTTTCTAAGTGGGACCCACCTTCTGAATGTGTCTGAAGAGACAGGGTAGCCTACAAAAATGCAGCTGACTGACTGCATTGGGTTATGGCAATGGCTTTATGACAATGGCTTTATGACTTCTCTTTTAAACTTCCACTAGCAGTTGATTTGTGCATATAGTGCATATTTTGCGTTTTCTTAGAACACTTCTTACAAAATGTCTACATGAAGACATTTTTGATAAGGATATTTCTCAAATAAAATTGAAAGCGTCTTATAAATTCACAGGGAGGCGTCTGGGATGGCCAAGCTAAAAGAAAGAAAATATTTGACCATTAGATGGTTTCCCAAATAAGGGCTTAGTCCATAAGTCAAATTTGTGAATAACATGAATAGATGTTATAAGTTTAAAAAGGTGACAAAAGCAATAACCGTGCATGTTACATACAAATAATTATCAGATGAATCCAAGCCTGTGAAATCAGGCTTTGACTTACTAAAGAAGTCATGAAATGGTGACATGTTATGGAGTCATTTGTACTGGGAGGCATCTGTACTGTTACTTATAGTTCTCAGGTACTCTTTACACCCCTGTAATCTCTTAATATAAAGCAGATGTACTGTGGCAGTTCTAGTCGGTGAGATGAAGAGATTCAAACACTTCGTTTCTGCGTTTGGCCTCTCGCCACTTGTGGAATAATGATGTTTCAAGATGGCCCCTGAGAATGATACTGCGGCACTTTGAGCCATTTTGTGTTCTTTACCCCCTATAGTATCCAGCAAGATTCACTGACCCAAGTCATATACCTCCTACAAATATCATGTGGTTTTTCCTCTTCCAGCATTGGAAATTTAAGGTAGATAAATTGGAATGAGTTCAGAGGCTTGTTTTTTTTGTTTTGTTTTTAAAGCAGTTAGAAACCACACGGAAGTAACTGACTATTACATTGAATCAAACCCGATAATTTGGCATGCATGAACCCCACCCCACTATGAAATGTGACTTCAGCTGAACTGTGGCTCAATTATGTTCCCTAAATGCCCAAGGACACAAACAACCACATGTGAACAAGGTCATGAAGGCAAAACTAGTCATAGAAGCAACAAGTTTTCTAATGCTCTCAAATTTATTTACTCAATTACAAATACAGTCATCTTCAATATTCTTCATCCTCCTCCCCACAGTCCTCAGTGGAATCGGCACCAACCTCCTCATAGTCTTTCTCCAGGGCAGCCATGTCTTCCCGAGCCTCCGAGAACTCCCCTTCCTCCATCCCTTCACCCACGTACCAGTGAACAAAAGCCCTCTTTGCGTACATCAGGTCAAACTTGTGGTCCAGGCGTCCCCATGCCTCTGCGATGGCGGTGGTGTTGCTTAGCATGCACACGGCTCTCTGCACTTTGGACAGATCCCCTCCTGGCACAACGGTGGGCGGCTGGTAGTTGATTCCCACCTTAAACCCAGTAGGACACCAGTCTACAAACTGGATGGAGCGCCGAGTCTTGATGTTGGCTATGGCGGCGTTGACATCTTTCGGAACCACGTCACCACGGTACAGCAAACAGCAGGCCATGTATTTTCCCCGGCGAGGGTCACACTTCACCATCTGGTTTGCTGGCTCGAAGCAGGCATTGGTGATCTCCGGTACGGAGAGTTGCTCATGGTATGCCTTTTCAGCTGAAATGATAGGGGCGTAAGTGACCAGTGGAAAGTGAATGCGAGGGTACGGGACCAGGTTTGTCTGGAACTCCGTGAGGTCAACATTTAGGGCGCCGTCAAAGCGCAGTGACGCAGTAATGGAGGACACAATCTGGGCGATGAGCCGGTTCAGGTTAGTGTATGAGGGACGCTCGATATCGAGGTTTCGCTTGCAGATGTCGAAGATGGCTTCGTTGTCCACCATGAAGGAACAGTCCGAGTGCTCGAGAGTGGTGTGGGTCGTAAGGATCGAGTTGTAGGGCTCAACCACAGCCGTGCTGACTTGCGGGGCAGGATATACAGAAAACTCCAACTTTGACTTTTTACCGTAATCGACAGATAGTCGCTCCATCAGCAGAGAAGTGAAACCAGAGCCGGTTCCACCACCAAAACTGTGGAAGATCAGGAACCCTTGCAGACCGGTGCACTGGTCCGCCTAGAGAGGAATCAGAGGGAAAAGGGAGAGGTGGGTATTCAAATACTGCCAGTAACCTTGCAGAGGTCTTTAAAGGGTCACCACACACTTAAGTGTTTCAAAAGACTGGTGTTCAAAATAAATGCCAAAGAACCACCATTTTGGGTTTCCAAAGAACTTCTCAGTCTTAAAACTATTTTTCTAAGAGTGAAGAACATTATCTAGAGAAACTTCTGTGCGATGGTAATACACCAGGACAATAGTATCTGCAATTCTATGAACCACCTTTAAAAAGAAACTCAAAATTGAAGAGTGAAAACTCACCATTTTGCGCATCCGGTCGAGCACAGAGTCTACGATCTCCTTGCCAATGGTATAGTGACCACGAGCATAATTATTGGCGGCATCCTCCTTGCCACTGATGAGCTGCTCAGGGTGGTACAGCTGTCGATAGTGTCCGTTGCGGATCTCATCTGCATTTCAAACAAAAGAGATAAAAGGACATAAGCTACACTGGAAGTACAGCAAGACGAGTTTTGAAAAAGAATAAGATAAAAGGCCTGAATGGAGTTCAGTCTCACCAACAACTGTCGGCTCGAGATCAATGAACACTGCACGAGGAACGTGCTTCCCAGCACCCGTTTCACTGAAGAAAGTGCCAAAAGAGGAGTCTGCCAATGAGCTGCCATCTCCAACAATGGTCCCATCTGGCTGGAAGCCGTGCTCCAAGCAATACAACTCCCAGCAAGAGTTACCCATCTGGATACCTGCTTGACCAATATGTATGGAAATGCACTCCCTCTGGGTTGCCCAAAACAAGCAAACACACAACAGTCACACAGTGAAGAGGTTAAGCAGTAACAATAAGGTGACAATCAATAATCTCACCATTATGCTCGAGTATCACAGCAAGTAGGAATTAATTCTGAGCTTTCAAACCCTGGAAATATAAAACACACTATTAACACAAACTAAGCTCCCAGACGTTATTAACCGTTACTTTTCTGAAAGAAACCAGCTCACCTGTGCAGCTACACCAACCCACCCACCTGATCCTCATTTATATTCGTCTCAGATTAGGGCGTGGCTCTTAATGAACCCTCCCTGAGATAATGCTAACAAGGTAATTAGATTCAAACAAAACAAGCTTTATTTCACTTGTATTTTTAAAGTTGAGTTTAAGAAAATAACGTTTTTAAGATTATACTACAAAGGGCAGATTTTCTTGATTTAATATTTAGGCTATTTGATTTTTTTTTTTTTTTTTTTTTTTAAGATTAAAATCACAAATAGGTTCCTCATGTGTGAGTTTGAAGTGATGTATGAATGATTGCAAGACTGTTAAAGCCTCAGGTCATGCCAGCAGGATCACTGAATATTTGCACTTCTATGAGATTGATTATTGTCAAATCATTAATCAAATTCAATCGTCATCTATCTACAGCACAGACGCTCAGCATGACCTGTAGTGTCTTTGTATATGCAGCAACAAACACATGAACAGTTTTCAAGATCAAAATTTAGTTATTTTATTTGAATTAGGGAAAGTATTTCTACTTAGTTTCCCACAGGTCTGTAAAAAGGAGAAATATTGCAATGTCTTTGCAACAAATTTCCACATTCATAAAAATATGATTCTTAACTGGCATTGATGGTTGACGATACTTTAACATCCATGAAATCTTTCCATTGGACAAAAGCTTTATAGTGGGGATAAAATTCTTCACACTATCAATTCAATTCACATTTATTTGTATAGCGCTTTTCACAATACATATCGTTTCAAAGCAGCTTTACAGAAAATGCACGTGCCTACCTTACAATTAGAAGAAAGCAGAAAAATAAAAAAATATATATTTAGGGGCCAAGCACCGAAGGTGCAGAGGCACCTATTGTATCTGTTAGTTTTCTTATTATTATTATTATTATTATTATTCTTCTTCCGCAAATGGAAGTCTATGGCAGCCCTATGAACCGTACATAGGAAAATGATGAAATTTGGCACACTTGTAGTGATGCTAATGAATAGTAATTGGACCAATTTTTGACCCTCTAGGACCAACTCTATAGCGCCACCACCAGTTCAAAAATTCAACATTGAAATGGTTATAACTTTTGAACCCTTTGATCTAGAGACATGAAATTTAGTACACCTGATTCCACTCATCATGCTGATCACAACCAATACCTTACATTAAGACCCCGCCCATTACAGTAGTGGCCATTTTGAAATGTACAGTATTCAGTTATTTCGCTACTCCTCCTTCAAATTTTGTCCAATTTTCTCCAAACATGCACTCAAATGATCTTCAGACTGAGCCGCATAAAAGTACTGTTCCCGATTTTTTTGTTATACTGGAAAAAAAAAAGTTATAATGTCGCAAACTTAACGAGGTCCACCCAAAATTGGCTAAGAGGCTGTATCTCGGCCAAAGTTTGATCAATCGAAACGAAAATTGGTACACTTCATCGGAAGCATGTTCTGAGGTCCCATGCCAAAGTTGGGAATAGCGCCACCTACGGTTATGAGATACGACAAATTGCTATTTTGGCCAATAACTTTTCAACAGTTTGTCAGAAATTCATAATTGTGGTATCTATGGATTCCTTGCGTCATGCCGAATCCGTGGATATCGATTTTGCCATGATGGGATGTACCACGTGTCCGCCATTTTGAATTTTGTCATAAATTGCAATATCTTTTAAACTATTTGACATATCAGCACACAATTTGGTAGGGATGACCGACACCATGTCCTAAAGCGACATGAGAAGTTTGATCACAGCGCCACCTAGTGTTCAAGAGATATCATTGTTTTTTGAAAAAACGCTTATAACTTTTGCTATCATTGCTTGAAATTTGATTTCTTTATGTCAATATATTCCTTGGCTTATGCCGATTTCAACGATATCTCATATGCTATTTTCCAACAATGTGACTGGCCGCCATATTGGAGCGAATGTAAAACAGTTTTTTCGCTACTCCTCCTCCAAAACTTGTCCAAAATTGTCCAAACTTTGCTCAAATGATCTTCGGACCGAGCCGCACAGAAGTACTGTTCCCGATTTTTTTGCTATACTGGAAAAAAAAAAGTTATGATGTCGCAAATTTAACAAGGTCGACCCAACATTGGTTCAGAGGCTGTAACTTGTGAACAGTTTGTCACAAAATCATAAAATTGGTGTCTTTCGATTCCTTGCATCATGTCGAATCCGATGATATCTATTTTGCCAGGATTGGATGTACCACGTCATAAGCTAAATTAGCATTAAGCTAGCTTAGCATGCTAATCTGGTTAACATGTCATGGAACTTTTTTGTGAACTCATTCTCACACTGAACCCTCTCCTCTGCTGTTTTGAAATTCACGTCCTCTGAGTGGCGCAATCAGCTAAACCATGCATCTCAATTCCCGAACCATTCTGGTCGTGGGTTCGAGTCCCATGTGGGACGATTTTAAAATTATGTATAAAGTTGTCATTTCAATTCCTTCCGGCTCTGCTCTGCTGTTGGTGCTTAAATGCTCGCTGTGCCTCATTTACATGTATATTCAATTTGTGCTGTTTTTGTTCTTGCGGCTCTGCACTGCTATTGGTGCTTAAATGCTTGATGCGCTGCTGTACTTGCAGTACTTGCAGTACTTGCTGTACTTGCTGTGCTTGCTGTACTTGCTGTACTTGCTGTGCTTGCTGTGCTTGCTGTACTTGCAGCTTGCAGTACTTGTTCTGCTTGCGGTGCCAAGCCTTTGAACTTTGCTGTACTTGTTCTAATTGCGGTGCCAAGCCTTTGAACTTTGCTGTACTTGTTCTAATTGCGGTGCCTTGCAGGGCTTGGCCCCGTGTTGCTGCTTGCAGCTATATTTCTTGCTTATGTTTTACAATTTGCTTGTTTTATCATTTAATCATTTAGATCTTAAATATCATAATAACCAAATGTAATCAATCATATTTTAAGAAACATTATTATCATGTTGATGTGTTCCTCATTATTATCTTTTTGATGTGTTTACCATTATTATTATTTTAAATGTGCTTTTCTTTTATTAATCTTTATGCCTCAAATGTTGCTGATTGACTTAGGGTGAAGTTTTGTACTTGCTGTTTAGATGAGGTCAAAAGGCTGTAAGTTTCCAATAGACAGACCACAAATGCTCGAATATCTCAGAATAAAGTGCTAAACGGATGCTATCTTAGCTAAACATCTTGCAGAAGAGACATGTTCCTTATAGTGTTTTTTATTAAGATTAACAACTTTCTGACACATTTGGGGTACAAGACAATGTGTGTATGGCCCCCCTCCAACGGTGTGAAACCACAAAATAACGATATCTCTTTGTCTTTGGTGTCTGTCTGCTCAATGCGATAGTAAAAGAGGAACTTATCCCTGTGCTGATCAGCATCTGCATAAGAGGAAGACTGTCTCATCTTGGACGAGCCCCTGCTCCTCTGCCAACCTGTCTTTTCAAAGAGAGATCTCTCAAACACTTTACTTATCTTAATATCTCAAGAATATTACACTCAGTTTGTTAATTATATTTTTCTTAGAAATATTAGAAGGGATTGTAACTGTTCATTTGATGTTTCTTTATTAAACTTTTTTAATCCTGATTATGGATGAATTAATTTTACTCTGCATTTATTATTTGATTGTCTGCTGTTAAGAAATACAATTTGACTTAATCATCTGACTGGATCTCCTCCCTGCATCCGAAATATACATATACAAATCATGCAGTTTGCAAACATTATGTATATTTTAGGCAGAGACAATAAGATCAGTGAAGTAATTTCTACAAGTATGTGAACATAATGAGTATATAATGTCAACTGGAGCTGACGTACCATCCCGAGATAAAACAGAAAAACAAATGGAAAGTATTAGCTTATGCTGTTCGTAATATTTCAAGCAAAGATAATCATGTGCATTTGATCTGACTGGAGTACAAGATTATGAGATGCATTATGTGAATGCTTGGCTAAAGAGATGCGTCTTTATAAGACTTGTATAATTTTTGAGAGACAAGGCCACTGTGTCACCGTATGGTGCTTGGACCCATGATAAGCATAGTAATATTTATATTAAAATAGTGATACACCTAAAGTGTCATCATTATGTTCGAATGATTATTTTCTATAATACACTTCTTTTGGATTTTTTTTTTTTTTTACTGTATGGACATTTATGCATTTACCAGTCTAATTACATCTGTCTTTTGCCTTTATATTTAGCCTAAAACGGCTTAAATGTAACAAACTTTTGTCAATCATGTAACTTAGTGTAATTATCGATTTTCTCTGAAACAATATGAGTCATTTAGCTATCATTTTTAAGTGACTTGGCCAAAATAGGTCTTGTTTCGAAGGACAAGCCATATCACTTACAAACCTTCCTTTAATTATTCCATTTGTTCCACTCACTTGCCAGACCAGAGTTGATTGTCTGCTAGTGTTAGTAATACATTTACTGATTGGGACACTTTTTGCCCTCGAGATGAATTGGAAAAAGTGTTCCAATCATCCAGAATTCAACCTACACATTGCATTATTTTAATTATTTGTCCTAATGACTAAATGTTTCCTTTCCCTTGTATAATAGATTGATACAAAGCGCAGGTAAGTGTGTCACTTACAGCATATATATATATATATATATATATATATATATATATATAGCCTAGTCTCAATCTCCTGGTATATCTAAACCTATTACAAAAACAAAAAAAAACTGGAGAAGAAAGACACTGATTTCATAGAGTCGTTTTGGTGGATTCTGCATGTCACCATATGGAGTTCTGAAGGAAAACATTTTAAAGAAAAAATATTGAAACTATATTTAAAATGAATATTCGTAATTAATTTTAAATATTAAACTAAATGTATTTTTTAAAGCTTATTTAAACCATATAAATATATGATTGCAAATTTCCCACTGAGTTGAAAGTCGTTAAAATACGACATGTGTTTTCTTTAGTAGACGGTTTTATGTCTTAAGTCTGAACATAGGTAAATAAGAATTTATAAATAACATTCAATTGATTAATCCATTGATTCAAAATTGACAGATCCAATGAGCTGCGTCAGAAGATCCTTTTTTTGGGGGGTACTTTTTTGTTTTACGCCATCTTTGTGGACTCTTATTTTGAATCCGTTGCGTCACATCCGCTGGCCATTTGTATTGTTTCTAAGCGTGTGTGGTGTGTTTTTGGAGAAGTGAGTGCGTGCAGTGGACCATTGAGCGTTAGTTTGCGTCAAATGAGTAGCTCATAGCTGAAATCAAATATATTAAAACAGTTTTATTATTTTAATTTGCTGCGTTGATGCGACGTAAACAGTATTACATCTGCATGGTTGTGTGCGCGAACTAACGTGTTAGTGACACGGTTCGTCTGGCCCGCTAGCGGCTCACCGAGCAACTTGTGGCTGTTGTACGTCACTAGCCGCCAACCGTTGGAAAATGGGGAAAAACCGCAAGCGTTTGAAAGGTAATGGAAATGTTCAGACTATGGGACCTAGACCACAGCATGGCATGGCAGCACCTCCTCCTCCTCACGGCGGGTTCCGCGGTCCTGCTCCTGTCCGCCCGATGGGCCCACCTGGACAGAGGTTCCCTGGGCCCCATCGTGACTTCGGGCCCCAAAACCCCAGAATGATGATGATGGATAACATGGAAGGGGACATACGGTTTATGCATGAATCACAGGGATTCATGATGCACAATGAGCCTTGCCACCCGATGGACTTTCCCGACAGACGTGAGTTCCACCACCAGGCTTTTGACGGTCCTGATCCGCGTTTCCATCATCACTCAGAGTTTGGGAACCGACCACAGGACCCGCAGTTCTACCGTCCAGAGCTTGACTGTGCACCGCAGTTCCGTTCCCCGGAGTTTTGTGAACGACCTCCAGACTTCTGTCCGTCTGAGTTTAATGATCGACGTCCTGATTTCTGCCCGCCTGAGTTTATGGGAAGACCCCCGAACTTCCACCCGTCTGAATATGAAGGCGGACCAGGTTTCCACGGGATGAATCCTGGGTTCGACCAACTGGAGCAGTATGGCCCAAGAGACCCTCAGTTTGTGCCACAGATGGATGTACATGTAAGTTTTTAGGGTCCTCATTTATCATCTGATGTCACGCTGACCAATCATACGTAACGTTACGATAACGTTAGTTCACCCAACAATTTAAATAATGTCATCATTTACTCACCCTCAAGCTGTTCCAATCCTGGATGAATTTTTCTTTTCTGCTGAAGACAATATGGGTAACCAAACAGTTGGCGGGCCCCATCGACTTTAATAGTTTGGAAAAAAATATATATATACTGTAACTGTGGAAGTCAAGGGGATTCTTCAAAATATCATCTTTCGTGTTCAGAAGAAATAAATTCATACAGATTTGGGACAACTTGAGGGTGGGTAAATGATGATGACAGAAATTTCTTTTTTGCGTGAACTATCGCTTAAACGATTCAGGTTTTCAACGGTTCCCACAAAGCTACTGGATGACTTTAGAAAGAGTTTTACAAAACAGTTATATCTAGGGCAGGGTTTACAATCTTTTTCATGCCACAGACCCCCAAATATGATCATCCTCATGCAATGGACACTCAATCAAAAATTTAAAACGCAGAAGCTAGCCTATATTTAAGTATAGAAAAGTCAATATTTTAAATATGTTGAGTACATTACATTGTATTTGTATGTCACTTACAATGTATTATTAACTTTTAATAACACAATTTATTTTAACCAAATGTATTTGTTTATTTATTTAATTAGCCTTGTTAATTTTTGTATTATTGTTATATATTTTTTGCACTGCTTTTCCATGGACCTGTTGAAACCCCTTGATATAGACTATTGATGGAGAAAAAATATAGCCAAGTTGGATCAGGGAGTGTAAAAGTATGAAGAAGTATGAATTTTTTTTTTTTAATAAAAATTTTGGAGATGAAGAATGGAACTTTCTGCTGATGATGTCATGTGCTTTGGGGTCCATTGTGATTGGCAGAGCTGGATAAGATGAGCTGCTTTTACTGATATTTGAAAAAAAAAAGCTGAAATTTGGGATGAAATTGAGGCCCTGTTTACACCTGGTATTAAGATGCGTTTTGGTCGATCGGATCACAAGTGGACGACGCTAAATACAGGTGTAAACGGGGTCTAAAACGTTTTGAGCTTGTCCACTTTCAACCACTTCCAGAGATAGTCGAAAACGACCTGATTGCTTTCATAGTGTGAACGCTCATGTGATCAAATGTGTTAAACCTGATGTCTAACTTTATGGGAAGCTCTCTAGCCAGACGGGATTTCAACTTTTGCCCTGTCCAAATACCCAAGTTTGCGTTCTTTGCACTTGACCACTTGTCTTCTTAGGGT
Organism: Tiaroga cobitis; assembly: GCA_030578255.1. Lineage (NCBI taxonomy): Eukaryota > Metazoa > Chordata > Actinopteri > Cypriniformes > Leuciscidae > Tiaroga > Tiaroga cobitis. The sequence goes on along the minus strand of CM060603.1, from coordinate 8,317,555 downwards.
GACCAGCAGACGCACAGATTTTAAGGCCGATTTGCATCCCCCAACGATCTGGGGGGTGTGGCCCGATTTGAGGCCCGTCACAACTGACCTTTTGTCCAAAAAATCCTCAATTGTGTGGTCTTATTACGATTATTTTATTGCTCCCGATCGCGTCAGAGCCTCCAGGACTCTTGATCTTCAGCTTTAACTGTATATGATGGAAATGGAATGTATTTAAAAATTAAATTGTATTATTTAATAATATTATGATGATATAATTTTATTTATGGATTATATAATACAATTAATGCAACATACTTCAAACATAATTAAAGTCGTGTTAGGATGAAATATAACAACGCGATTAGAAGGCTGTGGCGTTGGCGTACAGAGTAAGTGTTTTTTTGTGTATGTGTGGTTTCAGTTGTTCCTATATTTTTTGGTGAATCGTGATTTGTTCTTCAAATCGGCTGTACGCACATTTCATGCACAAATGTGTGCGTACGCGCACCAAATGTTCTCACACAGTTCCTGATTTCTAACACACACTCGACTACCTCTGGAAGTGGTTGAAAGTGGACAAGATCAAAACGTTTTAGACCCGTTTACACCTGTATTTAGCGTCGTCCATTTGTGACCCGATCGACTAAACCGCATCTTAATACCAGGTGTAAACAGGGCCTCAATTTCTTCCCAAATTCCTGATTTCTGACACACACTCACAGCGCTTGGCTTGTCTTACATATTGTTCATATGTAAATTGCGTGAGCTTATTTCATCCAGTAGATTAAAGATCTGAAAAGGCTCATAGACCCTCCCCTCGAAGAAATCAGGACAGAAGTGGTTGAAAGTGGACAAAAGAGTCGGATTAAAACACCGGGTGTAAACGGGAATGTGTCTCCCTCGTCTACTTGTGATCCGATCGACCAAAACACATCTCAAACACCAGGTGTAAACAGGGCCTGAAGTTGCAATCTTTTCTTCCCTATTGTGTGACGTATATCAGAATGAAAAAACAAAACAGAAAAACATAGGGCAGGACTTTATTTTGTCCATCAGGAATTGATTGGATTATGGGTGGTGGTTTGCTATCGCTGTGATGTCCAATGGATTGACAGGTTGTCCTGCCCTCGTGGCAATAAACGCATCATAAATGTATGAGTGAAGGGAAGTTATTTTGATTAAAGATTATGCAGGACACATTCATTTTTAAGATCTAATGCTGGCCATGGATTAATCATTTATAATAAATACTGCAACATTGTCAATTTTATTTTAATGTAGAATGAGGCAAATATTTTTTTTCTTCATGTAAATAAGGGCAATCATGCATTTGGAGAGAGAGGAGGGTTCCAACAAGGACCTCCACTAGATTTCCGCGGCCCAGGTCCAGTTCAGCCACAACCTGAGGCGTTCAATGCCACTGTAAGTTCACACTTGTATTTAATTCAGTACTAAATGTTTGCTCTTGTATAAGCTTGTAGACCTGCAGTGCAATGTCTGATGTGCTTTTAATTTAGAGCATGCCTCTCCCTGGAAATGCCTGTCCACCCCAACCTCCGAAGAAAATAGATCAGCCGGCACCAAAAGACACAAAGACAGAACCTCCCAAATCGATGGCATCAAAGATATCAGCATTCAAGAATATCTCTGCAAAGTAATGTATAGCCATGTGTTAAGGCAAAATTCACTACCAGTCAATATCACCTGAGTAAGAGTCATTCAGAGTCAAATTCAATAAAAAGAAGTATTTTATTCCTGCAGGAATAGGTTCAGTCCCAAACACACAAAGTTCAATCTGTGCGAGGAGTGACACACCCTCGGAGAGCAGACGGGTTTTTTTAATACCATTTTCAAGGACCTTTCCTTCTAAGCTTAAAGATATGATATGGCTGTTGTGTCTTTTAAGGGCACAACGGCGCCTCTCAGGCCACAGCCTAATACAGAAATATACTGGCCGAAAAGCTGACCAGTGCCTAAGGTCAAAGGTCTCCTCCCATCTGCTCCTGAGCGTCACGCCATGCACGTACATTGTTTTAGTTTATGTCATCAAAATCATCAGGAGCCACATGGCTCAAAAATCCCTTTAGTTTCATTAACTACTGATCACTGTAAGATTAAAATTTTCCTCTACACATGCTTTTTTTTTTTTGCTGGAAAATCGATAGTGGTTCTGAGAAAGGAGAGGTTGTTGAAGTAAACTGCCATGTGTGTTTTCATTTCAGTACTCCTCGTGGACGCTCATTGGGAATCATTTCATTCATTGGCGTAAGTATTAATAATAATGTAAATTATATTAGTAGATTATTAATAATGTGTTGAATATGTCAGTGTAATAAAAGTTTTCCATGTTAGTCATCAGTTTTTGACCTAACCAACTGTGACAGACATATGCAACATAAAACACTTTTTGTATTATAGTACAATGGTTTAATTTTAGTTAGAGTATCATTGTGCATGATGTTAATAGCCATAATGAAAGCAATGCATAATTTACCTATAAGTTAAGGGAAACAAGAACATTCAAACTATTACCTCTGTAACTAAAAAAAAAAAGTGTATTCCATGACAAAGGTTGTATCTGATTATGTATTTTAAATATGTCGCGTGGTGTGTGGACAGGCAAATTGCTTATCGCTGGAATCTTTGCTGACCAATCAGAAGCCATGACTGGAATGATCTATTTTAGATATTTTTTTTTTAATCCATTATTTTCCGAGTTAACATTTAAAACCATATAACCATTTGTGCTACATTTTTATTTAAATGAGTGATTTTTTTTGTTGTTGTTGCTTGAAAATCTGAACGCTTTTTTAATATCAAACATTTTGTTTTTGATTTCTCCTCAGAATAATTGTGGTTTCATTGAACGGGAGGATTTGAAGAAATTCTCTTTTGTTTTTGATGCCTTTTTTGGATGCCGAGCTAACTTGGTGCCTGGGGTTAAAGTGCATTTCACAGTAGTGAAAAATCTGGTAAGTGTTTATGTGCTAAAATCCCAGAATTCATTTAAAGCTTTTTTTTGCGTATCGAAGATGGTTTTGTACTCATTTTTGTACTATAACTTCTTGTGATGTCAGGGAAAAGAATGTGCTGTTGACGTGAAAGTGGCTCCAGGAGGAACAGATGACATTGACAGTACGTTGTATGAAGGCGTAGTTCTCACGGTTCTTCCTGATGTGAGTAAAAGTCAAATTAGTACGTTTTTGAGTGGAAGGAAAAACATGCTGTTTTCATGCATGTATCTTTAAATGCAAATGAGCTGCTGCTCCCCACACCCCCGTATCCAGAAGAGGGCGGAGACTTCACATCTCTGCCTCAGATACTCTGCCAAAGACTAACAAAACATCTGTTTGGCTTTGATTATCATCTCTATCGCTGTCACTCTCGCGTGACGTTGCAGTTCTTCATCGGCATGAAAGTTGATTATCTGCATGCGTTTAAAAGCCACATCAGTCTAAACTTCTGATATATGGTTTTCTGAGCACGCGCACAGAAAGCTGGATGTCAGACGGCGCGTCCCTTGAATATTAAACCAAGTTCTCTTTCACGTGTTATTGTGCTTAACCCTCTGAGGTCGGCTATCGCGCCGGCGCGATAGTCTCGCTTTTTTCTTATCAGTGCAAAAGAAACTCAAAATACTCTGTTGATTTTGATCTTACATATTAAGTGTTGTACATCATTAGATCCTGATAAGTGTCTATTTTTTTTGTGGATACTCACAATAAAAACAAAGTGTTGTGCTTTTCGCCAAATAAAGAAAAACAAACATGATGCGCGTTCTGCCTTCTCTCTGTCAGTGAAGTTCATTCTGAAACGCGTCCTAAGATTATTTTTAATTCCGCGAATACTTGTCATACAGGCTCGAGTGTTTTTCCATAATGAAGCTTGAACTCTCTTCTTTTAAATGAGTTAATTTTAGAGGTGGGCATAGATTAATTTTTTTAATCTAGATTAATCTAGATTAATATTGAAATTAATCTAGATTAAAATGGCTCATTTGAATTCTCCCGAAGGCATTCAGAATATGTGTGCTACCCAAATAATGACTAAAAGTAAGTCTTTGAGAATAGTTTGCCTCGCGTAGGGATGTGCATTTCTGCCAAAAATGCCATTCGACAATCGAGGAGCAAAAGTCGAATATCGTAAAAAAAAACGCAATGACAGAAAGGGAGGCCAATTTCATCTTTAGCGATTTGTCATCAAACAAACTTTTTATTAATTGAACAAGTAACGTGTTTTCGTCCTTTTTTTAAACATAGTAGGCTAATTGGAAGAAGAAAAAAAAACAATAGGCTACGCACGACAGTCCGTTTTTGCATCGCCAATGCTCGTTAGATCAAAAAATAATGTCATCATATGTCATAAGAATTTTATGTGAACCTTCCTTGTTACTGCAATAGCCTCATTTTTTAAACAAATTAGTTTCAATCAATGTAAACTATTCGTGTGATTATGCCACTGCGCAATACACGCGCAATACACACACAATGTATTACCTGAATGAAATGAAATCGAATGTATCGTCCTGTGGAATCATTCATTCACAGACAGCTTACGAAGATGTTCAACTAATAAAGATCTTCATCGCTGGCAAAAACATGATGCATTTGCAGATTTGCATTCACTAGACTAGACTGTAGATCGGCCACTTCATCCAACGCTCGTGATGCTCTTAAATCTTCCTGTTTCGACTCCGAGTGTGAATTGAAAGCGCTTCAGACGATTCAGTGCGCGAGGAACTGAACAGATCAACTGATTCGCGAACCGATTTAGACAGATCATCTGACAACTTGTTTGATGAAGTCTGTGAACAGAATCGACTCAAAAGACTGATTCATTTGTAAATGAGCATCGCTCATGCCCATACAAAGGACACAGCGCGCTTGGAATAAACTCATTTAACAACGTATTGCATTAAAATAAAGTAACGAGAGGAACGTCGCCCAACGTAACAAAGTAAAAGTACACCTTGTGTCCCTGACAGGAAAATACCCTACTGCGCGATCTGTGACAGTAGGCGCGGCGTCATAGCCTACTACACATTAGAATTGCGCGAAAATATAACGATATTCAAAAAAGCTATTTATGATCCCAAAACAACTTTGATTAACGGCGATATTTTTTTTATCGCCCGATAAGAGTCTCACGTTAACGCAGCACGTTAACGCCGATAACGGCCCAGCACTAGTTAATTTATATAAAAAAACAAATATTCTTAGCTTATGTAATCTGTATGAAAAGAGAGAGATGTCAGTATTTTTCTTTCCAGCTCATTATACCTAATTACGCGTTAATGTGCCACGCCCACGGAGAGCGCGCGCTATTCAAACGCAAATTATTTTAGACAAGCCGTTCAAACATGCCAACGCCCACCAGCTGGATTATAAAACACATCGTGTTTAGTAAGTATCTTGTACAGCTGTGTACACAGCGTATCCTTTCACTGTGAGGAATATCTAACCCTGGAAAATGTACCAGAAGTGCTGGTAGTTTCATTTCGAGGAGCAACGGATCCAGCTGATGTAGTAAGTCATTTATTCTAGTGCTTTGTTCTAATCGTGATATTGAAGTGTCGGACTGTAAACCGCAAAAAGACTGTTTAAATATGAATTGCGTGTATGTGTGTAGGCTAAATGATGAGTGAACGGCAAAGGCGCGCGCGCTTTGTTTACAGTTATACAGCGCGTGTCTGTGCCTTGTTCATTCACTCTCGCACCTACATTAGTAAACGTTATGTTTACATAAACACATCTTAGTAGGCTATAGCAATATAGTTTGTATGAGTAAAAATAGACTGAAATATGTTGAAATAAAATGTCTGTATAAGCAACAAGCTGCAAATTCACATGTATATACTAATATATCATACACAATATATTACAGACTAAATATGAATGTTTAGACACGATTTTGTGATTAGTTTTGGATAGCTTATAAAGTTTTGACTGTAAAAAAAGACTACTGTCACATTAAATAGGTACGCTTTTGTTCACCAATTTCTGCTCATAGTTAAATATACTATAGTATGATGTTTTGTCAAAAATAAAGTAGGTATATTGAATTATCAACTAAGATGTTATTATAGTGTTTGTTCCAATATTCAAACTAATGAATTCTTACCTTTTTTTAATACGTATGATAAAATGTATAGTTTTTACAAAGAAATACACTTGAAATATTGTTAAAATTGTAATTGTTGTTGTAATTGTAACCTATTTGTAATTGGTTACAATTTCTAATTGTAAAATATGTATAGGCTATATAGATCATTTCTTTTGTCCTTGCATTCTTTGGGATCCTGTGACACACCTGTGTGAAAGGGCTAATTAATATGCAGCTCATTATGCGGCACATTATCCGGCCTTTGTCTTCTCAGGTGTGAACACGCCTCCACGCATATTGCCTTTCCAAACCAAAGGTCTCTAATAAAATTTAAATCAGTGTATGTGTTTGTGTAAATGATTAGGCAGGATGATTTTCAGATCATTTTGAAGCAAAAATTCTAGGCAACAACACTGATTAGTCAAAAGTCTTGTGGACACATATTTAGTATGTGTTTTGTGGCCTTATTTCAGACACTTTAAGTTTTAGTTTTTTCAATAACCATGCATAAGCAATATTCTCTCAAAAATACAAACATGTTTCATAATTGTTGCTGAGAAATTACGGTAGTCCAGTTTGTGCTTTGAGTGAATTTACACCTTTGCCATTAACATGTTTATAAATAACTGAAAAAAGCACAAATGTCAGAGCATGTCAGAACACCTCAAGGACCCCAAAAACCCTTAGACCTCAGAGGGTTAAACTGTCAAAAACGCACAAAGTGCACATAAACAGTTGGTCATATCTGTGAACTTAAAAAGCAAGTGAAGAAATTGCATGTGTATGCTAGTGTATTAGTGACAGCGTACTGCAACCTGCTGCTATATATGCTGTTAATAAGACTCAAGCAACAAAAGAAAATCTTGAAGGAGCGAGTGAGCTATTTGTAAGCAACCAACTAAATAGCCTAGTTAGCTCCTGAGTTTGTGTTTTTTGATGAAATATAGGCTAAATTATAATACTACCTGACAAAAGGGATAGACATAGATGTATCTACAGTTGTATTTTGTAGATTTATATGACAAGACAGGCCGGAAATAATATTAACCTCTGTGTAAATAGGTCATCATACTATTGTTAAATATGCTCGGCTTTAAACTGAAGCCTGAACCCGGCCTGTAGTACCCGAGATCGTTTGACCCGACCTGAAGCCGAAATCCGTTGCTGTAGAGATGTACCTGTAGGCTATTCTTGCTGCTATAAGCCAAGACAGCTTTTTAAGACCTACACTGCATGTACCCGCTAGGGGTGGTTAATCTTGTCTGATTTCCTGATTCGATTACAATTATTGAAGTCCCGATTCGATTACAGTCGATTTTCGATTATTAACGATTCTCGATTAGCGACTATTGATTTTCCATTTCACAACAGTAAACGAAAATACACTAGACCATCATATGATTATATTAGCAGCAACATTTTGGTATTAATTGCACTTTTTATTTGTTTGATATTCAATGCAAATGTAATGATGGTTAGTGAGGACATGCAAACATGCTTGTTGTCTACTTCTTAGGCAACCCATTATCTTTAAATTAAACTTTTTTTTAAAGCAATTGTGTTGCATTATAATGCAAAGGCACCTGGTTCTATTAATTGACAGTTTGGGGGTCTTGAATGGCACCCAATTCAGAGATTCGCCCAGAAATTCAAAAGAACAGCATTTATCTGAAATAGAAAGCTTTTGTAACATTAAACAATACCGTTCAAAAGTTTGGAGTCGGTAAGAATTTTTATTAAATTTTTTGGGCGAAAGAAAAAAGAATCATTACTTTTATTCATCAAGGATAAATTAAATTGATCAAAAGTTGCAGTGAAGACATTTATAATGTTACAAATCGATTATCTGAATCTTTTGTGTGTGTGTGTGACTATAAATACTTTGCTTTAAAAGTACAAAGTAATGACCCATAAAGAATTAACGTACAATATATTTTATTAACATGGCAAAGAACCAACAGGCAAATAAATGTGTTCCTGAACTAGGAGCATACTTGAAGTAAATTAATATTTTAACGACTGGTACAGCCGAGTGTTTTTCCTCCTCTAGCTGGAAACGTGTCATATGGCTTCTCATATTTGTCGTGTTTCCGTCGTTAGTTTTATTCTACAAAGCTTACAACTAGGCTTGTCCAGCTCATTTCCCCCTTCAACTTCGGAAGCCAAAATATTTCCACATGTCAGCTTTTAACCTAAGAAAGAGGGTGTTTGGATTTAGCGCGCTCAGCCATCGCGTCTCTGTTATGTGCCACAGACGGTCCGGTCACTGCACTTCCGCGCTTCAGAGTTCCGTCTTTCTTTTTTTTTTGGAAAATCTATTTTTTGACATTTGTGAATCGATTCAGAATTGTCCACGTCCGCATCGCGATGCATCTAAGAATCGATTTTTTCCCCCACCCCTAGTACCCGCTGACATCTTTATTGGTTGAAACTACTAGATCATATCGTACAAGGTTTGAAACATTTAAATAGACACATCAAGTGGTGGTGTATGATTCAGACAGACGTACAATTTAGTAGCACCCCCCTCCCCCCGCTTAAGATTTAAGAAGTTAATGATTACAGGGTGTCCGCGCGGTAGTAAAAAGAATTTACCAAAATTAAGGCCCTTGAAAGGTAGTAAAAGGTAACAAACGCAATTTGACTTGGTAGTAAATTTGTCATCACCGCCTCAATATATGAGTTTCCATTTTTTCCCCAAAAAATAAGTCTGTCTATGAAGTAAATGTGTCTTATTAGTGGAATATTAAACGCAATATAGTAACACATAACTGTGTGCGCGAGCTGTGGTGCGCGAGCACTGGAAACGCGCAGTGGATTGAGCACGCATGCGGCACAGACGCGCGAGCTGGTCGAGCACATCCCTTCAAACAGACATCAGTGGAATGTTTGTAGTTGGATGCAGAGATGTATAAAGTACTAGACACAGACTTGAGTAAAAGTACAAGTGCTCTAGCAAAAAAGTGACTTGAGTAGAAGTTGAAGTGCTCTTTAAGCACCATACTTAAGTGGAAGTACTAAAGTATTCAAAAAATGTTTTACTCGAGTATTGCAAGTAGTTTTTTTTTTTAATTTACTAAAGTACTAAAAGTAAAAGTACAAGTATTGTATTATGTAGTAAAGCATCTCACCCTTCTCTTCCCTGCTTGTGCCTTTTTTCTCCACAGCTTATTGGGTATTTATCTGCATGTTACAGCGATATCTGAAAGCTTTGTTTATGTCAGGGACTTCCTGGCATGTCACATATGGCTCTTCTTCAGGTGTTCCATTTATGGACTAAATGTGCACAGGGCGTCCTCAGGCTGCCGGTATGGATTGAAAATACAGTATATCAGATTATCCAAAGCTCATAATAATTTCATCGGCCCATTTTGGGTATAAATCCAATAAATATTATTCCTCTCTATAGGGATCTGACGTAAACCTATGAAAATCCATCAATATTTGTCAAAAACTGCACAAGCTAAAAGCCCGAGGGACAAGGGTTTTGTCAAGCGCTTTCATGATGACTACACATCATGTTGTTGTTTTTTTTTATGGGAGTGGCTGACGCTCATCATTCATATTAAAGGTATCGACTAATTTTTTCATTACATAACTCCTGACACAAATTAAGAAATAACTGTCACTATAAGTTTCTCAGAATAAAATAGTGGTCAAATACTGAAACTGGAGTCTTCTATATTTTTAATGATGTATAGTTTGTCAAGGTGCTAACATTAAATCTAATAGTAACTTTGAACTATTAAAAACAAAGAACGATTCAGTGCGCCGGCGTCCTCGCACATTCTATATGAATTGTCTTTCACTCCGACAAATGAAAACATGGACTCTAAGTAGGGCCAGGGGTCTCCTTCCTCACCGCCATGATCACTCGAAGTTGAATGGTGTTCCTGGTTCTTCCATCTCGAAACAAACTAACAAATCTCAAGTGTTCTCAATGGAGGCAGGCAGCAGAGCGAGAGGCAGAACAGGAGCACGCGCGGTCTTCTTGATCGCTTGATTCCCTCAATGATGAGCCAGCTTCATTAAACCTGGTGACAGAGCCATCTACCGCTCTGGCAGTGATTATGTGGGTTTGGAATGATTCGTAACATTTTTATAATTGTAACGAGTAACTATGCAGTACATAAAAAATGTATCGGAGTAAAAGTATTAAACTCATCGGAAATATGTACTGAAGTAAAAGTGGAAGTAGGACAAAAAAATAATACTCTAGTAGAGTACAGATACAGCCTTTTAGTACTTAAGTACAGTAGTGAAGTAGTTCTACTTCGTTACTATACATGTCTGGTTGGATGTGGCAAATAAAATTAAAACGAGTCATCTAGCTTATTAACGTTAACTGATGAGAGAGAGAGAGAGAGAGAGAGAGAGAGAGAGCGCGCACTTCTGTTGAATGCTCCTGATCGTTCACTCAGCACATGTTATTTGGATGAAAACTAAGTCGTATAATATGTAAGTAAAGTAAAACATGACCTGTTACCTGATTTATGTATAACGAGTGGTTCCCTACATTATTACTGGACGTGTGCAGGTCAAGAAGTTGTTCCATGAACGCAAACATCCAAAGCGCGCGCCCCCGCAAACCAGCGCCTCAGCGCGCGAATACTGAAAATTGTCTTGCGCTTGTACGGACAAATTCACACAAAATTATGTAAAAACGGCCGTCTTGGCGAGTATCCTAGTAAACAAAAGTCGTTTATATCTCAAGTGAATGTAAGTTAGCCATGTTCAAATGGGGCCCGTGCGTTCGGTCTTAAAGGTGAACAAAGTAACTTTTTTGCCTTAACCGAACAGCTTTGGAGTCATTGTAATGTTTATATTACTGATTTCGTGTTGAATGGTGGTCGTCTCGCCCCCCCCTGGTGCCTGTGAGCCGCAAAACCACCCTGGCTTGCAACTTTGGGCCAGCGGGCCGCCGGCCTCAGTGTTAGGAAGTATCGTGTGATATCAGGTCTCGCGAGGTAACGAATTGCTTTACGGCAAAAAACAGATCTGATAATTCTGATAAAATGACCATCAAACAGAAATAACCCGGCGCAGTATACATGTGGTGTTGGGCGCGCGCAGCTCTTAAAGGGGCCATACCTTATTTCCACTCGTTACAGCGTGCATCCTACTGAACAGGCACCGGTGTAAAGGGGGAGGGGATCCGTCCGTGAGTGCGAGCCATCTCTGCGTGAGTGCTATTCACGACAGTACAAGTACTCCACAGCGACTCTAGGGGTCGCTGTTTGACAAAAACGGAATTCCTACTTAGTGCTGCTTTAAAGGGGCAGCACTTTAATAAACCTGCTACTGTACATGTTAATCAAATACAAATTGTCAAGGACAAATAAATGACTCACTGCTCTTGACTAAATAGTCTACCCTTTTCAAATTTACAAAAATATCCATCTATATTTAATTTATACAGTAATGAATATGCAATTTTTTCACATTTGATTACTTTATTCAAATGTATGTACCAATCTACCCCGAAAAACTCTAAAAACACTGTTTATTTCATTTGTAGCTTTTCTTTGTTCTATTGTATTTATTTGTCCTATTTGTAATTCGATTATTTGTTCTTATTTTGTTACTGACTGTTTACTTTTAATAATGTTTTAAATTCACATTAATTGGGCTGGTAGTTTTTGTTGTAGTATCAAAATTGGATTAAATAATTGGTATTTCACTGGTGTCTAAACATTTGTACCACTGACCCAATCCTCAGCACTGACTGTTCTAGAGCGGCTCTAAACATGTGCTGTGCTATTAAATGAAAGATAAAATATGATAGAGCAATAGAATGAACAGTGACAGAAACAGAAGCATGCTTTTTAGCAGGATTAAGCATGAGAATATCTGAAGGAAATATATATTTGATGAACAAATTAAGCCAACTAATATGATTTATATTCTTTTGGTTTATCTACTAATACATTTAAAAATTACAAATGCAGTGAAAATTCAGGGATCGGTTACGGTATCGATATCGGCGAGTATCGGCGAGTACCAAAAATGAAAGTATTGGTATCGGTCTCGTTCTGCAAAAAGTGGTGTCGTGCATCCCTAATTGAAAATATTTAACGGGTTCGCGTGTAGGGGGAGCAAACCAGTGCCATATTTGAAGCACATTTAGAGATGTGATGAAATAAATTGCTGTTTTGGGATAGTAATTTCACTGCTTAAGTCTGCGTGTGTGAGAATGTGTGTTTGTGGGTAAGTGTGTGTGATGTGACACACTTTATTATTAATCTTCATTAATGTTTATGGCTGTTAAGTGTCATTTGTTTTTAAGTGCCAAGGTTATTATTCACCTTATTAGGGCTAAGGGTTAACGTAATGGTTAGGATAACTCAAGCGCTAGGGTTAAAGGGGTCATATAATGCCATTTTTGTACAAGTTAATATGAATCTCTTTAGGGTCTAAATGAAAACTTTGTAATATACTTTTATTAAAAAATCTCATTGGTATTTTAAGAAAACACTCATTTTACCAGCTCAAAAACAGCTCTGTTTTCAGCACGCCGTTTCAGTGCACATGCCTTTAAATGATAATGAGCTTTGGTCACCCCGCCCCTCTGCGTACACAGTTTTTAATAACACAATAACCATAATGCGTTGTTCATTATAAACGTGGGATTATGAATTATATTGAGAACTAGAGGTCGACCGATAGTGGATTTTACCGATACCGATATTTAGGTTTGAGCGTACATACCGATAACCGATAATTCAACCGATATTTTTTTAAATGGATACTGGATTAAAAACAAACATAGCACTCACAATAAAACAGTGCTGAACTGAAATGTGCTAAATTAAATAAATATATAAATATAAATATTTTAAAACCCTATACAGAAAATTAATTCAAACATTAAAATATTACAGGTTTCGTTAGCTATAACCTAGAAACATACATACATTTCATAAATAACACTTTGCAAGTCCCATTTGTAAAACTGGATGTATTAGCTAGATTTCATGAACTATATGCATTATGCAATATACGTTTTTACTGCATGTATTAATATGAGCAATACAATTGTACCTTTATCATTCATGTTAGTTCATAGTACATTAACTAAGGTAATAACAGATAAAATAAGAATTAAAACTCCATTTCAAATGCATTAGTAAATGTTGAAATTAACAAACTAACAATGAATAATACTTCTACAACTTGTATTAATCTTAGTTAATGCTAAAAATGGAATCTTATTGTAAAGTGTTACCATTTCATATAATTACAAAGAGTCGTGCTTAAAAATGGCCATTAAAATGTAATAAATACCTGTATTACGTATATGTAATATAGCCTCTCACTTTATTTGCTTCTATTTTAGAACACTTGATGATTATCTAATCAAAATAACAAGATCTATTGTAGTGATTAAAAAGATCTTAAATCGAACGCGTTTCTGATTTGTTTGTTTCTTTCGGCTGCATGAACATTTACATGAACATGCATGAATATTTTAATGTTGAGAAAGCAATCACGTCACTAATTTTAAATATGCAATTTCGTCGGCTAATGAATGCAGAAAAGTGACCAGCCGGATATAAAATAATGCAAATAGATGGTAACAATTGCGCCATAAAACATTTGGGTCAGGTCTGCGTGTGTTTTTGTCACATTGCATTAACGGTTGACTGAGGTAATGTTAGAGTCCTCACAGCCTCGACGGCAAACTACTGTTCTTTCTCTGCTGATGCAGCATCTAGTCAACAAATGAATTACTTTATAATGATATGGCAATATGTACTTTAGTGTTCTGTATTCATACCGTTTTTTCGGTGTCGGTGTTTTAAATGCGCGTCTGAAGTGTCAGCGCTCTCTGTGCTGCGTGTTCTCTCCGTGCTGCGCGCTGCCTCACGTGTTAACGTAAACAACTCAGCCAGTGATAGTTTGTTATTTGTCCTCTAGAGGCCGCTCTCACTCTGTATAATGCCAGCAGTCTCTTCCCAGCGCTCTCGTGCTGTGTAATGACAGCGCGCACTTCTCAGCCGCTCCAGCAACGGACGCAACCCGGAAAAACTATCGGTGTGGATTTTTGCCGATAACGATAGTTCCACCAATCAACTATCGGTGCCGATTAATCGGCAAAACCGATGAATCGGTCGACCTCTATTGAGAACATCGTAACGTTACATAGAATACATGTCGTGTTGGTAGTAAAAAAACATTGTGGAGGTAGTAAAAAAGGTAGTAAATTCATCTCTATGATTCCTTCATATACCCTGGATTAATTGATTGTTAATTTTAACAACCATCGATAATGGGAATTTGTAAATTGATGTAAATCTGATGCTCTTTAGAGTGAGTATGTCCCTCCTCAACTTTCAGTGAAGGTAGGAAAGAAAAACTGCTTGTCAAGCTATTTGATATGGGGTTTTATTCTCACTATTCAATATTAATCCACTTGTGTACAGAAAATAGAAATATGAGAGCTTTTCAGGGGAGGAAGAGAGAGTGCTGAGCGTTGAGGGAGTTCTGCAGGTGTGTGTGTGTGTGTGTCGGCCTTGAGTGATAAGCAGAACAGTCAGCTGCCTCGACCCACTATCACAACAATTTCAGGGACAAAATGACTTTAGCAAATACATTCATCACTGCACATATTCAAGCATTACTCCTATCAACTATCATCACCTCATATACAAGCTTTTTTAACCATGTATTGACATAATCAATTATGTATTAACCATAAATGAACAAATTAACAAGTTTTTTCCCGCTTGTGCGTGGGTGATTGCCGCTGGCCTTGGCGAGTTAGATAAGAAAAGGATTGAGAATGTCTGAAGGTTTCAATTTTTTTAACATGCACTGGATGTGCATCAAGGCCAGATTGTCACATGTACACAAGATAGTCGCGTGCACACTTGGGTTGTTTTAGAAATGTCACTAGTTTAAATGTAATTTAATTTATCATATTGTTACATCTGTCCATGACGACATACACCATACTTAAAGTCATAGTTCACCCAAAAATCTTTCAAGATCTCTCGCTCGCTTACCTCTCTGACATCGTGCGCGGTTAGGAGCTCAACATCTGTCTCGCATGCACGCTCGCTCTAGATTACAGGATATTTTAACTAATTAGCGGTAAAACTAATCGATCACGAGTGGCTCAACAGGTAGATCTATAGATAAACTCATCTTTCTGGCTTTGACCGACCGGGTTGACACTTCAGCGTGAGAAATCGGGGGTGTGCGTGAGAGCGTGAGAATTGGCTCAATTGCATGAGAGTTGGCAGCCCTGTAAGTTATGAACCTTGATTACGCTTTGCCTGCATGTTCTGCTGCTGGAGCCAGCTCAAAGCGCAGACGTTACGGTGACCAACAGTCCTGACATGTCCTGTTTTCACGTTCTGTCCTGCCCGTCCTGGCTGTTTTAATAAAGTGATGAAAGTGTCCTGGTTTTCAAAAAAACTGCTGGCCGAGTGTCCTGGTTTTTGCTTATCAAAATATAGTCACCCTACCCAACGTACGGGTGAAAAATATAACCCGAGAAGGGTTTGGGACAGGAGAAGAAGCATGACACGGGTAAACAGTTGGGTTGCATTTAAAAAAATGTAGAGAGCTTTGTGACAAGCTAAATATAGGCTACAGAGAGATGCCGATCTCGCTTGCATTCTAATAAACAGCTAAGCACCCATTCAGCTAACCATATCTATCCGTATATTTTGTGAAATGATGTCATGTGTAAAACGCAGATGGGCTAGCTCTCATGTAGCTATAATGTAAATTCATATTTGTTCTATATATAGCTGGAGAAAGTAGCTTCATATGCAGTTCACTAACGTTATCTTGTTCCATATCATAGTATAAACGTAATTATATTTTTAACGAAAGGTGACCGTGTTTTTTAAACATCTATTAATACTAGCTAGATGGAATATTGATTCAATAGGGGTCTGATAATTCATATATCTCTCTGTTCGAAAAGACGTGATTATCAAAATACATAGTTAGAATGAGTGAGGAATGTGGGGAATGACAGATCGCGCGTGTTCCAACTAGGGCTGGGCGATATGGACCAAAAGTCATATCCCGATATATTTAGGCTGAATATCGATATACGATATATATCTCGATATTTTTTCTGCAAAGCGAGAGCAAATGTTCAGTTAAAGTCAATGCCAAATATGACGTTACAAGTAGCCTAGTTTTATTGAAACCGGCTATTTCAGTGAACAGGTGCAAAATCAAATGAATAAATAATAAACAGGTTTCTTCACCTGGTTCATAATTAAATGCTCAGCTGTTCAAATAACAATAAAATGTAAACGTAAATACTGTATAACAACAGGAGTACCTTTTTTTTTAAATCAAAGCTCCATAAGGTGGCTGCGGGAAAATGAAATTTGCTGTGAGCTTTGTTTCGGGGCTAGAACTTTTTCGCAGTGTTTCCTAGGATTTTTTCCAGCTGTGGTGGCAGTGATATTCCGATGGGCCACGCCCCCTTGCCCCAGGTGTTTAATCCTCCAATTTAGAGCGGCAAATCGATTATGCGCATCCCGTGCGCAAAATGATGCACTTGAAGCAACGCGAAGTCACAGCGTGCAGCACGTCACATTTTAAAGTTTAAGCACAAAGCGAAGAGATATATATATATTTGATGCTTAGTATATTATATCTATGCAACAGTTTATTGAGCCTTTTCTTTTAACAGTTTTAAATTTCAGTTACAGTGCGCATGAGTGCTGTAATCTAGCAGACACCCGGGAGAAAGGAATATGATTTAGAAAGCGCTATAAACTCCAGCAAGATAGAGTCATTTTATGCAAACTGTAGACCTTTATCTACAAA
Source organism: Tiaroga cobitis (assembly GCA_030578255.1). Lineage (NCBI taxonomy): Eukaryota > Metazoa > Chordata > Actinopteri > Cypriniformes > Leuciscidae > Tiaroga > Tiaroga cobitis. The sequence continues at coordinate 8,300,671 of CM060603.1, read as the reverse complement.
TAAAGTATAATAGTGGGAACATTGATCTTGTAGAGAGTGTCATCGTGTACTGTCGTAACCGAAATTGACGCGCTGTTTGAATGCTGAATGGAGAACTACTGAGGAGAGATGAGTTTCCATTAACTTTAACTTAAAGGAACACTCCGACTTTTTGGGACTTTAGCCTATTCACCTTATCCCCCAGAGTTAGAAAAGTCCATACATACCTTTTTCATCTCCGTGCGTGCTATAAGTCTGTTTGACGCACCCACCGCTAGCCTAGCTTAGCACAAAGACTGGATGTAAATGGTTGCAGCTAGCATACTAATCCAAATAAGTGACAAAATAACGCAAACATGTTTCTATTTACATGTTGTGATTTGTATAGTCACAGAGTGTACAAAAAAAAGTCACATGAGACACAGACATATTTTAACCGTATAAATACTGGGAACTATATTCTCTGAAGGCGACTATATTCTCTGAAGGCGAAGCACTGCTACTTGGGCGGAGTGATAACCGCAGCACCTGAGACGCGCCGTGGTGAGTTACAGTTTCAGCCAACAGTTTCGGCGCCGTGTCTATTTATGCTGCGCTCAATTTAAGTGAAAGCACACTTTTGATGGACAAAATAAATATGATTTCATCCAAACAGTGCCCAAAATGCAAAGAATTTGCATGTCTGGTGTGTTTTAACAAGAACTGAAGTAGGCTAGGCTATGTCAGAAAGAAAATGAAGACTCACAAATATTTATAGAAAATTTACCCATTTAAAATTGTTTTTATTATTATTTAATTGTTTCCCTGCACATGCTCCACTTGTCCTGTTTAGCTAGGGTGGGCATGTGTCAGATGAGAGAAGAACTGCTTGAGAAATATAACTTGCCATTGATATACAACAAGTGATTGCAATAGGCCTGTGTGTGTGTGTGAGAGAGAAAGAGATAAATATCTTTATACTGCAAGGCTATATTTATTGAATTTTTATTTGTTATTTATATATTATTTTATTGCCATTACCTGTTTTCATACAGAAGTTTAGTTTGCTAAATATATATATATTTTTTTATTGGATATTGGATGTGAAAAGGAAATGGTTCTTCCATAACACTGCACTTTAGATGTGTGAGAATTTTCCACACGAGGAGTCATTTATATAGTTCTATTTTATAGCCATTATCTGTTAAAAAAATGTTCTATGCAAAATGTTCTATTAAAGAGAAGATAGAAAATAAATATTTGTGTGTGCTGTAAAGTGGTTTGAAAAAATAAAATCGGAATCGGCTAAAATCGGTATCGGCAGGTCAAACTCAAGGAAAAATCGGAATCGGGATCGGCCTAGAAAATTGTAATCGGTGCATCTCTACTATTCGCCCAACCAACCACTATTCGCCCAACCAACCACTATTCACCCAACCAACCACTATTCACCCAACCAACCACTTATCGCCCTACAACCACTATTCGCCCTACAACCACTATTCGCCCAACCAACCACTATTCGCCCAACCAACCACTATTCACCCAACCAACCACTTATCGCCCAACCAACCACTATTCGCCCAACCAACCACTATTCGCCCAACCAACCACTATTCGCCCAACCAACCACTATTCACCCAACCAACCACTTATCGCCCTACAACCACTATTCACCCAACCAACCACTATTCACCCAACCAACCACTATTCGCCCAACCAACCACTATTCGCCCAACCAGCCACTATTCGCCCAACCAACCACTATTCACCCAACCAACCACTTATCGCCCAACCAACCACTATTCACCCAACCAACCACTATTCACCCAACCAACCACTATTCGCCCAACCAACCACTATTCGCCCAACCAGCCACTATTCGCCCAACCAGCCACTATTCACCCAACCAACCACTATTCACCCAACCAACCACTATTCGCCCAACCAACCACTATTCACCCAACCAACCACTATTCGCCCAACCAGCCACTATTCACCCAACCAACCGCTATTCACCCAACCAACCACTATTCACCCAACCAACCACTTATCGCCCAACCAACCACTATTCACCCAACCAACCACTATTCACCCAACCAACCACTATTCGCCCAACCAACCACTATTCACCCAACCAACCACTATTCGCCCAACCAACCACTATTCGCCCAACCAGCCACTATTCGCCCAACCAACCACTATTCACCCAACCAACCACTTATCGCCCAACCAACCACTATTCACCCAACCAACCACTATTCACCCAACCAACCACTATTCACCCAACCAACCACTATTCGCCCAACCAACCACTATTCGCCCAACCAACCACTATTCGCCCAACCAGCCACTATTCGCCCAACCAGCCACTATTCGCCCAACCAACCGCTATTCGCCCAACCAACCACTATTCGCCCAACCAACCACTATTCGCCCAACCAGCCACTATTCGCCCAACCAACCACTATTCGCCCAACCAACCGCTATTCGCCCAACCAACCACTATTCGCCCAACCAACCACTATTCGCCCAACCAACCACTATTCGCCCTACAACCACTATTCGCCCAACCAACCACTATTCGCCCAACCAACCACTATTCGCCCAACCAACCACTATTCGCCCTACAACCACTTATCGCCCTACAACCACTAGTCGCCCTACAACCACTATTCGCCCAACCAACCACTATTCGCCCAACCAACCACTATTCGCCCAACCAACCACTTTTCGCCCAACCAACCACTGTTCGCCCAACCAACCACTATTCGGCCAACCAACCACTATTCGGCCAACCAACCACTATTCGCCCAACCAACCACTATTCGCCCAACCAACCACTATTCGCCCAACCAACCACTATTCGCCCAACCAACCACTATTCGCCCAACCAACCACTATTCGCCCAACCAACCACTATTCACGCACTTTTTAATGAGTTTTCTGTTCTTCTTCTGCTGATCTTCTGCAATACCTGTGCACCCGTCCCACACTTTGACCACTAATTTAATGTGTCATTGTAACAATGTCCTGTTGTATAGAGTTGTACTAACTAAGTGAAGCATTAAAAATCTCTTTCTTTATGTATTTAATCAGGGCAATGTGAAGGAGGCTAATCCTGGCCGCATCAGGACCATTATCTCTACGGATCCCATTAAACTGCCCTTCGGCAAAGCGGACACCAATATAACTCTGCTACTGTATGATCGTGTGGAGTTCCAGTTGCTGACAAATGTTATTACCAAGGAACAAAGAGCCACAAACATCAAACCAAAAACACCAGACACTTTTCAGCTCACCAAAGAAATCAGGGAGACTGTAAGTATCCCATCATCCACCGACCGTTTTTCTTGGTTTGTCTTTGAAAGTTTAGAACTGTTGAAGTAAATGCTCGCCGTACACTTGTAACTGCTCATTCCTTTTATTTTATTCAGAAAAATCCATATTGAATTAAATGAGCATTGTATCTGTAAGGTTATTTAAAACATTCTACTTAACTCCTGAACCTGCTGCGCATCGCTGGCGGCCCCGGATTATTGTTGTTTACATTCACTGCACGTTAAATCATCACACTCTTACTTGATCTGGACAAACTGTGTATCAGAAAGATATAAGGGTGTACTCACACTAGCCAGTTTGAACCGTGCCCGAGTGCGTTTGACCACCAAAGCGCGGTTCGTTTGACTAGTGTGAGTGCTCCGAAACGTGCCCGGGCGCGGCTCGATTAGCCGGCCCTGGCCCGCTTGGAAGAGGTGGGCCAGAGCACGGTTCAGTTGGACTCGGGCGCGGTTCACATGCAGTGTGAGCGCTAACCGTGCTGGAGCACGGAACAGGACGCGTGCCGTCATGGTTCTGCACTTCAGCTGGTACCTTGCAAACCTCCTCATACGAGCACAAGCAGCACGATTACGTGAAAATTTTCACGCCACTAAGGCGACACATCTGTTTAACAATAGGCTGTGGACCACCGTGGACCAAACGACACAAAATTATCCACAAAGAAAACAGAGCGATGGCTCTCCTTCAGAGAGCGCCGCTCTTCTTGTTTATCCCGAAACCGTCGCACCATAATGACGTAGGCGTGCTCCGGCACGAATGCTGAAACCCTATGTGAGTGCAGGCCAGAGGGGGAGTGGGGAGGGGGGACAATCGTACTCGGGCCCGGTTCATGGCAACCGTGCCTAGTGTGAGTACACCCTAAGACTCCAGCTTCGATATTTGACCACTGTTTATCCGGTTGAATTCTTAATGTCAGGAGTGCAAAATAATCAATCTGTAACTCATGATATTTTGAATAGAATAAAAACATGCACTCATATTCAGTCACGTCGGCTGTGATTTATTTGTTCACGCAGCTGCACTGAACAGCGGCCGTTAGGACTCTTAGTCCATAAGTGCGCATATTTGGAGAAAAATGTATTTTTTTATATATATATATATATATATATATATATATATATATATATATATATTATTATTATTATTATTATTATTGAAGTGTTAACAAAAATATTTTGTCACACAGAATATAATTTCTATTGATTTCCCACTGGCTTTTGCAACCTGAAGAGCTGAAAGAGCATTCAAAGCACGCTCAGTCTGTCCTGTTCCGGGTCTTGTGTGAGTTATAACTCAGTGAGCGCTCGTTCGGTCTAGAGTTGTCAATCATATTACGTGTCGTGACCATAATTCCTGTCCTGCTGAATGACGATGTCCTGTACACTTGTGTGTGATTTTTATGCCATTTGGGGAATTGTTATATCAATAAAGGATGTTCACATTATAAGTAGTGCTTAGCTTCTTCACGTTCGTCTTCCCTCCGGAACATTGCAGAATAAATGCTGTTCTTTTGAACTTTCTATTCACAAAGAATCTTGGAAAAATGTGTAACTGTTTCCACAAAATTTCCATTTATTCATTCTCCTCCGCTGGTCCGTGTGACAGCAGGCTAAGAACGGCCACCCACAAGCTTGACTTACTACCACAAATATAATAGCACCATTATTAATAATTGAGCACCAATTATAATTCATAATAAATTAACACCTAATCGGCATATTAGAACGATTTCTGAAGGATCATGTGACACTGAAGACTGGAGTAATGATGCTGAAAATTCAGCTTTGCACCATTTCACCGTATGTATGATTAAATAAATGCATTGGACTTTTTTTTTTTTTTTTTTTTTTAAACATTAAAAAAGCTTATAATATAAAGGAATTTTAAGGCCTATATACTGTATATTCTAAACCTTCTGTCCACCAGGACAAGTATCATCCTGCACCATGCGGCTTGAGGACGTGTGTGTGATTTACTTTTTGTAAATGGTCAGGCTTACCATTTTAGCCTAGCAGAGAATGGGCACAATGTGATGTAATACTTTGAAGTAAAGACCCAAGACATATCTAGAAGCCACAGTATTAAAGGGTTAGTTCACCCAAAAATTAAAATTCTGTCAGTAGTTACTCACCCTCATGTTGTTCCAGCCCCGTAAGACCTTCGTTCATCTTCGGAACACGAATTAAGATATTTTTGATGAAATCTGAGAGCTGGATCACTCCTCCATACTAGTCCATAGGCTTCTTCAGGGATTGAACTTGCCGGCCTCAAAGTTATTAAAGACATCATTAAAATAGTCTAAGTGACTACAGTGGCTCAATCTTAAGTTTATCAAGCGACGAGAATACTTTTTGTGCGCAAAAAAAAAACAAAAATAACGACTTTATTTCAACTATTCATTTCCTTCTCTTTGGGCCTCTAGTCAGTTAAACTAGTGTAATTGCGTAGAGCTACGTCACACGTAGGCTCACTATTGGCCGACGCTGGTCATGTGCGTGATGCGTGTGACGTACAACAACAGAAGCGTACGCTATTACACTAGTGAACTGACTCGAGGCCCACAGAGAAGGAAATGAATAGTTGAAATAAAGTCGTTATTTTTGTTTGTTTTTGCGCACAAAAAGTATTCTCGTCGCTTGATAAACTTAAGGTTGAGCCACTGTAGTCACTTGGACTATTTTAACGATGTCTTTCATAACTTTTCGAGGCCGGCAAGTTCAATCCCTGAAGAAGCCTATGGACTAGTATGGAGGAGTGATCCAGCTCTCAGATTTCATCAAAAATATCTTAATTCGTGTTCCGAAGATGAACGAAGGTCTTACGGGGTTGGAACAACATGAGGGTGAGTAATTACTGACAGAATTTTCATTTTTGGGTGAACTAACCCTTTAAAGAGACTTTGGTGTCAGCCTGGTTAACACCTAGAACACCCTACCCTGAATTTTGCACAGACAAGCACTACTTTTCTTCTGAAAACATATATTTATTATTATTATTATTTTATCACAGGGTGTGGTCATGAACAAGAGCGAAGGAACCCTGACCATCATGACAGAGAAACATGATAACCTGACGGCTTCTGCTGCTGACCATTTATCAGATGATGAGTTGAATGTCATGGATGAAGTGGAGCTCACTGTTTTGACTGTGAGTAAAATGATTAGGCTTTTTCTTTTTTTTACACCAGTACAACTCTGTATCTTTGGCTTTTGTTGTTGATTGATTGTATTCGAAGCTTCATAACATACAAATGATGTGTGTTGAAGGTGAATGACACCAAGAAGGCCACCCGACTCAAAAAGCTGCCTGAGTGCTCTGTGACCTTTAATCAGCAAGCAAAAGGCAATGAAGACAAGGTAGTTTAGACTAACAAAAGGACTTGTTCATTCATAGTTGTCCTGTTGTAGATAACTTTATACATTTGTGTGCTCATTAAAACTTTCACTTTCTTCTAAATCACATTCACATCTCTATCTATCAGTGGAAGCCTGTGACCATGGAGGCTGGTTCTAAAGAGTCCGGCTCCTTCGATGTAAGCAGTGCGAAATACGAGGGGACGATTGCCAAAATCGCCCCAAAGAAAAGCCCAACCCAAGAAAAGGAGGTAGGCTTTTCACAATCCCACAACCTGAACACAAGAAACTGAAGAAGCATCTTGATATGTTTAAACTTGTTTGAATTGTTTGAAACGAGTACGAATTAGATAAGGAATAACGTAAGACTGTGATGTTATTTAATCACATTTGAAACGTTAAAACCCCCACATTCACAAATAGATCTAGTTGTTGTTTGAGAACATCTGATTGGAGATTGGAGTAAACCTCTGCTCTACATCTAAATATTGTGGTGGAAATTCACCTGTAAATTAAGTCAGGCCATTCAAAGGTAAAATGATCAGATTCAGTAAAAGGCAAAAATGACCCTGTATGTCTTATATATTTATATAATTTAATATAGTTAACCAATATTACCGTTTTTCTCCAAATATCATCATGATTACAAACGTGACATTGATTTTATACAACGCACAGTTCAATAAACAAGTAAATATTAGTGGCTTACATTTTAGACATCAAATCGTCTGTTTCGCTCTATTCCGCCAACGAAAATAGTTCCAAACAAAGTCCACAGCACTGTTTAGTCTCTGAGCAACACTGAATGAATCAGCTTTTTGAACGAATCAGCCGAATCAATGATTCAATGACTCGCTCATTAAGACTCGCCGAATAAATCAGCCGTTTGAATGAATCGGTTGAATCTCAATGACTCATTTATTAACAGTGACTTACTGCCACCTCCTGGCGGGTTTAATTTCACATTTAAAGAATCTTTTCATTTAAATAATTTCAAATAACAGTATTTAACGTTTTACATTTTCAACATTTCAAAACATTATTTATGCATCTTTAACTGCTCTTCACTGATTAACTTTAATAAAGGTTGATCTAGTTATATAATTATACATTTCATTACAATTTCTCTAGCTGAAAATCTCCTGTTTAAACCTACATGAAAAACCTGAAAAGCACCGTTTATTTCATTTAAATGTTTGTTCTGTTGTATTTATTTGTGCTATTGCTCGTGATTTTGAATATTTGTTCCCATTTTTTACTTATTGTTTAAATGAGTTCATCTAGTAGCTTTTGGTGTCATAACCTTATTATGGTTACATGCATTAAAAATAAGAGAACAATACTAGGCTTATTTTATAGGCCCATTTATATTTTCTTTATTCATTTTTTGTTGTGGGGTCAGTGAACATTTTGGCAGGGCAAGTAAAAATTTGAACCACTGGCCCAAGCGGGCCAGTAGAAAAAATCCTTAGCATTGAGCCCTGATATATATAAATAAACATTTAAACAGTGGCTGTCTTTAGGGGTGTTTGATTTCAGGTTTTTTGTGTATTATTTTACATCAAAAGAGGGTCAGGAATAATATAAGATTGCAGTCGTTATTGCACACACTTTCCTGACACAGAGCCATAAAATTCCTTTATTAAACAACATGCTTTTAGCGTGACAGTTCAAATTAATCAAATTTAGTGATTAAATTACCTTTACTTGATGAGTAGCTAGCTATCAACATTGTTACCTAGCTGTTGCTGATACCTAACGACCCGCAAAGTGAAAAGTCACGAAAAACAACCGTGGTCGAATAATATGTCAGAATTAAATAAATGAGAAAAAGGCATTCTTTAATAAATTAATCTCATTATAATATCTGGATAATGGCACTACATGCAAACGATCATAAGTGCTTGGACAGGAGAGTTAGATATTAGAAATAAATGCAGAATGCATACAATAAGTACACTCATTGATGTGTTTATTCCTGATGTGAGTTTTTAATAGATTATGGTTAGTTTAATGATTATAAACGAATACCATGGAAAACCAATGTATGTTTATTGAATCAATATAACATAAATTAAACTACAAAGCTGTCACAGAGGTATGTATTGCAAAATAAATGTACTGTGGCTGCTATCTATTTCTAAAGTAAGCTACATGTGGGATAAATGTACAGAATGTGACTGTTGTTTCTGTGTTTAGAGTCGACTCCCCATCATTAGCTGACAGATTTACTCAAACATACATATTGAAGAACAGGCAAATGTCTCTAGTGGTCATTTTTCTAGCTGACTAAAGGCCCGTACACACCGGGACGAATATCGGCGCGCGTTATTCGCCAGCGTTTTTCAACGCGTTTTTTGTGTTCACACCCAAGCGATTTTGGCTGACGATGAGCCGAGTGAACATGCAAATTCATTCCCTGACATTAGATGGCGCCCATTTGCTCTGCAATACCACGCCATAACAGTTCTCTTTTATCAAGATTTTTGTAGTCGCTGTCGCGTTTGTCATGTAGTTCTTTATGTTCCAACACCAACGAGACCAGCAGCTCTACATTCATCTTGCCTTGCATCTTCCTCGTCTTATTTATTCCCGGCAGTGTAGACGCTACTTGGCGTATATCTTCTTCGCCGTTACGTGTGTGTGCTCGGCAAGACCGTTTTGTGTTTGAGCGCCCCCAAGTTGTGTTTTACTGTAACTTCAGAAGCTCCAGACACGTGAGCAAAAGCGGCAATCTCATTGGTCGGATAGTGTTTGATGCGGCGCGTCAAACTAAAAAAACTAACCCGAGGCGTTTTTTAAAAAATGACGCTTTTACGCGTGGCGTTTATCGCGTCGGTGTGCACACTCACATTGGCGCCCTTTGTTTAGTCACGAGGTGTCAAACGTCGGCGAATATCGCGCGCGAAATTCGTCCCGGTGTGAACAGGCCTTAACGAGTTTATGAACATTTAATAGCTTTTCTGAGGTAAATGAAACATTACGTGCCATTGTTTACAAGCTTTTTTATTGACATCTTTCCGCTGTTAAAACACTGATTGAGCGATTACATGAGACATACTGATTTCGGTCAGTTATACTGTATCTTTCAACATACCTTCTATTGTTCATTCATATTTATTTCCTGCTGTAACTAGTAGTAAAGCGCTGCTGCTTCGCTGCTTTTTTGGCTTCCAGAAATGCATGTAAAAAAACATGCTGTTTGTTACCCTAGTAGTTTTGAGAACATAAGAGGGTTTTTGGGAAAGTCCCCTTGTGCTCTGCAGCTTGCATTGAAAAGATGCATGGATCATAATTATTTATAGAACCGGCAGTGTGGAAGGGTTTTAATTTCATCTTTTTAGTTTTTTTGATAGCAGTTGTGTTCCAATTATTTATTTTCTTTCTTTTTAGCAGATGGACGAGCAAGAGCCTGCTTTGGGTCTTCTGGTCACCACAGTGGAGGGCACTGAGAAACGGTTATCTTTTAGATCAGGTGACGTGATCACAAAGCCCACCATGATGATCGGTGACAAGGTCCAGTTCAACATTTCCACCAACAGCTTAACCAAGGAGGAGTTGGCTGTCAATGTAGAGATCCTGCCAGAAACTTTCCAGACAGACTCCGAAGAGCAACGAAAGATAGTGAGTGTTTTTCTGTTGTTTTCATGATGATTTGGCCCATTCACATAAGATAATGAGTCTATACAATATGTTGGTAGTTAGGGGTGTAACGGTTCACAAAATTCATGGTTTGGTTCGATACGATACAGTGGTGTCACGGTTCGGTACATTTTCGATACAGCAAAAAGAAAGAAATGCCAGGGAAATTTCCTATTTATTAAAAGAAAAAATATTTTTAAATAAGTTTGAGTTTTCCTACATCTTAAAACTTTCAGGTTTATAAATGGGGGTAATCTTTGAAGGATGAATAAATAATGTTTTGGTCATCACATTTAAAATAACATTTAAATATAGGCCTATATATATATATATATATATATATATATATATATATATATATATATATATATATATATATATATATAATATTTAGATAATGTTTGAGTTTTGAAGTGCTGGGAAAAAGATGTGTTAAGTACTTGAAAGCATTTCACTATTCCAGCCAAACTTCCATGGTTACAGTTAGTGTTGCCAGGGATTAAAGTTCTCCGTCGCTACGACGGATTTCCGTTAATTGCAGGGTTCCTGTCTGTCCTTAATGTCTTAAATTCACTTTTCATAATTTTAAGGCCGTAAATAGGCTTTCATTTCTCAAATAGTGTAATAAATGTCTTAATTTTAGTTTGAATAGTTTGATTAGGTCTTAAATTAAGGAAAGACGAGGTGTGTTCACCCTGCTGAGGCCTGAGGGGGGTGTGATCAAAGCCTGGAGTGGAGCCAAAGCACGTTCCTCTCTCCACTCTAAGCATTCTGTAATCACTTCACTTATGGTCCACTCCGGGTTTTTTTAATTCCCGCTCACGGAAAAATTAACATGTAAAAAGACGCTTACAAGTAAACATTTTAGTTGGTTGGGATGAGTAACTGAGTATTTCATTATAGAATATCAAATAGGTTGTGCGATTATTCTAAAAAAAAATCTCCATCTCCGTGTTTTCGGTGTTCATAACATGTAAGTGTGGCGCTGCCAATAACCTAAAAGCTGTCAAAAAGAACCGGCAAAAGTAATGATTATGAATAGGCCTATATCAAAATAGCAAGGAGACATTTTAATCATTTATTAATAAACAAGTGTTTTCTGTCAGTGTCGGCTCACTCGGCTGGAAAGATGAAGTTGACTCGCGATCTTCGCAGTGAACGCGCCAGAGAGAAATGCACTTTTCATACGGATTACATAAGCAGAGAGTCTGTTTTCTTTCATTTTGAATTGTTCTGTTTAAAAGGAGACATTTCAATATAGATATATTTCTTTGAAGTATAGGCTATACCTTATACGCTGAGTTTCGGTTAATTTATGAGACGAGCTCCACTTCACGCGCCGGCGCCTCCGTGTCGTGATTATCTAATGTCTGCTATATTTACTTCTTATTTATTAAATGCAGGTAGGCCTAATTGGTTGATGAAACATTGATTAAAATTAAGATACAATTAATACAAAACAAAATGTACTTTTAAGAAAGGCTGTGTGCTTTCTGTTTGAGGTCTCTGCGTGAAAGTTTTAGTGCCGCTTCCAGAACTGTCACGTCCGTAACATTGTTTTTTCCTCATAAATGTGAACACGAAAAATACAATAAAATGAATATTTTATGTTCTGTGGAGAGCCAACCCTTCTTCATTCGGTGGGTAGTATTACTTTTGGTTTGTGCAGTGTAATTCACAGAATAGCTACTAAAACAATATTTTGCCACCTAAAAGTTAAAGATGTTTTGTGTCATGTCCGTAACGCATCTTCCCTCATATTAAATATAAAATGCATGTGTAGACTTATATTTTTCTAATGTCTGAACTCCTTTATTAAGGGAGTATGGATTAGAAGTTTCAATATATTGGTATTAAATGCATTTTCTGAGAATTTATAGGCTATTTCAAGTTTTGACTGCAAATATCATGTCCGTAACGCTGAAACTGCCCAATTTTAAATTATCCTCAACTAGTTTTGTGGTGTAGGTCTACGTATTTTATAATGTTACCTTCAAATAATACTAATAGTAATTTAAAGATGTGGTAGCATTGGATCTGGACGGGAAGGATAACTCTGGGAGTTGGAAGGGGTGTGTGGCGATTCTGCCTTCTCACACACAGGTTCGTGGATATGATATAGCGACTTCGGTTTTATATCGCGTATCGTTACAGCCCTATTAAAATAGCTTTTAAAATACATCAAAAGCGGTTTAAAACATCTCCACTTAAAATGCTATTGGTCTCGACTATTTAAATAAAGTTAAAGGAATATGACTTGGCCTGGGGAAAAAAATCCGTCAGAAGATTTTTTTTCACTTTAATCCCTGTGTTACTATATTAAATCCATGGTGAATAATGCTGATCTGTGGACTTAAACCTATAACTAGATCATTCACGGCACAATGTTTCTCCTGGTTTCCACGTCAGCGCTGTTTGATCTAATAGAGACCTACGGTTAATAACGGAGACATTTGAATGCTTCTCACTAGATCTCGCAGCGATGTTATTACTTCAGTGGCGAATTCAAATGTTTTCTTCACTGGATCTGCATGCAAATCTCTTAGCGCTGTGTAGTAACAGTGTCGCTTGATCAAGATCGGCTCGCGCTGCACAGATGTTGCTGGTCCAAACTGATACGCGATCCGTGAAGCACAATATAATGAGTAGCGCAGTTTCGTTACGCTTTCATTACGTTTGCCATTTGATGTTGCGCAACGCTGGTGATCGCGCCGTCGTGGATTTTGTCGGCAGGAAAAATGGTCCAAGGAATCGTTCGGTTTGTATGCGCACCGAACCGGAATAATTACGAATACATGTACCGTTACACCCCTATTGGTAGTTGTTTTGAAGTAGGCACAAGAGTTGATTCGCAGCTGCACCATATCTTGGTCTTAGCTTAGCACGGTGCATCTAGCTGTCAAAGATGGAAGTAGCACCGTTGCACCATCGGTCATAATAGGACATTTATAGTTATAAGAAATGTCATTGATTGATTGCAAACATGAGTGTAGGGAATGCACCAAGATTAAGATAATAATAACTTTTTTAACTAAGCTTTGCTTGGAGTAACTATCAGTTCTACGAAAGATATAATTATTTTTTAAGCTATTATAGCAGTGGTTCTCGACCTTTTTGACTTGAATGGTCCAACATGATATTGCTGATGCCCCCTGGTGAAGAGCCACTGCATTATAGTAAAGCCCAAAGTACTCGTCGGTTTTTATGCGTGCGCTAGGGTATGCATACAGTGTTCTTTCTCTGCACAGCCCGATTTTTTTGAACATTGCTTGCACATGTACGTTTTATTTTTTTATGCTAATTAGTATGTCCACAAGTTGGCAACACTGGCCCGGCTGTTGCTTCATAAACGGAGAAAAAAAAAACTTAGAAGATGGATTAACAACAAAGTACAGAGCCTCGCACATGACATGCGGTCAAATAGGCCATGAATTGAGAATTCATTCCCATGGTACATTATTTCGTTCACTTGTTTTACTAATTGAACTAATTTGTTCAATTAATAACAAATTATTACAACGAAACCACGGTTTAGTAAAGCGATGAAACACATTATTAAATCGTAAGCATGATTCACCTAATGAGGGAAAGAATTAGTAAAACATGCTGACATATTAGTAAGTCGTTGGAACGAATTCTTAATCCATGTCTGTCCATGATATAATTTTTTTCCCCCCCGCATATGACACATTTGCGAAGCTCTGTAAAAAAGTACTCAAGGCTGCAACAATAGACGCCCGCCTTAACGAGTGCTTGGTATGGCTTGGCTATTACGAAGACACCAGTCCCAATGTGAACATGGTTAATAATAATTCGTTTTATGTATATAGCGCTGTACTTACACACAAAGCACTTTTCAGAGAAAGGGAATCTGTGTTATAATACACAAACTGATGTAGCTAATCGTGCTTATTAGGACATCGTTGATTATTGAGGTCCATAGGAGAATTTGACCAGGGATACACAAAAAACACAGAGATTTTTTGGAATGATTGCAGAGTCTTTGTTTGCTTTAACATTTCAGGCATATCAGGGTACATTTACACGACCACGATATGCTTAAAACTGAGAAGTTTTCCGTGGACATCAGTGTGTTTTCACAATGTTGTGATATGAGCAGTGTTATGTGGCCTTTATTTCTATAGCGCTTTATCCAATACAGATCGTTTCAAAGCAGCTTTTCAGTGATGACAGAGAAATCATTCAATGATCCAAACAGTTCATTTCGTCTGTACAGCAGCTCTAAAAGAAAATAGTGTGATTGTTCAGCTGAAGTCAGATCAGTGTTGATTCAGCTCCATTGTCAAGATCCATTATTAAATTAATTGATTTCATCTACAAAGCAGTTCTGCAGAAATCAGTGATGTCATCGTCCAGCTGATTTCAGTTCTCATCCAATAGTGTCAGTACAGGCAGATCAATGATATTGTTGAATATTAAGAGTCCCCAACTAAGCAAGCCAGAGGCGGCAGTGGGAAAGAACCCAAACTCCATCAGGAGACAGAATGGGGGGAAAAACATTGGGAGAAACCAGGATCAGTTGCTCTGGCCAACGAGCGAACACGGTGTAATTATGATTCAGGCTGCATCACAAGTCAGACATCAGTGTCGCGCTTGTTGCTTGAATTCACATATCAGACCGTGTACACGTGTAAACATGAGCTCTTTTTCATTAGCTGGCATTTACTCTACGTCCAATGAAACCTGGATAATTTATTGTGCACGTTAATCATCTCCTTGTCAGTTTCTGATATGAGATCTGTGAAAGTAATGATTATTGTTCATATTTTTGGTGAATAGTTTGGCCCATTTTCTTTTTCACCAAAAAAAAAAAAAAAAAATGGCAGGTTTATGGATGTTAGAAATGAAAGTCCAACGAAAGTACCCAATCTTGATCTTTTATTCAGGCATATGAATGAACAATACACCAGCGCCGGGGAGAAAAGGACCTCACCCCAATATTCTTTATTTATGATACATATATAGTTAAAGTTTAAGGGGAGTAATCCAAATCTAACCAATAGAACCATACATCATATCATATCATGTATACGTTATATAACAAGTCAATAAATGGTCAGTATCCGGTCAGATCTCCTCTAGGTCCTTGAGATCCAAAAGGCTTCTCTAATACACAATACATAGGAAGGACAGAACTCTCTCTCTTTCTCTCTCAGAGTCTAAGGGTCCTTCTTAATATGAAACAGATGTTTGACTTACATGCATACAAAGGAATGTGCAAGCAAAGCCTTTTCACACTGGACAAAGCTGAGATAAAGAAAATACATTTCTAACAATGGCATTTTTGTTTTTAATTTTGGTGCATCCCTACATTTTAGTATTTGCAGAAGAACCAGAACCAGTGAGGAACAGGTGCTGTGTTTTGCCAGTGCTAATCTTTAAAATATGATCTTTGTAAAGTAATTCAAGATTTATTTTTGCTTATGCCGTGCTTCCATCTATTAGGGGCTTGTTGTCAAGCTGGATGATCATTCAGGGTTCATCAAGACACCACAGGACCCGCATATATTTTTTGACATAAGTGAGGTTATGGAGGACACCAAACTCGCTTTGTTTGAGAAGGTTGAATTTACGTTAGCACCGGTAAGTTCTCAGCCGATGAAACATCACAATCTCCGTTGCATTACATTATTACCGTGTTACTACAGTATAACCTTTTGTAACTGCTAAATTTTTTCCTGCCCAGTATTTTGTTACTGTAGTTCTGGCTTTTGCTGGAAAAGTAAAGGATACATTTTGGATACTGATCTGTCAATCCAGCTTTTTGATGTAATTACTATACTATTTGAAGAATGAAGCAGCTGAAGGGGGAAATCACGCTGTTAGAGTCAGAAGGCTGAATGAAAGCGTCTTCACATCAGCACCAAAATTAGAGGCCTTTGGGGTAAAAGAGAAGGTGCAGTACATCAGTTTTTTTGTTGTAAGATTTATATACTAGGGCTTGCACGACTACTCGATTTACTAGTCATCCAAAAAATGTGTTAGTGGGTTAATACCTAATAAATCCCAATACACTGTGCAGCATCATTGGACAAATACATGTCCCTCTTGCTTAGTTTTTGTTAGCCTCTGTGTAACATTTGATTAACTTCAGTGTAGTTTGCAAGAATTTGAGCTTTTATATGAACAAAGACCATCTCATATGTTTGGTTCTTTGGTGCTTTATGAATGATCAGGGTTCACTGTTTTCCTTTTGCTTGATTCTGAATATATCTGTCCGTGACAGGTTACTATACCAAATGAATGATATGCAACAACACTGGGACAAAGTTTGAGGAAAGGGCAATGTTCCTCTTGCTGTCACCATGTATGAAATAAGCTAAACTCAAGTGATAGATCCACTATTAGTTAGCAAAGATCCCTATGCATGCTTCTTGTATCAGAACTAATCGACTGGTCAGTGCAACCCCTAGTTTATACAATAAAAGAATTTATCAGTTTAGTAATTTTACGTGGTTTAGTTGATCCCTAAATGTGAGTTATACCGCATTTGCTTGGCTGCCTGCAGAAGAAAATGACCATCAAATTGCTGAAGGATCCAAAAGAATATATCAAGGTAGAGGTCAAAACAGAGGACAAAAGCAGTGAATCAATGGATGTAGGGTAAGTAAATCATGAGTAAGTAGGTCAGTTTAGCCCATTAGTGTGTAGATGTTCTGAAGTAGTACTTCATTGGGATGTAATGACATTAACAGTAAGTCTGACAGTAAAAAAATAAATCTCCTTTTGTCATAGATGGGTAGAAGTGAAATGTTTGGTCCCAATGCAAAAAAATGTGCTCCAAAAAAGAAGCATTTTATCTTCATTCGTTTGCTTTCTTGAAAACAAAATAAAGAATGTCTAACAGAAAAGAATTAATTAGTTTAAAAAAAAATTAATGAAATGGACAAGCACATGGAACGGACATCAAATGTGATAATATAGATATATCACATAATGATAATAAATAGTAACTTATGTATATGTACTTTACATCTTAGTGAGTCTTTCCATTGAAAGTTTGTTTTAAACATTTGATTTAAAGGCTTGTCATTGCATACTCGTTTTGAATACTTGTGTATTGTAATTATTATTGTGTATAGTAATAATTATTAAAATGAGCTACTTCTTCATTGTATGTATATTTAAGGTTTTCTATTGTAGATCTTCCACTTTTCACAGTTGTTTTATTTATTTTTTAAACATTATGTTGTAACATTTAATACATTTTAATGCGATGTGTGTTGACAATTTCTTGATCTTTAGCAAGCCAAACAAGGGAAAAGACAAGGCACCGCCATCTTTGTCATCTGTAAAAGATCTGAAGAAGGAAAGTGCATTTAAACAAGAGAGGACCACAGCTAAAGGTGACAGAGTGCGGAGCAGAAGCAGGGAAAATAGTCGACGTAGGTATAGTCGAAGCAGAAGCAGAGAAAGTGGCAGACGCAGATATAGTCGCAGCAGAAGCCGGAGCCGAGACCGAAGTAGGAGCCACTACAACAGATACCGAAGTTCCAGCCATGAAAGGAGGGAGAGTCGATACAGACACAAGCGCAGTCGTAGCAAAGAGCGCCGACGGAGTTGCAGTCGCAGCAGAAGCAGAGAAAGAGGCACCCAAAGTGCCAGGAAGAGAAGCCACAGCCCAGCCGACAGATACGATCGCTATGCAAAACAAAGCAGTAGTAAAGATTCAAGCAACAAAAACAGAGCTAAAAGCCCTAACAATGTAGATGATGAGTTATTGATAAAAAAGAGAGAGCTAATGGAACTCAATGAAATGATTGCACGTAAGAAAGCTATTGTTGCTATGGAGCAAAATGCAAAAAAAATTGAACCTGAGCTTGAGATAGATGGAAAAAGTGGAGTTACAACATTTGATTATCAACACGTGCATCGTGAAAACTTGTGGATGCCTGACCTAAAACCAGTGAAGTCCATCTTGAAGAAACAGTCTGAACCTCAAACTGATCATCAATCTCAGGTTTGTTTTTACTTTGGCTCCTGGCTTTCGTTTTGTAGGTTATTTTCTATTGCATATCTCACGGTCTCTTATTCTTTAAGGCTTCTGCAAGCAAGGAAACTACTGCTCCATTTTTAAAGAGTGAGAGTCAAGAGATGCAAATGGGATACCTTCAACAGACTAGGGCTTTTGGCTCAAATACACCTGGCTGCTCTACATTTGAAAGTAATTCTGAGAGGACTATGACCAGTGCGTGGCCTGAGAAGATAGCTTTACCTCAGGTTGAGGATACAGACTTGGTGAGAAAAAAGAAGCAATTGGACGAACTCAATGAGTCCATAGCACGCAAAAGAGCAATATTTGCCTTGGAACAGAAGGTCAAAGTTGGTCGGGAAGTGCCTGAAACGGAAGCAGAATATGAGTTTGAATCGCACACAGATGACAAATTTGTAATGTCTAAAGGGAACTTGTGGAGCTCTGAAATGAAACCTGATGTTCAACCGAAAAAGTCGATTTTGAAGAAACGCTCAGAGATTCTCAGCTCTCAGGTTTGTTCATTGTAAAGGCTATAAAGATTAGCACTCCTTGTTGGAAAAACCAGCTTAAGGTGGTGAAGGTTTTATAAAACATGGTAGCTGAGTATTTACTGGCTGTTTGCCAGGTTACGCGCCCCACCAGCTATGGTGGTCTATCGGGCCTGATTTTGGCCAAGATGGTACTCTACGTTGTGACCATTTTACAGTCCCATCTGATTGATCATAAAATGACCATATCAAACCAACTACCATCTGAAGCTGGTTTTAGCTGGATGTCCCAGCAGTGCTATGAAAAATACTTATCAAGCGCTTTTCCACCATCTGGCTGAACAGTTCTGAGCATGATGAGTTCGGTACCAGCAGCATTTCCACATGTTTAGCCAACTGTACTCTTTACAGGAAAACAGTGTTGGTGGAAAAGCGTTAGTGATGTGCAAAACCACGACAGGTCACGTAGACCACAATGGAAACTGGTGTGATCCATCAACAGTAACCCTTTGGCTCAATGGTGGAAAAGCGCTATTGGAAGCCAAAATGAGCACAATGTTTTAAGGAAAAGCTACCTGTCACTACAGTGTAATTTGTGAAACAATTATTATCATTTTTATTATTTGTATCTTTGCAGAGTGATGCAACCTCAGTTGATGAGTATGGTCAACCGTGTCAGGATGATTCGACTTTTACAAAGATACTTTCTCAGACGACAGCAACTTCGCCATTCAACAGGCCCTCAAATCCACAGCCCATTCATCCTGGTACTTTTGGCTTTTTCAAGCATGTCATAAACGAGTCGTCAGCAGCCACACAAGTCAGGGAATCACCTTCTTTTAACAAGCTAGCAATCCCACAGCCACTCGTGCAAGCCTCCAGTTCAAGGTCTTTGCATGACCAGAAATCTTCCAACGTGTCCAAAGGTAACATTTCTCACGATGACCAACAGAGGGCAACATCTCACCAGCCTCCTGACCATCCTCAGAGCAGTAAACCTTCAACAAGTCAGACTTCACCATCAGGCCAAAAGCGTAATCTTACAACTCAAATGGAACGCTTCCTTAGTGCGCTCAACAAGGCTGACACCAGTGTTGTTAACTCATTGTTTCAAGAGGCAAGAAAGGATCTGTCTTCAATGAATACACAGAAACCCCCTCAACCACATTTAGATAGAAACATACCCTTCATGGATGAGATATATGATCCTTTTAAGGAAGATGAAGACAACGATCAGCCTTCCGCTAAGGGTAAACATTCTGGCCAAGAACGAGGTAAAAACCCTATGAAGACTGAAACCCGCTTGAATGACCCTAGAAAAGATGACCTTTTGCCTCATGAAAGAGCTGTTCAGGATGGTAGTGGCTTTTCTCAACTTGTTGGAATGAAGTATGGTGTAGATCCTACTGTAAAAGCTGAAAAGAGTAGTCCATATGGGCAGCCGATGGTTTCAGAAAATTGGAGCATGCATAAAGATCCAAATCAGTTTTCTGAGCAATGGAATCAGTATGAAGAGGGCACTGATCCGTATGCAACGCAGCACGAACATTACACTGATGATCACAGTCGGTATAGAGAGCGTAGTCAGTCTGTTGAATACCAGAAAGTCAATCCTAATGTCCTGCTTTCTTGCGTAGAGGACAGAGAGACGCCTGATAGTAATTTTGACAAAAGCTTAGCTCGTCAGCAGTCCGAAGAAAGCAATGAAGATAAAGACAGGAAGTCAGAGAACTTTGAAAAAATTCAGAGTCTTCTGCAGACAATAGGACTTCATCTAGACACAGCAGAGGTTAGCAAATTAGCAGACAGGACACAAGAACGGTTGTATGGCAAAATGAGAAAACCTTACAGTCCTGCATCTCACTCCTTTGATCAAAAAAGGGAGCGATCAGTGAGCCAATCTGAGCAAAGGGGTAGTAGTAGTAGGGCAGATTCCTCAGACTCTGAAGGTGTCCGATCTGTTTCCCCAGCTCAGTCCTCAAACCGTAAGGTTTACATGAGCTATAAGGACACTGTAAAATACAAAGACAAGCACAAAGGGGAAGATGTAGACCTAACTAGCATTAAGAGAACCGTAGTGAATTTGAAACCAACAACAGACCAGCAAGATCTTTACGAAACTTCATCTGAGCAGTCCGTGGTTTCTCAAGTTCCGTACCAACCAGTGACCGGTTTAACCACAGTTCAACCTAATAGTTCCCAGTATGCCCAAAATCCCAATGTCCCCACCTATTCTGCTTCCCAATATTCCCAATACCAAAGCAGTGACCAACAGTTTTGGGGTGTGGCTCCTGGTATGTACCCTTATGCCACTGTACCGCCATCCCCTAATTTAGCTTATGCTAGTGGTCTCCAAGCAATGGCTCCACATATGATGGCGGCTTATAGTTCGTACACTGCACAAATGGCCAATCCATATTGTGTGCCGCCTACACAGTCCATGCCATATCCTTATGGCCCTCCACCTACTCACAACCCTCTCCACCTCTCCTCAATGGGCGCTTCCTACAATAACCAAGCGGCTATGCAAATCCCAACAAAGCCTGTTAGGTGCCTCAAAACAATAGAAACAGTCCCAACAGTCCAAACAGTTCAAACCGTTAAAGCGGGGCCTGTCAGCGCACTTGTTAGCATACAGCCTACAGAAGACAATCAAGCAAAAAGTACATCTGAGGACGCCAAGAATAAACAAGTTGCTACCATAACAGAAGACGACATCAAGGCTAAGCAGAAGAAACGGGTATGACATCTTTCTTCAAACTTCTCACATGTGGAATCCTTTGTTGGGTGATCCATAATATACATGTTATACTTAATTCTGTACTCATTTCATACTTTGTAATTCTGTGATATAGCAAATATTGTAAGCTATTCAAGGACAATGTTGCATTGAGCTAATTGGCTTCTGCTTATAAATGAACCTGTAACATTTGGAATCTGTGAAAAATCTACTGATTGTTTTAGCACAATTTTGTCAGTGAGAGAGTTTTGTTCTTATATAATTGTACTCTGGGCAGCTTGAACAGTTTAACCAGAGAATGAAGCTGAAGAAAGAGCAGCAAATGGAAGCCCAGCGAGCACGTGGACAAAATCGGAATTCGGCTACAGGTACCGGTATTAGTATTTCCAGAGTCTTTAGGTTCAGGCATTTATTGACTACTTTATTGATTGAGCTTCAGATGTAATTACCTGCATAGTTTTTTTTATTATTATTTTTTATTATTACTATTCTTTTGTCTTGCAAGAACCTTAGTCATCCAGACCAGTACTTTTATTCCCAGGAAAGATCTATTCAGGTAGTTTTGAGGTCATGACGGGGACGATATGAGATCATAATGTAGCTTACTTGGTCCTAACCTAGTCCTTTGTCATGAGATCAGGAAACATTATTTTGCAGTGTGGAGATCATGGATCATGGAATGTATCAAAAGGGGGTTTGCATCTAGCAAATAGATGTTAGATGTGGCATCCAGATGAACTGTATCATCAAAAGTCAGGGGTTAGCAGAGTTGTTAGTGTCTCTGTCTGCTTATTCTTAATCATAACGAGGATGTTGTCTCTTCATTATCATTCACACTATATAATGGCTTGAAGCATTCTGGACAAAACATAGGTGCTGATTGGTGGTTCTTAAATTAGCGCGGGCTAAATGAACTAATGACGTTTTACTTAATATTGATATTTGTTGACATACCTTTTAATATTACAAATACTGCTAATATGAGTATTTTTGATGTCAGATATATTAGATGCTTTGTGATATAAGCATTTATTTATATGCCAAATTTGTACCAGACTTCAAAATTACCCCGGGCCCGGGCACCCCCTCTGCTTCCACGATCCATGGTGGAGATTAATGGGTTATTTATTTAATAGCCGACCTTGAAATTAGAATCTTCATTAAATTGTGAAAACAATGGTAATAGTTTTTTTAAATGGTGATTTTGTTTTAAAGTATTAGATTTTTTCAGACAGCAAGCTGGAAACACTGTCTACACTGGATGTGCGCATTACAAGTAGATTGTTTCCAATATATATTCATGGGCGCTGTCTACACCGGAAGTCTCCGTTACAGCATGTTGGGATGCACTTTCTGTTGACAAAAAGTTTCTGTTTAGTTTCTCTCTTGTTTTTTCACTTTTTAGATCCGTTTCTTACACTATTTTCACGATATTTAAAATCATATTATAATGTCTAAATGCTTTGCAGCGCATTTACCATTGCCCTGAGAATTTTTGCCCGTGAAATCCAGTAATTCAATCAGAATTCACATGATCAGGTCAGGGTGAAATATATATCCTCAAATTTCACACAGTGTTCAGTCAACAGAAAGCTATTTGGGTTTTGAAGTGACTTCTGCGTGATTTGGTTAACGTGACCACACCTTTACTTCAAAGTCGTGGTTTGGTGATTTATTTCCATATGGAAATGCAATTGTATCAAAAGTAGCATAAATGCTATTCTTTAGTAGCTCATGCCAAGTCAATTTTTACACCACTTGATTTTTGTTAAAAATAAATTAGGATTGACCCATGATTTAGGGCGTAGTTGGGACATTAGCTTCAATGCTTCTAGTACCGACTCTCAACGCCAGTCGTTTCCAGTGTGGACACGTGTTCTCGCAAATCAGCAGATCAGATGGTAGATAAGATTAATTGTATCTTAAATCTCTTTATTATTTGCCCAAATAAGATGGAGATTAGATAGGATTAGGAACAGGTCTTCTGTTATAAATATCACTTGGTAGGTCTTGAAATGATGTTAGATTATGGACCACCATTTTAAAAAAACAAAACAAATGTTCACTTGGTCAAGCCTGTCGAGGTTAATGTACACCCTATATTGTAACATATTTACAGGTAAAATTTCCCCCAGTGAGATAAAGAATGTGTGGATATGTGGCCACTCTCTTGTGTTTTGGGCTGAGAAGAGGGCAACTTCGCCTGAGTTTGGAGTGCAGTTGGGCATGCACCCGAACTGTGTGCGCGTTTGCTGGAAGGGCGTGCAGGGCATGACGTGGCAACAGCTTGTACCTTTGCTGCTCCAGCTCAAAGACAACTGGCCCAAACCTGATGTGCTTATAATCCACTTGGGTGGAAATGACATTACCACCACTGCTCCAGAAGCCTTTATTTCGACTGTGAAGAAAGATATGACCTCACTGAAGAGCATATTCCCCCAATGCCTGCTGGTGTGGTCCAGCATCCTTTACCGACAGTCCTGGAGGGGCACAGAAGATAGCAAAGAAATGGACATTATTCGTATGACCATTAATGACAGCATACAAAAAATGATGCCGGGACTGAGTGGCACTTCTTTGAGCCATAGCAACATAAAGCCCTATTTGGGACACTACAGACCAGATGGGGTTCACCTCTCTGGGAAGGGCATTGATATCTTCAATCTCAACCTACAGGCTTTTCTGGAGAAATGGGAGCGTGAGACGAATAAAACAGAGACATCTGACCCATCAGACTGAGATGATGAGATTCCTGAAACGGTCATTTGTTTTGTTCAGCTAATGCATCTATCAACTTGTACAGTGCCATGTCTGTTGTTGTGTTTTTTTGTTTTTTGTCACTTCAAAATTGATTGTTATACAGCTTATGTAGAATGAAAGCATTTCTTTTCTATACGTGCATATTACAAACATATTTTGAAAGAATGTTGGACTTGAGTTTTTACTTGTTCTGTTTTATACATTTAGTTTAACGACAAATAAAGACGAGACAATTTAATCACCTTACCTTACTGTTGTCTTTTGATTTGAAATAAACTTTGCTTTGTATCATACACATGCGTTTTAAAATATAAAGAAATATTATCTATACCTTCCCTTGCATGATTTATTTATTTTAGTAAATTTAGCTGTCAGGAAGCGTCCGCTCCCTTTGACACATATTACAATGATTAAATGCATTCCACAAACTAGCTGAAGGAAATGATAAACAAAAAAAATGTATTCGAATGCAATCTGGTTCTGTTAGAAAAGTAACTTCTTAATTATGCCAATGATTTCTAATGCTATAGATCAGTGAAATCCAAACGGTATTGTGTACCACCGGGGGTAGTTTTTAATTTTGTGCTAAAAACTCTACCAGTGATTGGTTTCACTCACTGTTGATATTTCAAACTTGTTGAGCTTCTATTATTTGTGTTCCACCATAAAGATTGTAAACGCCTTTAAAAGATAAATCATATGGTAACACTTTACAATAAGGTTCATTAGTTAACTACATTAGGTAGCATGAACTAATAATGCATTAGGTAGCATGAACTAATAATGAACTAACAGCACTTATTAACAGCATTTATTAATCTTTGTAAATGTTCATTTCAATATTTACTAATACTTTATTAAAATCTTGTTAACATTAGTTAATGCGCTTTGAACTAACATGAACAAACAATGAACTGCTGTATTTTTATTAACCAACATCAACGAAGATTAACAAATACAGTAACAAATGTATTGCTCATGGTTAGTTCATGTTAGTTAATATTAACTAATGTTAACTAATGAACCTTATTGTAAAGTGTTACCAATCATACTTTATTGGAGAAACTATGGAGAGTCTGCCGAGTCATGGAAACAGAGCGACTTGAAAAGAAAAATGCTCCCACATTTATTAAAAATAACATCTTAAATTTGATTGGTTAAACTCATCTTGGAAGATAATTTCCCGTTTTTAGTCATTAAATATCTACACACTGCTTAATCATAAGAGAGGTTTAGTCATAGCATTGTTCCATTTATTTCTATGACTGTTGTTACTTTTTTTTTTTACCTGCATAGAGCTACATTTCAACATTTAAGATTTCAGTACAAGCATGTAACTATTAAGAACACGAAATAGGAATTGAGCAAACTAACAAAATGATAATACGATTTCCCATCTCCCATAAAAACACTTTCACCAAGAGAAAATTTGACATATTTTGACATCTCAAACTGCATGAGATGATCCACACACACCAAGACCTTTACTCCACTAGACTAGAGAGAAGTTCACACAGGGCAATGCCTGCTTATTTTCTCTTGATGGTATACTGTAGGTAAAATCTTAGTTTGTTGTTAGGGCCTGGTTTCACAGGGGTTAGATTAAACCAGGATTAGGTCAGGTTGGTTAGGACATTTTAAGTAGCCTTTATAAGTGTGCCTTAGAAAACAACATGGTGGTGTGCATCTGGAGAAAAAACAACGGCACTGTCATCATTTTAAGATATATCAGTGCAAGTTGCTTTTAGTTAAAACCGCTCAAAAATGCATTTTAGTCTGGGGCTAGCTTAAGCATTGTCTGTGAAACCAGAGGTAGATGTCCCTTTTAACATTTGATTGTCATCACATTCATGTTAACCTTTCTTGGTATGTCCCTGTGTTGTCTCTGTCTCTTCCTCCATCCATATGCTAATGTAATCATCTTGGTGTCTGTGTCTCCTGGAATCAGAATCAGTTAAACTCTCACTGTGGATGTCTCCAGGTAAGTGGTTCTCGCTTGATGAACGTCATTTGATTTGGTAAATGTTTCACATAAGTGTAGTATGATAATAATAATGATGGAAATATGTACTTTTAAAGCACCCATAAATTGGATAATGTTTTGAATTAAGGTTAAAGGTCTATGGGTGTGCCTTTGTTGTAAATCAATAAGAAAATATGGCGTGGAAATGAACAAAATCTCTGTAGTGTGTGTATATATATATATATATTAATTTAATTTCTGTACTCTGTATATTGTAAATATATATATATATATATATATATATACACACACACACACATACACACACACTTTTAATTGGAAAAGTCATGGAAATGTGTGGATATCTGGGTATTTTCCTCTGAATCCTGCTTATTTAAATGTCATTACAAGAATAAACCAGGAACACCTGATGTTGAAACTGAAGCAGAGAACAACAAGAGATTGTGAGATGACTAAATTAGATCATTACATGAAGGCAAGTATTTGCTTTCCATGGGTTTTATTATCCTACAAATGAAGGAAAGTAATGGTGAGAAGCTCCTCTCACTTATTCTCCAGACTGGGATTCATCAGATATGCTTTGTAACCAAGAGCTGCTGATTTATTTGGTGACTAGATTTACATGATGTACTGTATGGTAGCAAAATATGCATTTCTTCTCTTCTTTTGCTAGTTTCCTAATCTAGTTGTCTAATAAAACTGGCATTGTGTACTACAACGATTGTTGGCTCTTTGATGAATGCTTTGTTCTTCTTTCGTTAGTCACTTTGGATAAAAGCTAAATGCATACATGTTAATGTTTCCCCTCCCTATTTAGAGAAAAATACTTTGGTTTTATTGGAAAATGTAAAGTTGAATAAAGTTAATAAAGAAGTGGATCTCTAAATAAGCTATGCACCTTGTTTCAGACTCATTCAAGGAGTTTTTAAATCTCACTTTTAACAACCACACAGAAATTAGGATAATAACATTTAAGTCATTATATGTCTTGTTTTCTATATTGTAAGTTGAGTAGGCCTATTTCAGGAAAGGCTACCAAACTCTCAAAAAGAAATTATGCTTCTGTCTCATTTCAAACTTTTCTAAACTTTTCCATTTTAAAAGTATGTTGAAAGTCAAAATCCCATTGGCGATCGGTAGGGGGAACCGCTGACTTCCAGTTCATGAGAACGAGTTGTCAAGCCAATGAAGTTACCAAGGCTACACTTACAGCCTGCAGTGTGGTTCTGGTAAAACACCAAAAATGCTGTTAAAGTGTTTGGGTCCTTTGGAAAAGAGAAGTTAAAACACCTGAACACTCGCCAAGAAGTCGGACCATTTTGGACACGGCCAAAAAAAAGTGCAGTGAAGTTGCTGGTTCAGTTGCGCAACGAAGGCAAAATTTGGAAACATTTTGTTAAGTTTCGGTATGGACCAGTGAGTTATGCACTAGCTTGAATTGAATGAGAGTGTGCCCGGCATTAATTGATGATGAATGTGTTCGGGGAAGGACTGAGTCCCAAACATTTTCCTAGAGTTGCCTACTATAGTTTAGCTCCTCACAAAGCATCCTCAACTGAGCCATTGATGGGGTTTGATTCGTATTAATTATAGTATAGATTTTAGATATCGCCCCTTTCATGGATTCGTGATGTTCTAATATATCCTCAAGAATATTTTGAGGCGGCAGCAAGGGGAAATTAGGAAACTGCTTATAAATAAAGTTCCTTATCTGGGCCCTTATGTATAAAACTCTTAAGAATAGACTTAAGTGTCAAAAAATAGCAAAAAGTAGGACTTCTCTAAGGATACTTTTATAAAGCAGCTAAAAGCAACTTTCGGTAAAGTATAAGACTGATTTTTAAGTGCTGACTGATGTGGGACTTGAGTGCTGTGACCTAAGGACTACAAAGATGTGAACCTAAAATGGCCGCCCTGAACCTCTGAATCAGCCAATAGTGAGCCTGCAACGGGTGAGGTCACAGCAGCATGACACAATTCTTTTAAATAAGACTACAATTATTTCAATATATAAATTTATTAAAAAAATTGTTTTTTCTTTGTGCAAAAAGATTACAAGTAAGTACATGCATTTATTTCACACCATTTTAATTGAGTTTCAACACATTAATTAAAGCTGAAGCTGATGAATCACATCATTCTAAATTGCACATAAAGGAATGAACAGTAGGCCTATATAAAGGAAAGACAAAAGTTGCAAACTGTTAAAAAATAGAAAAACCAAACTGGTCCAAGGAAGAAAATCTTCTAGTGCAGTCAGTCCTTAAATGGAAGGACGTGATAAGAGGAAAATTCAGTCAAGTCAAGTCAAGTCAAGTCATCTTCATTTATATAGCGCTTTTAACAATGGATTGTTTCAAAGCAGCTTTACAGAGATAAACATATAATTTAAGGTAACAGATTGTTT
This sequence comes from Tiaroga cobitis, assembly GCA_030578255.1. NCBI lineage: Eukaryota > Metazoa > Chordata > Actinopteri > Cypriniformes > Leuciscidae > Tiaroga > Tiaroga cobitis. The sequence goes on along the minus strand of CM060603.1, from coordinate 8,272,001 downwards.
TGGCATTATAGCGGTTCTTGAATAATGTTATTTCCAGCTAAAGTTAACTTTGATTGATTCACCTCCGTCGAAATGATCAGACTTTTAAACGCGAACCTGTGATTAACGCTGACGGCGTTCACATGCTCATTCAGAATTGATTCTATAGTTATGTGCTTTTTAAAATATGTGCGCAGGTTTATAATTCATACAACCCAGCCTAAACAAACTACTTTTCTTGCCTATAAATTTTGATACAGAATTTTGTTTTATTTTATCACTTCGGGGTACGCGAGCCGGAATTCACAACGCTTTATCTGTAGAGTGGGAAAGGGATCCTCCATAGGGAGAGGATAGTGGACACTTCAGCACTGCATTGTCATCGGGTCCAGGCGGATCTCCTTCGTCAGATCTGGACACGGCCTGGATCCGGCAGGCTGCGGGAAAACCTCGGGATAAACAAAGACACTAATATTAGCGTAGATGCCATTCTTCTTATGATGTAGCGAGTACATCAAGATTTAACGGAAGTGTTCCCAGTTCCGGCTGACCTAATCTATGCAGCCTAACATTGAATTTATAGAAGTCTATAGTGCGTTATGTGTATGCTAGGTCAAAGAGATGTGTTTTTAGTCTAGCTTTGAACTGACAGAGTGTGTCTGCTTCCCGGACAATGGTAGGAAGACTGTTCCAAAGTTTTGGTGCTAAATAGGAAAAGGATCTACCGCCTGCAGTCGATTTAGATATTCTAGGTATTATCAACTGGCCGGAATTTTGAGATCGCAATGGACGTGAAGGACTATAATGCGTTAAGAGCTCGCTCAAGTACTGCGGAGCTAAACCATTTAGTGCTTTGTAGGTAATCAACAATATTTTAAAATTTATACGATGTTTAATAGGGAGCCAATGCAGTGTTGACAGAACCGGGCTAATATGGTCATATTTCCTGGTTCTGGTAAGAACTCGAGCTGCGGCGTTTTGAACTAGCTGTAGTTTATTTATTAAGCGTGCAGGGCAACCACCCAGTAGAGCATTACAATAATCTAGCCTTGAGGTCATGAACGCATGGACTAATTGTTCCGCATTTCCCAATGAGAGCATATGGCGTATTTTAGATATATTTTTAAGATGGAAAAATGCAGTTTTACAGATACTAGACACGTGGCTTTCAAAAGAAAGGTTGGTATCAAAGAGCACACCCAGGTTCCTAACCGACGACGAAGACTTGACAGAGCAGCCATCAAGTGTTAGACAGTATTCTGGGTTATTACGTGTGGAAGTTTTTTGTCCAATAATTAGAATCTCTGTCTTTTCAGAATTTAGTAGTAGGAAATTACTAGTCATCCAAGTTTTTATATCAGCTATGCATTCCGTTAATTTTGTGAATTGGTAAGTTTCGTTGGGTTTTGAAGAAATATACAGCTGAGTATCATCGGCATAACAGTGAAAGCTAACTCCATGTTTCCTAATGATATCTCCTAATGGTAGCATGTACAGAGTGAACAGCAGCGGTCCTAGTACTGAGCCTTGTGGTACGCCATACTGAACTTGTGATCGATAAGACATCTCTTCATTTACTGCTACAAACTGATAACGGTCAGATAAGTATGATTTAAACCATGCTAGTGCAATTCCACTAATGCCCACATAGTTTTCTAGTCTATTTAAAAGAATGTTGTGGTCAATTGTGTCAAATGCAGCACTAAGATCGAGTAACACTAATAGAGAGATACAACCACGATCGGATGATAAGAGCAAATCATTTGTGACTCTAATGAGAGCGGTCTCAGTGCTATGGTACGGTCTAAATCCGGACTGAAAATCCTCGCAGATACCATTTCTTTCTAGAAAGGAACACAGTTGTGAAGATACTGCTTTTTCTAATATCTTTGACAGAAAAGGCAGATTCGAGATCAGCCTGTAATTGACTAATTCTGTAGGATCAAGTTGTGTTTTTTTAACAAGCGGTTTTATCATAGCCAGTTTAAAGGTTTTTGGTACGTATCCTAGAGACAAAGATGAATTAATGATATTAAGAAGAGGATATATGACCTCTGGAAACATCTCTTTCAGTAGCTTAGTCGGTATAGGATCTAACATACAAGTTGTCGATTTAGATGAATTAACGAGTTTGCAGAATTCTTCCTCTCCTATAGCAACAAATGAATCAAATTTTTCCTCAGGGAGACTACAATGCACTTCCTGATGCGATACTGTGGTAGACGGTTGCATAGTTATAATTTTGTCCCTGATATTATCAATCTTATAAGTGAAGAAGTTCATAAAGTCATCACTGCTGTGTTGCTTGGACACTTCTGAGCTTGAAGCTTTCTTTTTCGTTAGTTTAGCCACTGTTTCAAATAAATACCTTGGATTATGTTTATTTTCTTCTAATAGGTTTGAAAAATAAGCAGATCTAGCAGCTTTTAAAGCCTCTCTGTAAGCAATCGAGCTCTCTTTCCATGAAATCCGAAATACCTCTAGTTTAGTTTTCTTCCAGTTGCGCTCCATTTTTCTGGCTGCTCTCTTAAGGGCCCGGGTGTGCTCGCTGTACCACGGCGTTGGGCTATTTTCTTTAATCTTCTTTAAGCGCAACGGAGCAACTGCGTCTAAAGTGCTGGAAAAGAGAGAGTTAAACGTTTCTGTTGCAATATCAAGTTCTTCTAAGCTATCCGGGATGCTGAGATGATGAAACTGATTAGGAAGATTATTGATAAAGCAATCTTTAGTGGCAGAAGTTATAGGTCTAACGTATTTATAACACGGAGTCGGCTTTGCAGCCTTGGCTAAATGTAATTTACATGAGACTAGATAATGATCTGAGATGTCATCGCTCTGCTGCAGAATTTCAACGGTATCAACATCTATTCCATGTGATAATATTAGATCTAGAGTATGATTACGACGATGAGTAGGTCCTGACACGTGTTGTCTAACTCCAATTGAGTTTACAATGTCTTTAAATGCCAATCCAAATGCATCTTTTTCATTATCTACATGTATATTAAAATCACCAACAATTAGTACTTTATCTGCAGCCAATACTAATTCTGATAGGAAGTCCGCAAATTCTTTGATAAAATCTTTATGGTGCCCTGGTGGCCTGTATACAGTAGCCAGCATAATTCTCAAATGTGATTTATCGTTTACACTATAGATTTTTACATTAAGCACCAATACTTCAAAAGAAGTATATTTAAAGCTAGATTTCTTAGTGGTTTTGAAAATATTACTATAAATTACAGCAACACCTCCCCCTTTGCCTTTCAGACGAGGTTCATGTTTATAACTGTAATCTTTTGGGGTTGACTCATTTAAAATAATGTAATCGTTTGGTTTTAGCCAGGTTTCTGTCAAACACAGCATATCAAGATTATAATCTGAAATCATATCATTAACTATGAGAGATTTTGAAGTAAGGGATCGAATATTCAGCAACCCAAGCTTTATCATTTGCTCATCTGTATTATATCTGTTTTTTATTTGTTGAACATCAATTAAATGTTTAACCTGACGTTTTTTGGAGTTCCAAATTCGGGGAACAGACACAGTCTCTATATGATGACATCTAGGTGAAAGAGACTCTATGTGATGGGATTTATCTGACCTTGGTGACGTGAGGCCGCTAGCAGACGGTCGGTTTAGCCAGTCTGTCTGCTTCCTGACCTGAGCCCCAGATTGTCATGTTTTATCTCTAAGACTATGAGCCAAATTACTAGAGAGAAGAGCAGCACCAGCCCAGGAGGGATGGATACCATCTCTTTTCAACAGATCAGGCTTGCCCCAAAAACTTTTCCAATTGTCTATGAATTTTATATTATTCTGCGGACACCACTTCGACAGCCAACCGTTCAGTGAGGCCAATCGGCTAACTATCTCATCACTCCTGCGTACAGGAAGGGGGCCAGAGTAAATTACAGTGCCTGACATCGTACTTGCGAGTTCACACACCTCTTTAATATTAATTTTGGTGATCTCCGACTGGCGGAGTCGAACATCATTAGTGCCGACATGAATAATGATCTTAGAGAATTTACGATTAGCATTAGCCAGCACTTTTAAATTTGCTTTGATGTCAGGCGCTCTGGCTCCCGGCAAACATGTGACTATGGTGGCTGGTGTCTCTATTTTCACGTTCCGTGTGATCGAATCACCAATTACCAGGGCACAATCAACAGAATTCTCAGTGGGTGTTTCACTGAGTGGGGCAAATCGGTTTGTTATGGGAATCGGAACGGAAGAGTGGTTCTTTGATCCACGACTAGAACGATCTCTCACGGTCACCCATCTGCCCTGCTGCACGGGCTCTACTTCAGCCGGAACCGAATCATGTAAAGAGTTCACTATGCTAGGCGCATCCAAAACACTATCTAAAGATCTAGCATTCTTACCATCCTCAATTAAAGTTTGGATGCGTGTCTCTAGTTCTGAAATCTTCTCCGTCAGCCTGACTGTCTCCTTGCATTTATCACATATAAATCCTATATTGCCATCGGAGAAGGCTATACTAAACATATGACATGTGACACAGGTGACAATAACAGGACAAGAAGACATTACTCACCGTGTTTGTTGACTGATTTCTTACTTACCTGGACTTTATGAACTCAAAGGCGCGGGCGCGCGAGAGAAAATAAATAAATAAATGAGCGCACGGGTGGCGCGTTAGCAGGCTAACGTTAGCGAGTTACTAGCGTGCTGTGTTAAGAATAACGGAAGCTAGAGATGTAAGGTTAATCTGAGATGTTGGGTAAGCTGTATTTAGTAGTATAAACAACTAGATAGTAAATGATTTTTACTCTAGACAGTCCGACTTTAACAGGCAAGGACAGAAAAAACGCATGGCAACAGATTGAATAGACAGTAAATGCAGCATTTCCTCGGACAAGACGTTCAGCAGAGGATTGTGAGAAAAGGTGGTACAATGTGTTGGCAACAACACGCCAATTGCAGCATATAAAGAAAGCATGCGAGCCACTGGTACATTTTATTTTAACTTATTAAACCCTTTTATGTTAAATGATTGTCCCCATGTGGTCAGCAGCTGAGTTCTTGTCAAACAGGTGCGGGTCAAAACCTCTGTCTGAGATTGACAAAATAGATACTTTTGATGCTTGGAAAGGCCAATCCCTCTATTTGTGGCATTCCAGATGCCCCAGACCCTGCACTTCTCAAATTGAAGGCGTTACAAAGACGGCAAGAAGAAAATTATGCGTGTGTAATAATGTGCCTTTTTAATAAATTGATAGTATTTCAATCAGCACATCATATTGAATAAATATGTTTTCACTGTTTAAGATTTTCTGCATGTGAATGTAGTGTGGATAATGCTGGAGCCGGTCCATCAGATGCATCTTCTCCTGTATCATCTGAGGACATCTCCCTGCGTCCTCCAGATGAGCCTTCTGCCTCACCAGACACTGGGTTTGCACAGGGCGCAGCCACCGAGGACGACATTGAGTCCCTTAAAAGAAAAAAGCTCAAATTGCAAATTAAGTCGCTGGAACTTCTAAATGACTATTATGCACTAAAACTGAAAAGAATTAAGAATACTCAATGATTGAGTAAATAGTAAATAAAATTGTGTAAGGAAAATTTTGTTCGTTGTTACTTATTGTCTACAAATTTGCTTACCCAAAATGTGAGTTAGCAAAGCTAAGTCCCTTAGTGATGCTCTCCCTGAAATGCTTTGTAATGTGTGTTCGGCGGTATTGTCATCATTCTCATTTGGATTTCCTCCTGCTTGCGACCACAAAACATTGCGCGCCCAGTGGCTATAAGCTGACACTACACGAGGTTTACACATGTTGCCCGTCCAGACAATAATAACCTCCAGGGCATCTGAGCATGTCGCATTTTGCATGTGATGTTTGCATCTTACACACACACACCCTTGCTGAATAAAGTATTCATTTTTTTCCAAAAAAGAAAGCAACAAATTTTTTTTTTAATTAATCACTAAACGGTAGTGTTTAATGTTACAAAATATTTCTCTTTTAACCCTCTGATTATCTTCGGGGTCTTTTTAACCCGCAAATTTTGACTTTTACTCAAATTAAAAAAAAAAAAAGTTCTCTTTGTCCAAATGGTATGAAACTTTCTACGGCTCTAAATACTTTCTAGATCTACAAAAAAAAAAAAGACCCCGCATAGTAAATATGCAAAATTCATCATCAAAATCAGAAACAACGCAGATCACATAGACAGAAAGTGGCACGCTTCCAACAATGCAAAACACATCCACAATGCGCTGTATGAGATGAGACCACCAATTATTGTTCCTAGTTGTTCGATTTTTTTCCCCATTCACTGTTTTTTTTAAACATTTTTTTTACTCTATTTGATCATTTGTTATTGCTGTTCAGTTCATTGCATTTTGCTGTGCATGTCATGTATTTTTACTCAATATGTTGTAACAGTTAAATGTTACTTATGGTGTTATTCTACTACCCACCATTAGGGGACACCATGGTTCGTTTATGCTTAGTTAAATACCGGTAGGGAGTAGAAGAATGGAGAACTGTTTGCTAAGAGGAAAGCATGGCTTCCCTCTGGTAACCTTACCTTTACTGATGTCCTGATTGGGAAACTTACCGTTTTATGCTCAATCAAAGTAAGTTTTTTTTTATATTCAATGGTGGCTGTGCTGTACAAATTGTATTCCATTGTTGGTGAGATTTATAATAATGTTTAATATTTTGTTTGTAGAAGGACTCATTTTACCTACCCTTTTTTTTGTACCAATGATGCTTTTTCCTACTACATAGTACATGTTGGGGATAGAAAGGAGTAATCTACCTGCATAATATCTCATTGGCCTTGGGTCATCGAAACGGGATATTTAATGAAGAGGATAAGAACTGTTTTCTACTTGAGTCTGGATTTGCTGTGTGGAGTATTGAATCTGGTCTGGACTATTACCAAGGATTCAATAACTATGTACATCTACATCAGCTAGAAGGGTTTTTTCTTTCACCTATGGACTGTGATATACAAGTATATCCTCATTCGTTGCATTCAACATTACACGCTGTTTGTTGAAGACTTTGTATTATTGTATTATGGTATGCTAATGGGTTTATTGTGCGTTTCACTATTGTTCTTTTCTCATAATATATCTCTACGAAGTAAAGCAATTTTCTGTCCTATTGTTTTTTTTTTTTGACATCAACCAGTTTTATGATTGTGATAAGTTGGTATACAGATCCCTCCCTAAAAGACATTCAGATTTATAGTAAACTTTACCTATAGAAGTACGAGTTTGTTATATAATGGCGCCCGAACAGGGACATACTAATTAACTTCACACACGGATGTTTTACTGTGTTTTGAGTCTTTATTAAGAATGACAAGCCATAATACTCTGGATGAGGATGAGGTCGTACCTAGCCTGGATTTTGCATCAGAGTCCTTCAACGCTCACAGAGAACCACTCAAAGAACTAATCAATACATTTAGTGATTTGTACCTGGACTCTGGGGAAGATAACTGCAGTGAGGATTTGGATCATTTTCCTTTACCGCCCCCTCCGCCACTTGAAGATGATAGAGAACTGGGACAGTCAATCCCCTCTGTTACACCTTTTAATGAACGACTGGATGGAAGAGTAAAATCACTTGAAGGCCGAGTTGAAGACTGTCGTCAGAGATTGGATGAATGTGTCTCTCAGGATGAGATGGAAAACAAATGTAAAGCCATCGAAGCAAGATTACATTATTTTGTAGAACGTGAATGTGACAGAGTTAAGAAACAGCTGGAGTTTGCCATACAAGATATAGGAAGATCCATGGTAGACTGTCTAAAAAGGAGAGATATCCAGATTGATCAAAAATTCAAATCTCTTATGTCAAACATGTCTACTCCCAAACAGCCCCATCTAAGTTCCTCATTACCCATTCCAGTCAAGAATGGAAGAGATCAAACTTTTGATGTGCAGCTCACTAGGCCCGTAACTGGATATGAGTCTTCAATGCAATACAACCCTCCTGTAAAAATTGACTTTCCTGACTTTAGCAATACTCAAGATGAAGATCCTGTAGAGTTTATTGAAAGATGTGAAGAGTATTTTGCTGTTCGTCCTCTTTCTGACTCTGAGATACTGGCTGCCTTAACGACTGTATTGAAAGGAACAGCTAAAGATTGGTGGATGGCTGAAAGAAGGAATGTCAGAAATTAGAAGCAGTTTAAGGAAGCTTTCTTACTCTCATTTCTGAGTGAAGATTATGAAGAAGTGGCCGCAAGAAAGTTATTAGAAAGGAAACAAGGAGTCAAAGAAAATATTCGAGACTTTGCCTTTCACTACCGTGCTTTGTGCATGAGATGGAAAAAGGAGATGACTGAACGAGAAGTAGTACAGGCTATATTACGGAATTGTAATCCACGGTTAGCGAGTCTGATGAGAGGAACTGTGAGAGATGTGGGTGAACTGGTAAGAATTGGCACGCAGATAGAGCGAGATTTTGAGGAGTCTAGAAGATACTGGAGTCAGGTGAATGGGGAAGAACAAAGGAGGACACAAACCTCTCGTGAATCTCAACGAAAACCTCATATAGCTAATACCAGAGTCATGCAATCCACTCAAAATTCAACACGACCAGACATTAAAACTGTCTATATTTCCATAGTTATCAGAGACAGATATTTTTCAGCCATGGTGGATACTGGTAGCACTTTATCCCTTATCCAGGAATCCTGTTGGAAACAACTGTGTAAAGCAGAACCATACCAGCAGTGCCAAGGACAGTCCTTCATACTAGCCAATGGACAGAGGCAGACAGCTTTGGGAAAGGTAAATTGGAGAGGTGAAATTCAAGGATCGCAAGTGGATATGACATTGTTCATTATGAGGGATACTGATTTGACCGTGGCAATAATTTTAGGGATGGATTTTCTACTGATGACGGGAATCGTGTTAGACTTCCAAAAAGCTCAGTACGCGTTGCCTTCTGCCATAGGAGCTAAGCCAGATCTTTTTTTTCCATTTTTGAGCAATGATGTCTGTTCCACAGTGTATTTTTATCTTGCTATACCCAATCTTTCAGTTCCTGATGGCACTTTGCAGACTATTCAGCAACTTGTTCAAAATGCTGACACTCAACCATGGATTAAAAGGAATCTAGAAAATGTTATGTTAGACTGGCCAACCGTTTGTACCCACGACATTGGACATACAAACCTGATAAAACACCGCATTATTACCACAGATGAAATACCGGTCAGGCAAAGAGCCTACAAAGTTTCTAGGGATAAGCAGCAGTTCATAGGTACTGAAATCAAAGAGTTGTTAGTCAAAGAAATCATACGTCCTTCAATCTCTCCTTGGGCTTCTCCGGTGGTAATTGTTCCAAAGAAGGATGGTGGATCAAGATTCTGTATTGACTATCGAGGACTGAATATGAAGACACATCTTGATGCTTATCCCATGCCACAAATTCCGGACATTTTAGAGTCACTACATGGAGCTGCTGTGTTTACCACACTCGACCTTAAAAGTGGCTATCGGCAAATGGAGATGGAAGCAGATAGTATCCAGAAAACAGCATTTGTGACGTCCTCAGGGTTATTTGAATTCTTACGGCTTCCTTTTGGATTGAAAAACTCTGCCGCTTCATTCCAAAGATTAATGGAACACGTACTCAGGGAGTTAAGAGGAAAATGTTGTCTGGTATACATAGACGATGTGGTGGTGTATTCTCGGAACGAAATGGAGCATCTTCAACATTTAAACCAGGTCTTCAAGTGTCTACAGGATGCTGGCCTCACTCTAAATCTGAAAAAATGCAACTTCATCCAAAGAGAACTGACTTTTCTTGGTCACATTGTTTCAGCAGAAGGAGTAAAAACTGAACCAGCGAAGGTAGCTGCTGTCCAGGATTTTCCGATATCCCAATTGATTAAGGATGTTCAGCGTTTCTTGGGTTTGGCAGGGTGGTACCACCGTTTTATCCCAAATTTCTTAACAAAAGCTCCACCTTTACATGCTCTTAAACAAAAGAAAGCTTCATGGATTTGGACTGATCAATGTCAGCGTGCCTTGGAGATAATAAAGAAAGACCTTACTCAAACACCAGTACTGACTCCTCCAGATTTCAGTAAGACATTCAAGGTACAGACCGATGCTAGTGAGACTGGTTTGGGGGCGGTATTAACCCAGGAAACAGAAGGAGAGGAACATGTGGTAGCATATGCTTCTAGGCTATTAAGAGGAGCAGAAAAAGCTTATTCAGTTTCTGAGAAAGAGTGTTTGGCTGTCGTGTGGGCTGTTGAGAAATGGAGACATTACTTGGAAGGGCAACCTTTTGAAGTCATCACAGATCATGCAGCTCTCACATGGGTTTTTCAGCATCCCAAACCAAACTCTCGTCTCACACGGTGGACTGTACGTCTGCAAGGCTTTCAGTTCACAGTTAAATACAGAAAAGGTATATGTAATGTCGTAGCCGATGTGTTGTCTAGAAACCAAGAACATCCAGGATCATCAGAGCTGCTGGCTGTAGTTAAAGCTACCAAGTTGACTGCTTTTCCAACAAATTTACCTGTAGATCTTGATCAGATCACTACTGCACAACAGAATGACTTGGAGATCTAGGAGATATGTAAAAAGGCTAGTTCACAAACTTCTCAGGACCTTTCAAGAGTACATTACTTCCTCGAGAATGGAGTACTGTTTCGCAGTGTACCTGATGGAAATAAGGGACAGAAACTACAGCACGTCATACCAATGTGTTTTTGTAAAGAGTTCTTGCAATATGTACACGATAACCCATTAAGTGGACATCTTGGAAGATTAAAAACCCTTCTTCGACTTCTGGACATAGCCTATTGGCCAAATGTGAGAACTGATGTGTGGAAGTATTGTAAAGAGTGTCAACCATGTCAAAAGTATAAGCCTGTGTTAACCAAGTTATCTGGATATCTACAGTCCACACCAGTAGTTGAACCCGGTTATATGCTTGGAGTTGATCTGATGGGTCCATTCCCAAAGAGTGTCAAGCAAAATGAACATCTCTTAGTTATCGTTGACTACTGTTCCAAGTGGGTGGAGTTATACCCTTTGAGAGTGGCGAAAGCTCCCCAAATAGCCAGAATTCTAGTAGAGGAAATCTTTACTCGATGGGGCACCCCTGCTTATCTAGTGTCGGATCGCGGAGCTCAGTTTACTTCACAACTACTTTCCTTAATCTGCAAACAGTGGGGAGTAATACAAAAATTGACCACATCCTATCACCCACAAACGAATATGACAGAACGGATCAATCGCAACCTAAAGACAATGATTGCTTCGTATGTGGGAGATCAGCATCGCCAGTGGGATCAGTGGTTACCTGAATTTAGGTTTGCAATCAATACTACTTTCCAGGAGAGCACAGGATTCACACCAGCCGAAGTAGCTCTGGGACGGAAATTAAAGGGACCGTTAGAGAGAGCTTTACATCGACCTCCGGCTCCTTGTAGTCCTGCCTATAGTGTGTTGGAAAGACAAGAACACCTCATTGACCTTGTGAAGAAAAATGTGGAACGAGCTCAACATAGACAAAAATACTACTATGACCTGCGACGCAAGTATTGTAAATTTCAGGTGGGAGATGTAGTCTGGGTCCGATCTCACCCTTTATCCAGAGCTGAAGAAGGCTTTATGGCTAAATTAGCCGCAAAGTGGAAGGGTCCAGCAAAGATTGTCAAATGTCTTGGTCCTGTCAACTATTCTGTTTCTTTCCTTAATGATTCTGAAAATGTTGAGACTTATCATGTGCAGAATTTGAAAACTTGTTATGGTTCTGACAAGTCTCTTTCTGATCAGGGGGGTATGTAAGAGTTAAATGTTACTTATGGTGTTATTCTACTACCCACCATTAGGGGACACCATGGTTCGTTTATGCTTAGTTAAATACCGGTAGGGAGTAGAAGAAGGGAGAACTGTTTGCTAAGAGGAAAGCATGGCCGTTTCTCAATACCAAGTACGCAAACTTCGGACTTGCGTCCTTGGTAGTTCGGACTTGCCAAGTTCGACTCGGGAGAACGAACTCCCGAGGACGAGAGGACGCGAGTCCAGTTATTCTGCAAATGGAACAGTGCGTTCTTGATCGCGTCACTCAGAACGCTCTGGCTACTCCGGTTATCTCTTTATGTATATTTTAGGCAACAATAAAACGAAATATGCTACAACTCTGCCTCTTTTCGTCAACAATAAAACGAAATATGTTATAAAACACCACTCTGCCTCTTTTCATTTAAAAATATTAAACATAGTAGCCTAATGGCCATCTGGTTCAGGCAACGCGTACATTATCTTCACTGCATATATTTATAATAACATGAACATGATCTTTTTGTTTTCATTTTAAAAATATGAAACATTATTGATTTTTATTGACATTTAACAAACAGAGACAGGGTTGTATCATTTTATTTTATTGAACAAATAGTAAAGAGAATGTTAAAATAAATATAAAGTATATAAAATAAAATTACACAACCCTGTCTCTTTTTGTTAAATGTCAGTTTTAATGATCAATAATATCTACAATGATAAATAAGGCAAACTATTCAAACATAAGTAAGCTCTCTAATAGGCTACAAAGTTAAAGTTAAATAGCCTAAATATATAAAGTTATGAAACTTCACTTTGCCCTCAGCCAAAACGATTTTTTGCCATGGAACAAACAATAGTTTAATGAGACCAAAGATCGACTTATACACAAGACGAATTATACGTCAAGTTTATCCACTAGACTAGAGGCATCAGAGCCAGCGGCAAACGTCAGAAGCACTAGCCGAGGAAAAGCTGTCCCAGTCGGGGTTGATGAGCGTTGAACACCCGCGGTGAACGCCTGGATGTCACAACTCCGAAAACGTCAGATATATTTTTCAAATAGGTGCTATCTTTATAAATAAACCACAGATTTGAGCTTTAAACAACCACATTCTCGCCTGAAACACTCTTAAAATTACATTTCATGACACAATAACAGTAGTATTTTGATATTACGCGGGTTTTCTCCTCTGCTATTGACGCTTGCTGGTTGGTGCGAGATGCATTCTGGGATACCTGGCTGCCAAAAGTCCGCACAAGTCACCTCTCGATGCATCCTCGGTAAACGGGGCGGATCAAGAACACATCCGGGGATTTGAACTGGACTTGGCTAGATGTGAACTTTGAATTGGAACAGTACTTGGGCAGTGACTGATGACGTTTCACAAGTCCACAAGAACACAAGTACAGACAAGAACGCATATTGAGAAACGGCGCATGGCTTCCCTCTGGTAACCTTACCTTTACTGATGTCCTGATTGGGAAACTTACCGTTTTATACTCAATCAAAGTAAGTTTTTTTTTTATATACAATGATGGCTGTGCTGTACAAATTGTATTCCATTGTTGGTGAGATTTATAATAATGTTTAATATTTTGTTTGTAGAAGGACTCATTTTACCTACCCTTTTTTTTTGTACCAATGATGCTTTTTCCTACTACATGGTACATGTTGGGGATAGAAAGGAGTAATCTACCTGCATAATATCTCATTGGCCTTGGGTCATCGAAACGGGATATTTAATGAAGAGGATAAGAACTGTTTTCTACTTGAGTCTGGATTTGCTGTGTGGAGTATTGAATCTGGTCTGGACTATTACCAAGGATTCAATAACTATACATCTACATCAGCTAGAAGGGTTTTTTCTTTCACCTATGGACTGTGATATACAAGTATATCCTCATTCGTTGCATTCAACATTACACACTATTGTTCTTTTCTCATAATATATCTCTACGAAGTAAAGCAATTTTCTGTCCTATTGTTTTTTTTTTGACATCAACCAGTTTTATGATTGTGATAAGTTGGTATACAGATCCCTCCCTAAAAGACATTCAGATTTATAGTAAACTTTACCTATAGAAGTACGAGTTTGTTATAATGTAATATAACTGTTCATTTCTGTTCTGTTACAGTTAATAACTGAAATGTTGATTAAAATTGTCGAATTATATTAAAAACAGATGATTGAAATAAATGATAAAATCTAAATACTCCAACATTTCTCTTTGTAACATCTTGTTCAGGTTTGATTCTAATCATAATGTAACATTATTGAAAAACTTTTGTCAGTACAAAAAAATTCTAAACTTTGACAGTTTTTTTTTGTTTTGTTATTATTGTGATTTTATAATATTTATATATGAATCCAACTGGAAAAACTTGTGAAAAGATATATTTTGATTTGTCGTGTAGCAAATAGCATATAGTGGAGCTCTATAGCCATCTAGTGGTTAAAGTGATTTTTTTTAAACGGCATTTTCCAAAAAATGGCCAAAAATCTTAAATTAAACCATGTAAAAATTTCCATGGTATCTCCATGAATGAAAGTTAGAAATCTGGGTCTTTTATAAAGTGAATTTTACATAAAAATCTGTTTTTTTTTGTAAAAAGCCTATTTAAATAAATATTTATTTATAGAAATTTAAAAGATATCATAAATCCTCCAAAAACTGCACAAATGTTGAGTAAAAACATTAATAAACAGAGTAAAATTACATTTGTAAAAAAAAAAAAAAAAATTTTTATTCTGTTACAAAATTAAATGTTATTACCTGTAGATCTTGATCAGATCACTACTGCACAACAGAATGACTTGGAGATCTAGGAGATATGTAAAAAGGCTAGTTCACAAACTTCTCAGGACCTTTCAAGAGTACATTACTTCCTCGAGAATGGAGTACTGTTTCGCAGTGTACCTGATGGAAATAAGGGACAGAAACTACAGCACGTCATACCAATGTGTTTTTGTAAAGAGTTCTTGCAATATGTACACGATAGACACAAATAGAGATAATCAGAGGGTTAAATAAATGCTGTTCTTTTTTTTTCTTTTATTTCAGAACTTTTTATTCATCAAAGAATCCTGGAAAAAAATATGACAGGTTATAAAAAAGAATACTACAAGTAGCACTAAATCACCATATTAGAATGATTTTTGGAGGATCATGATGTGACACTGAAGTAATGATGCTGAAAAATTCAACTTTGCATCACATAAATAAATTATATTTTAAAGTATATTCACATAGAAAACCATTATTTTAAATTGTAATAATATTTCACAATATTACTGGAAGATTAGGAATTGTGTGTGTGTGTGTGTATATATATATATATATATATATATAATATATATATATATATATATATATATATATATATATATATATATATATATATATATATATATATATATACACGCACACAATTCCTAATCTTCCAGTCATATTAGTGCTTTTGATTCTTACAATTTTATTTAGTAGACTCAATAAACAAATCGATGCTGTATCGCAGGGTTTGATTGGTTGATCTTGGCTTGACGTCAGATCCTGTGACTGCGGGCCAATGGCGGCACAGGAAGCGACCACAGAGAGCGTTGTTCGACTGTAATGAATACGCTCTCATTCATATTTTATCTCATCAGGGAGATTTTTGTTGTATGCGCATTTACTTCTTGCAGGGATAATCGCTACCCCGCAACCCGGATAATAAGGGATCGACTCCGACGCGGAAACAGTGGTTAAGCGTCGTTATGTATCGCGGTTCTAGGCCGCACAGAGGCGGCTATCATCCTCCGCCGTCTCGCGGTTTCGGGCCTCGTCCCGGACCCGGACCAGGCCATCCTTCAGACCGGGGACACCACGCTCCTCCGGACCCGTACCGGCGCTCTTCCCCGCGGAGGAGATACTCCCCTGGAGCAAGAGATCCGCCCGATGAATATAGAGGAGCGCGACCACAAAGAGGCTATGGGGTATGGAGAGAAACTAAACACTGCAGTAACGGTTACTGTAACTTACTGTGGTAGTAGTGCCTTGTTTTACACCGACAACACACTAAAAAGTGGCCGTTTTGCTACCATGTTTTTCGGATGTATACATCATGTTAATAGCATGTGAAAATGGATGTAAAGTACTACCGTGGTGCCCTCTAATTCTGTTATATACTTGTCGTGTACCAATAAAAAACGACGTTGGTGCCATGCGTTTATAGACCGAATGCAATGATGATATTCTTTGAAGTGTCAAATAAACACTACGGTATTATTATGCCACCATGATATTGACATCTAATATCAGTAACGTTAGTGTACCATGGTAAAACTGTGCATGTATGCCTTGCAGTCAGAGCCTACCATTAATTTAATAATTATGTCCACTAAAGTGAAAAGTCCAGTAAAAAAATTGTTTTTGTTTATTTGATTTATTCCATGAATGAGTTAGGCATGTTATCTTTTTCCTAAACAGAGGTACAGTCCATCTCCTCCTCGTGGTGGTCTCCCCGCTGACCACAGTCTGGTCATAACTGTGGGCAATGAGCTGAACCATCCATCAGGCTATAAAGGGGCAGATGCTCCTTATGTCCGGTAAGTCATGCAACCTAGTGATAGAACTATATGTTGACTGCTAAGGCTGGAATACACTACATGTTCAATACATGCACTAAAATCCTAAATCGATTTTAAAACACTTGATCCATGTCAAATCAACCAAATTTCGAAAACTTCCCCAGTTCAATTTTTTTTATTTTATACATTTTTTTTTTCCCCAAAGAAAGATTCAAACGTGTCATAAAATAATCCCATGCAAATTGTGTCATACATTCCAAGTGTTCTGTAGGTGTACGTAGGGTTTGATGAGAAACAAACAGAAAATATAATATATTAAGCCAAAATTTTGACCTTGCCGTCGCAGTCCTGTACATACTCACGAGTGCGCTGCAGTTCACGCCAGTGCGCCCAGGAATTCTTTTTTTTTTTTTTTTTACATGGATAGGATTTCAGCAATAATACATTTTAATAACACAAGGCCTACAGTATAAACCTCAGAAGAGTGTGTGTACTTATCTCTGTTGTGCTCAGGTTGTCAGACAGTCAAAATGACAGTTCTTGCATGAACGTCAAGAGTAGGCCTATATACCAAAGTCAATGTTTAATTCTTTTTGTATTGGCATGCAAAGAGATTTAATTTACAGCTAATTTAAATATTGATGCATTTTATTTATAAAATGTATGGGTATTTATTTATAGAGCGAGCGCTGTCTATAACGAGCTGGGTTTTGTCACCCTGTGCTCACCTGGAATTATAAGTCCCACTGTGGATGCAGTTTTTAGCATGTTATCCACCACTTCATCATCCCAAAAGACCTCCATGCTCCTTCCCAGCAGTTCGGCACACTCAAACGCTGGCTTTGGTAAGCTGCAAACTCCAGGTCACGACTCGCACGGCTCGAGTATTGCTTCACAACAGAGGAGGCCGTTGTAGGTTTCAGCTTTCATTGCTTGCTTGAGCGGCCTCTGATCTTAGATCTTGTCTCTCCTCTTACACTTTTGTCATCCTGAAGCGCTGGTCCAGTGTTTTGACGATTTCTCTGTAGGCTCTACGCACACGTTTGATAGCTATTGTTCGTTTGCACCATCTTATTGGACATATGGCCAGTAAGGTAACTATCTCATCGCAGTCAAACATGGACTCATAGAGATCCTTGCCCTGAACAAAGTCATTTGAATTTGTGATGAGACCCGCCTCAGCGCAGTCTCCTGAAGAACTGGGTCAAGAGAATGGTGGGCACAGTGGATGAAGAGGGACTCTCGGCATGTTTTTCTAAGCCATGAACAAATGAAAACCGTCCTGACTTGTTAGAAGCTCCATTGAAACGATATCCATGGAGATTCACAATTGGGATGTTCAGTCTGAGAAAAACATATTTGGTGCACTTGAACAGGGGTCGGGAGCACTGTAAAATCCAAGGAGTTCAGAGTGAAAATCCAAGTTCTCGTCCATATACTGCAGCGTCAATGCAAACTATTTGAGGCACGGGATGCAATCTCGCGTTGAATAGCGCAGGCATGCTGTTGAATTACTTCATTCTGGATTGTGTCCGAGAGCCAGTTATCTCTCCTGAATCCACTGTCTCTCTCTTGGGTGGTTGTGGGGTACATTCAAGCATCAGTTCCTACAAAATGCTATCATGGGTGCTGTCACCCCGAAAAGACAACCCCCCCCCCCCCTCTCTCTCTGACAACAGACACTTACCTGAACATTAGCTTCAAAACATGCCTTGCTGTGTCTTGAGTTTGGCAGGCGTCAGATTTTTTTTTTTTTTTTAGAATGGCATCACAATGAAGTTTAGACTCGTCATGCTCTTTGAATTTTTCTGTGGCTTTCCGCCAGTTTGGAAAAACCTCCCTTGACAAAACTGCTGTCAAACCTTACACTATGTTCATTGATGAGACATTTCTCCACTGCTTTCACACAGCTGAAACATACAGGATCACCTTCCTCATGCAGCCACTTCCATTTAAAACAAAAACAAAAAACAGTTTGCAATGCATTGAATGAACGAGAAAACATCTCCAAACTCCCTTCGAGGAAAAATGAAGTTGGTTGGTGTGGAGCGATTGCCTTGACCAAAACTACGTTAACGCTAGCATTTTGCACTGGGACTGCCGCAACGTCGTGCAAGTCTGCTTCCTCCTCCGACAGATCCGCCAGCTCGAGGCTCGTCTGTTTTTTACTTTGTTTGGGCTTCCCAAAACAAGTCAGAAATGCAATTTTGCGACATTTGGACTTTTGTTATTGTGTTAACGGTTGGCCTTCACTGACGAGTGCAAGCTGTGACGTCATGAGACAATTGCAGCTCGTTTTTTTATTGTGGCTACTTACTTTTACGTTTGATTAATTTGAATGAATAGACAAATTAACATGAATTTAATTTCTGTTTTTGCTAAAATATTTTGTATTTTATCTTTTATCTCTTATTTTTTTTTTCTTCCTCATTATCTTCATTTAGGGTGTACACTTGTTATCTTTGGGGTCTCCAGGGACCCCAGACAATAACATTGCATTTTGTAACAGTATAATATATATATTTTTTACAAATGTAATTTTACTCTGTTTATTAATGTTTTTACTCAACATTTGTGCAGTTTTTGGAGGATTTTTGATATTTTTTAAATTTCTAAAAAATAAAAAATAAATATTTAAATAAATAGTTTTTTTTACAAAAAACAGCATTTTATGTAAAATTCACTTTATAAAGGACCCAGATTTCTAACTTTCATTTATGGGGATAACATGGATAATTGTACATGATTTAATGTAAGACTTTTGCCCTTTTTTTGGAAAATGCATTTTTAAAATAAAAAAATTCACTTTAACCACTATATTGCTATAGAGCTCCATTATTTGCTATTTATTGTTTGATTAACCAAAATACATCTTTTCACAAGTTGGATTCAGTTGGATTGAGTTGGATTCATTTATAAATATTTTAAAATCAAAATTATAGAAAAGAATTATATACTTTTGGTCAAAGTTTAGCATATTTTGTATTGAAAAAAGTTCTTCAATAATGTTACTTTATGATTAGAATCAAACCTGAACAAGATGTTACAAAGAGAAATGTTGGAGTCTTTAGATTTGATCATTTATTTCAATTATCTGTTTTTATCTCTGTGTGTGTGTGTGTGTGTGTGTGTGTATTTTCGTTGTGTCAGTGTCACCAATTTATATTTGTGGTGGTTCTGCATTTTATTTGACAAATTATAAGACTTTTTTTTATAGCATTACAAATGTATTCCTGTGTGTATGTGTGGTTGTGTGTGTGTGTGTGTGGTGTGCATGATAATTTTGCATTGTGGATGTTTTTTACATTATTGGAAGTGTGCCATTTCATTTCTGTCCATGTGATCTGCGTTGTTTCTGATTTTGATGATGAATATTATATATTTACTATGCGGGGTCTCCAGGGACCCCGAAGACAACAAGTGTGACTATTTTTTTTCACGCCAACATAATAACAGATATCATTCCAAATTATTATTTTTTTTGTAGATCTATGAAGTGTTAAGAGCTGTAGAAAGTGTCATACCATTTGGACAAAGAGAACATTTTTTTTAATTTGACCAAAAGTCATTTGCGGGTTAAAAAGACCCCGAAGATAACCAGAGGGTTAAAGAGAAATATCTGAACAACAAATATTTTTGAAACTAGAAATCTTTTTTTTCTATCAACACTATTGCTTAGAGCATGCTTGTCTGAGAGCCATAAATATTGTCATTCCGAACACACACAACTCCCACAGAAACATGCGTAAACAATATGTATTCTAACATCAGCTCAAAATACCAAACAAGTTTGATTTCCTCCAACTGAATGGAATTATAGTCTGAAGCTAGAAAAAAATCTGTGCTCTTCATTCTCTATGCAATCAAGTCAGGCTGGCCATTATCTGCACAGCAAATGGTTTACACAAAAAACCTGGGCAAAAGTCATGTAGTGTATTCCAACCTTTCTTTGCCCGACCCCTTTCGCCCGAACCCTACTCTCCAAGTATTGGCATCGCCATCGGGCTTACACATTTTTTGATTCAAGTCTCTTTGTTCACATCATGCTAGAATGTGATGGAGGACGTTTAAATCCATTTGGTCTTTAAAAAAAAAATCCAACATTGAATTTCAGAAACAACTGGCCTTCCTGGTTATTTCAAAAGATAGAAAATGGTCTCAAATTTTCCTTACACGGAGCAGCACTTGCTCAAACTCTTATTTTTTTCTTTTTCTTTTATTTTTTACAAAGTTTTCTGTTTCCTAATCATTTAACAACATGTATTCTTTACTTCAATGAGCTCATTGTTTCTGCCTTAACTTGATGCATTGTTTAACAATGAAACTGAATGAAAATTAATTGAAATGCATTACACTGTCACCTCTGATAACAGATCACTCTAAATTGTAATTTAGACACATGCATTGTCTGTAAAGCTGCTTTAAAACGATATGTATTGTGAAAAATGCTATACAAATAAATGTGAATTGAATTAAATATAGGCTACTGGGGGGCGGGATATATATCTCGCGCTCAGCACACATAAAGCTTGCCGCAAAGCACTGGCAAAAGTAGCCTAATGATAGTGGATGTGTCGTGAAACAATAGCAAGGAGATATTTTAATTGTTTTTTAATGAACAAGTGTTTACTAATGGTGTGTTCACACCGAACGCGAATTTAAGCATTTGCGCGAGTAGATTACATACAACGTCAATGCAAAGACGCGAATAGACGCATCATTCGCGCCAGGCGTCGCGAATGACGCGTGCGTTTGCCGCGAACGTCTTCCGCGCAAGTTGAAAAATTTGAACTCGAGCAGAAGATTCAAGCGTCTAACTAGACGCGTATTTGACGATCTATTCGCGTTAGGTGTGAACACACCATTACTCTCAAGTGTATTCTGTGCGCTTCTAAGTGCCTTATCAGATTTACCGTGTTGTCGAAAATATTGCATCGCGTGCTTCTGGCATCGAGTCTGGCACATAGGTACACTTTGGATCATTTCCACATATTTTCTATCTATCTGGGTTGGGGCACTTACACACACACACACACTACAGCCTCACGTGCGACGAGCCACGTCTCTGGGCAGCAGCGTAAACTAGTGTTTTTCCGCCACAGCCAATCATGCTGCATGCTTATTGTTTCACTGACATTGACGAGATTAACCACTTAGGTACCGATATTTGGTACCGAAAAACAAGACATGTTTCGATACTCGGTAGTATCGAGGCAATTCGGTTGGTACCTAAAAAGTACCGAACTCGGTACCCAGCCCTAATCTTGAGAGCCAGAGTTGCCCAATCCTGCATTAGGGTTTAAGTGGTTTTACAATATTTAATACCACAGCGCTTGAAGCAATCATGTGTAATTATGGAAATATGTTTACTTGGGCCCAAAGACTAGATATGAAATTGTTTGCTTTGTACTTCAGTTGCATTTTAATGATGTGATGATTTCTGTTGACAGAGACTATGGTGCTGGAGAATCACACTATAATAAGCCCTATTACTCTCCACGGAGGTCAAGCCATGATGGACACAGCGATAGGGGTTCGAGGAGGCGCAGTGTTAGTCGCGGCAGGAGCAGGGGCAGGAGTCGCAGTCCTGGCTACGCGCGCAGCAAAAGTCGACCGCGCAGCCGGAGTCGGAGCTACAGTCGCGGCAGGAGTCCCGAACGAGCGAAGAGCCATGCGCGTAGCAAGAGCAGAACCCGTGCGAGGAGCTACAGTAGAAGTAGAAGCAGAAGCAGAAGCAGAAGTGGAAGTCGTGGTCGCGATAAGAGTAGGGCCAGGAGCAGGGCAAGGAGCAAGAGCCGGCCACGAAGCCGCAGCCGAGAAAGGAGTCGAAGCAGGGCGAGAAGCAGAGCAAGGAGTCACCCTAGGAGCCGCAGTGTCAGTCGCAGTGGTAGCAGTAGCAGCAGCGGCTCCAGCAGGAGTCGTCACAGCAGCGCCAACAAGAGAGTCAAGTCAGGCAATTTTAGGGAGCGAGAGGAGGACTTTACTGAGCTTGAGAAGGCTCGGAGACGCAAGGAAATTCAGGATATGCTTGTGAAGCCGGCAAAGTCAATTTTGAAGAAAAGAATGGATTCCTCCGAGACTGATTCTCCCATGCTAGCGCAGGTAACTACCTCTCATTATGTCTTGGGAAATTAATTTTTGACATTGAAAATGTACAGGTCACATTTAAATCAAAAGCTATTATTGTTTAATATTAATTCTTTACACATCAGGTATTGCAGTCTCGATTAATGAGACTTAAGCCAGAAACATACACACAAGATGTTCATGATTTGAAAGTGTACTACTACATGTACTAGGGATGACCTTATATGTAAATGGACGCTGATGATAATTGTTTTCTTGTTATGGCTGATAATAAAATGAATCTAAATAAAGTAAAAATAAAATTCAAAAAACTATAAGTAGTAGAGATGCACCGATTGATCGGCTGGTGACCGGAATCGGCCGGTTTTCACGTGATCGGCCATGATCGGCGACCGGCCGGTCAGTCTGACATAATCCGATTTTATGCCGGTCAAATGCACTCGGGCGCCGCATGATTAACATCGCGCAACATCAGCATCACACGTGCACACGGAACGCGCACATGTAGGAAACCTCATGAATTACGGCCGTTTCAGACTGCAAGGTGCAGCGCGTTTTTTTTTTTCTTTTTTCGGCGTGCATGTTAATCAATGAGTGCATTCAAACCGGGAGCCGGAGCAGCGCGTGAGCGTCGAGCAGGAGCGTCGCGTGAGCAACAGTGAAGCGCGGGTTTCGGCGCCGTGTCTATTTTTGCTGCGCTCAATTTAAGTGAAAACACACTTTTGATGGACAAAATAAATATGATTTCATCCAAAAAGTGCCCAAAATGCAAAGAATTTGCATGTCTGGTGTGTTTTAACAAGAACTGAAGTAGGCTAGGCTATGTCAGAAAGAAAATGAAGACTCAAAAATATTTATAGAAAATTTACCCATTTAAACTTGTTTTTATTATTTCCCAATCGTTTACCTGCAAATGCTCCACTTGTCCTGTTTAGCTTGGCTGGACATGTGTCAGACGAGAGAAGAACTGTTTGAGAAATATAACTTGCCGTTGATATACAACTAGTGATTGCAATAGGCCTGTGTGTGTGAGAGAGAGAAATATTTTTATACTGGAAAGGCTATATTTATTTAATTTTCATTTGTTATTTATATATTATTTTATTGACATTACCTGTTTTCATACAGAAGTTTAGTTTGCTAAATATATCAAAATTTTTAATTGGATATTGGATGTGAAAAGGAAATGGTTCTTCCATAACACTGCACTTTAGATGTGTGTGAATTTCCCACGCTAGGAGTAATTTATATAGTTCTATTTTATAGCGATTATCTGTTCAAAAAATGTTCTATGCAAAATGTTCGATTAAAGAGAAGATAAAAAATAAATGGTGTAAAGTGCTGTAAAGTGGTTTGAAAAAATAAAATCGGAATCGGCTAAAATCGGTATCGGCAGATCAAACCCAAAAATCGGAATCGGGATCGGCCTAGAAAATTGTAATCGGTGCATCTCTAATAAGTAGTCATTTTAAATGCTACAAGTGAATCATGGGGTCACAATATTAACAATGCAGTTGAAAAATGGACATTCATTGGAGAATTGTTTTTAATTATTTGAGTATTAAATGATGGAATAGATCATCTAAATGTTAAAACAAGGAGTATGAACGATTAAAAGTCGTCTGAAAACCGATATGGTACCGATATATTGTGGAGCATCTCTGCTGGAGGCTCATAGTGGTGATAGTTACCTTCAAATATCTGTGGTTGACCTGAAAGAGAAAACAATTTATGCTAATGGAAGCAATAGCAAATGTGCACTGCATTTTAATTTGTAGTTTGACATGTTTTGTTGTTGTGGTCTTTAGTTGGTCTGCAGAATTAAGAGGCGGTCATCCTAAACCTCCATTGTATTCACTTCCAATTATGTGAATGTGGGAGGCAGGAAACCAAGTTTGGTGTTAAAAATAAAATGTTTTTTAAAAAGCCACAGACTGTGGCATGTGTCTGTAGAAAATGTCCGTGTTTCAAAGTCTAGTGTGACTATGGCTTTAGTTGGCTTTACTCTTTGAAAGTAAAGAAAGATTTAATGATGATGCTTTAACCAATGTATTTCAGAATAGTGATTCTCCTCGAGGAAATCCAGACGGTGGGCTTTCACATGAGGCAGAACAGCTTCTCTGTGCACTTTCCAAAACCATGGATCCAGACTTGTTTGCATCCATGCTGGGGAAAACTTCTGATGGTAATGTTCTTGAAGAGCTGATTGGCAAGCTCCAGCCAGGCGGAGAGGGTGGAAGTGACTTGCTCCTTCCTCACGAGAAAGGGAGACAGAAGGCAGAACTCGCAGAGTTGCTTGGAATGATAGCAGTAGCCCATTCTCAGAAAAAGAGTCTTACAGATATTGAAGATGAAGAGAAATTTCTCTATGGAGATGAAGAGGGTGAAGAGGTGAAACCTGCTAAGGAGGTTCCAGCAGATTCCAGCTTTCCAGACACAAGTTTCCCACAGTCTTGTGATATTCAGAGAAGAGAACATGGCTCTGCGCCTTACACTTATGGCCATACTGCAGAAAATGTGACGAGCCATTCGCAGAGAGACAGCAGGCATCGTTCCTCGGCCACACCTGAGATGCATCCCAAGGAAGAACCTGAGGACTTCCCACCTGGAGTTGGGCCACAGGATGTCAAGGTGAGGAAGGAGGTAGAGGAGTTTGAAAAGATACAAGATTTGCTGAAAACAATTGGCTTCGACCTGGGTGTGGCCGAAATAAGCAAGATGGCCGCCAGGACGCAAGAGCGCCTCCACGGTGCCACCCCTGCAAAGAAGACACCAGCTGCCCGGCAGTCAGATCGAAAGCACCGGAGCCGTAGTAGGAGTTACAGCAGCAGCAGTGGAAGCAGCAGGAGCTCCAGTCGCAGTCGGAGTACCAGCCGAAGCAGAAGCAGGGAAAGCCGAAGCCGAAGTAGCAGTTTCAATCGCACTTCAAAACAGAGCCGGAAAAAGCAAGTTTCCCCAGAACAAAGATCTCAACGCTCACAAAGTCAGAACAAGAAAGAGGCTCAACCTGCCGTCACAGAAAGCAGATGGCCTACGACACCCACTGTGGGTCCTGGGACACAGGCATATCCTTCCCAACCCAGCCTCCCGGCACATCAAGTGCCCCCATACCCACCCCCACGGGGAGTAATGCCACCTGAC
The DNA here is from genome assembly GCA_030578255.1 of Tiaroga cobitis. Lineage (NCBI taxonomy): Eukaryota > Metazoa > Chordata > Actinopteri > Cypriniformes > Leuciscidae > Tiaroga > Tiaroga cobitis. Next base: position 8,246,414 of record CM060603.1, on the reverse strand, counting down.
TTCCCTCCACACGGTTACGATGCATATGGCAATTATGTTCCATATATGCCCCCGGGATGGCCGATGTACCCACCTCCAGGTATGCCAGTACCTCCTCCCAGTTCAATGGATCCCTACAGCCTACCTACCTTTGAGCGACCCTTTCTTAAAGTGATTAAACCTGGGACAAGTGAGAGTAAAAACGACAATAAAAAAGGTTAGTGACCTTCAAAATTAGTCACCTTAATTTATATATATATATAGCGCTTTTAACAATACAGATTCTACTCAGCCGCTTCACAAGGAGTGGCTTGAATGAATAGTTCATTGTAAAATTCAAATTCTGCCATTATGTACTCGCCTTCATTCAGGACTGTGACCAAATGGTTGCATTTTGTGGGCTTTTTTCTTGCCGGTGCGAGTCAATTTTGTTAGAGGTTGCACTGGTGCAACCACCACATTGCCCAACTAATAGGAACAAATCGCCATCCAAAGCCATGCCTCCTCCAAAACACATGAATGCGGCGCGCACAGACCAGAAGCAAGACGACCAGAGACAATGTTATTGGATTACATCATGTGTCATTCACATGTGAGAGAACTTTACAGTATAGGCTAGTGAGTAACAGTACTAGAATAACAAACGTAAAAATGAAATTAGATGTAAGCCTTGGTTGTGTAGTTAGCAAAACGTGTCAGTGTGTAATAGTATTTCTTGCATGCCAGGGTTTCCACGATGAGAGTCTTCTTGGCTCTGAGGATGTCGTAGATTTCTTTTCGTAGATACTTTGCCAGTGCCACTTGTTGTCGGTTCAGAAGGAAAGTTAGGTTGTTGCTGTTTGCCTGCCATTCTTGCTCTGTCTGCACCGCGTACGTGAAACGTGTTGATTACCTATGCGTGTGTGAACAGTAGGGCTGCGACGGTGGCAATGGACCAACCACCGGCGGTGGTTGGGGGGTGTAAATACATTTTTAAATAAAATAATAATAATAAAAAACGAGGCTCAAACATCCATTTCGTAACAGACATGCGTGTTTATTTGAGCACTTCCGTCAATGAAACATCACACTAAAGCCTTACCGCTCTGCGCTTTTAGAGAGTCTGGCTTGAAAACATTCAAGCCACTTTAAACAATTCATGAAAATGAAAAGTATGAAATTCAGGCTGTGAGGAATACACTTGCCATGTTTCCAATGGCATCTTCTGTAAAAAGCTGTATAAATCTCCTAGATTAATTACAATTTTCCACAGCTTCTATTGTCGGGAGTTTTTTGTCAACTGAAATTTCTTGGAAAGATATTTTTCAAGTGTTTCATGAGCAGAACAATCCAAAAACACATTAAATAACAGTGCAGCCCATTGAAGAGATGCATGTCTTTCCCTCACAGCCTCGCCTTCATTCCCATTAAAAATCAAAGATGGCGCTGCTGTGAATAAGGTCTATAGGGACTGCCCTGCCCGATGGCCTGAGCCCAGTGTTAAAGCGGTTAAGAACAGTTGACTGAATTGTTTATCATTTGCATGTGTATTTGCTAATTAAAACATTCAAGCCACTTATTCAAGCACCTATTATAGCATTTAAAATGTTCCTAATATTGTTCTGGGAGTCCCCAACAACAGTTTTACATGCATGCAATGACAAAAAACACTTTTGTTGTCTTATAATATGCATTTATTTTTACCGGATTTGCTCACCGACTCCCAAATGATTCGCTCAACGACTCATTTTTCCAAACCTCTCCTTTGCGTGACGCTAATCTGCGGTGATTGGTCAGATGACCCAATCAGTTATTGTTTGCGTTAGCCCAACGCATAAACATATTGATAAAGCACTGCAGTACTACAAGGTATTGCTCTATTCTTTATGACAACTCCAATAACAACGACATACATTTCACACATTTAAAAAAAAATTGACATTGGAGACCTAGAAGCTGCACTGAGCATAACTTACACAACACACACAAAATATTGAGCATGCTACAAAACACATAAAAGCAACAATTATTAATAATACTTACAGGTTGTGATTCGGAGGTGGAAGCTGATCCAAATAAAATTGGTACTGAACCTTCCTTCAGTATCAACCGGCTCGCGAATCCACACTTGAAAGCATTTATGTTTGTAAAGCAATCGTCATTAAAATGACGTGAACACAGCACAAGGTTTGGCCTATACTTGTGTGGCATAGTTGTATATATGAACTGTAGCCACGTAGTCTTCAAATGCTCTTCCCTGGGCAGTGAAAAAAGGTCGCTTTTGATTCGCACTTCAGAACACACCGTCTTGTTGTCTACATGATGTTTTCAAGTTTACCCTGGTGTCTGCGCGCGCAATGAGTGGGCGTGTCTTATTCAAATAACTTGTCAAGTTGACGTCATCTAGATAGAGAAAAAGCATCGTTCGTCTATCGATTCATATCAGCGACTCAGTTATTGTCTCTCAAAAGTAAGAGTCGACTCTTTGTATACGGTGAACTTTCATATTTAAAACTTTGCAGGATGCTTTCGTTCATTTAGATCTATGTTACACACTACATGAAAGGTTATTTTCAAAATTCCATAATAGGTGCCCTTTAAACGATTCAAACATAAGGACACTCTGAAAAAAACGAAATTCGGTATTCGCGTGACGTTTTCTTTTCGCACGCGGAAAACATGCGTGCAGAAATCACTCGGTGCTCTTGACTGAGTAATTTTTGTAGCTTTAATAAGGATTCATCCATATTTATTTTATACATTGCAGACTATGCAATGTTACTTTACATTGAAGTATTATGGGTTAAAAAACTATGAAAACAATATTTTATTTCATTTTTTGTTGTGGGGCCAGTGAAAACTTTTGGCAGGACAAGTACAATTGTGAACCACTGATCCGACCAGGCCAGAAGAAAAAAAATCCTTAGTATTTTAGCCCTGGTTATGGGATAAAGCGAAGTGAAAAATGTCTCCTTTTGTGTTGCATAGAAGAAATAAGTCATGGTTTCAGAATGACATGTTGGTGAGCAAATGATGAGAGATTTTTGGGTGATTTAGACTTAGGACATTACAGTTAAACTAACACGATTTGATCCTTTCAGCACCTTCTAAATCGGATGCTGTGGCCTCTAAAGCGATCACCACTGACATTAAGATGAAAGAAATGGAAGATAAGAATACCGCCAGCGAAAAACAAAAGGTAATTCCCATGAAATTTAAAGGAACTATTGCATTTGTAGGGTTGGGAATCAATTTATTTTTCTTGGACTTTCTTTGATCAGAAGCAAAGTTGTTAAATACCTCATGATTCACATCTGTGTTTTTGTTTTGCTGAGGTCATGGAAGAGCTTGAAAAACTAAAAAAGGAAAAAATAATGCGACACAAGAGAAAAGAAAATCTTTTAAAGGATGTGGAGACATTGAGAAAGCAGCAAGGTATTTCCCTCTAATCGCAAATTGGAAGTGTTTTCTTTATAATATTTAAGGGCTCATTGTATTATACAGTGTTTGTTTTGATCCTTTAGGGGAGCTTCTTCGAAAGAAGCGAAGGGAGAAGGATGGACACAAGGACCCTCTTCTTAAAGAGCTCGGCGAGCTCCAAGAGGATGCGATGGCCCAAATCTCTAAGTTGCGTGCTGAACAGAGAGAGGCAGATCAAAAACACGAAGAGCTGGTCAAAGTAGCGCTCATTCTCGGTATAGACTACAAAGAGTCGAAGATCTATGGGGACTATGAGCAGCAGCCCCCTCAGAGTAAGAAGGATTCAACCAGAAGCCCAGAGAAATCAGGGGCCAAAACCAGCACCTCGTACACTAAGGTAGAGTTGCTAATTCTGTTATAGGAAAGGTACTTGCACTTGATTGGCTTTTTCACAGTCAAGTCTTATGGTGTGTTCAAATCATGTCGGAAAGATGGTATTTATGAGTTGAACGCACATGATCGCCACCACAAAGTCGTAAATACAAGTGGGAAGATTTGGAGTCCCGGGGTCTGTTCTTTGTACCTCGCTTAATACATCTGAGATGATTTGACAGATCCCAGATCTTCTAATCCTGATAACTGATCTCTGGCTAATTTGGTTCTTCAAACAAATTTGCGAATTTGATTTAAATATCTGTATTAAGTTGTCTGAGATTACTGCGTGTTCTTGTGTTCATTAGTAAGGGCAGATATATCGATACTCGAAAGCGTGATCAGCAATGCAGTGATTGGCTGGCGGCAGCAGCGTAATGACATCATATTAAAACAGAACATCACACACCTGACGAAAAACTTGCCAAATTTCTAGACCCTTTTAAGGAAACAGCCAAGCCACCAAATGACATGACAAGTTATAATAGATAAATGAACGTGTTCTGTTTGTTACATTATTTCCATTATTTCTAGTATTTGTACAGGCTTTACATTTTTGTTGTACATGCATTGTTGTAATTAGCAATTCATTTAATTTGGCCTGTGAAGCAGATTTGTTATGTGACTGCAGTAATGAGTCTAAGGGTCAAGAACATTTTTCTAATGGCACAGCAGACTAAGCATTTTTTAAGTTATCTGCATCAAGCCACTCCCATAATAGCCGTCACCGTTAAAATGAATGCACGGCATAGGCTAACTCTACATTAGAGTATGAGATTGAGTAAATCTGCCTGTCTCTATGTTATGGTACACAACATTTATAATATTGTTTGCAAATTAATTTTAAATTATTAGGCTATTTTGAATTATTGTAGTGCCTGGTCCGTAAGGGTTCTCTTGTAAGAAAGTTGCAGTGGCTGGGACAGACTTTAAGTATCCCCTCCGCTTAAAGATGCGATCTAATCCTGTTTACATTAAAAAAGCCTGTTCCTGAGCAGGTTTGAGTTTATGGACCTGTTGGTATGACAGCAACTCTAGGATGAGCTTTGAAGAACCTAATAATCCTGGATCATGTCAAATCGTCAACAATGAAATCCAGTTTACTGTGTAATCCATGTATGAAGAACAGGCCCCTGGTCTTAACGAGTTGGGGGTGTGTCAGTGAGAAACCAGGTGGATTACCTCAATACATGCTGCGTCCCAATTCGCCTACTTATACTACACCCTAAAAGTATGTACTCTTTTTGTGAAGAAAAAGTACATACTTTTGAGTGTGTAGCAAAAGAGTAGGCAAGCTTTGGGACATACTACTTCGTCATCTTTAACGGACAGCTCTGTCGCGTGCATCCTGTCACCGTAAACTGCCGCCCTGTCAATCATCTCGTCACAGTTAAAATCCTCCATTCAATCTAATATAACTTCTTACCATTTCGGAGAGAATTGTTGTCGCACGTTCATCTGCCAGTCATGGGGCTTCCATGCCGAGACTCTCCTCATGTGTTTGGAATTTGAATATAATAATGCATTTAAAAGTTAATGGCTAAACGTATCTTTGCAAAAGTTCACAATGCTGCAGATGCAATATAATCTGGACAACATTGAATAAATACATTTTCGTGAGGTTAGTTACTGATAATTAATCACTCAAACCCCTTTTTCTAAATCTCTACATAACCGTCGGACTCGCGCGTCCTCCATGTCTGTAGTTTTTGAACACTTTTCAGTCGTGTTTGTAGTTCTAACTGAATCCTCGTCCAGCGCGCGATGGGTTGTGGGCAATATCAGCCGTTAGAGTGTGCAACGATCTGCACTTCGGTTTCTGACCGGATATAGTAGACCATCCGGGTCTCTTTGGGACACTCATTTCAACATACTACGATTTGGGACGTACTAATTCTATTTTCGAATACTATTTAGGACGGATAGTATGCGAATTGGGACGCAGCAACAGTCTACAGTAGCCTGATACGCATTTTTTGTTCTTTACTTTCTAGAAGTCGAGTTTAAAAACCTTGCTGTATTTTTGTGTAGTTAATTAAGAGAGAGTACACCGCCACCTTCTCCAATGAAAGTGACTCAAACGCATCACATGTCATAAACATGACTTCCAAACTCGTAAATACAAACTTCCCAGGAGCAGTTGAATGCACCATTAGCCTGCCAATTCAAAAATGATCTCAAGTGGGATTTAATTCTTGACAGTGACTTCACAAAACATTTAAGCAATCTTAAGTGAATCATATTTGCTGTCAGGAAATTTTTTCCCAAGTTTTAGCGCTAAAGAAGTGGTTCCCATCCCTTGTCCTAGCACGGCACATTTTCGAAGTCTCTTTATTTAAGGTCTTGGAGTCTTTACTAACGAGCTGATGGGTTGCTTCAGGTGTGTTTGATTAGAGAGTCTTGTAAAATGTGCTGTGGTGGGGGTACTCCAGGATCAGGATTGGGAAACACTGCCCAAAAGAAATAATTTAAACTAAAGAAAGTATTTAAAATAATTTTCACATGAGATGAAGGCTGCTGTCATATCAGTAGCCTGTGTAAAGCCATTTTAGTTTACATAGAGCAGAGGTCTTCAATCCTGCTCCTGGAGGGTCACTGTCCTGCTGAGTTTAGTGCCAACTCTAATCAAACACACCTGAATCAGCTCATCAAGCTCTTCAGGATCTCCTGAAAATACGAAATACTGAAGTGGGTTGGAACTAAACTCTGCAGGACAGTGGCCTGATTGAAGACCTCTGACATAGAGGGTTCGGCTCATGGGGTGGTCATGAGGCCGAAATGTATTTGGTAATTGTTTTCACAGATGCTTTTTAGTCCAGTGGTTCTCAAACTTCCGGACAAGTACCATCTTTGATCAAATCAAACCATCCAAATAGCACATAGTCACTGGGCAAATCTTTTTGAGTGCTAGGTTAAGGACTAGATAATGCCATATTTTGATTAGGATATTCCTGATTAATCATGCTGCATGCCTTTACAGATCTGTGGAAGGAACCCGAGAAGTAACATTTAAAAACATGCATACGCCACGATAGTAACTTATAGAAAGGTTTACAATATGCATACACTGACATGTAACATTGGTATCAAAGCTTGCCTTTACTTTTAGCACCTAAATGCTTACTTTGAGAGTAAACAGAACAACATGCTGCCTTTTTATTGCTCTTTATAGCACATAGAATAAAATGTGCAGCCTGAGATTGGTCAACACCACACCAATTTGCATCCCTAGATGCACAAAGCTATGTTTAAATTATATATGACTATAAATGACTAACATGATGATGTTGAGAATTTTGTGCAGAAATAATCCTGAGCATCATTGACAAAAATCGTATCTTCTAAAATGTGTGGTCAGTACCACCGTTCCCTATACACAAGAGTACGTGCGAGCATGCACTTAAAAGCTATTTCAATACCCAGCGTATTGATAGCGGCTCCTTGATCCCTGCAAAGTATATAATTGCAAGAGAACGCAAAAGCATTGAAATGTATTTTTTTTCCTCCCATCTCGTATTTTTTTCCATTACCATGTCTCTTCAGAGCAGGCATGGGCAAACTCGGTTCTGGAGGGCCGCTTTCCTGCAGAGTTTAGCTCCAAACCTAATCGAACACACCCGAAACAGCTAATCAATGTCTTCAGGATTACTAGAAGGCTACAGTCAGGTGAGTTTTATCAGGGTTGGAGCTAAACTCTGCAGGACAGAGGCCCTCCAGGACCGAGTTTGCCCATCCCTGCTTTAGAGGCTCAGTAGAAATAGTAATTTCCTTTCCGAACATAATATTCAGCTTCGGGCACATCCCTGGTTTAAGTATAGTAACTTTCCAGATTTGTGTACCACCCGAGGTACTTTGTCTACCGCTGGTGGTATCGTAGCATACCACAATTTGAAAACCACTGTTTACAGTACAGTAATTTACCTGGAATCATATCTGCGAGACTTTCTTGTATTTATGTTGCAAACATTTTAGTGTGGGGAAAAATGATCTATTTGTCTTGTTACTTATTTTCTAATGATATTAATTTCTATTTATATTTTGAAGGGTTACTCCAAGGTAGAGACAATGTTTTTAACTCCTGCTAAATTACACTGGTCTAAATCATAACTCTTTGTGGACTGGAATATTGTAATTCTGACACAGGACATCAACATCTGTAATATAGGAATGCATCAATTTTAGGGATTTTATTCCTATAGCATAGGCTTGTCTACTCGTAGCTGGTAGATAATTATTTCTTAATTTGCATGTAACCAGTTATAACTACTCCCTATACCTATACTATATAATAGTGATCAGAAATATTGATTTTAAGAAAAATGTTTTCCTTATCTTTGGTTTTCTACTATAGCAAATATATTAATTTATTTCTCAAAAATGTAAAGATGTTCACCGCAAAAGTGTATTGAAATCTTGAAATTTCTTGTCCTTTTTTTGCACTGGTGCTTTTTTGACTAATTTAATTTATGTAATATAAAATCCATTTCAATGGCTTTTTAAAACCATTTGTTTTACAATAGTCAATTAAATTCAAGTAGTAAACCCATTGGGTGACTTCTCCCCCGACTGGAAACAGATGGCCTATTTTGCAAAGGTAAGTGTCCTATGACAAACTTTAATGATTGACAATTAGGATTTGAAGTGTTATATTCATTTCTTTGACAAGCTTCTGCTCATTCTTTTAAACTTGGGTTTCTCAAGAGGATTTGATTCTTTTTTTTTTCCTTCTTTATTTTATTGCTTGACTATTACTAATGCATTTGTTTGTACTGCCTAAAATAATTTAGGTACCCTCCGCAAAAGCAAGAGCCTCTCCTGAAAAACCCAAGTCATCTCCTCAGTTGAGCAGCCATTCCCTGGACACTGCTGCTGAGCAGTTTGAGTACTACGATGCGGGAAACCACTGGTGTAAAAACTGCAATGTTACCAGTGGTTCAATGTTTGATTATTTCATGCATTTGCACAGCAAAACCCATAGGAAGGTATGTGTGCTCATATATATGTAATGAGATTTTTTTGTTTGTTTGATTGTGAATGGTGTATATTTTTGCCAGTTGCATCTGTTTCAGTCATCCATTGTTTTGCTCTACTATAGACTCTAGATCCTTATGACAGACCTTGGGCAAAATCAGAGAGTGAAAAGAAACACCCAGCTGGAAAGAGGACTTCAAAGCCAGCCAAAGGTAACCTTTTAAGATGTCATTGTTAGTCATAAAACAGATTCATTATGTTAAAGATAAAGTAATGCATTTGGTTCAACACATGCAACTATAAGGAACTGGAATCATTAAGTGGAATCTGTGGATCAGTGGACCAAAATCGTTAAATTCTTCATGATTCCTTTCCCTAATGAGTGCCATGTTGATTGCAGTGATAGAAACTGTAGTTTTCTTGCAGTGTGCCTCATCATTGGAACAGAGCAAGGGTAAATTATCAGCCATCAAAAATCATTACACACTACTGGTAGATATTTAATTTTTTGTTGTATTCCCTCTTCTAGGCTCTGAGTTCTTGATCCCTGTGAGGGGATTCTTCTGCCAGTTATGTGAAGAGTTTGTTGGTGATCCCATTTGTGCTGAGGCCCATGTCACCTGCCATACTCACAATGAGAGATACAAGGTAACCGTCATATATGATATTCATAATAGCTTTGACTAGGGTTGGGATATGAATGCAATTTATTCATTTGTTTGACCAGATGTGATTGCCTCATATGTTTTTGATTTTGTCAACAGGGAAAAATGTATGAAAATCCCCTCTATGAACAAAGGAGGAACCTGGACCGTCAGGCTGGCATAGAGAGCCAAAAGAGTTCAGAGCACAAACGAAAACGTGAAGACGACGATCAGGATATGAAGAAATCCAAACACAGCAAAGGAGGAAAAATGTCAAGTAATGAAGTGGAGACGAAACCACAGTACAGCAAGGAAGAGGAGTACAAGAACATCAAAGAGAATGAGAATAAACTCAAGGAGAAATACAAGAAAGAGGATACAGATAAACTGAAATACAAGGAGGATGATGAGAGATTCAAGATGAAAGAGGAAGAGAGAGCAAAGTATAAAAAAGATGATGATGAACGAAACCGTTACAAGAAAGAAGAGGAATACACAAATAGGTACAGGAAGGAAGAAGGGGAGAGATCCAGGTATGAAGGGGACAGATTTAGAAACCGAGATGATGATGAACATGGTCGGTATAGAGAAGAGGACGACAGATATAGATTTAGAAAGGATGATGAGAGGGGCCGATATGGTAAAGAAGAGGAGAAGGCCAAGTATGGCAGAGAAGAGGATAAGAGATACAAATACACTCGGGAGGCCGAGGATAAGAAGTCAAAATTTAAAGATGATGACTGGGGGAAGTGGCCGAAATCAAAGTGGGACGGGGATGAAGAAAGTAACGGCAAGTATGATAAAAAGGAAGATAAAACGCTGCACCAGAAAGGCAAGGGTGGTTATTTTAAAGATGACCAGGAGAGCACAGGGAAGTTCAATTCTAAAGATGTCAAAGCAGAGCCAGAGAAAACCAGCGAGCCTCCTAAAGTCTTATGTGGTCCGAGCCCTGCCTTGCTTGCTAAACTTCGCAAGAAAAATGAGGAGGCTGCTGGTCGGCCTGGCTTTGGGAAGTTCGGTCGGAAAAAGCCACAGAAGACAGCACTGGAGAAGGAGGCAGAGAGGATGGCGGCACAATTTTTAAAGGAAGATGAAGAGGCGCCAAATGAAAACGCAGAGGCTGAGCTAGATCCTTTTACCAAGTCTATAGCTGCAGCAAAATCCATTGCTATGAAATTGTCAGGAAAGGTTGTGCTTCCCCCCTCTTGTGAATGGCTAGCATACAATGAAAATACAAGTAATCCTAATCTACCACCTCCCATATCTCCTATGGTTATTAGGAAGTCTTTTACAGGTGTGCAAAATAAACCAACACCACTTGCTGCTTGTGACAAATCTGCTGGTCCTGTAACAGGAACTCAGATGGGCCCAGCGTTGTCAGCAGACCTCATCTCCAAGGCATTTAGTGGAGAAGAGGTGCAATTAAAACACACAAAGCCCTCTGTCAGCCCTGAAGATATCTTCAACGTATCCGTACCACTTCCATCTCCAACTGCAGCGCCCGAAGTGGTAAATGCTGCCCAGATGAAACCTGTTACTCCCAGTGAATGTGTTGTCACTCTTGAGTCCGATGTGGCTGCTCCCGGAGTGCCTGAGGAGGAGCAAAAGCTCACCATAATCCTTCGTCCTCCTCCTCAGCTTCCTTCTAATGCCAGAGACCCGTCCCCCAAAATGGTAAAGCCAAAGACCACTCTTGCTGCAGGAAAAGCAAAAGATTTGTATGACATTTTTTACAGTAGTAGCTCTGCTGTTAAAACTTGTGTCAGTGCCAATGTTGGTGACAAACAAAACTCTGGTTTTACACCTCCAGACAGTGGCTCCAGCTTTAAAGAGTCCAACAATAAAGACAAAAGCGCTAGTGATGTTGCTCAGAGTGAAGAACCCCCCAAGAACAAGGACTCAGAAGTTGCCCAGAAAGTGGAATCCCCCATGTACGTGGATTCAAGAATTGCAGAGAGAGAACACCCCAAGAATGAGGACTCAAGAGTTGCCCAAAAAGATAAACCCCCCAAGAACGAGGACTCAGAAGTTGCCCAGAGCAAAGAACCCCCCAACAAGTCCTCAAGAGTTGCAATAAGCGAAGAACCCACCAAGAACGAGGACCCGGAAGTTGCCCAGAGCAAAGAACCCCCAAACAAGTCCTCAAGAGTTGCCATAAGCGAAGAACCCACCAAGAACGAGGACTCAGAAGTTGCCCAGAAAGTGGAATCCCCCAAGTACGTGGATTCAAGAATTGCAGAGAGAGAACACCCCAAGAATGAGGACTCAAGAGTTGCTCAAGATGATGAGTCAGACAGTGACTTGAGCTGTAAAGAGTCCAACAATAAAGACAAAAGCGCTAGTGATGTTGCCCAAAGCGAAGAACCCCCCAAAAATGAGGACTCAGAAGTTGCCCAGAGCAAAGAATCCCCCAACAGGTCCTCAAGAGTTGCCCAGAGAGAAGAACCATCTAAGAACGAGGACTCAGAAGTTGCCCAGAAAGTGGAATCCCCCAAGTACGTGGATTCAAGAATTGTAGAGAGAGAACAACCCCCCAAAAATGAGGACTCAGAAGTTGCCCAGAAAGTGGAATCCCCCAAGTACGTGGATTCAAGAATTGTAGAGAGAGAACAACCCCCCAAAAATGAGGACTCAGAAGTTGCCCAGAGCGAAGAACCCCCCAGCAGGTCCTCAAGAGTTGCCCAGAGCGAAGTATCTCCCAAGAGCGAAGACTCGAAGGTTGGACAGAGCGAAGAATCTCCCAACACCGTGGACTCAAAATTTGAACAAGCATTTGAGGATGCATTCTTAAAACCTGAGATTCAAGAAGAAGACAACTCAAAAGAGGAAGATCTTGATCAACAAGTGCTTAAATCTATTGAAATCTCTTTGGGGGACGTAACTGTGATGGACGTTAATAGTGTGGACCCAATACAGATAAATAATGAAGAGGAAAACCCTCTGGAATCTGAGGAACCCATGTCATTCTCCCCTCTTCCTGGTTCTTTTACTGAGCAACTGAACTTGGACACATTTGAATTCAGTTTTGAGCCTTTGTAAAGGACCTTCCAAGAGGGTTTAGGGATGTATATGTTACCTCTGAATGTAAATAAGTGATTTTCAAGTATTCTTTGTAATTGCTTGATCCAGTTAGAATGTTTCATGTCTATTCTTAACCTTTTGGCAGGTAATGCCAGTGAAAGCGTGGACTGAAAAGCATTCATTCTGAAGTGGGTGCTGGGGAAGGAATCCCTCTAAGAGAATGAAAACTTACATCAAGTAATGAACCCTAAATATGTGTAAAAGTTTCGCTATCTTGTCAAAAGCAACAGGTGTTGAGCTACATGTTTCCGTATTTTGTTTCCAGCAGAAATCATTCCTTTTTCCCCCAAAGGTAATGTAAAACATAACGAATATGATGTGTATTAAAAATTTCAGACTCTAAATCCATTTCTTCTGTTCGTTCCATTTAAATCAATGAAGATATTTTAATACAGGAGCCACAAAGATCCAGGCTCAGAGAAGAGAAATGGTGTGGAGTTCATGCTTCAAGGACATGCATTCACAACTTTGGCCAGAAAATGTCAAGGCTTGGCCTCCGTAGTTTTATTACCCTGTGCTGTGTATTGATGGCTTTTCCTAACGGTTTCAGTTATGTTTTTTTTGTTTTTTACAAACAAATGTGTTATTATAATATTCACATTGCTACCATGATACTTTAGCGGCTACAAATAGTTGGTGTAATTGCACAAGTTCTGTGCTAGCTCAAATAAATCACAGCAACCCTTTCTGTCTTTGCTTCTTATTAATATGCTTATTGCTGCTGTTAGACTTGTGCCTGCTTTTTTTTTTTTTTTTTTTTTTTTTAAACCTTGTGCACACATTGGGCCTCCTTCATGAAACTGGAGAGAATGCATGTGTAAATGGTTCATAAAACTATTCTAAGGTAATTTTCCACATTAAATTAAACCGTTTGCATATTGTTTTATGAACATTATACACAGAAAGCCATTCTGCTACTGTTTTATTAATGGAGCACATTGTGCTCTGTATTTAGTTATTTACATGTGCACCAAATTTAAAGTGTAGATATAAATGCTAGTTTTTATTACAAATTGATCACTTATATGCTGGAACTGCTTTAGTTGAACATGAGATTACGGAACTTGTATTGCTTGTTTATATAATTGTGCAGTGTTTGCATACAAATCGTTTTCCAGATATGAGTAAATACTGAAAGTAATAAAGCCTGAAGATTAATAAGGTATATCACTGTTGAGAGGGATTTTATAGAGATTTAGGTTGACTTGTTTACATTGTGTTTTAATGACAGTAATATTACAGTTGACATCTGCATCCATGGAGGAACTATATCAGCAAAAATGAAGCTGCTGCTTGCTACGGAGGTAAGTGTTTTGCCTCGACTGGTTTTGGTCATTTAACGTGCATTAATCAATATAATTCATGTACATTGGGGAAACTTGCTCTACGAGCTAGAATACCCAATTTAAAAGGATAGTTCATCCCAAAATGAAAATGAATATAGTCACCATACTACAGATCTGCATCTCTAACTTTTTTGTGTGTATGAAAAAGTTTTTTTTTTTTTTTTTGCCTTCTCCATACAATGATTGTCCAATGTGGACCCCAGCTTTCAAAATATATATTTTGTGTTCCGTAGAGGAAAATCATACAGGTTTGGAAAGACTTTTCTTTTGGCTGTGAACTATCTTTTATGTCAACTAGCTATTTATTCAGTAACTAATGGATTACGAATAGTAATATTTGGAAAAGTTAACAGTTACAACACTTGAGTTTTGGACCCCAAAAATAATGAAAATTATGTTTTCTGTGTTTTAAATAAATGCTTGTGAAGGAAATCGTGTTTCTGTTTTTTTTCTAGTTGTACTCTAAATTGAATGTGTTGTGTTGTCGGAATCGATAGAGAATTAGGATATATCACCAATAGATGGCACTAGTTGCTTCTGTATGGATATTTTTGATGGAATCTTTAGAAAAATATGAAGTATTATTTTTATTATATAATATGCATATATATATATATAATGTTTTATATATGAATATAAAAAAAGATTAATGTAGTTTAAATCTAAAAACTGAAACCGTGTCTATAAGCCATTATGTAATGGATGAAGATCTGTAACGCTTGTTCTAAGCCAAAGAGTGCCTTATATTTCTTTAGAGAAGAAGACCCAAATGATTTAGTGAAGTGAACTATGAGTCTAACCCTGTGTGAATAAGAAAATACAGTTAGCGGATTTTAAATGAATAAAACAATAAATAATACTTTTCATATAGTACGGCCTATCTGATGACACAATTATTCTCAAGCTGAACCAGATGACTCCAACTGCATCAAAATTCACAAATAAAAATATTTAAGCGGTTCACCACTTCTGCCCTATACAACCTAAACACCCCCTTGGAAGACCCTATTCTGAGATGTTCACGGTCAATGTCACCAGCGAAATCATCCCTCCCATGATCAATTCCTCTTGTGACAAATGACAATCTGCACCTTTAGATAAGTCGTCAACAACAGCTGTAGTCGCAGCCAGGACCCCGTTCGGGAACCTCAAGACCGTCTGGTTCGAGGAGCGGCCAGTAGAAAAATTCCGCTGTGCTGTTGCTAGCTAGTTTAGTGCTTTGTTGACCAATCAGCTTGTTGCTGGTGAAGGGAGGGCGCGTGAGCTGGAGGTAACAGTGTGCGCGAGAGCCCGAGTGCAAGGGAAGCCTTATCACGGAGGCACGGCTAAAGACTACATTTCCAAAATGCCGAATAAAACTAAAAAAGAGAAGGTAAAGTACATATTACAGTCATAACACGTGTCTTATTAATGCGTACGAGAGTTTGATCTACAACAATTATTCTGCAGCATTTGCTGGCGTTGTTTTTTTGTGAGTGAAGGCCGCGCTAGCCCGCTAAAAGGGCGCATTTGTGCAGGCATATCTTAAGTCAAAACATTGACAGTTACATATTTACAAGAATGTTTAAATTACGAGAAAGCGTTTTCTTTAGCTCATCGTGACGTCTATTTAAAATATAAATCATATATGTTTGAGGGAATGCTCTTCGGTTGCTGTTTTACCCGGTGTTTGTTTTACAGATCAGTTTTCCATAGTGAGATTATGATCGGCCGTTAATATGTAAATACAGACGTATTAGTTGACAGATTGCAGCATAAGCTGGACACGCATACATGTCTCCTGCATGAGTCAATGTTTCAGTGGACAGGCTGTGGATGGGCTGTGGGCATCGTTATATAAACGCTCGATATATGAGTGGACAAGTTTGTCACTGTGTATATGATGCTGGACTTGTGTGAACTGAAATCATTTATTATTCCCAGAATGGCAGTCAATGTTTTGTTTATGTCATTGCCTGATTCAAAATGTAGTTCAAATTGGGCTTTTTGGGTGTCACCACCTGTCATATCAACCCTGCAGCATGACCTGCCCACGATTTGACTTTCATATTGCAGACCATCCCCTTTTAGATATTACAAAATGGGTTTTAAGATTGAACAAAATCAAGAAGAGCTGCATTTATGACTCATATGTTCATTTATTGGTTCTTTTTGTGGTCGTTACAGGAACCAAGCAAATCTGTAAAAAGCAGCACAAAAAACAGTAATGCCGGTGGTGGAAAGGATGCTGGAACTGACAATTCAGAAGAGGTAAAGATGACTATTAAAAACAAATCAGGTCTATAAAAAAACCTATTGCTCATAATGTGTTTGACTGTAGGTCTGCCTAATCTAGGACGCCTAAGTGTTGTAGCTGGGCTTTTTCACTTTCTCTTGGGCTTTCTCTTTCAGTTTTTCACTAAAATTCAATTTCATTGACTTCTACAAGGCAGTGTACATTTTGTGTAGTACTATGTGAAGTAATCTCTGCACTTCCTGTTGATTCTGCTTGTTTTTTGCAGCTGTTTATTCTGTATGTTACATACAGACGTTTTTCCAAAAGCACGTTTGACTCGTCACTGGCATAGGTTTGCAGTGCACACTGTTATGCTGAGGATAGGTAAAGGCCTTGCTATCTTCCTTGCTTCCAGACATCCCCCATTTCTATTTCTGCGTTATTAACCAGTAAGATTGAAGTGGCTCTTTAAGTGGTGTTTTATTCTTCTATAAAAAAACAATGCAAGTCCCCTCTTAAAATGAGCAAATGAGCCAAGGCTGTAGGCCTGTATGTATGTTATTAAACCAAATAGCAGTAGCTTAAAATATATTTTTCAGATCAACTTAAGTAAATGGCAAGATACTGTATTGCTTCAACTGAACATTGCACAAAATTTGCACATTCAATCGCTTAAAAAATGCCCCAAATCAGTAGGCTATTTCATCATTTAAAAAAATCAGGGATATGAATACCGTGGCGATGAATGTATCTTCATGATGTTCATAAAAAGAAGTTTATTTCTTCAGGCGACTGATTAGTGTCCTCCACAGTTAACGTTTAAGGCAAATAGACTTGCAAACTCTGTTTACTGTAGAGTTGCCTTTTGATTTTTTTTTTAATCATTGTTTCTGTGGGATCCGTGTGCTGTCAGACTTGTTTATTAGACCCTAGTGAAGCATTCAGAGTGTTGAAGGAAAGGTTGTTTCATCTTTTATATTTTTTGCATCATTAGTGATTTGCTAGATAATTATTTTTGTATGCATTTAGGTATTGAGTTGTAATCCCTCCCAGTGTGTGGTTGTATTGACATAATAGCTTGTCTCTGTACACCCTGTTAGAACTGAAATATATCACTGTTGTTCAAAGTGATACAGACAGAATCAACTGGCCGAGAGAGTGACGTAGCAGCGGGTGAAGTTTATTGATTTGGTCTATTTTAAGTCAGGCTCGGTCATGCAACCCCTGTGACTGAGGCCAGCTCTGCAATGCTATGGGCAGGCCTCAACATGTGTTTCACAGCGGCAGTCGTTACACACACACACATACCGCTTGTTGCTTGGACAGCGAGTGTCGCTTTTTTCTTCATTAAAATCGTTCAATGCATGAAGGATTTTTCCATGAGGGCACACATAGTCGGTTTGGAAACGTCACATGCATCTCATTTAGCAATTTTCTACAGCTATCTGAACTGCTTCAGCCATGGTGCTAGTAATACATTGCGGTTTAGCATTGATTCTGTGTTTCTATAAATAAGAGATTAGCTTTGATATTTAATCAATGTCCTTCTGATCAAAAGCCGTGTGAACGCTGTGTGATTTATTTATTTTTGCCTCAATTTTGCTGCCTGAGACTAATTTTGAGGATTGAATGTGAAATATTTATGTTGTCGTAGGGCAAAATTGGCAGTCTTGAATAGCTTAGCGAGACATTCTCACTGGCGGCCGATTAATTGCCTTTGCAATTAAACTTAGCCTCACATGAAGGTCAGGCAGTGTCAAAAATATTGTTTTAGGCTACGTCGTCTACTACATTAATCCGGATAAATTTGAAAACAACGTTTTTGTTTCATAATGCCCTCCATCCATACTAGGGTTTTCAAGCGTTTTCCAAAAGTTTCTCATCCAAACTGAAACGTCGAAAAATGCTAAATTCACATCACGGCGCATGCGTAAAAGCTCACTGAGATGATACAGATGTAACAGACATAATAAAGTTCTCATGCTATTCTTCTGATCATTTTATTTAGCAGAATATCTCACCATTCACTGATGCAGTCATTATATGTTTGGTCTAAAACTCTGATGGTTTTCCACAGGACAGCAATTGGAAGTTAATTTCATCTTTGCAGGACTACGATATTAAGAGAGTATAAAGTAACAAATTTTAGCAACTGTGTGGAAGTGAATAGCACATAACATGCACAATAGCGGTAAAACATGCATATCTACAGGTTCAATATGCATCACATGACTAAACATGTGTCATTGTTTTCATATACTTCAGTTTCCACACTACAACGCGAAAACAGCGCTTTCGAATTTATCTGCTTGGGAAAACGTTTTCAAAAAGCTAATTTTTCGCAGGACAAAAACACCATCTCAGTGTGGACCAAAGGCCAGAACGGAGAGAAAAAGATGCGTTTTCAAAAGAAAACATATTGGTGTGGACAAGGCCTTAGCTAATATGTTTATATCACGTAGTCATTAAAGATGGTTGTTGTCGCACAGTCTGCCTTGGCTTTTGCACAAAATCTCACTGGGTTCATATCGTACAGCTTGACAAGCAACATTTGTAAAGGGCAGTCCCACTGTGGTAATACTGTAATTCTCACCTATGGTTTAAATGGTTTCTGTGATGCTCATCTTGCATTGAAGACATATTTATTTGATGGGTAGCTCAGGCTACTCATGAATGTTTAATGCAGGCTGAATCTAGAAATGGTAATAAGGAAGTATGTGGGTTAGGTTAGTTGTGGACTTCAACTCCCATGGGTTAGGGAGGCAGATGTGTTGACTGATGTGGTGCGTTGCTTTGTTATACAACAGTGGTTGCATAGGTGTTATACAATGTTTTGCCATTGGAAAATACTTGTTTATAGTTGTATGTATGTATGTGTATATATATATATATATGTAAGACCTGAGAATTGATTGTAAATGTGGATAAAAAACACCTTCAGTTACTCTAAACATTTATACTAGACATCATCAGTCAACAGAGGCTCACTGTAGATGTCAAAATAAATGTTCATTTATTGTTTTATATGTTATTGCCTAATTAATGTGTCCAATATGAGAAAAAGGAACAATGCCAAGGTTGAATTTGTAATGACTGTGTTTCTGCTCTCATTTCTGTTTTCGCTTTTCCTATTTGCATCCAATTTTTTTTTACAAAACTTTAAAAAAAAACAAATTAGTTTTTTTAAAAACAAATTGTATTTTTTTTAAATACAATTAGGGTCTGAAATTAATTTCTCAAAATGGGAGTGATTTTCACCCTGCTTTTCTCAACTATTCCAGTAAATATAATCAGATGAAGCTCAATATTACATTCGAGTTAGTTGCTTCCCAGTGAGGTGTGATACAGTTAGCTGACTTAAATTCGTATTTTTTGGCAGATACTTTCTAACAATGTGGTAAATCAGTTATGACGTGTAATGCGGATATGGATAAATAAGTTTTAATATGTATAAAAATGTACAAAACTGTAATTCAAGGCATAGAGGAATAATTGCTGATCTAGTGAAATAGAAAGAGAGATTTAGCCTAACTTAACGAGTGCACTTTCTTGATGAAGAAGTCAGCTGTTTTAAAGACACAATAAATCAAAAGGTTACACTTTATTTTAAGGTGCCATTGTTACAGTGTAATTATATATTTAAGTACTGAGTAATATTAAGCTACTACATGTACTCACTATAGGGTTAGAGTAGGAACAGGATTTGGTTGAGGGTTAGTTGCATGCAATTATGCATAATTTACTTTTATAACTATGGTAAGTACATATAATTGCCAATTATTTTAGGAAGGTGACAAAATGTAACAAGGACACTGTAAAAATGAAGTGTTACCAATCAAAATAGAGTTCATACGCTAAATGTATACGCCAGTGTACTCAAAGTCGACGTTCACTTTTAGAAGATGCACACATTTAAAATGCAAAGTCTTTCTCCTCCGAGGAAGCAGACCCAAAATATTGATGACTCATCTAGCACTGAAGGGTGTATCCAAATGTTTCTCCAATAAAATGCTCTCCAGAATGAGTGTTTCCCCTGCCTATGACTTGCCTTTTTCTTATTTGTTGCATTATTTTGTTTCTTTGATTGTGTTTCCCATGAGAGGGCACTGGAGTCTGACCTTCTGTGACCAAAAGTGGTGAAATTGCATAGAATGGGATAATGTGCCCATTTTGATTCTGAGCATTGTGTGTTTTCCCCCCCAGGCCCAGCAGACAGCCAGCAAGCGTCCGAGCAACAGCACTCCACCTCCCACTCAGCTCAACAAAATTAAGTACTCAGGTGGGCCTCAGATTGTAAAGAAGGAGCGTCGACAGAGTTCATCACGATTCAACCTCAGCAAGAACCGGGAACTGCAAAAGCTTCCCACAATCAAAGGTAGAGACGACTCCAAACAGAACATAGCCCAACACAGTTCTTCTTTCTTTGTTGAAGATTTCTTGGAAATGATCAAATGATCTGTTGTTGTGTACGTATCACAATGAATGGTGCTAATTGTGTTAACTGTTAGAGGGCAGCCTTGCATGATCCGGGAATTATTTTTAAGTCTATTATTGTGCCAGATGGAGCTGTTTTTGAAGTGTGACTTGGATTGTTTGTTGCAGACTCCAGTCATATCAAAAGTATTTTATTCTTGCAAATTTGGTAATACATTTTGGAATTTATATAGAGATCTTTTACTGTTGACGATTATTGTTTCTCATCTTTAGATCTGAATCTTTCTCTCTTTTATACTCCTGTTCACGTTGTTCTGTCACAGTCTCAGTCAGGAAGAGTCCTTTCTGTCTGGCCACGCAGGGAGTTTAAGCACATGACAACTCCTAGACTGTAATTGGATCAGCAGTGCAAGTGTCTCTCTAAGTAGGACAGTGAAACCTTGCCACAGCTCACAATTTAGAGAGTTACACTCTAATCGTCAATCTAATTAAGCCTGTTACTTGCAGTTCATTTCTTAGAATCTGTTGTGGATTATACCTAAAAAGCTTATGGTTTAATTTATTCAGCACTACGTCGTCAGCTAATGTGATGTTTTCATTATATTAGGCACTGTTTACACCTGAACTTATCTCTCTCAGCTGGTCATCTGATCACAAGTGGTCAGCTGAGAGAGAGAGAGAGAGGGTCATTTAAAATCCATTTCAAATGCCTCTTGTGACTGCATACATAATTTACTGCGTCATTGTGTTACTGCATGTTGGTAGTCCAAAAACGTTGACCGGTTAACGCTTAGAAATGTAGCTGAAAACCTCTGTTGTGAATGAATGACAGGCAGGGCTTCATGCTTCATTTTTTCCCTAATGAGCACATGTGCTCCTCCTAAGTAGAAACATTTAACTTAAAAACTTTAGGGGCGCAATGAAAATGTCAAACAATGTAATTTTCCTTAATTAAGGATTGCAAGGAGAGGAGACCAAACTATTTCATTTATTAGAATACAAAAAGTATGTGTGTATATGCACACACACACTCACTTACTCACCGGCCGCTTTATTAGGTATACCTGTTCAACTGCTTGTTAACGCAAATATATAATCAGCCAATCACATGGGAACTAAATGCATTTAGGAGTGTGTAGACAATCAGTACGATCTGCTGAAGTGCAAACTGAGCATCAGAATGTGGAAGAAAGGGGATTTAAGTGACTTTGAACATGGTTTGGTTGTTGGAACCAGACGGGCAGGTGAGAGTATTTCAGAAACTGCTGATCTACTGGGATTTTCACACACAACCATCTCTAGAGTTTACAGAGAATGGTCTGTAAAAGAGAAAATATCCAGTTCTGTGGGTGAAAATGCCTTGTTGATGCCAGAGGTCAGAGGAGAATGGCTAGACTGGTTCAGCTGATAGAAAGGCAAAATTAACTCAAATAACCACTTGTTAAAACCGATGTCTGCAGAAGAGCATCTCTGAACACACAACACGTCGAACCTTGAATAGATGAGCTACAGCAGCAGAAGACACACTGGTGT
Source organism: Tiaroga cobitis (assembly GCA_030578255.1). Taxonomy (NCBI): domain Eukaryota; kingdom Metazoa; phylum Chordata; class Actinopteri; order Cypriniformes; family Leuciscidae; genus Tiaroga; species Tiaroga cobitis. The sequence continues at coordinate 8,224,380 of CM060603.1, read as the reverse complement.
CACTCCTGTCAGATAAGAACAGCAACGGATGCTACAATTCACACAGACTCACCAAAATTGCACAATAGAAGATTGGACAAATGTTGCTTGGTCTGATGAGTCTCGATTTCTGCTGCAACATTCAGATGGTGAATGTAATGGTATTTTCTTGGCACCCTTTTGACCTCTTAGTACCAATTGAGCTTCGTTTAAACACCACAGCGCACCTGAGTATTGTTGCTGATCATGTCCACATATGTATGTGTGTGTATATACAGTAGTCAACATTTGAAGTGGATCAAAAAAGTTCAAAGTTTTTCTAAGACATGACCTGGTATTGTTGAAAATTCAAGGTTTTGATCCACTTTAAATGTTGACTACTACTGCTGGAGATAAAATATGCACTCCTACAACCATCTACAACATATAACAATATAAACACCAAAGTACTTTGTCATAATTCATCTGTGATGCACACCAGTGGTTTTGAGCCGAGGAAGGCAGTTAACTGTTGTTAGTGCCTAGTGTTTTAATAAATTATGCTCTGTTTTGAGAAGAGTTGCTCTTTACAGTTGTTATTATTACTGTAATGTGAAATACCAGTTTGGTTAGAAATGTTTTCTTTTGTGGTAAAAGTAACTACTGCAGTGATTGTTGCAATGTGTTTTAGTTTTGGAGTTGTGCATCTACACGCTACAACAATGGTCTCGAATAACCACGCTGTATCTTAAAATACTCTGGGTTAAATAATGCGTCATTAGCATTCTTGTGGAGCCTTGACCAATGCACGTATTCACCTTTCTATACGGGGTGCCAAACATATGTTCGCTTCAGAACAATGTCTGTGTGTTTGTTTCTGGCCCAGGTAACACTGATTCTGGTGGTCTGGCACTGTCTCTGGATGTCCACATGGCAAACAAACAGAGGAAGCATGGAGATCTCCCTTTTCCTGTCTTTGTGTGAGAACTAAGCCAAACTAGCTCAGTGTTTATCTAGGAATTCCTTTAAAGAGAGTGATTTTAGATCATTTTACTTCAGTATCTGCCGTGATGCCAGCTTGAATGGCAAAAATCTGTGTGTACCAGTGAAATTTAACGTTTTTCTTCATTTAATTTCATGATGGCAGCAGAAAAAAATACTGATTTAACACTATGCTACATTTAAAAATAAGCATATTATCCAATTAGACTGGTCTTTTTATCGGTTGTTTTTAATTATGACTATACCTGAAGTACCGGTACTGTTTAGGTTACTAGTGATTTGAATAGGCATGTAGGTAGAAGTTATATTCATTATGAATTAGAATGAAAGACTTACTGATTGGAATGGACTAAAAGTTGATACAGGAAGAGTCAGAATGTAGACGACACCATGCATACATGTATAATTGATTTGTGCATGAAGTGTGCGCAAGTAGATCATTTCTTGGTTATCTCTGTTCTCTATTTTTCAACATAAGTGGATTACGTAAGTTTCGAGATGACATATTTGAACAGGCTTTCGAATGAGTGCTTGCATATATTTTCAGTTTTGTGAAGAACATTGTGCATCACGCGTGGTTGCCTGCAGCGGCATGATCTCAGTGCTCCATACAGATGTGCAGGCGGTAGAAACACTGCTCATTGTGTGAGGCGTACAACACTGTCACTGAACCATCATTCTGACTGCTGAAGATTTGAAACTTACAATTACTTGTGCTAAGATATTGCTAGGGGAAATATGAAACAGTATTTATCAAATGCTTATTGCAGTTTTGGTGTGCAGTGTTATCAAACTGCATTTCAACTCCTTTATTTCACCTGCATACCTTTTTAAATATAATAGTTTATTTAATTATTAATGCGTTTTAATATTCAATATGTAGTTAATGCATTTTTGAGACAGAACGTTTTACATTTTTTTGCATTTAGTAAAATGTGCATTTAGTAATGAATAATCCAGGGCTAGCTGTGCATTAAATGATTTTAATGCATGACGTGTAGGCAAAGAACGGAACGATGCGAAGCTGATAAAGAGAGACGGAGAGAGGAAGAGAGATGAGAGATTCATACCTGCATCTGTTCAGCGTTTCTCTATCTCTCTCTCTCTCTATTAACAATGAAGCTGTGAGTCTGATTACTTCAAAATAGTGATGTAACCCCCTCGTTGCTGAGAAATATAATTTCGTAGCAAAGTTGCAAAGCTATTTTATTACTAAAAGTCGTGGGGCAGCGTTGATAAGTTTCTGTGCTCCTGAATGTTTCTGTGTGTGTGCAGCGTGACCTCCGCTCTGTGTGGGAGTGACATATGCGTATGTGTGCTTTAATGAAAACAGCGCATTAATATAGAACGATGATTCAATTGACTTGGAACTACCTGTCCATTAAACGGTTTTATTGCACACCTTCCAGCCGATCAGAATCGAATATTCAGACAGACCATGGTATAACAGTATTTGTTAAAGCAATATAAGCCACTTGGTAAATTTACTGTAACATACAGCCTCGTTGTGGCTTGTTGCTTTTATAAAATGGTAGCAGGTTGGCAGTAGAGGTCTACACGGGTCAAAAAATTGAGAGAAAGAGACCCGTAATGTGCTACACGGAACCGACCCGGACCCATCTATTATTTTAAAAGCTGGACCCGGACCCGTGCAGATCCGAGAAATGCCATAAATGTACTACCCGGACCCGGGAAGAAGACACAGACCCGATTGTCACATATTCCACACTAAATTGCTATTAACAAGTCACTAAACCAGTTGCGAAAAATAAAAGTTGTTGTCTTGCCTAATTTTAGTGGCCGTCGTCTCCCTTCCTTGTACCTGACTGACTGTGATGCTTTACAATCCTCCGACAAGAAAGTACTATCCATGTTATTCCTCTTATTCCTCTCGTTATTTCAAGCTTAATCCACTCATTAATTCAGCTTCAAAAGTCCACTTGATGTCACGGTGACGGATGACAAATGTGACTTTGCAGATTTGCACTTCGACTCGAGTTAACTCGCATAATAACTTTGACTGTTTGCCCTTTTGAATAACGATTGCTCGTTCAGTGCCATGGCCGCTGACGTTAGCATTGTTTATTTGCTATCATCTCTGTGCTCCCTGTGCCGAAACCACCAAAACTTTAAGATTAAACAAGACGGTTCACTGATATTATTATAAAAATGGGAGAAAGTGTAAAGGTGGAATAAGTCCCGCCTTTTAAGTAAAAGCCAATCGTCAATAGGTAAAGTCATTGTGTCACTGCAGAAGCTCTGGTTGCGTTAGAAACATGACGCGCTTGAGACTGCACGTTCGCGTTAGCTGACTGGAGCAACCTGAAAAGCCTTTTAGTGCAATTTGTTTGTTTTTTTTATCTGATTTCCTGGCTCACACTTTTCGTACCCAAGTTAGAGTCAAAATAGACTTGACCCTCCCTTCGCCAGCAATACATTTTTCTATGACCCTCCAAAATGATTGTGAAAAAAGGCATGACCCTCCCCGATAATTTATTGATTACTTCGGTACTGTTTTGCACTGAAATACACACAATTATCTCTCTCTGACACACACACACACACACACACTTTTTAATAATCTTAAAATGAAAATGGTCTCCATTGATGCCGACCCGTCGTCCAGTATAATCCACTGCTTGCCTGTTCGTCAATATATTCAAACCGGTATCCCATATTTGGGATTCAGTATGCAGTCCCGGAACTAGGGCTGTAACGATATATGCGATATGAAAGCGAAATCGCGACGTGAGAATGCAGAATCGCGACACATCCTTTCCAACTTTCCAAGTTATAATAAAGGAGTTCAGACATTAGAAAAATATAAGTCTACAGATGCGCTTTATATTTAATATGAGGGAAATACACATGCGTTACGGACGTGACACAAAAAATCTTTAACTTTTTCAGGTGGAAAAATATTTTAGTAATTCTGTGAATTACACTGCGCAAACCAAAAGTAATACTACCCACCGGATGAAGAAGGGCTGGCTCTCCACAGAACATAAAATATTCATTTTTTTGTTTTCGTGTTCGCATTTGTGAGGAAAAAACAGTGTTACGGATTATTACGATTACGGTTAATTCAAAACGAAAGAAAACAGACTGCTCTCTGCTTATCTAATCTGTATGAAATGTGCATTTCTCTCTGGCGCGTTCACTTCTGCGAAGATCGCGAGTCAGCATCGTCAACTTCATCTTTGCAGCCGACACTGACACAGAAAACACTTGTTTATTAATAAACAATTCAAATGTCTCCTTGCTATATTTGACATATTCATAATCATTACTTTTGCCGGTTCTTTGTGACAGCTTTTAGGTGCTTTATTGGCAGCGCCACCCTTACATGTTACATGAACGCGTCATCACCCCTGTTTTGTTGGGTCAGACCCATCTGCTAGCGATGGGGAGCCGAGACTGAGAGAGCTACATGGAGCAATGTGGAAAAATATGCACCAAACAAGCCACTTTGAAATTTTGCTGTTTTCATGAATACAAAAGTTGGGTGACCCTCCCCCTAGACCAGGGGCGGGCAAACTACGGCCCGTTAGGCTGTTAAATCCGGCCCGTCGAGTATTTAAAAAATTGTCTTAAAGATCGCATTCATTTTACCTTTTTCCTGCAATACTTTGCGTTATATAAATAAATTTGTGATTTATGTGTAGGCTACACAAATTCATGTTCGCTTCAGTCTTGTTATAATAAGATTCAGCGCTTTCTTCATCTTCAATCTGCAGTGGCGCCGACCACGTCAGAAACAGAGGACAGGGTGTGTGTGTGTGTGTTCATCTGAGCCTCATTGGTCTGTCACTGCTTGTCAATGTCAGAATATTTGAGATGACCAATCAAATGAAAGTAGGCGGGCTTTATGTTCTTCAGAGCGCGAATTTTAGCAGAGCAACTCGACAAGCTTCAGTTTACAATTTCAAGTGCGCGATAAGATGTAAGTAGCTAAACTAAACATTTCATATTTGACCGTTTTTTAGATCATAAATGTTAAACGAATCACAAAAATAATCAGGCAAACTAATAAACTTTTGTCTACTAAACCATTTTGAACTGAAAATAGGCATATGTAACGTGACTCATGTAATGTAGCCTAATAATTAGTTTACTGTCATTGTGAGGGGACAAGACACGTTAACAAAGCCGTTTTCATCATATTAGGCACAAGATTAATAATGAATGTGTACATATTGAGAATTAATATAATACAGTTTGTAGCCTTCAGTAAATTAAAAAAGCTCAGCTTTAGGAGGGGAAGAGACAGGGCAAGATCAGGAGACTGAGAGAAAAAGAAAGGGTGATGGAGATGAGAGAGCAGGTATTGACAAATAATCTGCTGCCCGCTAACATGGTTTGAAAGCTATTTCATATCCTTTTTTTGGCCTTCAAACATCTTGAAATGCACATATCAGACATATAAAAAATTTGAACCCCCTAACAACCTCAAATTTAGGACCTATTTGATTATAAAGCCCTGTATTAGGCATAAGATTAATCATGAAAGTGTAGCCTATATTGTGAATGAATTAGTGCTGTCAAACGAGTAAAATATTTAATCGCGATTAATCGCATTAATGTCATAGTTAACTCGCAATTAAACGCACATTTTTATCTATTATAAATGTCTCTTGATTTCTTTTTGTCCCATTATTTTTTTTCTCATTTTAATGCTCTTATCAACATGGAAAAGTGGATCGGCTTGCTTTGTGCAAATGTTTTTTATTGAAAACAACATTGGCATACACTGTGTTCAATTTCACACCAACATTCTCACTTGGAGCAAATAATCTCTCACACAATATAACAATGTCCATTAATAAAAGGGTGAAAGAAATACTGACGGGGTCCTGATATTGACGAGGGGGCGGAGAATTCGCATCAGCTGTGTGTGTGTGTGTGTGTGTGTGTGTGTGTGTGCTTGGCCATCAGCAAGTGGTGTTTCAGACTTGACGCGCTGCGATGATGATAGCTCAGTTCACAACGACAAAACACACAGATCACTTTGGTCTTGTCAATGGAACCATTTGGCACCTTTTTAAAAGTAAACTTTCCATTCAGAATCTTATTGGCATCCATTTCGGCGTCTCGCGCTCGTCATCCACTCAAAACGTAACGTTAACCTACTATTTGGCCGGCTCGCAAGCCTAAACAAGTGTGTGCAGCGTGCCAGTTGTTTTGTTTCTGGTCTAGCTAGGTCCGCTTGCGCTTTGGTCGACGAAGCAACAAAACGTCCTCGCGCGGCGCAAGCCGCGTCCTGTTGCAAAAGCATGTGAAAAAAACTACAAAGTTTGATAGGCCAAAAAGACCGTTAATGGCAAAAGAAAAAAATGGGTTAAAATGGGTTTGTGTTAATAACGCGTTTAACTGACAGCCCTAGAATGAATTTAATAAAGTTATTTACCTAGCTTTCCTAAATGTCGCATTCAGTAAATGAACGAGTCTAAGAAAATGATTCGTAGGCTAAAAATCAACCTATCAGTTGACCCATATGTTTACTTTCTTCACTGACAAACAAAAATGAAAAGCCTATATCAGTCAAAGCTCAGCTTTAGGAGGGATAGAGACAGGGCAAGATAAAAACAGGGAAAAAGTGTGATGCTGATAAGGAGAGAAAAATAATCAGCTGCCCACTGGTTTTAAAGCTGTTATCCAATTTTTTTTGGCCTTCAAAACATCTTAAAATGCACATATGTAGATATGTGGAAATCAATATTTTCTTGGGGGAAACCTTCCAAACCCCCTAACTAGCCTACCTAACATTCAGGACCTCAGGGATTATAAAACCCTGCCATATGCATGTTAATGAAACTAGTTCATAGTGAGCATTAGACCCTAAACTAAAGTGTTACTTTTAAAAAAAAATCTTACCCTCATTGGGGGCCGAGCCCACCTAAAATGCGAATCCTAGAATCGGTCCTGTTTATAGCATAAAATATTGTCAGAACGTTGTCTCTCAGTTGTTGAATGTCGCGCAGACGTTGCCACAACGTAAATGTGTTTGCTGCTACTGGGCCGGCCCTCTGTCAAATTTTAAAACCCAGTGTGGCCCTTGAGCCAAAAAGTTTGCCCACCCCTGCCCTAGACTAAAAAAAGTTGGATGACCCTCCCCTCAACAAAGAATAAAAAGACATGACCCTCCGATGGTCCATTCCATAAAAACCCCTTAGTATTATCTGGGCACCTCGTGTGATTTAGAAATTTAACCGGCGCACAGGAAACAAAAACCTTGAAAAAATTGTATACGAAATATTCCAAAAATATTTGAATACATTGCTTGATATTTGATATCCGTTCGAATTAGATTTTTCTCAAAAGTGACAGCCCTAATGCATACGAGTACCGAATTGAGCTATGTCATATTCTCTTTCGCATCTTCTTGCACTAGAACATTTCAATTGGCAAGGCTTAAAGCAACACCAAGTAACTTTTCCTCTGCGGTCGCCCTACAGGTTGGAAGCTGAATTGACCATTACCGCTGTCGTAAATAATTTAGCCTAGCGCATCCTACTGTCGCACGCACGCTCGCTGTTTATCCAGCACCGGCTTTGGAATGAACGATGTCCACAGACAAGGTAGAGTATGTTGCATGATTTCATTAAAGTACGATGTATTGCGACATCAGAAACGAAGAAAAACAAAATAATGACTATTGTAACACTTGACGTAAAGCAAGTCAAATTTGTAGTTTTGTTATGTCTCTTTAGAACTACAGAAACGCGACCCGATCTGGCAATCTTACATAGGGCGGTTATAGCAGATAAAGGACCGCAAAGCGAATCCAGAAGTGCCTTTCCCCCTGTTACGACTTAAGCCTAGTTCACACTACAGGATTTTAAGCCCGATTTGCAAATCGTTGAGCTCGCCGACAGGTCAGGGTGTTATCGCGTGCAAATCGCGGGGGATTAGCGGACGATGGACGCTCGCCAATCTGTTAGTATGAAAGAGCCAACAACGCATCAAAGACGCTGGCAGACACCTCGCAGACGCGTCGCCGAGCCCAGAAAAATATCAAGCATGCTAGATATCCAGAGCTGTCGACGACTCAACCTCAGTGATGTCATGAGCTACAGCCAATCAGAGCAAGGCATGGGTTGCTCCAATCAGAGCAAGGCATGGGTCTTCGTCTTCTTCGCTGGGTATTAGCGCGCGTGCTGTTTTGCGTCATTTCCGGTTCGTTTTATCGCGTGATTTTTCGTGACAAAACGTGGTTTGTAGACAAGATAGAATCGTTGGGTGACAGAGTTGTTGTCAACTCGTGTAGTGCGTTACCTCCTGTTGCGGATCAATCACGTTGTGTCGTGTGGTGTGAACAGCTCAACAACTTGAACACTCCTGATTTCACAGAGAGCAAGTCATGTAGTGTGAACCGTACAGTTCAGCCCGACATTTTAAAATCATGTAGTGTGAACTAGGCTTCAATGAACCACTGAAACCATTTTGGAAACATTATTTTAAGGTAAAAAATCTTAGTTAGTGTTGCTTTAAAAACGTGTAATTGATAAACTTTCGTGGCGATGCAACACTGGCCCGATCAGGACAGTGACAGTCCCGTCATCTGTCCCGAGCGTCTTTCATGCTCTGCTCGAGCCCTGCAGTATCATATGTGAAATAGGAGCTTTCCCTCCTGACCTTATGCCCTGACTAAAGGCCGTTCAGTCAGTCCTGTTTGATGTTCCGGCACATGCCGGTCATTGGGCCGTAATTTGGATGATTAGCCTGGGCTATATGAAAACACTCTCGTGTGACCCTAAACACTGGATGCAGCTCACTATCTTGTTTGAGTGTTTCAGGGATTGATGTCTGTCCCGTGCAGTGGTTACTATAGGTGCAGCTATAGAGCATGTGTTAGGACATAGATTGCGTTGGTTGTGTGGGAGAAGAGGTCAAATGTTAGCATTAATATCGTCTCTGGGTTTTTTTAGAGCCTATGATCATCACAGCACATAACTTTGTGACCACTTATCATTTTAATAGACTATTTTAATCCGCTTGCCCTAAGAACCATGCACAATACTTTAAAACCCTCTTTCTTGTCATCTGTTTAGGAGCCTCGAGGTTATTGCATGTGCTCTTCAAAAGCGCTGGGTGTTTTCTGTGGATTGGCCCACAATAGTCACATTATAATCTTGCAATGGAGAGGCCTCCGGAGACGTTTGTTGCTATTTTTGAATATTGTTTGTACTTATTGACCTAGTTCATCTGTTTCATGTTGGCTGAAGACATGTAGATTTCTTGTGCCGTTACACTAATGTGTTTGTTAAAATAAATGTTTAGGCCATGTGATGAGGTATTTATAAATGCAAAAAAAAGACACAATATGAAGTCTGTTAATTGCTGTCATTTATAAGTGTTGGGCAACAATCATTACAAATTTTAGAAGAACAAATAAAAACTCTCGGATTACATGAATGCACCCTGTTTGATACCTTTTTTTTAAGACTACCGTTCCTGTAAGAGGTCGACCAAAAGTGGATTTTACCGATATCAAAAACTAGGTTGGTCTGGCACTGGCCGATAACCGATTAGCCGACCGATAGTTTTTAACAATATATTCTGAATGCAAACAAATAAAATACTCAGAGAAAACGAGTGCTGATCATTATTACAAAAATAAAAAAGTGCTGAACCATGAAAGTGTACTGTGTATAAATGTTAATATTAAGTAATTTAATAAGTATTAACATATTAATTATACCTTGATCATTCATGTTAGATCATAGTGCATTAACTAAAAGTAACATAAACTCTCAAATTTTAAAATGTATTGAATAATGAACAATACTTATACAGCATTTATTAACCTTAATGTTACAGTTGGACTCTTATTGTAGTATAACCATTTCATATAAGTCCTGTCATTCTTAAAGATGGCCATCTTTAAATGTCTATACATGCATACTCTATGTACAGTAAAGATAAAACAAGAACTGAAATCGGATGCATTTCTGATTTGTTTCTGTCGGCTGCATTAATATATCAATTTGCTTTCTCACGTCACTAGCTTTAAATATGCAACTTTACTTACAAACAAATGCAAAAAAAATGCACAGCTGGATATAAACTAATGCAAACAGATGATATCAATCATGAAGTTAAACATTTGGGTCGGCATATATTCTTTTCAGGCTGTTTTAATTGTTTGAGGTACTACTAATGTTAGAGTCCTCTTGGTTCGCCTTGATGGCAAACATGATGTTCTTTCTCTACTAATGCAGCATCTAGTCAACAAATGAATTACTTCATAAAGAAATGAAAACATGTACTGTATACATACTGTTTCTTTATCTGTTTTGAATCCATATCTGAAGTGTCCCGCTCTCACTTGTCAAAACAAACACCACAAGGTCTATACCTCTATATGGGCCGCTCTCATATTGTATAATGACAGCAGACACTTCTCAGCATCTTCAACAATGGACTCAACCTGGAAAAACTATTGGTATGGATTATTGCCGATTAATCAACAAAACCGATAAATCGATCAATCTCTAGTAATTTTATTATTTATCTATTTCTAAGTGCTGGATCGATATTATTTTCCAATTTCCGGGCTAAAAATAAGTAATTATAGCCATTCAACTTGACAATATAATTGAAAGCAAGTCATAAACAGCAAATATTATATTGTTTTTATTCATCGTTTATTAATACTTACAGAATAGTAAAAAAAAAAAAAAGTATATTATAACTTAAGTTTAAGTGAAAACTATGTTCACATAAACCAATTATAATACGTTTTTTCTTAAATGTCTTACAAAGCAAATATTATTTACAGAAATCAATGATATTTTTCCCCAGCCTGAAAAAAAGTGAAATTGTGATTCTAGCAATAGGCAATTTATGTTCCTGCCAGAGGTCTAGTTATTCACAAGGGCTTTTCTTCCAGTGCTCAGCCCTGTTTTCCATCTGCAGGACTCGAGGAACGGCACGGCTCATTATGCAATAATTACTGCGGACTAAATGGCAAGCTGCAGCTCTGTTCGGTGTCATTTTTATTGTATGTATGTGCATAAGAGACCGAGAGAGAGAGAGATAAATGCTTCCCTGCGGGTTCTGCAGCTCCGGTGTCTGTCACATACCGGTTTGATTTGCAGGAGTTGTGACAACTTTGAGATCGAGATAATCGAATAGGTCTCAACAAATGTGAGATGTGTGACACTGTCAAATGTGAGACATTTGACAGTGTGCTGCTAAAGTTGCAGCTCTGTGTGGGCAGTGGCAGTGTCTTGTAGTACGGCTTGGTGGTATAGCGACTTTGCACAGTAAATCTATTTTTGTTTTTATAAACGGTAAAGGATGAGGAAATACCGTTTATATCGATATATAGTAGTTTGATATTAGTACACAGGATGAGTTGCTGTGTGGAAAGTGCATAATTCAATTCTTCCTAAACATGAGACATGCTTTATATTAAGGGCATCAAAATAACTTGTACGATAGTTAGCGTGTATAGTTTAGCGCGGCTCGCCCCATCAGATGCTCTGACAGATACGGTATAAAGGCACAATATGTAGGTTTTTTTCGGCACAAGAGGGCGCAGTTTCCAACAATAAGAAGGGCGTAGGTTGATGACGCAGTGATGAGCTGAATGATGGAACTTGCTGTCAAGCTGATGGATCTAGTAATGTTTATGGATGAGTGCAAACTAGGGGTGTGACGAGACGCTTATCTCACGAGACGAGACGAGACACTAGATTAGGGTCACGAGAACGAGACGAGACGAGATTTTTGCACAATTTATCAGAAATCCTCAATGACAAAATTCATGACTGGAAAAATAGTATGCAGGTGCATTTTGCAATGTTTAACTAATAATCTTCTAATGCATGTCATTTCAGGTCTACTTTGATTATGAATGATCAAATGCATTAAAAGAAAACAATATACAAGCACTGTAAAAGTTTTTTATTGACTGTCTTTTCTCCTGTATGATTTCACATTAGTCTCTTCAGCCCTTACTTTACATTACGCGCTTTCAGAACTTTGATTGAGGCTGTGTGTGACCTTCTAACTGAACTCCTTGAAGTCTTAAGTGCAAACAATAAGTGCAAGTGCAACCATAATCAAAGTTAGCACACAGACTTTTTATAATTGTTTTGAAATGGCTGTTTTATTTTGCATCGGCAGTTATAGGGTTAATGCGGTGAGTTCGGAAAAGGCCGAGTAGAGAGAAACGAGGCTGGTGTGTTTGTCTCTACAGTTGTTCTTGCGTTCCGATTATAAGTTCAGAAACAGAGCCTCCCTTGTCTGTTGTCCTTAAGACATTACAGTACTCTCTCAATATTCGAAGTGCAAACAGAGACCATAGCCGCAATAAACAGTCCAGAGATGGGTATTGGGAGACGGACTATTGTATGTTTGCGGCCTAATTTGTGCGCAATGCACATCAGGGAGCTTGTGTTTTACTTTCACTTTCATGATCGCGCGTACTGTGTACAGAGATCAGCTGTGCTGAGCGCGCATTCTACAAGATAAGACATTTATCAGACAGTCTATGTTGCGCAACGAATCCTTCGCCATCGTCACGCGATCAGTGAACTGTGATTCTTGCTGCACTGATTGCAACGGCAACTCGTGCTGGATGAGCAGAGCAGACTTTTACATTAGTTTATGGTTTAAATTTTTTTTTATAAAAACAGCAAAACGATAGTTTAGGCGAATATGAGTGTAGCGGTGGAATATTCTATGGTAATCTCACCCTCACGCTCAGTCATGGCGATATATCGCGAGACAGCTTTTTACTCGACGGGAAATCTCGTCACAGTTTAGTCTCGCGAGATCTCGTGACACCCCTAGTGCAAACATTCATGTTTTTTAACATTACAGTGGTATGAAGCAGGTCGCGATTGCTAAAGAGAAAGATATCACACGCTAGTCCTGTGGATATAAAGGAATAAGGACATTTAATTCTACCAAACTACCCGCAAGTGCTGGATTACTCACACAGGTCAGTTTATTAGACGAATTAAACTTGTGAGGTAACGCAGCGCTGCTTCACTTGCTCTAACGTTACACTATCACACTAAACGGCATTTAAATGTGTGTTGGAAGTTATAATGTTATACTACGTTTTAGATCGTTTGCTATACGAAACTAGCAGTAACGTTAAGCTAGATCAACATTAGAAACATACTGACCATATTCTAACATTTCATCATGTTGAGCTAACGTTATATAACATTAATTTGTTTTATGTACATTTGCTCGCCTGTCTAATAAAGCTGTCAAGTCGTGTTCGTGAAGCTCTGTCGAGTCCAAGTTAGTCGAGGACGTGGAGCTCTCGGCATCTCAAAAACGCCACGCTGATATTGATCCTCATTTTAGTTCTCCTTGTTTGTCCCAAAGTCTGCTTGCCATGGTCTATGTTTGAAAGAAACAAGAACTGCGTGCCGCTAAACGTTACGCACTACGCAGTTGTCCACGTCTGTCGCCATGGTTACGTCACGGCTATGGCAGTATGAGCGGAAACCGAGGATAGCGCCGATATTGCGTCATTGACAGGCGACATTTTTTCCGGGACGCCACTTATTTAAAATTGGAATTTCTCTGAAAAAAAATCTTTGGAGACTTTTGGGATATTGTAAGTACACAACTGCAGGAAATATATCACACTGTGCAAGTGATTTTTGTATATTTTGTTACAAAGTTCTTACATATAGTACCTTTAATGCATTTGAGAGGTGGTGTTTTCCTCACTGCATAACTTGGTTTCACAGGTAGATTCTCCATCCGTTAATGTTAGAAAGTCATGCAAATATGTCTATTTTGCTGTCAGAAGTGGATGAGTCTTATGTAAGCGAGTTTCCGCTAAACTTCACAGACTTCAGTGAATGAGCGCCACTGCGCACATGCGTGCCAAACAGACAAACTGCAATAGAGTTGGAGCGCCATAAATCTGACTAAAATATAGCTACATTTTCCCAAAATATCTGTTGTTGGACATTAAATGTGCCATTTGTAGAATTTTAAACCTACAAGTATGTTTTTGGGATAGCAAACAAAGTAAAGTGTAAAGTCTGTAAAGTGACTATGGGCTAATCAAATGTATGTAATATATAATGTAATGTTATTTTAACCCTTTTTTGCACATATAGCACAGCGTAGATGGTTACATTCACTATATTTGTTTTAATAGCCTTGAATATGAAGATTGTTTGTCGAGCAACTTTGGGCAGGATTTAAAAAAAATAAAAATAAGTACAGATAATTTTTTTTATCCAAATAAAAAAAGTATAAAAATACATTTAGCCATTTGGCCAAAAAATACTGAGCCATATCACCCTATCTTGTTGCAGTCCTTTTTATGTCGTTCTCATGTTTTCTTGCTCTGTTTTTTTACCATCCATACAACCTTTATAATTGATGCCCACCCGTCATTATCGACAAATAACAATATTTGTCTTAAACCTGTGATCGCAGACTGGCCCATCATGCTTTAGGCTTAATTCAGGGCAGATAGTTAGGCCACACTTTAGTTTAGGGTCCAATTATCACTATTAACTATGACTTGTTCCTCAATAAACTCCTAATTACTGCTTATTAATAATTAGGAAGGTAGTTGTTAAGTTTAGGGATTGGGATGTCGAATATGTTCATGCAGAATAAGGCATTAATATGTGCTTTATAAGTACTAATAATATCCTAGTAATATGCATGCTAATAAGCAACAAGTTAATAGTGAGAGTTTTTCAGCATGAGAAACACATCTTTGGCTTGTTGCTAGATTTAGTGTAAAGGTTCTGCATGAGAGCCTTACTTTAGTATGTGTGTTCTGACTGGCCAATAGAAATAAAATACTGGGGTATATCTGAGGCAATGTAAATGAAATTTTACAATTCAGAGGGAACGTACTGTAATACATGTTAATGAGCGGTGGTTTTGAAAAATAAAATATAAAGTATGATTTTTCAAGCATCATTACAGTAATTTTGCATGTTCACTTAACAATTTGACAAACGAAATAGTGACTAGACAAATCTGAGAATACTTGACGTAACGAGTGCCGGCAGTCGTGCACCAGTACAAATGGCACACTCGGTCTCACAGGTGTCACTCATCGCAGCGCTCGTCTGTGTGACACATCCAATTCAAACGCTCACCAGAGATACAGTACTGTATGTTCCCTGTGATGATAGTAATAACAGTTTAGCTTGCAATTATCTTAACGGCTCAGAGATGCTTAATTATTACTGATTTGCATCACCACTTAAGCTAAACACAATCCTAAAGAGAGTCATATCAGGTCCTAATAGTACTGGAGCAGTTTTGGTGCTGCTAATGGACATTTCTCTGCTGTTCAGAAATTTGGGGTTTGAGGTTTTTGTAATGCTTCTTTAATGAGTCTGTTCTGCTCACCAAGGCTGCATTCATTGAATCAAAAATACAGTACAAAAGTAATATTGTGAAATATTATTACAGTCAAAATAATTACAAAGGATTGATACTTTTTTTTCCGGGAAAGAACAGCATTTATTTGGAATAGAAATCTAGAAATAGAAATCTTTTTGTAACAAGAAATTGATAGAAATCTTTTTGTAACAATGTACACGTCTTTACTGTCACTTTTTATCAATTGAATGCATCGTTGCTGAATAAAAGTATAAAATATCTTTAAAAAAAAAATCTAACCCTTGACTCTATGGAGTAATATGTCAAAACACAATATTCTTATATCTGGTCCATAACCATATATATATAGCATTGTACACATTTTTAAGCATTAACGAAAATACATTAATATCTAATGCATTACACATTTGAATTCATTTGGAACAGTTGAGAAATGTATACCACTGAAATCAGTTTTATTGCCCACCTCTCTAGTTTCAGGCGGTATATTGCCAACCCCTAATACATAAGAGTGGTCAAATAAATGATTAGCCATCAGTATCTGCCTCAAGTTTCATAATGGGTGCACCCTCACCATTTATCATTGTCTTCTGGCTCTGATTATTTAGTTTCATGCTTTTATATGCATACTAGACTAGTGCAAATTTGATTTGATTAGATCAATATGTAAGCCATCCTGTGCATTCATCAGCAGAAAACCTGCTGGCAACAGGCCATCCTCTTCCTCCATTCCTCCTCTCATCACTCTCAGAGCTTCTCCTCTGGCATTGCATAAGATCTCTGAATCACACACTCCCACTTCAGACTGCTGGCCTGGTGCAGGATGATGAGGTTCATGGCCTGCAGCTATTCTGGAAATCCTGCTATCCTCCGCCATTGTTGGAAGAATTCAGCAGGGTTAAAGATACGGCACACAAATTTCGTACATGCACACAATCGACATGCAGGACACCATCAAAGAGATAAATAATAAAAAAATCATGCAAATCTCACAATAATAGCTGTTTGTTTGAGATCTCTTCTGCAATTACATTTCAGCTATTGCGCCATTAGTGTGTGGTGACATGTGAAACGGGATGTTATAATGTTCTGGTAGAGCTGCTGCAGTGCAGCTCTCTGTGGATCCTGTTTAATATAGAGTCATTGAAGCTGTCATCCGTGCCCCAGATTTTAGTCCTGCGTTTTTATTCCGTCCCTACGCTGCTCAAAAATGGATCAATCCCCCATCCTCTCCTCGTTACCGTGCCGTCCCCCCTCGATGGACGGGGTCTGTTTAGCAAAAAAACACTGTCAGATGTAGGGCTGCAACTAACGATTATTTTGATAATCGATTAATCGGACGATTATTTTTTCGATTAATCGGATAAAAATCCCAATTTGCTTTTTTGTTTATTATAACTAAATAAAACCCTAAATCAGGGTTGTGGTGAGCAGGACGAGGCCGAGGGACGTGAGAGATGCGAGACCGGTGCGTCTCACAGGTGTCGTTCATTATCACTCACGCCACCGGCCTCTCACGTCCCTCGTCCTCGTCCTGCTCGCCACAAGGGTATTTATGTGTAAAAGTGTACTTTAAAAAGTGCAAAAGCCACACATTGAGTTTTACTAATATCAATATTTGCTTTGTTTTTAATGATAATTGCTAATGGCAAGTTGACAACCATGATTAATGTAAAATTAATTAAAAATTATATCCAACATATGTTTTAGCAATTTTTGTTAAAACAAATTTACACAGACATGTTGTTCAGATGTGAAGATATAAACTAAAAACATCTCAAATATATAATTCATTTAATTTTTATTTTAAATTAATGGAATTATAAGGATAATAGATAAAATAAATATAGAAAGACTGAAAACAAGCGTGTGAACATAGAGCCGCGGTAGATCGCGTTTGAAAAACAATTAAAACTTAATATTAGACAAATGCTATAAAAAGAGAACGGGATGGAGGTACGCAGCAAGCTAACAGGGTTGATTAAAAGGACAGGAAAAATTATGCATTAGTGCACAAGCATTCACTGAAAACCACTGAGTACAGTGACTAAAAACAATCTTTTACTGCTGCTGTTATTAACTGCCTTTATATTTAGTGCTTCATTTTGTAAACACCGTTTTAATTTAACCTATTTCTGCGGAAGCGCTATTTTAATCCATCACTTATGTTGCGAGCGAACTGATTGCGCAACCTGATGCTCGAGACAAAATACAGACATCCCAAGTCTCGCGGAAGATCCGGGAGTCTCCCGCATATTGATAGCGGCTCCCTGATGCCTGCAAATTAGTTCAAACTCCCGGAATCTAGAGCGCGCGAGCAAGAGCGCGCATGCGAGACAGAAGAGACTGTGCTCCAAACATAGACTGTAAACAAGATCTCGGTCTCGGCGCGCACAACAGATCGGCGAAGGGAGAGAGACCTTGCGTGTGTCTCATGAAGCGCAGCGCATGTAAGACAGAGAGCATCATGATTGGCCCGTTTCAACCAATCACCAGTAAACGCTTCCCGTGACGTAAGCAGACCAACTAATCGATAATGACATTCGTTGACAACTATTTTAATAATCGATTTTAATCGATTAGTTGTTTCAGCCCTAGTCAGATGTAATGCCTCTTCTGTGTGATTTTTAAATGACAAGCATATTCAAGTTACATAACATTTGCTGACTGAATATTTGTTTTGTTTTTCCTTGCGCTAATAGTGAAACATACTTGTGGTACTTGATATAAGAGAATGTAAAATGAATTATTGTACTATCTCTTTATATGTTTCCCTTTTATAGCCTATATTTAGTCTGAAATTGATCGTTGAGAGAAAAAAAAACACAATAGCCATTTGTTGCGAGAATATTTAAAACTAAATGTAAAATGCAGTCAAACTGATTGTAAATCAAGGCATGTTTTTCAGTATTTTCCATTAAATGATCACAAGAAAATGTAACTTTATATGTACCAAAATAACAATACATAGTAATAACATATGTTTACTGTAGATATTTCCATATATACTTTTCTAAAACATTTTAATATGTGAAAAAAGCCTCATGGGGACTTAATGATGCAATTTAATCACTGAATCACCGTTTTATATACAAGGACAGATATTTATCAAAAGTGGCAGTAATGACTTTTCAATTGTTAAAAAGAAGTTCTGTTTCAAATAAATGCTGTTCTTTTGAATTATTCTATTAATGAACTTTCTATTCATCAAGAAATCCTGAAAAATCTACAATAATATTAAGCAGCACTATAGTTTTCAACAATAATAATAATAATAAGAAGAAGAAATGTTTCGGAACCATAGCATCATATTAGAGTGATTTCTGAAGGATCATGTGACACTGAAGACTGGAGTAATGATGCTGAAAATACAGCTTTGATCACAGGAATACATTACATTTTAAAATATATTATTATATATTATATTACCCATCCCTAGTACTTGGTCATCTGATTCCAGCTCAGCCATTATGGTCTTATAATTGCGGCAGTGTACTGCCTTGGCAGAACAGTGTTACTTTCTACAAGCTCATGCAGGGACACACAGTTCACAGCACTTGGACAGACACGAGGTTCATGGGCAAGGTGAGAGGAGGGTGTAAATGAGACTCTGGTGGACCAGAGAGCCTCCTAAATATGAACTCGGCTTAAATGGCGTGCTGGTGTGAAACAGCACAGTAAGAGGTATTATAAATCTTCCCTGCGAGGTTTGCAGGTTGGTTTGATTGACAATTCTGACGGACAGGTGTCACTCAGCCTGTTTTGTTTATTGTGTCTTCTATTCCAGATGCCCCACCCTTGGATCGAGAGGAACTGTTTGTCCAGAAACTGCGGCAGTGCTGTGTGCTTTTTGACTTTGTGACTGATCCACTAAGTGATCTCAAGTACAAGGAGGTGAAGAGAGCCGGCCTTAATGAAATGGTGGAGTACATCACACACAACCGTGAGGTGGTCACAGAGTCAATCTACCCCGAAGCTGTCATCATGGTGAGAGGGCACAAATATCCCCTAAGCAGACATACATCAATGAATCCCATTTAGGGGATGCGATTATGCTTGATTATGGCAAAAATCATATAATAAAATGAATTCTATCACTGTTACTTTGGTCAGTATTATAATCACGATAAATTAAGACGATAGGCATGGACGATATTGCCAAAGTTTGAGTTTTTTTATTTATTTTTTTAACATAGATTCTTATTAAAGCTCCTCTTTGTCTTTTGTTGTTTGATTAAAGTGCCCCTATTATGGTTTTCGAATATTCCCCCTCATGCAGTGTGTAATATAGCTGTTTGTGAATGTAAACGCTCTGCAAAGTTGTAAAGTCGAAGGTGCACGATAAATAAAGCCTATATATTTACACCCCAAACTAACTCTACGAACAAGGAAAACAGTGAAAGATGGGCCTCTTAACCTTTACGCTGAGGAGAAAACGCAACTTTGAGGGGACCAAGCGAAACATGATTATGTATTTCTGCTCAGCTAGCATCACTGGACATCAACCACACGGCATACGCTACTAACTTTTCATTACTGTCTACTTTCTATGTATAATAGTTCTATCTAATAACATATTAGACAGGACTGTTAGACAGATCGGCTACTAATGAACACGGAGAATACGAGCATTGTTTGTTTGCTTAGGATCTGGCGTTTCTCAGCGCTGTCAAAATAAAGGTCCGACCCGCAGTCAAAATAAAAGTCACAACAACAAGCGCGGCTTAAGTCACTTCAGAGTTCCTACTGGCGGTGCGAATGCAACCAGAAAACTTGCCTAGGGGAACCATTAGTTCTCGGGGAAGCATCCTGGTGGTTAGTTCCTAGAACTACCCGGCGCGAAAGCCCCCAATGCTAGGGCTGGGTATCGTTAAAGTCCCTGTAAAGGCAATTCTAAAAAAAAATTCTAAACCCATTATAAATGTTAGAAATGTATTGCTAAAACATATTACAAAGACTGTGAACTGTGAATTGTGTTCATTCATTTGTGAACATGCTATTTTCCGGATTTTTTGGGCGGGGCTAAAACGGGGCTCTACTTTTTTGGGCGGGGCTAAAACGGATGAGCTACTGGACACGCCCCTACTTGATGACGCACTGGAGCCCCTGAGCTCATGTACACGCCCCTACTTGATGACGCACTGGAGCCCCTGAGCTCGTGGACACGCCCCTACTTGATGACGCACTGGAGCCCCTGAGCTCCTGGACACGCCCCTACTTGATGACGCACTGGAGCCCCTGAGCTCATGTACACGCCCCTACTTGATGACGCACTGGAGCCCCTGAGCTCGTGGACACGCCCCTACTTGATGACGCACTGGAGCCCCTGAGCTCATGTACACGCCCCTACTTGATGACGCACTGGAGCCCCTGAGCTCGTGGACACGCCCCTACTTGATGACGCACTGGAGCCCCTGAGCTCGTGGACACGCCCCTACTTGATGACGCACTGGAGCCCCTGAGCTCGTGGACACGCCCCTACTTGATGACGCACTGGAGCCCCTGAGCTCGTGGACACGCCCCTACTTGATGACGCACTGAGGCTGGCCCCTCCCCTAACAAAAAAAAAAATTCTAAACCCATTATAAATGTTAGAAATGTATTGCTAAAACATATTACAAAGACTGTGAACTGTGAATTGTGTTCATTCATTTGTGAACATGCTATTTTCCGGATTTTTTGGGCGGGGCTAAAACGGGGCTCGATGACGCACTGGAGCCCCTGAGCTCGTGGACACACCCCTACTTGATGACACACTGGAGCCCCTGAGCTCGTGGACACACCCCTACTTGATGACGCACTGGAGCCCCTGAGCTACTGGACACGCCCCTACTTGATGACGCACTGGAGCCCCTGAGCTACTGGACACGCCCCTACTTGATGACGCACTGGAGGCCCTGAGCTCCTGGACACGCCCCTACTTGATGACGCACTGGAGCCCCTGAGCTCGTGGACACGCCCCTACTTGATGACGCACTGGAGCCCCTGAGCTCCTGGACACGCCCCTACTTGATGACGCACTGGAGGCCCTGAGCTCCTGGACACGCCCCTACTTGATGACGCACTGGAGCCCCTGAGCTACTGGACACGCCCCTACTTGATGACGCACTGGAGCCCCTGAGCTCCTGGACACGCCCCTACTTGATGACGCACTGAGGCTGGCCCCTCCCCTAACAACAGAGCACATTCACATCAGTTCGCCGCTCAAACGCGAGTTACTGTCAGTACTATTAGTTACTACAGCCTACAGTTTGCTAGCTAGCTATGCCTTCGACACGGAAATGCGTGGGCTACTACCTGGATGCGATCATGTACTAAACAGATCGGTGTCTTTATTTAAATTTCCTAAAAACGATCACATCAAGAAGAGGTGGATTAATTTTGTGAAGAGCCAACCTTGATGGAGAGCTGAGGATCACCGCCAACACCCGCCTCTGTAGTGATCCTTTTATTTTATAAACTTTCGTCGGAGACAACTGGGATTCACTGATAATCCGCTGTTACTGGTGAATGGGGCCGAACCGACTATCTCCCGCCTCGGCCTTCATCTCCCCGTCCCGAAAGCAGCATCACCTAATATCACCGTCGGCAGCTTTCCCGCGAGTGGGCGTGGTTTCAGCGCAGCCAGCGGACACGCGCCCAGCGTTTGAGAGCAGCATTTTTTTCAAGATTTTGATAGCTTATTTTATGTACTTGCCGGGTTTTTTTATCATTCAAATTTGGCTGGGTGGCTAATAACACATTTTTCTGTTGTGTGACAAACTCAGAACACATACTTAATTTTAACTTTACAGGGACTTTAAAAAAATGTCAATACAGATACCTTGACTTCGATAGCGGTTTCTGAACGATACTTGTTTCGATACCAATTACATATTATTATGTATTTTATTACGATTACATTACATATTACATAAAAAAAAACAAAAAAAAACCCTGGTTTTATTTTTTCAGTTTGTTGACTTTTTTTTTTTTCAGACTCAATGACTCATATAGTTATTTATAAATGTCATTTTGGTGATCAAAGTTGAGTTTTAAGGGATCAAATTATTGACTACATAGGGGCCTTTAATATCAAGCATGTCGCACAGCTATATCCCTCTCCATTACCTTTTATACATGGTCCCCGTGCATATAAGCAATGTGTGGCTTAGTTCACACCACCCTACCTCTCTTGAATGGTCGAAATTGAAGCTAAATAAAGTACTGCATTTCAAAAATCAAATGTAGTATTTTTTTTTAAGTGGAAAATTGCCCCTCTAATTCAGTTTCCATGGCAACATTAATCCTCTCCTACCATTCTGAGATCCCTCAGAATTGGAAACACACTAAGGTGATGCCTCAGCTGCACTGTATCAGTGACTCACCCTTCAGTGACAAGTGGCATGGAGGATTTAGAGATATTGTGTATTAAACCTATAATCTAAAAAACATTTCATAAATCTTCATTTGACACCTAAATGTGTCAAGACATTTTGCCTCACCGATTGCTTGACATTTTGTTCTTGTACCGTATACACATTTATTTTGTAAAGTTGTTGGTCTATATCATAGACTTTAAAAAAAGATGGACGACGCCCCTTCGCTCTTTTCCATCGGAGAGAACTGAAGCCGCCAATGTCCCGATATGGCGCTGACATCTTGGGTCTTGAGTCTGCGCACTTGCGTTTTCGGGACCAGACCTGCGCAGTCGTGAGCAGGAAGTAAAGCCGCGAAATCAAGGCCCCGCCCTCACTCTCGCTGAATCAATCGCAAGCACACGCCCCTGCACTTTCCTTAAGTGGCCTCTGTCTGCTCCGTTCCTCTCCAATGATGTCTGCTGATTGCAGTACCTGGTTAAAATAAGGTAAATACAACTACTAACCACAGTCAACATTATGAAAAAAAGTCCGTTGGTGCTTCAGTGACTACTGCGCACAGAGAACCTGTCAATCACAGCTGTCAATCATGATGTCACAGCACCGTTTTTATAGCATCAAATAACTAACTAAAAACATAAACTTATTTTAAAAACAAACACTTGAAATTACATCAACGTGATAGTTTCTGTCATTTACTGTAGTTTCTATCTTTGGAAAAGGGATATGTGAAGTGTAATTGAATTGTTTAGTTGGTCTCACGTCCCGTTGAATAACATGGGGCTTATGAGTTATACTAGGACCGGTCACTGGGGGGCGATCGAGACGTTTTGGCTTCACTTTTGAGGGCTTGTGCGGCACGCTTGGTCTATATACACACATGCATGTTAAACATTAGCTTCCACTAATTTTTTTCTTAGTATTTCTTTCCTTCTTACTAGAGGCCGACCAATTTATCAGTCTGCCGATTTTAACGGCCGATATGAGCCTGTCGCAGATATATCGCTGATCTTTTTTTTTACAGAAGATATAACGCGGATAAAATGCTTGTAAATTGTGTAATTATGAGTTTGTCCAGCAGAGCGCGCTCCATTGTTTGCTACTGGCGACTTTGCTACTGTAGTGACACTAGGCATGTGCCGGTATCAAATTTTCATGCTGCGGTTAATTGATTGAGCTTTTATCACGGTATACGGTATTATCACGATATTTTAATTGCTCGAGAGAAACAGCTGGATTGTGGGTATCTAAAAAAACAACAACTTGCATCACAATGTGTAATTGTGATTTTCAAAACATATGGTAACTAAACAGAATTTTATTAAGTTTAGTGACAACATGTTACAATGTTTACATGGTACAATAAGTGGTAGGCTACTGTTTGTATTATTCAATTAAATTCTTGGATTTGATTTTAATCTTAATTCAATATTGACTCATTTGGATAAATATTAGGTAGGCTACAGTCTGCATGTTAATTTTTCTCAAGAAAAAATATATCTCACATAATGCTGTAAACACACAGAGAGAAATTAAATATAATGCGGTTTTCATTATAATAACAATTATGTAATGACAAGTAAACATATAATTAATATGTAATAAAGTGTACATAATTAGCAAAATTACTATTAAACCACTATAAAACCACAACTAACGCTCTGGTTTCTACCAATTTCAGTTAGGAGCAAAAATCTGCCTTTAAACTTGAAAGAAATAAAGACTTGACATTTATTGTGATAATTATTGATATTGACTGATATATTATCGTGATAATTAAGTGTTGTTCCTGTGTTATTGATACTTAGGAAAAGGGAGCCTTCAGTTTGTTACTCTTAAGAAAATGGAACCTTTAAATAATGAAACTTATTACTTTTAATGAAAGTCTTTAAAAAAAAAAAGAGAGACTTTTGAAAGGAAAGTATTCTTCGTAATTCGTGTAGGTCATAAATTTAAATCATAATGGTCATAAAAAGGTCTTAAAAAGTCTTAAATTTGACTGACTAAACCCTGCAGAAACCCTGAAATCTGCTCAAGTGTAAATGTACACCAGGGAATTGTGGGTAATTACCCGTCATAAATCAAGGCCCAGACACCTGCGTTTCCTTTCAGCCATTCATAATTCGGAAAAAAGATCTGCTGTGTCCTAAATAAGGCTCTGCAATACAAAACTTAATTTTTCATCAATTTAATATACACATATTCATGTATTTGCTCTGAGTCTAAAATAAAAGAAAATGGTTTAAAAGGTGATTTAAAAAAAAAAAAAATTGTATATTTATAAAATTGTTTTCCACAGTTTTAACTAAATGCAACAATGCAAAGATACATATATACACAGCAATATCTACATACATGAACATGCACGTAAAAACTACTAGCACAGCCTTTATGAAAGCCAAATGCCAAATAAAAGTGCATTAAAGTCATTGTGATATAAAAAACACATTATCTGGTGTACATTGTGAACATTTATATCAGCAAGTCCCATTTCTAATCATAAATCTTGTGGCTCTATTGTAAGACAATCGCAACCATATAACTAAAAACCTCTTAGCTTTCAGATGCACATTGTCCTCTCACGTCCCTCATCCTCTCTTGTACTCATTAGACTCTCATGTCCCGCTCTCCCGTCTCAGTTCGAGGTGTCAATGAGAATGTCTCGCCCTCCCTCTCCTGTCTGGAGGTCTGAGTCGACTCTAGTTTGAGGCTGTGGTCGAAACATTGCGTCATCTTGACAGAGAAAGCCGTGCCACCCCTCTGCAGTAGTAACACTCCTGTCCTTCCTCTCAGCTATTTTGGGACACAAGTGATAAGCAGTATCTTACCACTTGTCACTTCAGAGCGAGTTGATATTTGAGGGCATGCATAATTAATGCCTTTGATTCATAATTAGAGCTAAAGAAGGATGACATTTCATTTTTTGTAGTTTTTTTATGTTTTTAGAGCTGAATTTTTAGTGCAAACATAATGGAGTTTACAGACGGTTTCAAAAGGGGTGTATTAAAAAATACCAAATGCATTCTTATTAAATGGATAGTTCTGACTCTTCTTCTGACTCTAAACTCTGATTGGACAGGTAATGTTCAAAGCCACTGTAAAATGCCAGTACACACCTGTCACCATATATTGTATATTAATGCACCAAATTGCTTTCCAATTGTTTGGCTAAAGTTATACAAACTATATATTACTTCCTGCAAGAATGTATTATTCTGATTATTAATTAGCATAAGTAAATGTAACTATATATTTTTTTATTTTTGAGCTTGTGGCTCTGATTCAGAATTGTCATGTTTTTATTTTTGGTTCACACAGAATGCAAGACAGAACGCATTAAAATGAAACGCAACAGGAATTCAAAGGAGAACTTTTCAATTAACAGTGTCCTATCAAGCGAAAACTGACATTTTGTCGGCCAAAAACGTCCATCTGACGCATCTCTACATAAGCCAACAATTAATAATGGTGCATGTGGAAAGCAGAAGCAACAGCACGAGTGCCTTCCATGATGAGTTTGGTGGACATTGATAATGCTTATTGAAAACACAATTATAAATTACACTTCAAAATGTAAGTTTTGGCTTTACATGTCAGTTTTCTGTGTGAAGAAATTTAAAACAAATTCAAAAATATAATTTGTATAACAATATTCCAGTGCAGCAATAATAATAATAATATTTTGTAACCTGTAAATAAGTAATAAAACAGAAAAGCCCCTGCAATAACGGCGAATCCATAGGCCTGTCGCGATAGTCAATAAATCAATTAATCGCACTTTAAAAAAAATGAGCTTGATAATTTTTTCGGCCGCGATAATTTCCATTTGCATGCTTGTTTGTTTTCCTCGTCTCTCTCTCTCTCTCTCTCTCTCTCTCTCTCTCTCTCTCTACCAAAGTGACTGGATGACAACTCTCGGTTCCTTAGCGTGAACTAGAGCTTAGATTCTCTGCCCGAGCCCAAACCCGAACTGAGCCCGCGGGTTGGGCCGATATTTCCCGACGTTATCCTCGGGCCGGGCCCTTGATCTAGAGACATGCACTCCCAACGCAATAGAGTGCGGCGCGGCACTAGATCTGATGGCCGAGTGCGAGCGCGGGCGGTAATGCACTCACTCTGTGTGTGCGGGTTGCAGGAGAATACAACGAGTCACGGGACTCCCGCAAACTAGAAATATCTATGAATAAAACATAAAAACTAATAGATTTTTATTAGTGCTGGGCAACGATTAAAAAATTTAATCGCATTGTTACGCGCAAAATTGAATAATGAATTCTAAAGTACTGTATTGCGCACTTTTGATTTAAATGTACTGCTACAAAAGTGCAATAACATGTGGTTTGCAAAAACTTTAAACAAATAAGGTGCTTTTATACCAGCAGTATTCCCTTTACACAGTATCAATAAAATATTTCTTGTAAATCTCAACTTAAACATTAATGTAGTCAAATCAAATATTTAAACAAAGCTATTTGCCACTGCCAGGGCATTACTTTTTAGCTAGCTTGTTAAAACGAGTCCAGTTTTCTTTTTTTTCTGAACAGGTATCTTGTATCAGGGAGCAGCAGAAACAGTCTAAAAGGGTCATGATCACTACTACAGATATAAGTCGACCAACGTTACTTCTCTGATAGCAGCTTAGGTTTGGTCATGGCATGCCATGGTTTCCCACGTAAGATTACATTAAACAGAGGTAAAGCCCAATTTCTACTTCTGCGTCGAACTCACGCCGTAGCTGTGTAGCGCGCGTACCCGTGCATCTCTCCAAAAATGTAACGTCAATTCTATGCGTACCGCAAGCGCTGTGATTGCTAGAACCGCTCCCCGGGTTTCACACTCCCTCTGCATGTGTAATTGCGCGTCAACGCGGACAACGACGCAGATATATAATGAAAACCAACGCGTAGTCTATAGCGTAGAGGCTCCGGCGTTGGTCCGACGCAGAAGTATAAATCAGCCTAGAGTGAGGTGAAGTGGTCGAGCACAGGTGCAGCGACAAGCGGGTGCGTTCCTGTGAAACTGTTGCGGTCATGCTCGCCTCACGCACGCGCCCGCGCGTTGCCGAAGTTGAATTGTCTAACTTTTTGTACACGACGCGCAGCACAAATCATTGGAAGAGAGACTGATCCTCGGCTCGCTGTTTGTGAGTTTCCAGAATCTAAATAGTTATCAGGACATCAACAGGAGGGAATTCACATGGCAGAGCATCCCCGCTAAACTAAACGCAGGCCTATCAGGTAAAGTTATGTATAATTTTAAGTTAAAAAGACTACAGCTGCGTAGCGCACAGAAGCCGTTGCCATGGTTACTATTCATAGAGCGCCTGTCATTCACTAGCGAATCGCTGTCTCCCTTTCTGTTCACCTGAGAGAACCTGCCAAAGCCCCTCTACTGCTTGTTTGGGTGGGTTATTTGCTGGCTGACCAACATCCCACCCCTCCTGTGATCATGGTTTGACTGTAGGCCTATGTGTATTCAGAGCCAATGAGCAACGGACTTTCAAAATAATAATAATAAAAAAAAACTGCGTTAACGCGCGATAAAAAAATTGTCGGCATTAATTAATAAATGCGTTAACGCGATAATAACGCGTTAACTTGCCCAGCACTAATTTTTATTCATCTGTTGCAGAAAAGCAACAACAACTAAAACAAAATAGAAACGATTTACAGGCCAGAGTTTCTATTCATAACATGTTTGCAGCGTTGAGCGATGTAGCCAATCATAGACATATGTGTTGATTTCTTGAACGCAATGGCCAATCAGAAGCATTTACGATAGACTTCCCTCACCGCTCAAAACAGACTTTTTGTTCAGTGCTGAATTCTGTATGCTGGCAAATCCTCTAATTATAACAAACAAAGTGTGGATCTTATGAAAGATTAATTGTGCTGTCAGCTTAATTGATAAAAACAGAAATGAACTGTCAGCTTTTTAGGAATTATTAAGGGAGCGCACTTTGTGCGCATTCAGTCATGCCAAACCATGCACGCAGGAGGAGCCTGCTTGCTTTTATGTTAAATTAACAGTGGTTTGTGTGTTAATGCTTTAATAACAAATAATTTATCATAGGGTAGGGTCGGGTTTTGTTTACATCCATTTAATTTATTGTTTTTGGTATTTATTCAAGTGCATTTTTTGTTAACAGAGACTGAGAGTCCATTGCTTTTATTGTTTTATTGTTCATTTATTCTGGATATTTAAAATGTTTTCCATTTTCAGTGTTAAATAGTCTTTAGACATACAAGTTTATTGATCTTTGAAATGGTGTACCTGCATTATTATGCCATTATCATTCATTTAGATGTAAATGGTCTCAGAACGACAATATTATCGTTTATCGCAATAATTTCTTGGACAATTTATCGTCCAGAAAAATTTGTTATCGTGACAGGCCTACGAATCCACACAAAATAATAGAGATGCACCGATTACAATTTTCTAGGCCGATTCCGATTTTTCCTTGAGTTTGACCTGCCGATACCGATTTTAGCCGATTCCGATTTAATTTTTTCAAACTACTTTACAGCACTTTACACCATTTATTTTTTTATCTTCTCTTTAATCGAACATTTTTTTGAACAGATAATCGCTATAAAATAGAACTATATAAATTACTCCTGGTGTGGGAAATTCACACACATCTAAAGTGCAGTGTTATGGAAGAACCATTTCCTTTTCACATCCAATATCCAATTAAAAAAATTTGATATATTTAGCAAACTAAACTTCTGTATGAAAACAGGTAATGTCAATAAAATAATATATAAATAACAAATAAAAATTAAATAAATATAGCCTTGCAGTATAAAGATATTTCTCTCTCTCTCACACACACACACACACACACACAGGCCTATTGCAATCACTTGTTGTATATCAATGGCAAGTTATATTTCTCAAACAGTTCTTCTCTCGTCTGACACATGTCCAGCCAAGCTAAACAGGACAAGTGGAGCATGTGCAGGGAAACGATTGGGAAATAATAAAAACAAGTTTAAATGGGTAAATTTTCTATAAATATTTTTGATTTTCTTTCTGACATAGCCTAGCCTACTTCAGTTCTTGTTAAAACACACCAGACATGCAAATTCTTTGCATTTTGGGCACTTTTTGGATGAAATCATATTTATTTTGTCCATCAAAAGTGTGTTTTCACTTAAATTGAGCGCAGCAAAAATAGACACGGCGCCGAAACCCGCGCTTCACTGTTGCTCACGCGACGCTCCTGCTCGACGCTCACGCGCTGCTCCGGCTCCCGGTGTGAATGCACTCATTCATGCGATGTTAATCATGCGGCGCCGAGTGCATTTAACCGGCATAAAATCGGATTATGTCAGACTGACCGGCCAGTCGCCGATCATGGCCGATCACGTGAAAACCGGCCGATTCCGGTCACCAGCCGATCAATCGGTGCATCTCTACAAAATAATAATACTACTACTACTTGGTGCCGTGATACTTTCACAAAAAAAGTATTGCGACAAAAGGGTATTGTGGTTTATTATAGTACTTTTAGTATATTCTAAGAATGGACAGTTTCTCTGTTCATGTAATGACAGATAATGTGTTTCTTTTTTTCAGTTTTCTGTAAACTTGTTCAGGACTCTTCCGCCCTCTTCCAATCCTACGGGAGC
This sequence comes from Tiaroga cobitis, assembly GCA_030578255.1. NCBI lineage: Eukaryota > Metazoa > Chordata > Actinopteri > Cypriniformes > Leuciscidae > Tiaroga > Tiaroga cobitis. The sequence continues at coordinate 8,194,070 of CM060603.1, read as the reverse complement.
AGAGTTTGACCCTGAAGAGGATGAACCCACTCTGGAGGCCGCTTGGCCCCACCTGCAGGTGTGTGTGGAGCTGCATATTATCATAACACTAGTTGTCTAACCAGTAGACCCCACAAGTACCTTGTGTCATTAAGTTTGCAATATCAGCGTTCTAAAAGCCCTGTCATATTTATAAAAATCTTAAGTGTATTAGTGGTGCACGATAATGGATAAACTGATAATGATGATTATTTTGCTCAAAAACTGTAATCATGATTAATATCCAGATATTCCAGAGAAAGAGGAAGCTGAGTATAATTATCAAAAGGTGTAAAGTAATAAAGGCCATTTCACTTCACCTTAATAGGCACATGGACTTAATTTAACCAACTATGACAGCTTCATTAAAACGGGAAATCAATACAAAAAAACGATGGCTCCTAATCTTAATTCCAATCATTACAAATGTTACATTTTTACTTTCTACTTAGGTTGCATTAGTGCATTTATATATCAAACATGATCGCAAACAATATGGTCGAGATTCATGTTTGGATTTATTACAGTTTGACACAGAGAAGGTTCACTCGCAGATTTAGTAGAAAAATGTGAGATTCATAGCAGTGCAATGCATACCCAATATAGACGAAGCGAGAGCATGTGGAATATAAAAATATCATTCAGTACAAAATAGTGTGGATAAAAATAGTTTAGTCAAATTAAAATTGACTTTATATTAGTGTTATAAGTTGAAGTATGAAGTTGTTCGATTTATCACTTTGCTAAAGTCAAACTCAAGTGCAGAGCACTATTTGTGTGGGTCGCAGAGTTGCTGCTTATGTAGTGCATTGCATGCCAGTCACTTCTGTGGTTCCCTGCCGGCTGGATTGCTCTTGGGTTTTGGTGTCTGTCTCAAATTATTAAAAAATATTTTTTTTGCAAGAACTGACAGCATTTATTGTTTTGGTGGCTAAGAGAACCTGACAGATGCATTCATCATATATTAATCTTTATTATATCTCTTATTCTCTCCCCCTCTTTCTCCCTTCTTCAGCTGGTTTATGAATTCTTCTTAAGATTCCTAGAGTCACCTGACTTCCAGCCCAATGTTGCCAAAAAATACATCGACCAAAAGTTTGTAATGTCGGTGAGTGTCCTTTCTTCTGATCTATATCTGCATCATGCTTTGTCCTCATCAGCACACAATCAGAGGAATATAAACACTCTATACATATATTTTAGGGGTGTAACGGTTCACAAAATTCACGGTTCGATACGATACACTTGTGTCATGGTTCGGTTCTGTTCGGTACGTTTTCGATACAGCAAAAAGAAAGAAATGCCAGAGAAATTTCCTTGATTACATTTTTTTAATTATATTTTTATTGAAACTGACATCATAAAGTATGATATTTTTTTACTTTGAGCAATGATGGAGCTATACCTGACTTTTCTTAGGAGCATATAAAACAAAACAGCTCCTTGAACAAAATGAAATGTAATATTGTAGTAGTTATAAACAAAGGTTTATTTTAGTTCAGATTAACATTTGATAAAACCGACGTAATGTTACTTGAAAGCATTATAGCCGACTATTCCTGCCAAACTCCCATGGTTACAGACAGTTAGTAGTGTTACTACAGTAAACCCATGGTGAATGTTGCTGATCTGTGGACACTGAATAGTTCATTCATGGCACAATGTCTCTTCCTGGTTTCCACGTCAGCGCTGTTTGATCCGTTAATAACAGAGAAATGTGAATGTTCCTCACTAGATCTCGCAGCGATGTTAATACTTGAGTGGCGAATTAAAAATTTTTCTTTACTGGATCTCGCTGTGTAGTAACAGTGCTGATGATCAAGATCGGCTCGCGCTGCATTGGTCCAAACTGATAAACGGTCCGTCAACCACACAATAACGAGTAGCTCAGGTTCGTTCCGCTTACACTACATTTGATGTTGGGCAATGTTGTGGTCACGCCAGCGTCTCTTACATAATGAGCGCGCCTACATTTGAAATAACGAAATTTTGGTCGGCAGGAAAAATGGTCCAACGAACCCTTCGGTTTAAAAATGCGTACCGAAAACCGAACCGAAAGCCTCGTACCGAACGGTTCAATACGAATACGTGTATCGTTACACCCCTAATATATATATATATATATGTATCTATGAAGCTTGAGTCACCATTGGGTAGTACATTTTCTTTTTTACTCACCAGCCTTTACATGGAATGCAAGAACAAAACAAATTAATAAATTCTATAGAAGCATTATATAATTGTAAATTATTAATATAAGTAAACAGTCTGTAATAAAATAAGAACAGATGATGAAATTACAAGAAATAGCACAAATGAAAACAGCAGAACAAAGATAAACAGCAGAACAAAGATAATGCGTAATGGCAACAACTTCTCATATAGTCTTACGCCAGATAAAAGGGGACTTTTGAGGGATTTGTTTAAAAAGTGCGCATCAAGTATGCTTAACAGAAGCTTGAACGTGTGTGACACGCTAGAACAGACCTCATTGGTTCTTGCACGCCACTCGAGTTGATGTTAAATAAAGGATCAGGCTTAGGATAGCTGATACCGATCAGTTTAAAAAAAAAACTTAATCGGCCTGATACCAATCCTTGAGATCAGCTCGGGACGTCCCTACTTTGTGCACTTTGGTGGACAGATTTTTTTATTATTATTATTGATGATGATACTGGTATCTGGAGAGCAGGATTCTGGGCCTAGTATTGTATTGACCTAGCAGTGTTTCAAGAGTGTGATATGGAGTACAATTCACTTGGTATGTTTACATACACTTTTTTTTTTTTTTTAAATAAGTCAGAATCTGAAATCATTGGTTGTATGAACCCTAAACACTGCAGTCCGATTCGTTTACATTTGCATTTCATGTATTCTGAACAAAACTTAATTTTCATAACATGAGAAAGCCACTGGTTATGTCACTGTAACTGCCTTTTGGATTGATGACATATTTAAAATGAAAGCTGAGATTTGTCACAAGAGCTTTTTTAGCATATATTTAGCTAATATTTTTTCTCATGCTTTTACATGCTTTATTTTTTCCCCTTTTGATCAGATTATGTAAGGTCTACACTAACTGTTTGTTTACAAGTGTATACAGGTTTGAGCTATCAGTCTGATTATTAACGGATGTATTTGGATGCATGTAAACTAGGGATGTGCACGAAAATTCGAATTTTCGAATATTCGATGTGTAATTATTATTCGAAAAATAAAATACTATTTGAATTTTACTACGTTGCTTTGCTGGCCATAAATGCAGTGAATCCATGATAAATCCCAAGCACTAGCTCGCAGTTATAATTAAATCCACTGGGTGGCGCTGTGGAGTGTGTTAACAAGTTGTGTGTGTTTGATCACACAATGTTGTCGTCTGCCTCGCGAAGTTTGGAATTACTTGAAAATGATCTTACTAAATGGAATTTCTTGTTTTGATCAAATTAATTAATTAATCTGAGTTATAATATCATCAGCACAATGAGAAATCACATGAAATCCACACAGGCAAATGAGGAAAGGCAGTCCAACACTGCATCACGACTGCAGGTAAGCGCAGCTGGACCCCGCGTGATCCGAGATGATAACTTATCTCTAATAGCAAAATGATTGAGACATATACTTCCTTTAAGTTTCGTTGAGGGAGACCGGTCTAAGAACAGAAAACGCAAAGTGCTGTTAGAAACTTATAACACCGTTATCTATCTCTGAAGCGTCTGTCAGCAAAGCGCCTGTTCTCACTCGAGCATAAATTGCTGGCGGCGCCCCTGCATGTGGATATTATAGTTTTTCTCGATATAAAAGTCAAACAATATAAACACGCTAATCATATGCTGACTCGAGTGTGTGTGTACGTTCTGTACGATATCTGGCGCAATCTGCTTTATTAGGCGTTTTTTTCCCGTTCGCGCTGCTCGAGCATGCTTTTATTAATGCTTTTGTGTTTTATATTTTTCTGTTTACACATAGGCCTACTGTTTAATGTTTTCAACTAAAAGAAAACTTTAACATATATTGTAAGCTTGTTGTGTATATTGCCTAATTGTAAGCTTGTTCAGAAATGGTGACCAAAAACGTTAAAAAAAACAACGTCTTTTTCGTTAAACGTCATTTAAATAAACGAATATTCGATTTTTATGAGCCCGAATATTCAAATGCAATGTTTATGAAAAATGCCCATCCCTAATGTAAACGTAGCTACTGAGATTGGGTCTCAGAACCCAATTAACGATTGAGCTAATGGATTCAGTTCACCTTATTTCTCTTCAGCTTCTGGAGCTTTTTGACAGTGAAGACCCCAGAGAGCGGGACTTCCTAAAAACCATCCTGCACAGGATCTATGGAAAGTTCCTGGGGCTGAGAGCCTACGTCCGTCGGCAGATCAACAATATATTCTACAGGCAAGCTGTCCTTTGCATGTGGTTCTTTCGGCTATCAAATTGTTCTCATTCATTAACTTTTGTAAGAGTAGATGCAGAAACTGTGAGCTCTTAGATGCAAGTCTGTCTTTGAATTAGCCAAGCTTGTGAGAAAAGAGGAAGCTCTTCCACAATTCATCCATTGAGTCGATGTCCTTGATCTCGCACTGTAGGTTTATATATGAGACGGAGCATCACAATGGGATTGCAGAGCTCTTAGAAATCTTAGGAAGGTGAGTGTGTCCACTATCAGTGTTACCATGACAAATCTGAAGGGAGGTCTTTCTCTCTTTGCCGGACTGAAAGAACCTGTCCATCACATGACCGATCTCACGTTCTTCCCACAGCATAATTAATGGCTTTGCCCTGCCGCTGAAAGAGGAGCACAAAATGTTCCTCATCAGAGTGCTTCTGCCTTTACACAAAGTCAAGTCTCTCAGCGTCTATCACCCACAGGTACGCTTAAGGAAGACTCTTCTGAAGATATTTGTTTTGTTGAGCACTTTTATGCTGAAAGGATTGCTTTCACTAAAGTGATTGTATGAAAAAATTCTACTGTAAAATTTACAGTTTTCTCAAAACTTTTTAGTAATTGCATTAACCACCGTTAGTTCAAGTCCTAAAATGTGATTGGCTGACTGGCGTTAATCATTTTGTATAACACTGGAATGTTTCTCTGTTTTTATCAGTCCACGTATCATTTTAAGCTTCTATTGGGGAGGAAGAAAAATATGCAAACTCATGGTACTGAATACTGAATGCAAGACTCTGGTTACCCGAGGCTGAACAGCACTCTTGCTTGCATGATTTAAAAATAAAGAAATAATATTTGAAAATACAATTTTATTTGCTTGCGTTTGAAAAAAATTCTGAACCAAAAAAATTAAGCTTCTGTATTTTTAAGGTCAACTTGAGTGCTGTTACTTTACAGCATATTGGAGACCTTTTTGGCAGCTAATGGTCATTTCAGATGTTATTTAACAATTTGAGGTAATGCGTTCAGTTCAATCATTTCTCTTCATGTTTGACATTAGAACAAGGGCAAGGAGGAAAGCTTTACAGCAAACTAAGGGGCGTTGGTTTCGTTCCACACCATGAGGATGCACCTTTTTTTCTAACAAGCTCTTGCATTTCTTTCTTCGCAGTGACATTTGAAAGTGAAACACCCATGAATTTTGCATAACCACATGTGAAAGAATTCATATTTTCCGGTTTAGTGCTTCATCCAGCATATCACCCTCCCCTGCCTCACTGTATCCATAGTTTATAAGTATTAGAGGTTATGATGTTTTGCACAATGTATTAATAGAATTAGGAATAGCAGTGGCTCAATGTTAGTCATCCTATTGTGTTCTTTTTTTGGGGGGGAAAGTAATTTTCTGTGCTTTCAGCTGGCCTACTGTGTGGTGCAGTTTTTGGAAAAGGACAGCAGCCTCACTGAACCTGTAAGATTTACAGCATTGGCAACTGCACCGTTTTCTGTCACTAAGTATTTTTCTATTTTAATTTTAAGTATTTTTCTGTATAAATTCTTTATTCATGGTGAACTTAACTGGTGCAAAGATGACTCTCTCAGCCATGTGTCTTCCTCTTCTGCATCAGGTGATTATGGGCCTGCTGAAGTTCTGGCCTAAGACCCACAGTCCTAAGGAGGTGATGTTTCTGAACGAACTGGAGGAAATCCTGGATGTCATTGAGCCCTCAGAGTTTGTTAAAGTCATGGAGCCTCTGTTTAGACAGCTGGCCAAGTGTGTATCAAGTCCACACTTCCAGGTATGAAAGCACTGATCTCGTTCTATCACTGAACATTGGGCATCATTTACATAATCTTTTACATATCGTCGATGTCGGGCAGAAACCTTGTATCTCCTTATTTCATCTCTCTTTTTTTTTTCTCCATAAATCATTGCTACTGGTAACCCTTTACGTCTGTCAGTGGGTTTTGCAAGTATTTAACCAATTAACCCTTGTGCATCCATATGGACATTTTTGTCTTTTTCAGTGTTTTTTTTTTTAGCACTTTGCCCGTGTTAATGCTAACTGCATAAAATTTGGCACAGGTGTGTATTTTATTTGGATTTTATTGGACTATTTCACCCCCATTTCCTTTAAAAAATCTATGATGCACTAGGTACACAAAATAGTTCCTCTCAGCGCATTTTGGACAAAAATGTCTGCATTGAAATCCATTAAAACTGCCATTTTTAATCCCAGGGCCATTTAACTATAAAATGATGCAATCTTTAAGAGGCTTTTATTCCATTGGCAAGGCTTCAAAATTTAAATTTTTACTATTTTTTTTTTTTACCAGATGGTGCCATTTTTCCAGGTTTGGCCTATAAAGCAAATACTCGCTTTATTCCTGTTTTCTGCCTCGGCATATTATAGAGCCATTCGGATAAATGATGCAGCGATAATTGTGTGGGTGTGTTGGTATGGATGTCTGAGTGTGGCTTTTATGTGTGTAATAAAAAAAATGTGTGTGTGCTTGTAATATTTGAGAGAGAAAAACTCAACTGCAAATCTAAAATCCAACCACTGCAGTGTTTCCTCTAGGATTTTTTCCAGCCATGGTGGCAGGCCCATTTCCCCAGGGGGCGTGGCCCATGAGTGATATTCCAATTGGCCACGCCCCCTTGCCACAGGTGTTCAAACATCCCCTAAGTATTATAATATGAAAGTCTCCAATAAGAGTGGCAAAGCGATTATGCGCATCCTGTGCGCAGAATGATGCACTTGAAGCAACGCGCAGTCACAGCGCGCAGCGCTTCGCATTGAAAAGTTCAAAGCACAAAGCGAAGAGATTATATCCATCTATGCTTAATGTATTATATCTATGCAACAGTTTATCGAGCCTTTTCTTTTAACAGTTTTAAATTTCAGTTACAGTGTGCATGAAGAACAATTCATAGTGCTCTCAACACCAGTGCTGTAATATAGCAGACACCCGGGAGAAAGGAATATGATTTAGAAAGCGCTATAAACTCCAGCAAGATAAAGTCATTTTATGCAAAGTGCAAACCATAGACCTTTATCTACAAATAAAGAATAATAATGGGAACATTGATCTTGAAGAGAGTGTCATCGTGTTACTGTCGTAACCGGACGCGACGCGCTGTTTGATGCTGAATGGAGAATGACTGAGGAGAGATGAGTTTCCATAAACTTTCACTTACAGACTTAAATATTATTTTGTACCTCACATTATGCTATTGAATGACTTTAGAAGTGTTGGAATATAGTGCGAAAACTTTATGGTGCTTTACAATGTTTTTTATGCCTTTAGCTTTACAATATCAGAGCTCACTGAAGCTGCAGCCGTGGCGGGATGATTTTAGGTGTGGCGGCCCGCCACGGCAGAATGAATGTAGCGGAAACACTGCACTGTGTGACCAGTGGAGTTTTGCTGGCATCTAATGTGGAAAATCTGTTACTTCACCCAAACATTATCTTACCGAAAGCTCATTTTTTTTAGATATCATCCTCAAATTTGGACAACTTGCTTAGATTTATGGCTTTGAATTTCTATCAGTTGTAGAGTTCAACTTAAATATACATTTTATATCAAATAATGTTCATAAATCATTTTCATAAACTTAAACCTTTTACTTTTTGCAATTTTTTTACTTCAGAAATAATCTGCCAAGGGTCTTCTTTCAAATGAGACCAAACTTAAGTCTGTGCTCCGAAGCTTCAAATTTTTATGAGTTTTTTGACACAAACATTTTTGTCCACTATGGACCTATGTGTAACTTTTTTTAATTGATTCACAAGGGTTATAAAAGTATTTGGAGCTTCTGACTAAACCTCGTAACGTGTACATTGGATCCTCAAACTGTCAGTCAAACCTCATAACTCCGCCCGCCTCTATCGTGAATGAAGAGCCGCACACAGTTTGGAGCGTGTCTGCTTGTTTGCAATGCAAGAGTAAATAAAGACCTGGTTCTTTGAATGCGTACAGTGTTTTTATTACTCATGAAACACTATATAAAGGCTAATGTTTAATGTATTTGAGGAGCGGAGAAGACAATCTTAGCATTTGTCGTCGAATATCCTATGCAAAGCACTTCGGCTTTAGTAACATAAGATTTTGGCCAAATGACCGAAAAAAAACTTAGTGTCCACATAGCCACAATAAACTTTATAATCTGTAAGTTGATGGAAACATACTGAGATGCAATTACTGCATACTTATTCATTAGACTATATTGTCCACCTCAGTGGAAATTTGTCTTCGATGCACAGATATGCATCAGTGACACCACAGTTCAAATGACATTAAAATACACACAGTTAAGAGTATGACACTACCACCATCAACCTACAACAACAGAAAATGGAAAGCAGCGCAGCCGATTGAAATAAGGTAGGTTTCGACCTACAATAAACACAAAAAGTGCTTTCAGTTTAAGTTCATGTATGGCATTGGGGAATAATAGATGTCCCGGCTTGCCCTCGGGACCCTAAATCTAATGATGGACAAAACACGCATGTACGGATTTCGCTGGTCAAAAACCTTGCAACTCCATTTGAGCTTGATTTTGATTAAATGTTCATAACAATGACACATGCAAATGTCTGAAACCCATAATAAAGACACAATTATTAACTTTGACAATGTGGTGTTTAATTATTTTAAAAAAAAAAGTGTATTTTCCCGTTCTTAAAAAGTAGCGTTTTTGGAGACACAAGGTTTCCACCCGACAGCAACGATATGCAATAATATAAAAATAGAGTACTAGCATATCCATGTGGAGTTTTGTAGCATGTTTGTGTGTGACAGTCATTGATCTGTAATGTCATGTGTGTTCCAGGTTGCTGAAAGAGCATTGTATTACTGGAACAATGAGTACATCATGAGCCTGATCAGCGACAATGCTGCCAAGATCCTCCCCATCATGTTTCCCGCTCTCTACAAGAACTCCAAGAGCCACTGGAACAAGTACTTTGACAGATTGTGTACAGTCACAATCTGTTTTTTTCCAATAAGACATATCTTTGAATGAATGAACACCTGAAGGAGAGAACGTTCTGTTCAAATGTCTGGAGTAACAATGCGGTGTTTTCTCCTGCAGGACAATCCACGGGCTTATCTACAACGCTCTTAAGCTCTTTATGGAGATGAACCAGAAGCTGTTTGATGACTGCACTCAGCAATACAAGGCTGAGAAGCAGAAGTAAGTGAACGAGGCAAGAAAGAGAGAATAAGAGGCGAAAAAAAGGTGTAAAGATTGTAAACGGCTTGTTCTGACACAAATTGTTTGAGAAGGTCTTGTCAGCAGTTGTCATTTACTGTCTCAAATCCTAGTGAACTACAAAGAGAGAGACAGCATTTTGGGCATCGAACATGCCCAGAGATGATGTCTAGGTAGGCAGTTCTCTAGATTTTGAGACTCAGTGACTGTCTTTGTTCTCTAAGCAGAACTACTAAGCAAGCTGGTTGTGTTGAGCTAAGCCATATGTATCCACATATACATACGAGTTATTTTCTCTGACGTATCCTTAACTCTTTGTTGTTTTCCTGTTCTTCCCTAGAGAGAAGTACAAACTTAAGGAACGGGAAGAAATGTGGCATAAAATTGAAGAACTAGCGAAACAGAACCCTCAGGTAAACACCCTCCGCTGCACACACACTGTTTTTTTAATATAATTTTATAAAGACTTCTCAAGTAACACTGAAGACTTGAGTAATGACTGCTGAAAATTCAGCTTTGCCAACACAGGAATACATTACAAAAATATTTTAATAGACAAGTTATTAAGATAAGTTATTTTTACTGCATTTTTGATCTAACTATAATGCAGCCTTGGTGAGCATAAGAGAAAATATTGACTGACCCAAAACTTTTGAATGGTAGTGTACACAGATACAGTCAAATAGGACACAATCAAACTGTCAGTAGCTATGTTTCCATCCAAAATTGCGAATTTAACTTGTGTGCAAAATTTGAACATTAGGGCTGGGGTAAACGATTATTAATTAAACGATTAGTCAGGCGATTATTTTATCGATTAGTCGACTAGTCTAACGACTAATTGGACGGTTAATATAACGATTATTTTTCTGCTGCTCGATTGATAAAAAACCATAATGTATCTCAAAAAAATACGAACTGGCGTACTGAATCACTGAAAGCACGAACAAACCGCACGGAGAGCTAAGATGGTTAGCTAGAACCACCGAAGTTTGCAGAGCTCAAGCTACACAACTAGGGGTGTGACGGTTATTATATATTATTATATATTGTAACAACTATTATATAGTTGAACACCGTCATTAGAACTCTATAACCACCGTGTTATAAAAATATTTTTTACAAGCATTTTTTATTATAGAGAAAGTTTAAATACTAATATCAGCTTAGGAGGGAAACGGATGCGGAGTTGGTGGTGCTTCGGAGGCTGAGTGCTGGAGATGATTCGGGAGAGGTCTGTGCACCCCCCACCCAAGAAGAGAAATCTTGGAGATCTCCTTAATTAAACGGAGGTCTGAAATCTCTGCCCCTTTACCGATCAGACACAGAGTAAAGCCCAATTTATACTTCTGCGTCGAACTCCCGCCGTAGCTACGCCGTAGGCTGAGTGTAGCCGCGTATCCTTCGGCGTACCCTGACGTGCACCTCTCCAAAAATGTAACAACGCGTCAATTCTACGCGGACACAAGCGCTGTGATTGGTCTGCTAGAACCGCTCCCCGGGTTTCACATGCTCCCTCTGCATGTGTAATTGCGGACAACGATGCAGAAGTATAAATGAAAACCAACACGTAGTCTATAGCGTAGAGGCTCCGGCGTAGGTCCGACGCAGAAGTATAAATCAGCCTTAAGCCTTGTTTGTACTCTACGCGCAAACATGACGTAATTGCAGTGTGGGCACTGGGCGGTCGCGTGCGTTGGGTGCGCAAGACCCCATTTCGCTTAGCTGTGTGCGAGGCTTTTTTTGTAACAGCGCGCGCGGCGCAGCATCCAAGGATGAACGACTTCAAGCCGAATCTGCCCGAGCATGTACGTCTCGCCGCACCGGCACGCAGTTTGCACCGTATTTTTGGTGAAGGTTTTGTTTACTGTGTGTGATTAATTTAATGGAAAGCACATTCACTTCTTGTTTTCGTTCTCCATTCTGCAATGTTTCGTCTCCCAAGTGTGTGTGTGGCGAGCTGTACCGCCGGGAACGGTGCAAAAAATAAATAAATAAAGAAGTGTCTACGCAAAAATACGACGTCATCGACGTGCCGCTACAGCACTATTGAACATCGCATAAAACATTTGCGAATAAAGCACCGTTTCCTTCCAGCGAGCCGAAGAGAACAAAATCGTCACTTCCGGATGAGTCAATAAGACCATCTCTGGCTAAATATCATTAAGATAAATGGAAGTTATTATCAATCAATCAATCAAATTTTATTTGTAGAGCGCCTTACAACAACCAAAAGGTGCACAAGGCGCTTTCCAGTAAAAACATCAATAAACAACAATATATAAAAACACAAGTGAACATAAAATAGCAATTGAAACGGGACGGAAGCTATGTGTTAAAAGCTTGTCTGAATAGATGTGTTTTCAACTGCGATTTAAAAGTGCTCAACATAGTAATACTTCGCAGGTGAGGTTGAAGTGCGTTCCACAGCTTTGGGCCTTGGACGGCAAATGACAGACCACCAAACGTTTTGAATTTGAATTTAGGATTCACAAAAGAGGTGTTCAGAGGAGCGCAGGGTTCTGACTGGTGTGACGACCCTGAGTGTACTCCTTCACTGATGGTGGCAGTCTGTGGGAGTTTTGAGTCACTCCGCCATGTTTATTGTCAATTATGAAATCTAGTATTTAAGTGTTCTGAGTTTTTCATTTAGGCAGCACTCTCTGTGGGATAACTCCTCTCAGGAGTGGCTCCTCTCTTATTTTCTTTCTTATACTTACCTTATGTTATGTAGCGTTAATATTTTGCTGTAGTTATTTTGTTTGGTTATTTCTTTATTTTTTTCCCTAGACTTATGTTGGTATGAGATGTAATTGTTATGTCTGTTGAAGAAAATAAAACCTTCTTCATTCATCGAACATTGGTGTTTGATTCCCCTTTTATGTTGCGGCCTTAAATGAGCTGGACGTAACACTGGTTGATAGACCGTTAACAGTTCTGCGAGGTAGGCCGGGGCCATGCCATTGATGGCCTTGAACACGAACAACAGGACCTTATACTCCACCCTAAACCGCACCGGAAGCCAGTGGAGCGAACGGAGGACTGGGGTGATATGTGAGCGTTTGGAGGCATTGCAAAGGAGTCGTGCTGCTGCGTTTTGAACCAGTTGAAGCCTATTGAGAAGTGATTGATTAAGTCCAATGTAAAGGGCATTGCAATATTCTATCCTCGAGCTGATAAAGGCATGAATGGCCTTTTCAAGATCAGCTCTGGACAAAAATGGTTTGACCTTACTCAGGAGCCTTAACTGATAAAAGCTCACCTTCACGACTGCACTGATCTGTACATCGTACTGCATACTCTTGTCTAAAATAACACCCAAGTTACGCACATTGGGTGCAAACTGAGGTGATTATATACAGAGGCTTCTCCTACTGCAGCAACTTTCACATTTTCTAAATGATTTTTAGCCAGAGATGGTTTTATTGACATATCCGGAAGTGCCTATTTTGTTCTCTTCGGCTCGCTGGAAGGAAACGGTGCTGACGAAACACAATAAACGCAGTCATGTTATCATGCTTTCTGAGGCGTATGCTGCTGTTTGGGAGCGCAGTCGTGTAAGACAGGTCTGGGAGGGAATTATACTGAACCACTTAGATGAGACATTGCCAAGCATTTCAGAATGATCACAACAGCATTTCAGATGACTTTTTTGGTGCACATTATGGAATATATTCGGTAAATGTGTTTCCATGATAGTTTATGCATTGGTTGTGTCGTGTTATCGGATAAAAAAATGTATCCGACTCAATTGAGTGCATACGTTTTTTTAATGCACATTTTTAGAGTTTATGCGCTTCCAACAGGTTTTTTTATGCAATATCTCAAAATGCACATACAAATAGGTGGATGGAAACATAGCTAGTGAAGTCATATGTTATAGGAGAAAATTGAGAAATTAATTTATGATCAGATGCACAAGCTTTGTGTGCAGCTAATTTTGTACGTATCCTAATTAAAATCAATCAACTCCAAACTACTCCTGATGAGTTTAATTATCACCACTCATCTCTCTCTCTGTGCTCTGAGGGCAAACACAAAAAGAACCCACGATTTAATCAGGATGTGATGAGGAATCCTGTGAATGTGTGTTTATCAACCTCAAGTTTTGGATTTTCACAGAGTACAAAGGTTCAGCTGCGGCCCGGTCTGGCTCAGGAGGAGGTGAGTCACGTATTTCTGTAACGGTATCGTATATTATTATGCATTCATCTTACTCTTTGGCGTACTTTCATCTTTCCTACCAAGTTCTGTTTAGATGAAGGGTGGGTGGTATGAACACAAAAATCCAGTATCACAGTCTTTGCTGGAAACTCAACAAAAATGGTTCATATTTTAATAACCATGCAGTTATGTCTATTTTTGCATAATCCAGTAAATTAAACAAGTGATGCTTACTGCAGAACCAAATGATGTCAAGTGACAGCTCCCCCTCTCTGCACTTAATGGGTAGAGCTTAACCTAATTAGGTTTAGGAATAGGGTGAAGCTCCACCCATTCACTCTGCAGTGAGCATCCTCTCAAATTAAATGCTTTAAAAGGTGGTTTGTCTCATCTAATCGCGATTTTTTTTTAAACGGTAAAACTAAGATAGTTCACACTCTGTATATGGCTCATCCATATGGCTCAGTATTCAAAGTAAACTAGCTGATAAACACACCTTTGAGCACACATCATTTGAATTCTGTTAATCAGTCCTTCCAGAAAAACGCAGAGTTTTTTTGTGATTGTTGCGGGCAAAAATGCTTGATTATGCGGCCCGTTTTCTTTAAAGTCCCTGTAAAGTCAACATTAAGTATGTGTTCTGAGTATGTCACACCACAGAAAAATGTGTTATTAGCCATCCAGCCAAATTTGAACGATAAAAAAAGCCGGCAAGTACATTAAATAAGCTATCAAAATTTTGAAAAAATGAGCATTATTCTCTGCTCTCAAACGCTGGGGGCGTGTCCACTGGCTGCCCTGAAACCACGCCCACTAGCGGGAAAGCTGCCGACGGCGATATTAGGTGACACTGCTTTCGGGACGGGAGGATGAACGCTGGCGGGGGATAGTCGTTTCGGCCCCGTTCACCAGTAACAGCGGATTATCAGTGAATCCCAGTTGTCTCTGAGGAAAGTTTATAAAACGATCCTGTGTAAAATGATCACTACAGAGGCGGGTGTTGGCGGTGATCCTCAGCTCCCCATCAAGGTTGGCTCTACACAAAATTAATCCACCTCTTCTTGATGTGATCGTTTTTAGGAAATTTAAATAAAGATACCGATCTGTTTTGTACATGATCGCATCCAGGTAGTAGCCTATATGCATTTCCGTGTCGAAGGCTTAGCTAGCTAGCAAACAGTAGGCTGTAGTAACTAATAGTACTGACAGTAACTCGCGTTTGAGCGGCGAATGCGAATGGGGTCGGGAGAGATCAGCCTCAGTGGCCTCGGTGTGTCATCAAGTAGGGGCGTGTCCACGAGCTCATGGGCTCCAGTGCGTCATCAAGTAGGGGCGTGTCCACGAGCTCATGGGCTCCAGTGCGTCATCAAGTAGGGGCGTGTCCACGAGCTCATGGGCTCCAGTGCGTCATCAAGTAGGGGCGTGTCCACGAGCTCAGGGGCTCCAGTGCGTCATCGAGCCCCGTTTTAGCCCCGCCCAAAAAATCCGTAAAATAGCAATGGTGAAAAACTGTTTAACGGTCTAACTCCGCATTTCAGTACTTCACAGTTCACAGTCTTTGTAATATGTTTTAGCAATACATTTGTAACATTTATAATGTGTTTAGAATTTTTTTGTAGAATTGCCTTTACAGGGACTTTAAAAATGCGATGGAATATGGGGGATATTTATGCAATTTTATGCGATGAAATTGCAAAAATCGAGGGAACTTGCAAAAACTGTGGTTTGATGAAAAAGAGAAAAAAAGGGATTCCCCCAACACCCTGTTCTCACTAGGCTACTACCTTAATGTAAAGAGTCATTTCTTATTACTTCCGATGATAAGCAAGCATAACTACATCACAGAAAGTGCTGGGAATATTTATGTTCTCATCTTCAGACCTTAACCCTCTGGGGACCAAAGGTTTTTTGGGGCCCTTGGGATGTTTTGACATGCACTGACATTTGTGCTTTTTTCAGTTATTTATAAACATGTTAATGGCAAAGGTGTAAATTCACTCTATATAGCACACACGGGGCTACCATAATATGTTAGCAACATGCATGTACATGTTTGTATTTTTGAGAGAATATTATTTATGCGTGGTTATTGAAAAAACTGAAAATAAAAGTTTCTGAAATAAGGCCACAAAACACATATTGATTATTTCTTCACAAGACTTTTGAAAATTGTATCACATAGTCTAGAATATTTGCTCCAAAACTATGTGAGAAACATCCTGACTACTCATTCAGATAAGTCAATAAAGTCTTTTAGAATGTGTATGAAGTGTTTTGTTTGAGAAAGCTTTATGCGAGGAGGCTTGATCTCTCATTAGTATGTATCCATTTCACACCTGAGAAAGACAAAGACCCTCCCATAATGGCCCTATTAGGTGCTATCAGGCCATATCATTATGAAGAGCCTTGCAGAAAGAATGAGGAGATTTAAAAAAGAATGGCTTTTAGATTGTTTGGATTTATTTACAACACACACACACACACACACACACACACACACACTGCTTAGAATAAGTGAACACACCCATGCTAAAGTTGACTAAAAAGAGGAATAAAAAATCGTAATGCCTTAATTAAAAAAATGAGGACATGAATAATGTCCTTGAATTCTTTGTGAATGAAAAACTTATCACAAATAATTAAATGTTCTTCTTTAAAATACAGGGTGCATACGTCTGGACACATCTATCACACACCCTTCACCATATAGACAAGGTTTTATTTCAGTTCAAAGTTAGAGTTGGAAAAATCTTGAAAAGAAAATTGTCTTTTCCATAAATGTCTTAGTTTGATCATTACATATTTCAAAGTTGAGGATTCATTATTTTGATTTAGCTTGGATTGGAACAAACACTAGACTATAACATCTTAGTTGATTAGTTTATTGACAAAACATACTGTATATTTAACATATGAGCAGAAACTCCTAACAAAGCTTATTTGATGTCTATTTTAGAGTAAAAACTTTATACTCTATCCAAAGCTAGTCAACAAAATGTCTTTTATTTCGTCTATAACAGTGCGTATCTGTGCGTTCATTCATTCATTCGTTCACACACACACACACACACACACACACACACACACACACAGAAACATGATTCACATTTAAACAGTATGCTATTTTTCAGTATGCTAGACACTAACGTTATTCTATATCGCGATTAGAACAAAGCACAAGCATAAAACACTTACACACTTCTCAGCTGAATCTGTTGCTCCTCCTCGTGGTGAAAATAAACCAGCACTTGTTCTGAGGTAGGTAAATGTCCCAGGATTGTTCCTCATAGCCGCTCAAGATGACAGTAGATTAATCTGACTAAAAAATACAGTGTGTTTTCAGAGTTTATGGGCGTTAACGCGTCTCAATGTGGTGCTTCACGTATTTGCGTTTGAATAGCGCGTGCTCTCCGTGGGCGTGTCACATTACCGGAGATAATGAGCTGAGAGAAAGATAATTAGAATGGCTGACACGTCTCTCTTTTTATATAGATTACATAAACGGAGAATATTTATTTTAGTTTTGAATCGGATCATTTAAAAGTACAAACTCAAATGATTTAAAAGATATATTGCTCATGTCTGGGTGAATAGTATTTGCTGAGTTTTGTTGAAGATTAGAGACGTGCTCCAGGAAAAAAGTTCACGGTGACTGAGAGGCAGAACGCACACCCTGTTTATATTCTTTATTTTACAAAAGCACAATATTTTATTTCGATTGTATGTGGGCACATAAAAAAGTAGACATTTAACAGATTATTTTCTCATATTTCTTAACTCTATATAAACAGAAATGATGGTAGTACTTTAAGTCTATTGTTCTGCTATGTGAAAAAAACGAGCAAAACGCGCCGGCGCGTTTCTGGTCCCCAGAGGGTTAATAAATGCATCAGACTTACAAAACATTGATGAGTCAAAAAAGTTCTGTAGCTTTACAAAAGGAATATGCTACAACTTCTGTAAAAATGAATAAATTAAATATAATAAAATAAAGTGTGCTCCTGTTTTACAGCTTTTCGATGATGTTCACGTCGCGTAATTACGTCACTTCATAACGTTCCCATGGCAACAGGGGGAAACGGCGGCTCTTGTGTGAAGCAAGCGCAACATTTTTCAACTTTCTGCTAAGACATGTGTGACTTTTTTGCAACGAAAATGCAAGGATTATGAAATCATGCAAGCCCCGCATATTTTGCAGTGAAATCGGCATTTTATGCGGCGAAAGTGCGGCGTATTTGAAAAAATGCGGCCCCCGCATAAATATGCGGACTTTGGCTGATTATGCACTAAATCATGCGATTCCATAATCATGTTTTTCTGGAGGGACTGGTTAATGCTGCAAGTTGCAGGAAACAAAACACTGTGACGACACCCATTAATAATACATTTCTTGTTCTCCCATGTAAATAGCGTAAAGCAGTCCTGCCCAGCCGAGCACATGTATGTTTAGGTGTGAACTAGCTTCATTAATGTGTAACTGGCATGTGTGTGTGCAGTATATGATGTATAATGAAGGAGGGATGCCATTGTACTCGATGGAGACCGAGACCCCCACAGCCGAGGACATCCAGCTGCTGAAGAAGACTGTGGAATCAGAAGCCTCACAGGTACAACCAAACACTTGTAGATCTTCACAGCAACAAAAAAGCCTGTACAGTGGATTGGTGGGTATCGACATGCGAGTTTGTTCTAGACAGGGTTTCCGCGGGGGAGTCATAAAACGTCTTAAATTTAGTAATAAGAATTTTAGGCCATAAAAAGTCATAAAAACGTCCGGATTTTCCATACAAGGTCATAAATTACATTTAGCCACGTCTTAATTTGATATGCTCATTCATTCATTATCGCGATATAATTTTTTCTCTATAAAACAATATCAAGAGTTCGATAATGTTTATGCGGCAAAAACGGAACGAAACTCATTTGAACCGCGTGTGCCTCACGGACTGTTTATCCGCTCGGCTCAAAGTCCAAACGGCAGCGCGAGCTCACTAGAGCAGACGCGTTTAGTCTGATCGGTCTCGGTCACGAGATCCAGTGAGAAGCGGAATGGAATGAGAATGGAATATAATTACAGTATTTAATGATTTAGGCTATACTGTTTTTCATACATTTCATGAAGAAACGTGCCATCAAAGTCAGGCAACACAAACCTGTTTCAAGACTTGAAACAATATCCCCCATTAGCACATGCAGAAACTAAGAAATACATTTTCCAATAAAGATATTAATTTTGGAAAAATGACAAATGTTTGAATGTAGAGTTGTTCCGATTCCGATACTAGTATCGGAAATGCTGGCATCGGTATCGGCGAGTACTTCTACCCATGTACCGATCCGATACCATTTTCTTAAACAATATCTAGTAATGCACGCTAGCTTTGCGTAACGCTGCAAATCGGAGATCAATTCTTCTTCGCTGCTCTAAACAGTGGTTGCTTGTGGCGACACAGGAAGTTGTGCTGTTGCAACAAGCAACCACTGTTTAGAGCAGCGAAGAAGAAAACGCGCGCGCGAGATAGCAGTGTGTCCGCTGTTTAGCAGCATTTCAGACTGGACCAACCAGCCAGGAAAACAGCGACATGTCTCGTATGCCATACTGCAATTTCGAGGGGTGGAACAAGTATTAGCAACTTCAACACGAGTAACTTAAAGCATTTGAAGACTCGTCACCCCGCAGAACACGATTACACAAAGGCAAGTGCAGAGAAGGATGATCCGCGCCAGAATCAGCAATCTCTGAAAGCTTCATTCAAACAAAGAGAAATGTTTTCAAAAGACAGCCAACGAGCGATAAATATAACCGACAACATGTATTGCTATTGAGTTTATTGTTCTGGATGACCAGCCGCGGTCAAAACTGAAATGCCGTTTATTTAACAAAATTGTTTATGGACTTCAAATTTTAAAGAGATTATTTTCTTATATTATTCATATATCATTTTTTTGAATCCTAGATTTATTTGTTGCACTTTTTTTTGCAGTTATATTGTAAAACTAAAATACCGTTTTCAGTTTACAGTATTAGATGTGTGGTTGCATTTTAAGTTCTTTTTCACTGAAGAAAGATAAATAATATATTGCTGTGAAAACGTATGTCAGATAATAAAAATACTCTAGTTCACTGTATGTATTTGTTCATGTTTAATTAAGGGATAAGTCTGAAACACGCCATAAAATAATTCTATCAATTCATACAGTGCTAGTATGACCTGCAGCTGTATAGATACTGTACACACACACTAGGGCTGGGCGATATGGCCAAAAAAAATTATCACGATAATTTTTTTTATATCAGTCGATATCGATAATTATCACGATAAATATCAAATCTTTATTTCTTTTAAGTTTAAAGGCAGATTTTTGCTCCAATAAGTGAAAGTTGTAGAAACCAGAGCGTTAATTGTGGTTTTAAACTACTCTTTATTGTCAGAACATATCATGACAAACACTTGCCAAACAGGTGAACATTTCACAAATCTGAGGTAGAACATGCAAACATTTGTCATTTTTCCTTAACAAAATAAACATCTGAATAGAAAAATATTTCTTCAGCACAGTTTGCAATATTCAAATTACATGTTTTGTCTCGAAACGCTTATTTGACAGCGAGTTGACAGTAAATCTGCATCCTAACTCAAGCTAATACTACTATGTTAAATTTATGTTCATTAACAAAAACAGTAACATCTGTTTAAAAAAAGAAATGTAACGACCACATTTTTATTTTGGTAAAATGTAATATTCTGACTGTTTGAGTTTTATTCAAATTAACCATTGGTCATCCAGTATCATGCATTTAGATCATGATAACCACAGATAAAACCAGGCATAGCCTATAACTTAGCACCTCACTATCATGGCAAAATGTAACTTTATGGTTTCTATGGTATTTGTATGAAAAACAGTAGCCTAACAGTTAAATACATTATTAAATACTGTAATTAAATTCCATTAGTCATTTAATACATTGTCTACATTAATAATATAATACAATTCAATATGTATATCTCACATTTCATATTACTAGGCTAACGTTACAGTAAATCCATGGTAGGCTAAATGAATTCAGTATCAATTCAGATTCTGACTGTATCGTTCCGCACAGTGTTTCTCCTGTTTGTCAGCGCTGTTTCATCTACCTTTAAACTGGTTTGAACTTGACATTTGTGTTCTTCGCTGAATTCAAGCGCTTCTCACTGGATCGAGTCGTGAGCGAGACAATCAGAGTAAACGCGCATGTGCTCTAGTGAGCTCCCGTTTGGACTTTGAGCCGAGCGGATAAATGGTCCGTGTGGCGCGCGGTTCAAATGAGTTTCGTTCCGCTTTTGACGCATACACATTATCGAACATTTATCGACCTCTTGATATCGTTTTATCGAGGAAAATTATATCGCGATAATTATCGTTATCGTTTTATCGCCCAGCCCTAGTACACACCCAGGTATCGGATCAGTACTCGGTATCGGCCGATACCCTGAGTCCAGGTATCGGTATCGGGAAGGGAAAAAGGGTATCGGAACATCTCTAATTGAATGTTCTACCTCAGATTTGTGAAATGTTCACCTGTTTGGCAAGTGTCTGTCATGATATGTTCTGACAATAAAGAGTAGTTTAAAACCGCAACTAACGCTCTGGTTTCTACCAATTTCAGTTAGGAGCAAAAGTCTGCCTTTAAACTTGAAAGAAATAAAGATTTGACATTTATCGTGATAATTATTGATATTGACTGATATATTATCGTGATAATTAAGTGTTGTTCCTGTGTTATTGATACTAAAGGGAGCCTTCAGTTTGTTACTCTTAAGAAAACGGAACCTTTAAATAATGAAACTTATTACTTTTAATGAAAGTCAATAAAAGAAAAGACTTCCTTTTTGAAAGGAAGTTATTCTTCGTAATTCGTGTAGGTCATACATTTAAATCATAATGGTCATAAAAAGGTCTTAAAAAGTCTTAAATTTGACTGACTACACCCTGCAGAAACCCTGCTAGAGCATGAGTGCCAAACTCATTTCTAGCTAGAGTGCAATACACACTCTTTTGGGGCTAATATGGTACTTAATTTTGACAACCTGATGCTGCTTTAATAAATAATATTGGGGAAAAACAAAAACATGCTTTTGGCTGGATACATTTTCAGCTTTAATATAAGCCAACTGAAACTGAACATTAACACATATGTTTGGGCTAAATGAAAGAGACTACAGCTTATTTAGATTACAGGTTTGCTTTTCAGTCCAACAGCATCAAATAAGTGTAAATGTATTATATTTAAAGGGTTAGTTCACCCAAAAAGGAAAAAATTGTCATCATTTACTCACTCTCATGTCGTTCCAAAGACTTTGCTCTTCTTCAGAACACAAATGAAGGTCTATTTGATGAAATCTGAGAGCTTTCTGTCCCTCCATTGACAGTTACGCAACTACCACTTTGATGCTTCAAAAAGACATCATAAAACTAATCCATATGAATTGAGCGGTTTAGTCGAAATTTTTTGAAGAGACACTGTCACAGGGTAAGCCTGTGACTAGACATGGACTGAACACGCACATTGCACACATACACTGGCGTCATGTTAACACAGCCTGTTTGTCGGCACTGACAATTATGTACATGGACTTGTGTAGCATTTGATGGTATTGTGTGTTTTAAGCCTGGTGTGTTGTGGTGTATTATGTCCTGTATGTTGGTATTGCCTGGTTTGCGTGAGTTGTGTGGGGAATCGGTGGCTGTAACGTCAGTGCATGTGATAGTATAATAGGATTGTTGTCTTATGTAGAGAATTAAATCACCACTATTAGTTGGTTTATATGGTTTATTAAGTACAGTGTTAAAAATGGTACAAATATACTTACCACATTTGACGAGTCATTGGCCAAACCTGTTCAGTTAAAAATCCGGTTTATCCGGGGGGGGGTAAATTAATTTAATAATATATAAATAATATATATTATTTATATATGTGATTTATGTGAAACTCATTTACCTTTTCAAGTGGTACGTCCCGGGGTAGGGAGGAGTTAGGCCTATAAAATGGCTCCAGAAATTCAGTACTGGAGAGAAATGCTGAGTGCGTTGTGTGATTGCACGTACAGGTCAGATTCTGTCTTGTGAATGTAGTTTATTTGACCATGAGTTTGGTGCTGTTTATGTTTTGTTCCATTTAAGTTTTTTTTTTTTCACAATTATTGGATGACTGTCATCGTGTGGCAAATAAAAAGCATTCTTGAACCAGACCAACGGCTTCCTCTGTCACTTGGGCCTCCATCTGCTACTGCTATTCTAACAGATACGATCGCTTTATATGATGAACAGATTGAATTTAGGCTTTTATTCTCATATAAAGATTCATCGGCGAACATAAACAAATCACAAGAATAAACATCATTGGTTCTTGAAGAATGAACCTCACTGGTTCTCACACGTCAAGCAAACATGTGCACAACTGATGTGTGAATTGATAAATGTTTATATGTGAATAAAAGCGTAAATTCAATCTGTTAATCATGTAAAAAAGCGATTGTGTCTCTTCAGAAAATTTGGACTAAACCGCTCGATTCATATGGACTAGTTTTACGATCTCTTTATGAACTTTTTAAAGTGTCAAAGCGGTAGTTGCGTAGCTGTCAATGGAGGGACAGAAATATCTCAGATTTCATCAAAAATATCTTCATTTGTGTTCCCAAGATGAACGAAAGTATTTGGAATGAACTTGTGTATACGTCGGGCATTAGTCTGGCACTGTCTCAGGAATATAACTCTTTTCTTTTCAGGGGATGAAAGAAATCAAGAAAGACAAGGTTTTGATGAGGCGAAAGTCTGAGCTGCCGCAGGACGTCTACACTATCAAAGCCCTGGAATCTCACAAGCGAGCGGAGGAGTACCTGACGGCCAACCAGGAAGCCCTCTGACGCGGGAGCCCCGGCACCCTCCACCGCGCCTAAACTGTTCCTCTCGTCTTGGTCCAAAATTGTCGCCTGCTGTAACCCACCTCTCTATTCCTCTGCCTATATCCACACTCCCTCCTCCCTCACTGTTGGAAAGCCCCGTTTGCAAAAGTCCAGTCCACAGAGCAGTGGAGAGCTCCCATGCACTCTTCCTCATCTCCCCAACTCTTTCCCCCATCCATAGATGCTGATCCGCACACCGAACAGAAGCGACCGCTGGGTTGGTAGAAAGCAGTGTGGGTTACAAATAATCAAAGTATGCTCTTGTTGTGGTTCCTTTGTTTTTCTCTTCACACTTTATGTTGCCCACTTTATGCTGTCTCCATTTGTCCGCATGTTCCCTATCCCGTTTTTACCGCTGCTTGAGAGCTTCTCCTGTTTTCCCATCACTGCCTCTGCGAATCTGTCGTGTCTGCAATGAAGGGGCCACACTTAACTAAATGAATCATGTTACTGGAGATATGGAGATGGAAACCCTGTACTGGATTTTAGATGGCATGGATGGGAGCCAAACGGGAGTGAATCAGGGTTATTCTTGATGTCATACAAAGAACTAACTAGTGAAACTTGTTTCTTACAAAACAAGCTTTATGAATTAAACATGCAAGTTTGAGATTTCAACTCGCACGGGATTGTGAATCTGTTTCAGATGCTTTCCTAGACAGGTCTTTGATTCTCCAGAGACCTGGTGCTGTAAATGTTTCAGGTAGTAATCTGAAGTCATTTTTGACCACACATTAGGAGGCAGAGGTTGAAGAGATTGACCTAGTGATTGTGTTAATGATCATGATCAACAACAAAAAAGTTAGGGAGCTTTGTGGAAGCAATCACCTCTATATCCACCACCAGCAGAGCGCTTGATGAAAATGCTGTAAAAGTAGTATACAGTCCGTTTACAGTCGCATAAAAGAATGTGATCTAAACGCATGCACCAATGGCCTATTGGTCCACACTCCACTTATCTTTGTATGCATCTATTTTAGTTTCATTTTTAGACTTATACCTCTTGAACAGATTCCCATGAAATCGCAATGTGCTTTTTTCACCTCCTAGCTTTTGTAAGTTGTCTCGTTTTGCTTCATAGGTTTTTATGTGATTTATAAAAACTAGACGAGAACGAAAAACAAACTCCCGTTAAACCTTTAAAAAACGACAACCGCTCAAGATCGGGAACTACCGTCCTGTCCAAGATTGTCTTATTTCGTTGTCGTTTTCACTTTAAAGCACCAAAGCAATATTTTTTCCATATTAGAACGGTAAAGAAAAACATTTACTGATCTAGTGTACGATCAAGCGCTATACAATCCTCCTTATAGGACTATATACTTAAAGAGAAAAGATACTCGCTTACCCGTCCAGGCTTAATATATGGAAAAGCGACAGCTTGCAATTGCGACTACTTGTGTGTACTGTATATTGTCATGTATATTGCTTACGATTGTACCCTTGCCCTTCAGTATTCCCTCTTTCTGCCCCAACTTCATCTTTTCTTTAGTTCTGTTTGCTTGTATGACTTCATTCTGATGCATGATGTCCCCTCTCTGTTGTAAAGGTCTGTCCTGTGAAGTGTCACTTTGATCATTCCAATAGTGAGGGAACATTTACTCCTCCTACGGGCTGCTGGACAACGCTACACTTTGTTGCTATCCAGTGTGCAGCTCGCGCTCCCGCCGTAATTCGCTCCTTGTGAATTCAAGCTGGTACACTTTTTCCATCGTTCCAAACGTGTGCATATGTTTCGACTCGTGCTATTACAGCCTATAGTATGCAGTGCAGAGATGAAGTCTTTAAATCATTAGCTGTTTGAAGTGTCGTTACATCACCTCAGCCTATCAGTGTACGTACGGGAATGACTTGCCCATGCAATCAAGAGCATGAATTGCCAACCTAGCTGCCTCTAAATAGACCAAAACATTCCAGAAACAATCAGAGGCAACTTCACTCTTGAACGCAGCATGATTCCTGCCTCGATCCAGTTTGACAGGCGAATGGGGCCCGTGTTCAGCTTGTCCGGCAGCAACAACAAACCGAGGGAAATTAAGACAGTATGGGTCTCTCCAACTCGCCCTTTCCCTCCTCTCCCAGCCCTCCTTCCTAAGTCTGACACTAATCTTAAGCTGCTCTCCAGGTCATATGTACATATGTTGTACTTTAATTAGGTTGAGCATTACATAGTATGAAAGTCATATTTTGTACAGATGTTCATGTATGTACAGAACAACAATAAAGAAACACAAAAGACGTGACGGCCATTTGTGTTGCTCAAGCCATGTGAAATACATAAAGGATTAGTCACTCATTGCACATTGTCAATCAGATTAATGATTTTTTTGTGTGTGACTTAAACGGCACATAACTGAGATGCACCATTACATGTTTATACGGTCATACAAAAGCAACCACTAAATCTTGCCAAACTTCACTTTACAAAAAACGTAATCAAGCAAAAGAACATACTGCATAATTAACACAACTGCCTTGGAACAAGGCTGAAATGTGTGTGGGTGTTTTCAGGACAATTTTTGCAAACTCTGTAACTGAATAATCGGGACACTTGCTGTGCAAAAGTTCAAAGCAATTAAAAGGTAAACTATTAAATTTCCACTTTTAAGAATTCCACAGTTGGTATAAACCACAGCTAGGGTGATAAATGTGCCTTTTGGTTTGTTTGAGATGAGCAAATGTCCGAAGGTCCTTTAACGTTTATGCAGTACGAGAAGTGTCGAGGCCGAGGTGAGGCTTCACTTGCGCTCCAGTCTCAGGCCCGCAGAGCTTTGTCTGGTCTGGAGCGTTTGCTGGACCATGTCCTTCCACTGGTCGTCCGAGATCTCCTGGGCCCAGGCAGGGATTCCCAGTGTCGGCAGATTGATGGCCGCCATGGTCCTTTTCACCAGCTCAACGTGATCTGTGAACACAAACAAGAACATTTCAAATATATCGGTACCACGTTGGTTAATTGGTTGATATTAGCATTTTTTAAATGCATCTGTATTAGTGTAATTTAATGGATATTTTTAAAGTACTCATTTATTTAGATTACCTTTGCCATCATCTAATGATCACTTTGTCTTCTAAAACACTTAATTAAATGACTCAAATAATATAATTTATGGGCAAGAAAATTTAAATATTTTTTCATGCTGTACATTATAATGGTGTGATGGCTAAATTCACTTGAAGTATTACATTTTAGTGTTTTATTTTACATTTATTTAAGAAAAATAGTGTCGAATTTAAATACTGGATATTTATAGGGCATAACATGAAAGCAATCTGTATTTTAGACTAATAACATGCATACTTTAGCCAAGGTTTAATCGTCATTCCAAAATTGCACTTGTGTATATTTTCTTTTTTAAATATTACTAATATTTTAGTAATAAGTTAAATCAACCGTTTTGTGTACTGCTAGTATTAATCTGTATAACGTCAATTTAAAAAATGTCAAATATATTTGAATAGTGATTTTCACAATACACATTGTTTCAAAGCAGCTTTACAGAAAATCATGATGTTAGTGTTTATAGGATTCATGTCTTATAATCTCATTTGGCAGATTAGAGCTGTGCAATAATGTAGTTTACATTTGTGATTATAAAAGCAATCAAGCAGTTGAGATCTACCATAAGAAATATCCTGCTTTATGTGAGTGTACTGTATGTATGCGGATAGAGTTGGATATATTCAACTTTATAACCATAACCATTATGGATGACTTCATTCCTTAACTTTATTTTTTAAGGCCAGCCTCATTGATTAAGGTGATGAGATTTTAGTCCAACGCACTGACACAGGAGTAATGAAACTATAAGAGACATGATGACAGTATATCAGTGTTGTGACCCAAATGTAAAGTCAGTTCTCATGCGTACCTGCATCCATGGGAATGGACACTTGGCTTCTACAGGCAGCCGCTCCTTCAGGATCCTCCTCTTCATCGCTGTCAGGAGGAGGCTGGGGAAGGAACAGGCCCATGGCCTGCAAAATGTGGATGAAGATCAGATTTCAGCAAGACAGTTCAAATAAAATGTATTGAAACCATGAAATAAGTGTGTAAAACCAACAACACTTGCTGCCCAGAAAGATGAGGCACCCTAAAGACCTCCTGTACCTCTATTCTGTCCTGGACCTCCTGGAGCTGCTCTGCAGCGGTCGCCTCGTCGGCTGGCTCAGTGTGTGAGCTGTTCATCCCGTCTGGGTCTTGATTCAGAGGCTGGTAATAGTACCCGGCACTGTCCTCGTCTCCAGCATTGTCCTCGTCCTCCTCCATGTCCTCCCCGCTCCACTCCTCCGGCACTGCGGTGTCTAAAGGCCGGTCCTGCACCACATCCTCCTCGGAGTTCGGTAAGATTCTCTCGGGACCCATCTCTCGGGCCCTCGCCACTTCCATTCACTGGCTGCTAGCACACACAGACGCGTGTGAGAGAAAATAATGTGTGTTGTATGGAGTTAAACATCCACCTGTCAATGTAAGCTTAAGGCTATACAATCCTGCTAGGTTAACTTATATACACTTACAATTCCAGGGAATTAACTAATGAATGCGACTGTTCACCATGCAGAAAATGATCTCTGACATTTTCTGTTACCTGTTTTCTTCTGTCGAGCTCTTTTATCCAAATGTTTTGAGCAGATGTATGTGTATCTGGAGAGCTGTTGTTTGCTTCCGGTCCTGCGCAGAAGCAGAACTGCGCATTGATTGCGTCATGTTAGTTACACCGACGAGCCAGCTAAGTGTATATATAAATAAAGGTGTACATGAAAATACCAGATTTTTGTTGTTTTTTCATTTTGATGCTTCATAATTCATTTACAGTATTAATCCGTGTTAATTCTACTTTGTTCGTAACTGTATATATTCTGAAATATAAATTAATATGTAAATGTTTAAAGTAATAGAAATATTAAATCTTTTGAGTAAAAAAGAGTAAAAACCCTGTCAGACTCAGTTGTGTGAATTATTGCCTTATGTTGCTTTTAATTATAATTTTTTTTAAATATTTTTATTTTTTTATATTACTGCCATCCAGTGCTGTTTAACATACTTGCATCACAAGTAAATCAATAAAAAAACGATTAAATGCAACTAATTAAAAAAAATGCAACTAATTAAAAAACTTATTTAGACTTATTAGTCGTTTATTTTAAAATGTAAATATATATATATATATATATATCTTTAGGATTTAAGGCTAAATTTATAAATATATATACAGGATCTTTAGGATTTAAGGCTATATATATATATATATATATATAGAGAGAGAGAGGGGGGGGGGGCTATATTACAGCAGATTTGGAAAATTACAAACTAACGAGTTATAAATCCTAAAGATTACGAATTTGTGTATTATTTATTTTCAATTAGGAAATTTTCTTTATAAATTTTTATAATCAATTATTATTATAATTATTACAATATGTATCTTGGTGTACATGTTTATTATTGTTTAATAAATAAACAAGTAAATATATACATCTATGAGGAGGACGAATAATGGCAAACATTTTGGTAATGGTAAATAAATAATTGCATCATGATCATATGGAAGCCCAGCGTGTGTGTGAGAGTATGACCACCGGGTGGCGCACGCCTCTGCGTGACGTGTGAGTTTGAGCGGGAAACGAATGACCTGCAGTTTGTGTGTCTGAACTTCCCGTCAAATCTGTAAAGTTGTTATCGCGAACATTACACTTGTGTTATTGTCGAAGGACAAAGACGTTTGCAAAGTATGAACATATACTTTTGTGGAAGTATCCGAGGAGGGAGACAGGACGTGAATATTTACCAGAGAATAGTGAAGAAGTTACAGCAGTATGGCAAGGTTTTAACAGAGCATGTCAGCTATGACAGTCTGTCTGAAAAGGGTGATTCACTTTTACTCTCTTTCTCTCATATTTAACGGTTTCATATCGTTTGGTTGATCCTATGTGTGGAAACTAGTCATAGATGCAGTACACATGTGTCGTGATGCAGGTGAAGATGCCGTTTTGGATGGAGATAAAGCGATTCATGATCGAGATATGGAGTGGCTGATGATGTCTGATGGTGAGATCAGATCATAATGACATGCTCATCATTTTCACATTCCTCATTGTTTTTAAAAAGTGTTGTTCATACATACACAAATAATAACAATGTAGTCAACAGTGGCCCGAAACAAATCTATCCAAGTGCAATTTATTTCACAATACGAAAATTCAAATGATAAAATGAAAGTAATGTGATTCTCTACATATGTTGTTATTTATGGTGCGTTCACGTGCAATGGTAATTATGGTAAATACCAAAAGCCGATGTGGAAAATGCACATGAACACCCCCTCATGTGGTATTTCCACTGGGCAACTCGTAGAATATTTTGATGCCGAGTTGCCGAGATGAGATAACCTTTGACCTTTTCAAAATGTCGGAGTCGTGAATGGTAAAAATATGTACTATTCATAATCTAGAAAATATACAGCAAATTGTTTTACCGTTTGAGTTTTGATAAATCATTTTCTTGCTGTAGCAGATGTTTTAGTATAGTTTTAGCTAAATAACACGTCTGGATCTCCATATTTTTACCACATTACGACAACAAAAGCACTTGAACGCAACACACTGGTAAATACCAGTTCACAAGTGGAAAATATCATATTTCCCACAGCACGTGAACGCACCATTACTCTGCTGGCTGACCTTAGAAAATCAAACTTCATCATCCACTGAAAATCACTAAAACACCAACTGAAAGTTTGGATATTTTGTTATCAGATGCAGCAATATATAATTTTTTAATTGTGATTGATGACATGAAATAATATTCAGATTTATTTATTTTTGTTGGGGGCAGTTTATTGAATGTTTAGACAAAATATTTACATTTTACAAAAGCTTGCATATGTGGCTCATATAGTATAATGGAGGTCATAATCAAGGAAATAACACCTTAGTTTTATTCAGAGGCAAAAATATGCAATTTGGTGCATTTGCAGACATTTATAAGCCAAATCTTATCAGTCCAGCAGAAACGTACACAAGAGGCTTATGTCATCACTCTATATCTCCCTTTAGTATGTCTTAGTAAAATTATATTTAAATGCTTAGTTTTATGATTAAAGCTCAGTGGTTTTTAAAACGTATAATAGCCTACAATGCACAATACAATGATGATTGACAGATGAACAAATAAACCTTCCTCAAAAGCCTGATGGATCATATTCGATACTCCCTTTTTGACATGACTTTTCTAAAAAAATAAAATAAAAAAAAAGGATGGATGGATGATCAAGTAAAACCTAGAATTATTCTCAACAGCAGCAGCTTTGCAGATCTATTACGCAAAGACAAAATACATTAACATTGTCATATCCGCTAAACTCTTCTGAGAGTTGTCATGATAGAACTGTCATGTGTTAATTCTGCGATGCTGTATCGGACCCGTCTCAGTCTCAGCTATTCAGGACTCATTACAGTGGCGTTTTCTCTCTCTGAACCAGTGATAGTAGCTGAGGTGACACAGCCGTCATTAGGAGTGGGTTATGAACTTGGCCGAGCTGTGGAAATGAACAAGAGGGTTCTCTGTCTCTTCAGACCTTCATCTGGAAAAGGTATTAACACATTCTCCCAGCTTCCCTCAGGAAATAGATTACACGGTTATTACATATATATGCGCTGCCCGGCCAAAATAAAAAAGTCGCTGTTTGGATTTAAATAGGCCAATGCTGATATGAAGAGTCTATAGCCGTATTCACATGGGATTAGTATTATCTGGGGACCTTCGTGTGGCGCATTCGCACGGGATAAGCGAAGCCTGTGGTTTTACTCGAATTTACTGACTTATCTCCCGGATATGATGTCAATAGGCTATTGCTTGGAAATGTCTTGTCGTTATTATAGGTCTAGCTGTATGATGTATCATAAACAGAATAATGTTCTTTACCGCATGCTGCTAAACATGTCATCCATCTCCATCTAATCATTCCTTTTGTGTTCGCTCTTCTGATGATTTTCAGCTTTCTCTTTCTGCAAATTGTATAGTTCTATGGTGTATAGTAGGGCTGTAGTACTCGAGTCCGGTCTTGGGCTCGAGTCCGGATCGAGACCGTTTTTCTATGGTCTCGGACTCGCTGGTATTCGGACTCGGACTTGTCTCGGTCTCGGCCACTGGTGTTGCCAAATATGGCTTTTGGTCACGACCGAGTCCAGGTGTCTTTCTATTATGTTAATAATATTGAAGGAAAAGTGAAACACTGGCCACCTAATAACCAATCACACTAGATTATCCTCGCACGTCACGCTCTGCGTCTGCATGCCCGTTAATTTTGCATTTGTAAACTTTGCATCAGCCTAATGTCATAACGTTATAAGTTCGATTACGTATGGTGGTGGTAGCTAGCTGTGTGGGTGTGTTAATGTTATCTGACATCGGTGATGATTTCTTCAGTTTTAAATTGACAATAGAAAATGTGTTCAGGACGAACAGAAATATTCTCCAGGACGCCTACAGAACGAAAGACTTTTTTGTATGTGTGTTCATTTATTAGTAGCCTATTAGTGTAACGTTAACTTAGAAAATGCCAAAATTAACCGACCAAGTGCTCACTACAACGGCACGCGTCTTCTCTTTCTGTTACTATAGTTACTATCTTACTAGCTACTACTTAAAAATCCTGGGTGTTGTGACACTTTTGCTTTTAGATCAACAAATAATAACCCCAAATTACTGTCTTGATAATGTCATGCATAAGACTTTTTCCTGGACTCGGTCTTGTCTCGGACTCTAACCTTTTCGGACTCGGTCTTGTCTTGGACTCGACTAGTCCTGGTCTTGGACTCGACAAAGGTGGTCTTGACTACAGCCCTAGTTATAGCGATATGACCCAGCACCCAAAATACTATTAAAACACTCCATTCTTCACGAAAGATGGATAAAAAGGCGCACAGGAAACAAAAACCTTGAAAAATGTATATACAACCCCGCCAAATCACAGACATGGCCGATTCGCACGGGATTAAGATCACAGACAACCTCTGCAATTATTACAAATGACTAGAGGTCACCAGGTAATACTAATCCAGTGTGAATCATTATTGCAGTGATTATTATGTTTCTAGCATGTTATATGTTTGGCAACCGTTCTTCTAACCATAACTGATGGAGTGTGTAGCTGTTCATTTCTTAAACAACCATGTATGAAGACACATCATGGCCATATTCCAGGATGACAATGTCCAGATTCATCAGGTTTAAACTGTGAAAGAATGGCTGTGAGGAGCATGAAGAATCATTTTCACATATGAATTGGCTCCTACCTTCACTGAAAGTGTTTGGGATGTGCTGGCGGAGGCTTTACAGAGTGCTGGACTCTTGCATTGACAATACAAGATCCTGACCAAACAAACATTGATGCACCTCTTGATGGAAATAACATCACAACCTTTATTTACATCAAGAGGTGCATTTTTTGTTTACCTATTTAAATCCAACATTTGCCTATGTAAATCCAAATGTAATGTACATTGCCTATGTAATTTTTGGCCTGTGTGTGTGTGTGTGTGTGTATTATCTCTTATTAATTTCTGTTGATTTTTTGGTGGTGTGACCCTGGTTTTGACAGATTTTACTTTCCTCTTTTCTCTCACCCTCCAGTGCTGTCTGCCATGATCAGAGGAGCTTCGACAAACTCACTCTTCCATGTACAGGACTACACAGAGGATGAAGTCGAGAGCTTTTTGGAGAAATATTTTGATAGTATCAACAAGAACTGATGATGAGCATATTTCAACGAATCATAACAGATAAGCACAACTCTTATATGTTGCTCCTCTGCTTTTAGAAAGCCAGTAGGACAGTTTTCCTTTGGTGGCCATAAGCATTTACATCACATTGTACAATGTAAATTACACTGTGCTGTTACGTACATGTGAATAAATCTGTCCCATCAAAACACTGGTGTTACATAGGATCATAGAAATAAATGTTTTGTAGTAATTTCGCGTAAATAACAAACATTAAATAACTGAGATAACCAGACAGATTCATACTTTTGGTCATATTGTGTAGTGCATTTATCAGTTTTTCAAATGTCCACCAGGGGTCACTTGTTGTCTTTTTTTTAGGACATTAGCAAAAATTAATAAATTGATAATAACCAAGATTAATAAGTTGATAACCAGGCTTGCGACATAGCGCATTAATCACCTGAAATATATATATATTATAAATCGAAAAATATGTATATATATTTAATTATATATTTATAAGTATTAACTACAATGACTATTATTAAAATAATAGTAGTTTTTAGCTTAGATATGGATAAGAAAATTGCATAGATAAGACAATTGATAATAATTTATTCATGACACCTGGTATTTAAAGACAGTTTTTATAGAGTGATTTAGACATGGGGTTCAACTATTACACAGTTAAAAACTTGAATACACACAGTTTTGTATAAAAATGCACATTACAATAAAAAAACAAATATACATTTCACCAATAAATTACATAAATAAATTATATTTGCACTTAAGAATACTGTCGTTTATGTATAATTTTATATCACAAAAATCATTCCCATAAAACTGATATTACTATCTAAACCGCTTAAAATAGCATCACAATAATGTTAAAGGGAACCTACACTTTCATTTAAAAAAGTATGTTCATAAAACAAACATATTCTCAAAAAATAAAATGTAGCATATACTCACTCTTACGATTTGAACACTTGGCAAAAATGTGTACACAATACATCTGAAATTAAAAGAGCTTCTCTAGTAATGTGGCAAGATAATACACACACAGCACTAATTTAACACACGATGGATGTTGTGATATATTTGAGTGGGTTAGAGCTTCCCTTTATTTTACATGCAGCTCATTAGTGCTACCGTATACTCTTTGAGTACAGAGCTCATATCAACAAATAGTTCCCAGGATGTGTGTACCTTAAAGTCAACATGAAACAGCATCTGCATCCACCTTACCTTCATAATGTGACACACAGTGTATATTAAATGAGAAAAGGATATGGTGAGATTCAATTTGATCAGTTTTTCACTGATTGTGGATTATTAAAACGGTCTCTTAAAAATTACGAAAGCCCCGAAACAAGATGAACATTTTTTATTTCCTCTAAAATAATCATCTATTTATTTATTAAACTTTTTGCTAGCACTTTACAATAAGGTCCCATTACTTAACATCAGTTAATGCAGTAACTAACATAAACGATGAGCAATACATTTGTTACAATATTTATTCATCTTTTCTAACGTTAGTTGATAATTTGCAACTGTTCATTCATTGTTAGCTTGGATTCATTAAATAATATTAATAGATACAACTTTTGATTTAATGAATATTAAGATTAAAGATTTTTTTTAAATATATAATAATAAATGCTTTTTTTTTTAAAAGAAGAAGAATTTTCATGTTAACTAGCCTTATTGTAAAATGTAAAAAATTTAAATAAAATAAAAATCTGCGTCTGGTTGGAAAGGTTTGTACCCCAAGCATTTTTGTTGCTTTTATTGAGGGAAAAAATTAAGGCCAAAAAAATACAAAGACATTTTTTGGAAGAGGAAATATAGACTCAGAATGGCACGAAGTATGGAAGCGTATTGCATTCACTTGAGGAAAAAAATCTACTCTGTTTTTCTGAATTAACGAGTTAATTATCTCAGAATTACCAGATAATTTTTCATGGGAAAAAACTTTTTGCTCTGTTTTTCTGAATTAATGACTTAATTATCTCAAAATTATGAGTAACTCATTAATTCATAAAAACAGAGTGAAAAAAAAAACGTTTTTCACTCTGTTTGAGAAAAATGTATCTCATAATTCTGAGATAATTAACTCGTTAATTCAGAAAAACATAGTAGATTTATTGGATTATTAATATGGATTATTACATTACATGTGTTACAGTACATTTGTTATTACATGTATATAACATTTCTACAGAGCCCCTAAAGGGACATGGTGAAGAAAAAATATATGAGATTGGAGGAAAAATGATTTGCAAACGCTTTGCGTCCTCGTGCAAATGTTTTGCGTTCGCCCGAGAAACTTTGCATTCGCTCTTAGGCCGTGTGTCCACCAAAGCGTTTTTTCACGCAGCTGGCGTAAAATTCCAATTGTTTTTAATGGGAGCGCCGCGTTTTTTAAACGCCATGAGCGTAACGAAGCGCTGAGCGTGTATTTACACGCTGAAGCGCTGAGTGCCCGGCGTTTTTACTGTTCACCGAGAGTTGAAAAATGTTCAACTTTTGGATAAAACGCAGCGCTCATCACTGTCACTTTTAACCAACTGTCCAATCACAGTGGAGGAGGGGCGGGACTAACACCACACCGACCAACTGTCACAACATTCTTTCTGTACAACGACATCAACCAGCAGAGCTAACCGAACAACATGGATGAAAAATGAATTTTTAGTATGAAACAAATTATCTGCGAAATCAGTTACAAGTAAACTGTGCTGCGGATATTCTGTATCATAGCAACGAAACGTCTCGCTGCCAAAACGCTCTCAAGCGCCCACAGCAAGGCGTTTTCAGCAGAGCGTCTAGCTTTTTCAGCTGGCTAAAAACGCTTTGGTAGACACACGGCCTTATAAACACAAACGTTTTTTTGCGAGCGAACGCAGTTTCTCGGGGGGAACGCCTAATTTTTGCAAGAGAATTATTTTTCGTCCCATCTCATATTTTTTTGCCACCACCACCACCACCACGTCCCATTAGGGCCTTCGTACATTATGTTGGGAATAATGTTCCGAGACCAGGTAAGAGCATTATTGATTTCATGTTGACTCTAACTTAGCTAATGTTCCCTCATCAGTCCATGCCCTCACTTGTGGCATTGATAATTAAAATACAACTACTAATTGGTTCTTTATATGTGTAATGGCTCTGTATAATAACCACCTGCATTCAGCCAACTCTCAGATTCATCAGTACCAGTTCACTACCAGTATCTTTATCTCGTGAGTGGTCAGAAGTGGTCGTTTACTTCAACGAGAGCAGCTGCACAGATCGATCTGTGTCTAAATGATGTCGGTGTTCAGCCTCTTCTTCTCGAGCTCGGCTGGAGGCTGGAGGAAACTGATCTTGCACTCCTGTTGCACAGAGTGAGTTCGACACCGGTGGAACGGGCGCTGGTGAGTGGGAGCTGGTCTACACTGGCAGCGAGCCGATCGGTCCTGGCACTGTCCACGCAGCACCAGACCAGCTGTTACTGCCACCACGGCTAAAGTCATGCCCCCCAACACCAGCAGGAGGACGAGCTGCGACTCCGACAGCCCATCCGCCCCGCGCTGGGTCACCACGGAGATTTTAAACAAGCGTTTCTCATTGCCATTAGGAGTCGTCCAATGGGAGTGATTTCCCAGAACAGATTTGCTCTCTTCGCTCTTGAACGGAGACACCGCTTGAGATCCCGACTCCCAGACGGGAATCTCGCATGTTCTTCCGGTGTGACCTGGAGGGCAGAGGCACTGGAAGGCCGAGACCCGATCGATGCAGCGTCCTCCGTTGAGGCAGGGCTGGCCGGCGCAGTCGTCCAGGTTGATGGTGCAGAAGCGTCCGGTGAAACCCACAGGGCACAGGCAGGAGAAGCGGTTCACGCCATCCACACAGGTGGCACCATTGGCACAGGGGCGCATCAGGCAGTCGTCCATGTTGGTGTCGCAGCGCGGCCCGGTGAAGCCGACCAGGCACCGACACGACAGCTCTGGAGCGAAACCTCCCAGATCCTCACAGAGACCGCCATTCTTGCAGGGGGACCTGAGGGTGGAAAATATCTGTCACTTATGCTTGTGATTTTGTTTTGTTTTTGTGCTACTGTCACAATGTTTTAAAGATGAAGTGTGGGATTTCTGTACTCATATTGTCACCAATTGTTTTCTGAGAACCGATTTATATTCAAAAAATTTTTTTTTAAATATTTTTCATTAAAAAAACAACAACGTAAGAGCGGCGTGGACATATGTAAGTTGAACGTGTCTGGCTTCCGATGTCATACACTTCCAGTTATTATCAGCTGTACAAAACAGCACTATATGCTGCTTGATTTTACAAACCGGTATTTTTCAACATAATATTTTAATGAATTATCCTATTTAATAAACACTGGTTTGTAGCGCAAATAGTCTTACTGTTTACTGCACTTTGTTATTATTTTAGTTATTTCCCTATAGCAACTAATAATTTGGAAATCACAGAAAATAGCTTACTTCCACGTTGCAAAATACAGTGGATATAACACCGCTACTAGAACAAAACAACAGCAACCAGTGAAGTCCACTTCCAGAGAGAATGACATTTATGAGCCGGTTATTAATAGTGAATTAAGGGTGTGTTCACACTTGTAGTTCGGTTCGCTTGGTTTGTTTGGTCTGGACAAAAAAACATTTAGTCCTGGTCCGCTTTAGCGTTCACATTCACATTGGCAACACTGAACCTAAAGGCATAGGGATATGTTCACAACCTGATTGGTCGGCTTTTATGCTGCGTTCCAGGCAGGTTTTTGAGCACGTAAATCACGACTTCAAACTACGACTCACGACTTTGTCGCGTTCCAAGCCAGTCACGCCAAACTACCTGAGCGCAGAGGATTGTGGTAGCTAGATGTAAACAAACCATTGCTGTTTTGTATGGTTTCGCGGGCTGTGTGACGTCAGAGCTCGTAACTGGGAGTACATCGATCTAGTATGAGTTCACGGGTGGGAAGTCACGGGTTCGACGGCCGTTCCAGTGCACTTTCACGGGTAAGGTTGGAAAAACACGGGTTACAGCTTGCCTGGAACGCGGCAGTAATTACGTATATTGCGAGGGAACATCCAAACGATGCTGTGTTCTGGGATAAATGCGCTCTTTGTATGTGCGTAGCTACATATGGTGGTATTTTGACCAGCTGAGATCTCGTGAAGAGCTTATAAAATGTGTAAACGTGTCAAAACAGCGTCAGGTCACACACACACGAAGATCTGCAGCGAGGAGACGCGGTTCTGACGCCTGTGCCGAACTGTGATGAGCAACATGAGGGAAAAACAGGTGTGCTTGAGCATTCTCTCCTTTATAGAGTCGCATCTTGTGACATCATGTCCCATTTTTGGTTCGTTTACATGTCTTTGGTCCGTGTTGCGTTCATATTTAATTCAAAACGCACCAGAGTTCGCTTGAAAGCGGCCCGAGACCAAGACCCATTATTGAATTCAGTGTAAGTTACTTGTGCGGCACAAGTTGTGCCAAATAATGTAAATACAAATGATGTGTCGGTTATTTTTTAGTGAATCAAAAGCACTTATGAATCAGCAGCAGTGGTCAAAAAGACTCGCTTGCTGAGCTGCAGATTTATACTTTTGAGGGGAATCGGTCAATGCATGTATTTATAGTTATCTCTGCATATTAAACTTTAACAAGGTGACATCAAAAACGTTGCACACATCATTCATGTGCACAATCGAAACACAATTAAACATTTATTTTTAAATACATTTATAAAACATGCATATGCACAGATTTTTACTAAATGTGCGCACGATAAAGTCATCGCCAACGTTCATATTTATAAAAACGGTCTTTGACGTGGGAAAGTGCTCAGCGCCATGTCGGGGTATGGCCAGACGTAACGTTACACAGTTTCCTTGTGGCAGGAACTGCAGGTATTTGGAAACCTAAGCAATTCTTGCCGCTTAAGTAGAACATTTAGGCGTTGACTGATGCTATTTAATATGTCAATTACATTATTTAGTCAGCGTTTTCGAGCCGGAGATCTGAAAACAATAAGCTGCGCACAAGTTCAAGATGATTTGTGATTTATAAATTTCACATCTGTCAGAGAGGTGTATGCACGCAAGAATTTTGAGAATTTTCTGTAGCCATTTTTGAAATGCTCGTAAGATCAAATGTAGGACGGTTTCTATGCAACATTTTATAAATGAGGCCCTTAGTGTCTCTAGAACAGCAACTGGTCCAGTCCTGCAGCATCATTTCCCAGTAACACACACACATACGCAGTCAGTTTGCGATGCTCGTCCTGGGAGGAACAGTCGGGGCCGATCTGCAGTGTGTCGGTGTCACAGACTCTTACAGGGCCAGTAATAATGAGCCCACTGAATTACATGTTGTTCTGCCTTCTGCCAGTGCGTCTGGGCTTGTGTCCAAATATTATTCAGTCACCAGATTTAATTATCGGTATTGGTATTTATTTACTAGCGGGTGCAGGACACCATAGTGAATTTATGTAAGTGAGGAGAGCAAAATAAAGTAAACCGTGACCTCTTATACCCAAAAATTCTTCATACAGTGACTACCAGTAAAATATATAAAAATTTGGGACCAGAAATCATTCAGACACTTTGATTTGACCATGTTTTGCTTAAGTGTTTTTTCTTTAATTGCTAATGCGACCTTTTTACACCACAGACACAGACTGAACAAAATTAAGCATTGCTTGGTAATTGGTTGATGTGAACTGGTATTATCTAATTGTGTTGTTAAATTTAACAGCTGGCAGCTATTTAACCTAATTCATTTGTGAGACAGTCTAACAGAAGGATGGACAAAACCAGTGAAATATGAGAGTTCTTGACATATTTTATTAGCATTTTCTAAACTACAGTGAATAAACAGTGGTAATGTGAGTAATGTTGAAGGTGTCTGAATAAATTTTGGTTTGACTGTATATATATATATATAAACACTCACTTTGTCTTTTGGCAAGGCCCAGTTTTCAGTTCACAGTCCCGCCCGTGAAAGCCTTCAGGACATAAGCAGTTATAATCCCCCGACTCGCTCAAGACGCAGGTCGCCCCGTTCTGACACGGCTGTTCTCTAGAGCACACGTAGATATCTGCGGAGACAAGTAGCTGTTGTCATCTCAGTCTGTTAATGCGTCTAACTCTTAAGCTCATGAATAATGATGAATCACCTTTGTCACAGAATCTGCCCCCCCACCCGTCCACGCAGGTGCACTGCCAGGGCTGATGACAGGAGCCGTGAACACACCCGGGCATGCGCACGCAGTCGTCACAGCGCGGGCCACCCCACCCCGGGTCACACCTGACACACGAGACGAGAGGTAAATACTGTTCATCTGTTCACAGTCTGCTAAAGCTAGCAGCACAGGTCAAATATACGTCACCAACATGACACCTGACAGTCACATAAACCCCCCCTCAAGAGTCGACTCACCTGCAGTCACCGTTCTCGGCACACTTTCCGTGGCCAAGCTCACACGTGCAGTTACTGGCGGAGGGCGTTGGAGATGTTTCTACTGAGAGAAATTACATGTTTATTGATCTTACTATGCAGCAGTGTTTGTTGGCTAAAACCATTAAAAACGTTTTTGTACATTTACATTTAATAATTTAGCAGACGCTTTTATCCAAAGGGACTTACAAATGAGGAGAGCAATAGAAGCAATTAAACTAACAACGGGACAACAGTATGCAAGTGTTGTGACCCTTCCCAGTGTAGTCTAACACAGTATATGTCATTTTTTTAAAGATAGATACAGAGTAGAAGAGAAAACAAAGTGTTAGTGTTAATGGATCATGTGTTGCCATTAATGCAAACTTTCTTTTCTCACTCTAAATCTTTTTTTTATTTTACGTATACTGCGTTAGACTAAACTGTGAATGGAATGGGAATGGAAACTGGGTTAACTGGAATTAAGATAAAATAAAATATTAGATAAAAAAAAAAAAAATTACAATTGTTGCCTTGGCAGCCAAAATACTGTATAAGTATAAATTGAAGTGCTAAACTAAACCTGAAATGAAAATATATTAAAGCTAAATTAAAAGTGAAGTTGCTTAAAATCATATTGTCAAAAAGTGAGATGAAATTCTGAAAGCTTGTAATGTAAATCAATGACATCTTTAAAACAGTCCAGCAGACGCTTACATAAACTGCATATAAACGTCAGTTGTCACTCTATATCTCCCAATAATATGTCGTAGTAAGATGAAGTGCTAAATGCTTATTTTTATTATCAGCGCTCTGTCGGTTTTATCATGGGGGGAAACATAATGCAATCCAATACAATGATGATTGCGAGATGAACAAATAAACGTTCCTCAAAAGCCTGAAAGATTATATTTGAGACTCACATTTTAGCTTCATTTTTCTAAAAAAAAAAGTGTTCAACGTGAAATATTACCAGCAATATGAAAGGTACTTTTTTGTTTACAGAGTTTTGTTACAGAGAAAAAGTTACAGAGTTGAAAATAAAAATAATTCAAGATTTCACAGCAAAAAGACGTGACCCTCAACCTGAAGAGGGTGTTTTCACAATTATACTAAAAGACCTTTTACTTGCTAAAAAAGTATAAAATATCAATCATAGGGCAGGAGGCATGTAGTAGATTGTGGGTTTTTTTCAGAAAGTTTTGAGGATGTT
This sequence comes from Tiaroga cobitis, assembly GCA_030578255.1. Taxonomy (NCBI): domain Eukaryota; kingdom Metazoa; phylum Chordata; class Actinopteri; order Cypriniformes; family Leuciscidae; genus Tiaroga; species Tiaroga cobitis. Next base: position 8,151,928 of record CM060603.1, on the reverse strand, counting down.
GATCATTTAGAGGCCTAAGAGATTTGTCTATCAAATATGATACAGTAGACTTTATAGGGTTAATAATCCACATGCACTTTTGTATGAAATGTTTTTTGATATGGTACAGGAAGTGATTCACCCCTGATCTCCATCATCACCATCTCGACTGAGTGATTTAGCATTCTTGGCTGTGCTAATCCAGTATTGGGCTTTGCACTACGGTGGATGTTAGTGCAGGGTGTGTGTGTGTGTGTGTTGGGGGACGGCCAGCGAGCGCGTGTGTCTGTGGTGATGGGCACGAGGGGAGCGTGTGCGGTGGGAGGAGAGGAATGTGCTCATGTCTCCGCCCGTATGAGCTTTGCCCGAACATCACAAGAATTCACCATCGCCCAGAGCCCAACCCCTACATGCCTTCAAACCACCTCTGACATCACATGTCCTGAGCGAGGGATAGTCCTTTCACTAAACATGCTGAATTATTCCCTACAGCCAGGAAGTTTCGAACAATTATTAATATGCAAATCACATGCACACTTATGACACTTATGAGAACTTCATTTTTTCCCTCCATCTGACAAGCTTAATTAATCGTGTGACTATTTCGGATAAGAGCTGGTATGTCAGACGCAATACATGTGTAAGCTCATGTTCATTGACTGCTGCTGGAATGGGAAGCATTTTCCATGTAATCTGGCCTATATTCCTGTAAACACAGAGCTTTGAACAATGCGTGCCTGGCTTTCCTGTGCTATCAGGGCAACAGCTGAAAAGCACAAACTGATGATAACAGAGCAGGCCAAACAACAATATGAAGCGTAATCTCTTAAACATAGACAGCTGAAGGATTAGTTTAACATTTACAATTCTCAAAATAATTCTTGTTCTACAGCTTTATATGAGGTGAATGGTAATTTTGTCCCTCTTGCTTGCAGGTAATTTACACACACACAAGCAGGGTCCAAAAAACTACCGGTAAGCACATTAAACATATAGATTTTTTATTATTATTATGATTATTTAAAGTCCCCCTGTGATGAAAATCAAGTTTTTAATGTTGTTTATGTCTATGTGGTGTTTTTAATGTGCTTCAAGAAAAACCATGTGCAAATTCATAGGTTAACACCATTGCTGAGTATTTTCTCCTTAAAACGAGAAAAAAAGACGTGGTTTGAAATCGCTGGTGTTTCTGACGTCACAAACTCCCTTGAAACCAATCAGATCAACGTGTGATCTCTGAGCTGGTGCGAGTGAGTGGAGGCGGGGCTCATTTGCATATTCATAGAACCGAGTATAGTAAATTAAGCAAGGGTGTCGAGTTACATTCAAGCCATTTTCAAGCATGAAGAAGAAGGAAAAAACTTTTAAATATGTTATTTTGGTGATCAAAAAATATTTTTAAGCTATAAAATGATTGGCTACCTATATCTAGGTCAATAATCAAATTTGCTTTGAATTGTTTTTGGACTGTATTTAATATGTTATTATTATATATAACTGAAAAATAGTATGTTTTTGAGAAATTTCTAATATTTAAATTTCCAATTTACCAGGGTATGTAATCGGTGTGGAAAGGAAGCAGATTTGCATGATTTTGCCAACCCGATCTCACGGAAAAACTGAACTATTTTACAACGGGGCTATTTTGTATAAATGTATTTGAATCATACAAAAACGAACAATTTTTAGAAAAAGGTAATCATGAAGGACCACCCTTTCACATAACCTCTAATATGAACCTCATCCTCTGAAATCTCTTCATTATGGTTGTAACAGAAATGTAAAGGCCTAATGTTAAGGCTAATCTTACAAGTAGTGTTAATTTCATTTTTTTGTAATATATCTTGTGGGCAACACTCATGATATTAAAAAACAAACATTTTGACAGAACAACTGGCCAAAAAATTTGCATTGGAGTGGATAACTTCACACTAATATCATTGGCCAACGCAGTATAAATAGTATAAACACAGAGTGCACGTGAGTATAAATAGGGCGCATGCAAACTTTTTTTTGTCTTACAAAGCCACTTGTGTTTGCTGTGTAAAAGCAGTGTGATTGTGTCCGTAGTTTTTTTTTGTCTCCATGATTTTGCCAACCCTTATGAAAAAGAAGTTTATTTAAGTGTTCTATTAGTATACTTCTTTTAATCTAAAAATAAGAAAGTATAGGCTACTCTGTCTACTTTTTATGCACTTTTCAGAAGTATACTTAAAATTGCACTTAAGTAAACTTGACTTATACTGACAGAAAGGTCTAAGTATATTTGGCCTGTACTTGTACTCAATCTTTTGATCGAGATATACTTAAAAGTATAATTAAAGGGTTAGTTCACCCAAAAATGACAATTAATTCATTAATTACTCACCCCCATGCTGTACCAACCCCGTAAGACCTTCGTTCGTCTTCGGAACACAAATAAAGATATTTTTGATTAAATCTGAGAGCTGGATCACTCCTCCATAGGCTCCCTAAGGGAATGAATCCTGACGGCCCAGAAAGTCAATGAAGAAAATGTTTAAATATTCCATGTCACAACAGTGGCTCAACTATAAGTTTATCAAGCGACGAGAATACTTTTTGTGCGAAAAAACAAACAAAAATAACGACTTTATTCGACTATTCCTTTTCTTGTAGGCCTGAAACGAGACTTCAAGAGATTTCCACGACGCATGCGCGAGAACTGAACTGAAGTAGTTGAAGGAGATCGCAATTCTCGCGCATGCGTCGTGGAAATCTCTTGAAGTCTCGTTTCAGGCCTATATATATACGTAGCCGACTCACCTGTTCCTCGATAGTTTTCTGCATCCCTCCACCACCCCGTCTCCTCGCACTCGCCTGATTACTATCCTGACCGGAGATACGGGGGGAGTACTCATATTCCAAGCTCGGAGCCCTCTCTTCGGACAGCATGCCAAATACACATGCTTTTTACTCTGATTTTAATCTGATTATTTGTAAATGTGAACTCGTGAAACGACGAGTGATGGGAGTCAAGCCTCTGAGCCCCACGGTTCCGGCCCTGCATCTGTGTGGGGATCTCAGATAGAGCTAGCAAAGGAGCTTAAAGTGTTCTCCCTTCCTTCGCTCTCGCCGGCCCGGAAGCCCTTGTAGCAGCTTCTTCTGGGTTAGAAGAGAGCAGTTTGCTTGCTTCTGGTTCAGAGGAGCTAGTCAGTGTCAGAAGAACAACCAAGTCTGACACACTCCCCTCATATGAATACCCCGCACATGATGAGAAATTAGATCTTATGACATCTTCGTCATTGAAAGCTCCCGTTTTGCCTTCCAAGCCGTGCCAGACAACATCTAGGCTGGTTGGCAGGTCTTATGTGGACTTATGTGTGGGTGGGTGGGGGGGGATCGGAGGGGGGGTATATATGTGTATATCCTTCTCACCTTTTTTCTATTTCATCAAAGCTGACTAAAAGTGATCGAGGATGGATAATTTTAATGAAGTTGAAAAAACGTAAAAGGGAAATCAAAGCTGAAACGTTTTCATGGAACCTTGCTAAAGCAGCACGTTAGTGATGAGGGAAAAGCTCTCTATATGGCGTGTAATCACAACAACTGTCATGAGTTTCAGGAACGAACCCAATCGCAGACAGTATGCAATACACAAAGTTTATTAAAGACAGAAAACAGGTAAAACAAAACCCACGAGAGGGCAAACAACACTGGTAGGGAAAAATAAAGACTAACAACACTAGACTAAGACTGAACAGTTAACTAGACTATAAACTCACAGCAGATACAAGACTAAACAGCTCTTTGACCAAACTCTTAACAGGATACTCACGAGGGTGATTACAAAGGTACGAAACAATGAACCGGCACAGGACAGCAAACACAAGGGGATTAAATGGGGGAACACTAATGACGAGAACAGGTGAAGCTGACTAGACAATAAAGACAAGACGAGGGTAACAAGGTGGCAGAGTTACATAACGAGACAACACAAGCACATGGCCCAAACAACAGACCATGCGCTTGTACACAAAACATGACTAGGAAAAATCAAGGACATGATGGCAGAATCATGACAACAACAAAGTTTGTCAGGCTTCTATGTCAGTTGAGGAGATTAACGTTACAAAGATTAACCGAGTGTTTTATTATGTTTCATTGCAATTACTTGGTTTTGTTTACATGAAATGTGGAGTTGTCTTCTTTTGCTAAAAAAACGAACTTTTACTATATAAAAAACATACTTTCAATGAACTTTAATTTTGTAAGTTACCTGTATTTTTTTAGCTATTATTACTTAATCAAAACAACCCAGCTGCTGTTTGATTGATATTACTTGGAATGCACAATATATATATATATATATATATATATATATATATATATATATATATATATAAACATGATTTATAAAAATGAACAAGAACGGAGTTATCTGGTTTTGGAAATGAACTCTGTTGTAAATGTCCCAATTGGGAGAGGGTGTGCAATTTTCAAAGAGTTTAATTAAACGTTCATGTTATATATTTTGGTTGCATTTGTGAGTTAATAAAATTTTTGCTGGTTGTGTAAACTTGGCACATAATATCTAAATATCGATAAATCAATCAATATAGCCCTGAATCGAATCGAAAGGTATCAGCAATTATCGTATTGCTGGCTGAGAGAATCGATATCGTATCGTGATGAACTGTCCGATTTACACCCCTAATTTAGAGCATAAATATGTTAGCTGGGTAGTGTGTTGAAAACGTGCAACGGATAATAAGGACTGGGAGTTGTTTGAATCCAGGATGGACACAGTGAATACTGAATACATCATACACAATAAACAGTTTTAAGGAGAGAATGAGCATGGGTGTGACGGAAAACAGAAGTCAGGTGATCTCAGAGTGCTGAAAGACAGATGTGGTGCAAACAACCTTCTCTTACATGATGTACAAATTCCAGGAGCCGATTAGAAAAGCATCCAGGTCTGTAGCCTGTGTAATAATGTTGTGATCACAATGGTTTCAAAATGATGTGATACATCAATAAATCCGAAATTTGCTCACGATTCAGTTCAATTAGATTTTTCTACGATTTGAAAATATATTTTAAAGTGCATGTCACAGCTGGAGGCTACATGTTCGCTTCGGCTGGTAAACGACTTTGTTCTACCATTGGTCCGTGGTGATTACGTAATATGTAGGTGTGGCTCTGAGGCTCCGCCTTCTTTCACGTGGAAATATTTTCCAGTTAATTTCTCCTCCTGTTTTTCATGTTTAATACGGTAAAGCTGCTTGATTTTAATCAATCTATTGTATAACATGCTATATATATATATATATAACGTGACATGACTTTACTAAAGTGCCGAAATGCAGAGCTCGTGCAAAACATATCCAACAGTGCTATGATCAGATGCTTTTCTTTAAATGCTTTATTTAAAAAATGCTTGCCGTTTTCTCGATTGTGTTGTGCTTATTTTGTTCCCAAGAGCAAAGCGCTGCACATATTTACATATTCATCTAACAGTCACTCTCAGCAGAGTGGGCGCCATCAGATGTTCGCTAGCAGCTCACGTATTTCAAACTTTGTTTTACCCACTGATTTATATAGAGCACATATCAGTTGTTTTACCCCAAAACGAAAAAGTTTGCCGTGTGTATATCGGGGCCTTAACTGTCATAAAAATAACATCACAATGCAAGAACAATTGTAATCTATTGTCCTCTTGATTTTGGGGTGAAATATGACCTGGACCTTTGATAGTAGTGCGACAGGTGTGTGAGTGTCTCCATCCTCCGGTCTCTGTGGCTCACCTCATGGGTCCTCAAACAGAAACCACAGTGAGTGGGATCGCTGAATGCCAAAACCACAGTGATCTAAATTTATTCCTAGCACGAAACCCTATATTCCCTCTCCAGAACCCTCGTGGCTGCGCTCAGCGCCCTGGTGCCAGTGAAACATGCAGGTATGGGTTTCCCTTTGGTTTTAAACCCCACACGGGCCACATACACTCCCCAAGCGTACGCATGTGTGTCTAAAGATCTCATTGGGAAGCAGGTGGAGTGAAATAGAAAGCTGGTCGGACAGTGTCTGAAGGAGCTGAGGAATAGGTAACTAGATCCATGTGAACCCAACGATCATCCAGACTCAGTATCCACTCAGCCCTTTGCACTGCTAGAAAAACATTTAGCCAGGACAGACAAGCGAGGACGGATTATTAGAGAGCCTCGGGAGCAACAGTGTTATTCAACACAGGCTCATTGGAAAAACATGCCTCTACCTACCTTTTTGCAAAACTGCAAACACGTACCTATACATGCAATTCACTGCAGTTTCCAGCTAATAAAATAACTGTCACGAAACCACTTGATAAACATCTTGAACTGATTGCAGGGCATATCGATTGATAAAGACTTGCAAAATACTATAATTTGACTATAATATCCAAATATTATAATTCAAAATACCATAGTGCATCATTTGTAAACTAGTTACTTTTGAAGGTTTGCATCACATGTTCATCTCCATATGTTTGGCTTTTCTGATGTATTAAACTTGCTCAGTATTTCCCCTGGTCCACTTGCGACGCGGAGCGCCTGAATACGAGTTCTGTGAAACACGAGTCACGAAAGAGCTCAAATACTGGAAGAAGCAGCGACAATGCCACGATTGCTTCAGAAAATGTGTTTTTATCTCACATTTGCTTTTGTTAACAGTTGGGTTTATGGTAGGTTTTGCATGTGGTATGTTATTTTAGAGCATTAATCTGAGCGACGTAATATAATCTTGCAGAAATGTTGCCACAGGCATGTTTTTGTTGTGTGATGTAATGTCCAGTAACCATGTTTATGTCTGGTTTTAATGGATCTTATGTGTTTAAGGAAATAATAAATGCTGGGCTCAAGTCATTCTCAGTGAATTATCCGCTATGCATTTAAAAGGAATAGTTTAGAATAGAAAATAGTGAGAAAATGCTGTCATCTTGACTTTTTCTCTTTTGTGAAGCAAAAAGAATATATTTTGGAAAAAACGCTTTTTTTTTCTTTGAAGTCTAGTGTTTAAAAGTTAGTGTTGTCACAAAAGAAAGTCATGCAGGTTTGTAAATGGCATGAGGGTAAAGGATGATAGAATTCATATTTTTGGGTCAGTGAATTATTCATATATAGGTTTTTTTTTTCCAACTGGGGATTATCCAAAGATTATTCAAAGTGATCCAAGTGTATGTGTGAGTTTTCCAGACGCCTCCATTTGTGAGATACAAAATGGCCTATACTATTTATTTATTTATTTATTTATAATAAGATAAGCTTAATTATTAGCACCCCTGGTAAATACGATCAAAAATGGCAGTAAAAAATACATCTTCATTGTTTATCCTTTTGATCTTTCATTCAAAGAATTAGCAAAAAATCCAACCTTTCATTGAAGTAAAAGAATTGAAAGTGGGGGGGAATCACATTATGAAATTGGCCACAATTATTCGCACCTCTAAAAAATGTTACGAGTAAAATATCTCTGAAGTATATTCCCATTAATATTTACTTTTTTGTTTTAGCACACCAGGAGGACTAGGAACATGACTTCTTGTTTCACGGGAGTTGAAATATGAGGAAACACAAAGGCCAAATTCCCTTAATCATCCATCACAATGAGTAAAATAAAAGAATATAGTTCTGATGTGCAGCAAAAGATTGTTGAGCTTCACAAAATAGAAATTGGCTGTGAGAAAATAGCTAAAGAGTTGAAAATCCCCATTTTGTCCATCAGGGCAATAATCAAGAAGTTCCAGTCAACTAAAGATGTTACGGATCTGCCAGAAGAGGACGTGTGTCTATATTGTCTTGGTGAGGAAGAGTTTGAGTGGTCGAAGACTCTCCGAGGATCACAGATGGAGAACTGCAGAGATTGCTTAAGTCTTGGGATCAGAAGAATGAAACACCCCCTACATCCCCACATGTTGTTTGGGAGGGTTTCAAGAAAAATCCTCCTCGCTCATCCAAAAACAAACTCCAGTATATTCAGTTGTCAGACACGACTGGATCTTCAAACGGCACAGGGATCTGTGGTCAGATGAAACTTTAGATACAACTTTAATTTAGATTTTTAATTAATGGTAATAATAACCCTGTAATAATAATAATAATAATAACTATTCCTTTAATACCAATGTACCACAATGTAAATCAAAACTGAAAACATCAAAGCTGCTATGCAATGTTCAGCAGGCACGACTGATATTGTTGAGCACGGGCCAGGAACTGATATGATTTCCCATTTCTTATTTCACGTCGTGGCAATAGTCACTGGCACACATTCAAGCGACGTGGGTCGGCCTGTATCAGCTTTGCATTGCAGTGGCTTGTTTCCAGGTTTGAGCCTCTCAGCTGAACAGTCACAGGCCTCGGGGTCCCGTTGGCCCCACTGACCCGCTCTATAACTCATCATCTTCAGAGACGTGCACAGATCAGATTTCCCCCCATCTTCCACTGCAGGCCAACGGGCACAAGTGACATTTCCTCTGGAAGGACCGTGGGCATTGCCCTTTGCCCCCAACACGTGCGTAAGACGCAAACTCTTGCGCCCAACAACTGAGACACAGATGTGTCACATTCTCTAACCAGACAGGAATTTCACAGCTGAATACTCGTGCGACGGGTCGGGCCACAAAGGAACCATCAAAGGCCTCGGACACTGAGTTTTGTGTCGCCAGGATCCTGTTGCATGTTTCACAGTTGGCAGAAACTGACCGAGGAAATGAACAGCCTATATGGACCATTCTTTATTTGCATTTGGCAAATTAGCTTGCTCCGACATTATCTTTTGTAATTGCTCATGTGGGATGTGTGCTTTGGTCTTAACTTATCATTGGTCATACATTTTGCCAGTGTCATATAACTAGTTTCATACAAACTAAATGGATATTTTAAAGTATAATAATATACATTATAATTACACTATAAAATATTGTAAATACAACAAATCTCAACTGCTTAATTGATTTTATCATTGCATATAACTTAAACTGTTATCACCCAGCTATGTACTGTACATAAAGTTGGATATATAAGTACAACATCTAACTTTATCTGCATATACACACAGTACACTGACGTAAAGCAATATAAATTATAGCCTAAATCTCAACTGTTCGAGTGTGTATATCATAGCAAAATTTAAAGTATATTATCATATAGCTCTAGTCTGCTAAATGCAATGCAAATACGCCAAGAATATATAGGCTATTAAGATATTTTAAACATTAACATCAGGATTTTCTGTAAAGCTGATTTGAAACGTGTATTGTGAAACACTTTTTTTTTTTTTTTTTACTTTATTTAACATGGCAAACAAGTTTAATTTAAAGTAAAATTTGTCGAAATTGATATCGACAAATTTACATTGTCGATATCAATCTAGTGAGCATACATGCTGAAATCAAAAGGAAACCTTTATTACACATTCACTCAAATTTAATAAAGAAATGTAAACAAATAGTTTACTATGCATTGACAAAAATCGAAAAATGGTTAAAATGTCAGTGAATCGTTTATGCTTTTGCAGTGCGTGTAGGATGTGTGGAAAGGTTATTCAGAATTTATAAATGATTTAGCCTATAGTATTGTTGATGTTGATTTAATTGGGAGCTTGGATGTTATTCAATGACATTAATTCTCACAGCCAATTTAATACTTATTTTCTTAGTGAGAAAATATGTATAAACAGCTGTCATTATTTGTATTACTGTAAAAATAACTGTAAATGTGCGCAAACCAGCAATCAAGAATAGACAGTGAAATTACATTTTTACAGTGGATGTAATGTATTTTGGTGGTGGGATAAATAGATTTACCTTGAGCTTCACAGTCGTGTTTAAACAGCACACCGCACGCAGAGAGGAGGAGAACTACAGCGAGTTTCATGGTGCAGGGCAATCTGAAACAATGACAATCAACACATTAACATCAGTGAAAAATAAGCATGCATGGATCCAACGACAAACGTTGCTGTTCATATATTATGAATATATACCTACTAAATATAAGTAGAAAGAGATGAAGCACTAAAACAAGGGATGCTTGTGTGTTGGCCAACGATAACAGCCATAACCCCCATAACATGAGGCCCAACAGAAGAGAGCGCTTTCCCTCTCCAAACACCAAACTGAGCAACACCTGACCACGGACCAGCCAACACACACGCTCAATAATTCATCCTAATGCTTAATTATTAAAACCGCTTTGTGAATCTTTTATGGTGGACATTTACAACAATACTGCACCACTGCTTTGTCTATTTACACAGTTCACAACTTTGCTGCTATGTTGTGTCTGTTTGTTGCTCTTGTGTCTATGTGGCCTTTAAGCAGTGCTGTTTAAGATGAACAAGCAATGGATAATTGTTCAGTGGTTTCATTGCATAATATTAGTGAATATTAAAGGGTTATCTAAACACCCATAATGCACTGGGCATGTTGTCATCCAAGGCCACTCCCACCAGGCCGCTATGGATACGCTTGACCAGAGTCAAATACTGAAATACTTCTAAGCAAACTTTTGGTCACAATGGTGTCGACTTGTATTGTTCCCGGGACCAAGAATTCAAGGATTAAACGTTTAGTGGTAGTCAGTTAGTTTCGGTTTCCAGGGAAGGATCCAGTGTGTTGTCGGCAGCGGCTCAAGACTGCAATACCTTAGTTACAATGTTTTTTGGGTGGACTGATTACCATTTGTATAACCACAGTTTTACTACAAATACCATGGTTGAACTTTAGCAAAACCGCTCAAAAAATATGAATGCAAAAGTATGCAAAAGAAAAAAAAAAAATTCAAAGTAAATTTCACATGTATGGAATTAAGTAAAATCTACTTAACTAAGTTGTGTAAAATTAACAAACAAAGAGAATAAGTACATTTAGCTTAGACTCAGTTAGAGTTTGTTGAGTAATTTCTAGTCACTCATTTGAAGTTTACGCAAGTTACTAAACCTAACATCAAAAGCAATGATAAAACAGTGTAAATACAACTGGAAAACAGTGAATCATGCAACCCTTTTAGTTATTCACGGCCCAGTGCATGATGGGAACACCATCAGAAAGTTGATTTTATAACTTTATATATATATAACTTTATAATATATAACTGTGGTTTATAACTTACTCAAAATATCATTGTAAAACAAACAATTCCAAGTAAAAATACAAGCTTGAATTGAGTGCTAATATAGAATTGACTTTGTTTTTAAATTCTTGCCTAAACTTACTTATTCAACGCAGAAAGTACATTTATTTTTTTCTGTATTTACTTTACCACAGAATGATTTTTATCAATGCTTGGTTCATTTGTTGTTACCATGGTTTAACAACAATAATCTTTTTTTTTTTTTTTTTATCATGGTTAATTTTCATAAGGGAAACAATCATAAATATGGAGAGAATGGAGTGACAGAAAATGTGAAAATGCCCTGTGTTTGTACATTTCAAACTTCTCACTATTAACTACGACTTTTGCCTCAATAAACTTCTAATTACTGCTATTAATAGTTAGTAAGGTAGTTGTTAAGTTTAGGTATTGGGTAGGATTAGGGATGAAGAACATGATCATGCAGAATAAGGCAGTACTAATGAACAGCAAATATCCTATAATATGCATGCTAATAAACTAGTTAATAGTGAGAATTGGAGCCTTAACTAGTGTTACCCCTACTCTTACAATAACTGTTCTGTTAATAACCCTATGTCGATCCGACTGTCCGTGGGCGGAGATACAAAAAATGTGGAAGTATATTATGTAGCTTTGATGAAAGCCCTGGAGCTGTCAAGAGTCTGCGGCGAGTGACACGTTTTGAATTTCTCGGTCCAGATAACATGGAGAACGAGCAAACATAGTTAATTTACAAATCCTACCAACAGTGTAACCGTAGAAAGTGAGTTGTAAATCAGCGAAGTTACACTTTAAAGGGGAACTTGGCAACTCTAGTCATTTCTTCGCTGATTTTCACGTTTGTTGTCGCTTGTTGTCTCATCGAGCTCCCCCTACAGCTGTGCGGCGTATATTTTCACAACGCTGTCATAAAAAAACTCGCTTGCGGCGCCCTCCTCCCGCTTTCTACCGCTGCTCATGTGCATTTGTTATTATCGGAGCCGGCCAACTTTATCGTGTGGAGCTATGTCTACCGAGGTGGGTAATACATCATACACAGTATCATAGAATTATGTGAAATTGCCATAAAGCAGTTCGTGTTTCTCGCTCATTCTCGCTTCTCACGAGACTTCCTATTTCCAACTTACCGGGACGTTAGTCGCGATGTTGCAAGGTTGGTTTTCCGCCTGGGGACGCTGGGAGGAGCGGGGAAAGCCACCATTCTCTCCAGAACAGGTTATTTAACCATTCAAATGATTTCTAAACGGTTTTATTAAGTTGAAATAGTTGCCAAGTGCCCCTTTAAAGGGTTAGTTCACCCAAAAATGATCTCACCCTCATGTCGTCCCAAGCCCGTAAGACCTCCGTTCATCTTCGTAACACAGTTTAAGATATTTTAGATTTAGTCCGAGAGCTTTCTGTCCCTCCATTGGAAATGTGTGTACGGTATACTGTCCTTGTCCAGAAAGGAAATAAAGACATCATCAAAGTAGTCCATGTGACATCAGTGGGTTAGTTACAATGTTTTGAAGCATCGAAAATACATTTTGGTCCAAAAATAACAAAAACTACGACTTTATTCAGCATTGTATTGTCTTCCGGTTCTGTTGTCGATCCACGTTCACGAGTCTGCAGTGACGCTGCTGACGTAAGACGCTGCTGACGTGTGTCTGGTGCGCCCGTGTATTCGGGTTCAAATAAATATGGCTGGGCAAAAATCTCTGTGTGGAAATCCTTAGACATGTTTGCGAAGATTGTTTTGTTTCCAGCGTGCGTCTCCCTCAGACTGTAAACGAAGCTCGGGCGCACCACACACACGTCAGCAGCGTCTTACGTCAGCGGCGTCACTTAACGCGGATCCACAACAGAACCGGAAGACAATACAATGCTGAATACAGTCTGAGTTTTTGTTATTTTTGGACCAAAATGTATTTTCGATGCTTCAAAACACTCTAACTAACCCACTGATGTCACATGGACTACTTTGATGATGTCTTTATTTCCTTTCTGGACAAGGACAGTATACCGTACACACATTTACAATGGAGGGACAGAAAGCTTTCGGACTAAATCTAAAATATCTTAAACTGTGTTCTGAAGATGAACGGAGGTCTTACGGGCTTGGGACGACATGAGGGTGAGTCATTAATGACATTTTCATTTTTGGGTGAACTAACCCTTTAAGTGTAAGTGCTCTCAGAAAGCCAAGAGCCCATGGCTGGATTCTTCTCCATCTGTAGATCTGCAACTGGCGGCTTCAGACATTTCTCTGCACCGCTATTGTTGTTTCCAGCTGTAGATTAATGGAGCGCTCTCACAACCACTAATGGGAATGAATTTGTGAAATGCTTTGAATGTGAAAGCTGAGAATAGGTGCGTGTCCATGATAGGAGGCTCTCCAGCATGTCACAATAGGAAGCCTCCATCTATAGTCGTTGATGCTGGGGATTCCAGTCAATTATCGCTTATGTTTCTGGCCGGCCTCGTGTGCAGACACCTGGCAGTGAAAGCAAGCCGTATCTGAACATGACTTTATTTCCCGAGCAGCTCTCTCTGAGAAGGTGGAAGGTGCTATTTCCAGCCGTGTTTAATTAATATGTGTCACATCACATGTGAAAAATACAGTCAGAAGCCTTTGTGCCATTTGACACATTGCCCATTATCCTAGAGGGATATTGTCATCAATTTTAAGGTCCATCTTTCACAAATTATCAAAATGTAATGAATCATCCAGAGCAATTAATTATAAATGATATAGATTTAGATGAAGCCTACAACTGAAGGCCCTTTCACACTGAACGTGATGTGAAGAAGCAAGATGAATTATTATCTCCTCATAATAAGAACATATCTGGAGAAACATGTTCAACATTTGAATTTCAGCAATTCAAATTATACAAGGATGTGATTTGCGGGTGTTTGAAGTTAACAGCAATGACACTGGTAAATAAAGTGAGGTTAAATGCATAAAGTGCATTTGTATTATTTACCATATTTAATGATTGCATGTTTGCATAATATTCAATTTTGAGGAATATTGGATATGCTTTTTATGGCAAAGCTCTTATTAACATTTTGACAGCATTTGTTGTTAACAGGAACATCTACTAAAATAACATCTACTAAATAAACAAAGGCATCTGACAACAACTGAGGTGTGAGCAGTGTGTTCTTCTGATAAGAAGGTGTTTTCTCTCTCTGATTGATGTTAATTAGTAATAAGCCACGTGTGGCCTTGAGTCACCTTGATTTAAGTAAGTAAGTTAGTAAGTACGTGATGTTCTTTAACATGGTGCACAATGCAAAACAGCTTTTAAAATGGAAAAAAATTAATCTGCCACTATTTACTCTCATACCCTCATGACTTTCTTTCTTACATGAAATATACTTTTTTTTTGAAGAAGAAGAAGAATCTTTTAGTGGCACTTTTTCATGCTCCAAATATTCCAAAAACAGTAATAATAACAACAATACAAGTATCAAAAAAGTAGTCCATACAACTTGTATGTAGTATTCCAAGTCTTCTGAGGTCAAATGGCAGATTTGTTTAAGGAACAGACCGACATTTAACTCATTATTCACTTCCACCCCAACAAAGCTTTTACATTTTAGACTACAAAACTGGCCAGATTTGACATCATTGCTCCTAATATTTCTCTTGTGTGTTGTAACCTAACACAACATCAAATTTTAAGTAAATGGCATGCTATTGGGAATATATGGAGAATGAGACTTGAGACCTGCAGGGAGGGTCTGATCCGGTCTACATTTTGGTCTGTTGTCAGACATGGTCACAATAAATGTTTGTTTACTAAATAAATAATTCTTCAGAATTTCTCCTTCAGTGTTTGATGGAAATAATAACAGCATACACGATTGGCATGACATGGGCTAAGTAAATAATTGCAGAAATTTATTTTGAGTCAACTATTCCTTTAAATTTAGTATCGATAATAATCAGAATGAACAAATCTTCTTCCAAGTATTTCAACCGTAGGCTGTTTACTGTTGCCAAGCAAGCAAGCAACATAATAAATGAGTTTAATATAGAATGTGCGCTCACAGGTGAGAATTTAACAGCATTTTATACTGTGGCTCATCAAGTCATAATTTAGTCAACAATATCGTCCTGATTTTGCAAAGTTAGACGTGTTCCGTCAACATATTTTGTTGATCCTGGAGCAACATTCTGGTCTGAAAATTTAGTCCTAACCTAGCCTGGTTAAAACCAGACCATTCTCAGTTGTAACTGAGTTATGGTCTGGCAAAGCGTCATAGACAAATCATTTCCAGAGGGGCGTCACCAACGGACGTCGCGGATAGGCCTAAAGCCAATCAGAGCGATGAAGGAGGTGACGTATGCAGAGCGGCGGAGAAACATCTCTGAGTGTTGTTCTTTGTTCTGTTTTTAACAAAAAGGAAACGTTGAAATCGGTTAAAGCTACACTGTGTGATTTTTACCCCCATCTAGCGGTGAAAAGGTATATGACCATCCAGTGAATATTAGTTTCTGTTCCTCTCAATTTCGATTTTAACTCCTACAGTGGCCAATGAAGTCCAAGATTAACATGGCTTCCAGTTCGACCTCCTCGACACGGTGCCATCGAGTGTTAAAACGCGAACGTGAAGCTTGATGTCCCTCTTTGGCTAAAGTACTTTCAAGATGGAGGGGCAACATGGCGGACGACATTTGAACCCCTCACCCGTATGTATTTTCAATGGCATATTATACACTCACAAGAATACTTTATTACTTGAACGAAGTAAATATACATTAATGAGCACATATATTTTTGAAAGAACTACCGTATTTTCCGGACTATAAGTCGCACTCTATGCGCTCTAGACTACAGCTAGTTTTACCGCTGAAAAAATTACCTCCGGAAATAGCGGAGTTGTTCATAAGCGACACGGAGGATGAAGAATTCAACGGGTTCAGTGATGTGGAATAAGATCGCGGGAGCTTGGTGAAATTGCTTTACCGATAACTGTTGGATTGGCTGGCTGTCTTATGTTATTTTATTTTATTTTATCCTATTCAGCCTCTCAGGTATGTTCTTTATGCTATTGTGTAGCTAACTGTTGATGTGTTACATTAACAACATACCGGACACATATTCAGCCTGTTGTTCTTTGTGCTATTGTGTGTAGCTGAATAACTTAAATGCCTTCTGTTTTAATGAATTAAAGTCTGTTTAAATAACTTTTTCTTGGTCTTGGATTTTGTTAAATAAATTTCTAAATAAATGCGACTTATAGTCCAGTGCGACTTATATATGTTTTTTTCCTCGTCATGACGCATTTTTGGGCTGATGCGAGTTATACTCCGGAGCGACTTATAGTCCGGAAAATACGGTAAGTGTTTTTAGCTAAGAATAACTAAAAAAGTTACACAGTGTAGCTTTAAAACAGACGCGATAGCTGATTCGAACGAGTGATGTTCGACGGCGGCATCCATCTTTGTAATGTAGGCTACAAAATCTGCTTCAAAATCCCAGCGCTGTCGTCATCGTGTAAAGCCCGCCCCAACGTTTCTGATTGGTGCCTCGATTTCGACGGATTGGAAATGGGCTTGAATGAGCTCTTTGCCAGACTAACTTTCAGAGCAAATCTAAATTTGCCAGAAGTTGTCTGGGTTTTCCCAGGCTAGTCCTAACCCTATCCCTACCTATAACTTATCCCTAAAATCAGAGGGAAATGACAAGTGAATAACACTGATGTAGAAGCACCAAACCCTGGTTATAAGATTAAACTTGACATGAACTGTAGACTCGTCCCTCAAATCTGATTGGCTGATTGTACCTAATGTTGTTCCAGGATCAACAAAGATGTTGATCCAGGAACATGTTGCACTTGGTGAAATCAGGTTGCGTGTATCCACACATTTTCCTGGAGTGAAACTATGGCAACGCTATTAGAAATAAAGGTTCTTTCTATGTGCCATCTGTGGTTCAATGAAGAAACTTTAACATCCATGGAAACTGCATTACACAAAAGGTTATTTTTGTGGAAAAGGCTTCTTTAGTTCATTAAAATGTCTATCAGAACTGTTAAAAAATGTTTTTTCCATGGCATTGCTGCGAAAACAACCCTTCAGAACCGTTATTTTAAAGAGTGAATGCTAGAAATGTGATGGTCTCATTAATAAAGCACATTTTAGAGAGGTGTATACAGTATATGCCCTTCTAGATTTTGTGCCTATAAACTTTGAAAAAAGTTGTAAGCAATAAAGAATTAGTGGCAGACTTTTGTCCAGTTTACTTGGATATACCCTGGAGGACAAAATACACTTACATACAAAATACACACAAAAATCTCTCTCTTTCTTATGAATCTCAAAGTAATCTGAGCAAATGTACTTTAAAACTCATTATTTACTAGGAAGCTGCTATGGAAACTTAATAGGCACGTGATTCCTTCCTTTAACCAGCATCAGCCTGAGAATAACAGCCTATTCCTACACCGTTTCCATCTCGTGATGTGTGAACACAAACACTCTCTTGCCCTTGTGTAAACAGTCCGGTTATAATTCACAACTTTAAGTGCCTGAGCTCCTGAAGCCTTGAAATACCTTCTTAGA
Organism: Tiaroga cobitis; assembly: GCA_030578255.1. Taxonomy (NCBI): domain Eukaryota; kingdom Metazoa; phylum Chordata; class Actinopteri; order Cypriniformes; family Leuciscidae; genus Tiaroga; species Tiaroga cobitis. The sequence continues at coordinate 8,134,276 of CM060603.1, read as the reverse complement.
TTGCAACACAGGGATATTCATTTTTAAAAAGTTCAAAAGCTACTGCATAACCCAACTCTTTCATTTTAAATGCTGCATGACAATCCCCCCCCAAAAAAAGAAGAGAAACACACTTACTGGCAAATAGCCGTCACACACCTGAGCTGTTGGTGGCCCTCCAGCCGAGTATTGCAAACCTCAGGTGCTGATGAAACGGGACTCACATATCACACGTACACCTTGAGGAAGTCATGTAAAAGAAAATCAGGCACGACTCGTGTACATGCACACCCTACAATATCTGCCCGCTAGTGAGACACGTTTTGTTGATAGAAATGCTTGTTTAGAAGCAGACAAGGTTCCACCTCCCCACTCAACAAGCCTCTTAAAGAGACAGCCTCCCCCGTAATCTCACACAGCTCAAAGAACAACACATCACGCTTGAGGGATTCGAAGATGTACACTGTAGACATCACATGTTATTCCTTTTCGTTTTTGTTCAAACCCTCAGCCTCTTTTTGGTATTTTAAGTTTCACGGACGCATGACAAGTCTTGTTGTTTCGTGCCGTCCATGCATGTAAACATTCTTCTGCACACTGATAGAGAGGGAGACTGTGCACATTTTCCCCGCGTGTTTACAGTCTACCAGAAAGGCATTCTGGCTGAAACTCTTGCGAATGCCGTAGCGGTAATGCAAGGCTTTTTAGCTGTTGCTGTAGCGACAGACAAGACTCCTGATGTTGGGGGCTGATATGCCCACACGTTCCTCTGCAGGCGGTAGTGTGGAGAGGATCGGTTTTCAGCAGATTATCTCAACAATATCAGGCCTGTGGAGCATTTGAAAACAGGCATCTACATGTCCACACTACTGTGATGGGAGACGCACGCACGCACCTATATGTGCACACACTCACTCGCCGCTGCACTCATATATTACTATAAATGAGGGCGTATGTACAGGCAGACATGTGGCGACTGTCTCACTACTATTGAAAGCAAAATGGTAGACGGGTTTATCGGGCTCCTGAGGGCTTATCCTGATAGTCTGTGAGGAACAGATGAATAGGAAAGCACTCAAAGCTCATTTGTTTTGGTCGCTCGCCTTGTGTTTATATAGAGATAATGGCATGATTACAGCCATCAGCTTCTGGGTTTAAGCACACATTTGTACGTCTGTCCTGCTGTGGCCTCACTATGATGTTTGTGCTCAAAATGGCAGTACAATTATTAGGATGATTTCACATTTTTTTAGCGCGTGACTTTACACTTTTAAAAATAAAGGATTTTTTTTGCAGCGATGCCATAGAATGATTTTCTTGGTATGAGGAACTTTTTAAAAAAAAAAATTACACACCACCATGGAAAACCTTCTGCAATGGAAAAATTCTTAAATATATATACACTCACCTGAAGGATTATTAGGAACACCTGTTCAATTTCTCATTGATGGAATTATCTAATCAACCAATCACATGGCAGTTGCTTCAATGCATTTAGGGGTGTGGTCCTGGTCAAGACAATCTCCTGAACTCCAAACTAAATGTCAGAATGGGAAAGAAAGGTGATTTAAGCAATTTTGAGCGTGGCATGGTTGTTGGTGCCAGACGGGCCGGTCTGAGTATTTCACAATCTGCTCAGTTACTGGGATTTTCACACACAACCATTTCTAGGGTTTACAAAGAATGGTGTGAAAAGCGAAAAACATCCAGTATGCGGCAGTCCTGTGGGCGAAAATGCCTTGTTGATGCTAGAGGTCAGAGGAGAATGGGCCGACTGATTCAAGCTGATAGAAGAGCAACTTTGACTGAAATAACCACTCGTTACAACCGAGGTATGCAGCAAAGCATGTGTGAAGCCACAACAGGCACAACCTTGAGGCGGATGGGCTACAACAGCAGAAGACCCCACCGGGTACCACTCATCTCCACTACAAATAGGAAAAAGAGGCTACAATTTGCAAGAGCTCACCAAAATTGGACAGTTGAAGACTGGAAAAATGTTGCCTGGTCTGATGAGTCTCGATTTCTGTTGAGACATTCAGATGGTAGAGTCAGAATTTAGCGTAAACAGAATGAGAACATGGATCCATCATGCCTTGTTACCACTGTGCAGGCTGGTGGTGGTGGTGTAATGGTGTGGGGGATGTTTTCTTGGCACACTTTAGGCCCCTTAGTGCCAATTGGCCATCGTTTAAATGCCACGGCCTACCTGAGCATTGTTTCTGACCATGTCCATCCCTTTATGGCCACCATGTACCCGTCCTCTGATGGCTACTTCCAGCAGGATAATGCACCATGTCACAAAGCTCGAAACAATTCAAATTGTTTTCTTGAACATGACAATGAGTTCACTGTACTAAAATGGCCCCACAGTCACCAGATCTCAACCCAATAGAGCATCTTTGGGATGTGGTGGAACGGGAGCTTCGTGCCCTGGATGTGCATCCCACAAATCTCCATCAACTGCAAGATGCTATCCATCAATATGGGCCAACATTTCTAAAGAATGCTTTCAGCACCTTGTTGAATCAATGCCACGTAGAATTAAGGCAGTTCTGAAGGCGAAAGGGGGTCAAACACAGTATTAGTATGGTGTTCCTAATAATCCTTTAGGTGAGTGTATATATATATATATATATTAAGAGTGTAAAAATACAAATAAAGGTTCTTTATTGGCATCTTTGGTTCCATAAAGAAACCTTTAACATTCAGTGAACCTTTTCATTGCGCAAAAGGTTCTTTACAGTGGAAAAGTTTCTTCTGATTTTTAATGCGACACCTCAGGTGAATAGGGTAAAAAAAATGTTTTTAATAAATATCACCTTTCTTCCCCAGTTGATTGATTTCATTAAGAATTGCAAACAAAAATTGTATTACAAGATTTCTGACATTTAAATATGCAAATGAGGCATAATCTGATTAAATATGCACACATTTGCATACATTTCTAGAAGAAAAAAAAATCTGAACATTAGATAAAGCTAGGTTTTTTACACAAGAGTCAGGTTTTTACAGAGGGGATTTTGGTGTATTTTTATCACTCCATAAATCAGAAAATACTTTCAACAGCCAGAAAGAAAGAAAATTAACCATTTTCTTAGGTATAAAATGTTGTATAAAATCAGGCAAATTATATATGAACAAACCCCTTTGTAAAAACCTTGAGAATATGAATAAAACTGTAAAGTTTGGGGAATGTTAGTGCTGCTGAAGTGGAGATTTCTGAATCATTTTGAGAAAACGGCCTTTAAAGATACTGCAATTGAAATCTACAGACACAAATAGATAAAGTACTATAAAAGATACACTTATGCGTGTATTTCGGATGCATTAGTCTGAAAAAAACCCTTTATGAAAAGGGTTCACTATGTTATTTTCTAAATATGAATATATGAATATATATATCCACGTATACAGTAATACCATTTAGAGTAGAATCATAGTTCAAGGTTTCAGGCCTTCATATTTCTCAGAACTGCTTCTCCTGATTTGAGCTCTTGTTGTTCTGAATTTTCCACGTCATATGTCATGTTCTCATCTTACTGTAAAACTTCCATTTGCAAGGAAGAAACACACTTCAGAAATACAAGCTGTACTTTTTCCTAGCTTTTCCAGAGTAATCCTATCACTGCTTAGATGGGAACTTTGATAGTCACAGTATTTGTTTCACATGAGAGCAAAGAACGTAAATATCTACAGTTGCTCAACAATTCATATCCGCTTTTTCTAGTCAATTGATTTCTCATAATAACAGTAATATGTCATTACAATTCAATCCATTACGAATTGCATCATTTCATGAAACACCAGTTTGTGAAACTATAACAATGTGCCTTAGAAATGTGTATTTCGATGTGTTTGTGCCAACAAACAACTGTGCTGAATCCCATTCTCTGACTCGTACGCGAGGAAGGCATGAATAGAGAAGCTAAGTGGGTGTTTAACAGTCAGAGCTTACAGCAGAGCAGCTTGGATGATAGATACATTTGTCTTTCTGAGAAAATGGACTTACATGCTGAGCCAATGTAAATGCTATCTGTGCTTTTCGTATGAAGATTGGATCCACTTTAAAATACTAGAATGTAGTGGAGGATAAAAGCATCTTCAAAGGACCATGTTAGATGGGCTTTAAATAACTCATCCCTTTTACACAGCATCTTCCATAGACCACTCACATTTTTAAGCAAAGTGGATGAATATCACAGTTTAATACTGGTTTGTGTGTCCGTGGTTGGTCACTGTTACTATAGCAACAGAGAGACGATGCCTTCTGTGTGTAGACAGCAGAGTGAGATTAACTAGTGCAATATAGCTCCTTCCTATTATTTATAACATATGGGTTTAGCGCTCTGCATATGGCGTGATTCAGATGGCGTGAATCTATCTATCTATCTATCTATCTATCTATCTATCTATCTATCTATCTGTCTATCTATCTATCTATCTGTCTATCTATCTATCTATCTATCTATCTATATGTCTATATGTCTATCTATCTATCTATCTATCTATCTATCTATCTATCTATATGTCTATCTATCTATCTATCTATCTATCTATCTATCTATCTATATGTCTATCTATATGTCTATCTATCTATCTATCTATCTATCTATCTATCTATCTATCTATCTATCTATCTATCTATCTATCTATCTATCTATCTGTCTATCTATCTATCTATCTATCTATCATCTACAGTATCTATCTATCATCTACAGTATCTATCTATCATCTACAGTATCTATCTATCATTGCTCTTACTACTCTGCACTTGAACCATCACTGAACTTAAGCTGACACTATTTTCTTCTAGATCTGCTGTACAGCAGAAACATCTGTATTGTAAAAAGCACTATATAAATAAAGGTGACTTGACTTGTGTTTGATCAGGATTTGCTTTTGCTCTTATGCTAGACAGCTCTGCGAGTGCCAGAGAAAGTAGATTATGGAGTCAGAGTTTTATTAGGAAGTGATGGTATTTATGAACTCTATTTACAACCAAGTGATGTTTCCCACGCCATATGGCCCAGTAATATATATATATATATATATGCCTGCAAATTAGATCCTTACAGTGAGTTGCTAGTGAGCAAAGCCACATGTGAAAAACAAATTAAAAACAACAAACTAAAAACTTTCACTGTGACTGACATTGGACTTTAATTATTCTGATCAGCTAAACTAATTCATTTAGAAATGAACCCAGGGCAAATAACATCACAAACAAAATAATAATTGAATCAAGAATGACAAAAAAATACACGCCTCAGTAATTCCTATAATATCTTCAGGGATTTAGAGTAATAATAATAATAAACATTCCCAAATAAATGTTTTTCACCTACCCTTTCTTGTAGCCTGAGCCTGGTGCTTTTTCTTATGCTAAGATCCAGTGAAGGGCTCTCTGTGTTGATCTCTTCTGCCTGTTAGACTTGTCCCCCTGTCCTCATCTAGTGTATGCTGGGCGTCTGTCTTTGAAGTTATTTCGGCATGTGTCTAAGTTGCAGACAGCATGAAGAAGGGGCTGCTTGACCTTCCCTTCACCCTAAACCTCCCTTTCGGATGGAGAACAAGGCGGCGCACGCGTCCACGCACTTCACAGCCTCTCACCCCGACTCACGGGGCTGCTCACACCCCAGAGGACTTCACTTAAAGCCGAGCCACAGGCACACCTTCATACTCTCTCACCACGCACGTTGTCCGGTTGTCGGATTGAAGCAGTGTTAAATTAACCCCTTGATAAGATAGCCTCTTCTCCACTCAGGCAAACTAGAAGGCTATTTTTTTGCTCTGAGAGTTACATGAGAATTTGAAAGATAAGGTCCTTAATCCTTGTTGTAGATGTAGGGAACCTCATGCACATCCTTCCTTGTCATCCTGCACAGGTCAAATTCAATCTATCCTGGTTGTTTCCTGACAAATTTAATGTTATTCCTGAAGTCCGTATGTTGAAAAATCGATTTTCCGCTGTACGGGTGCTGTAGTTGTTTTATAGCAGCCAGAGTCCAACTCAATCTTCTACAGTCCCTTGACGCGGCAAGGTATTTCCAGCACCGGCTTCGTGGCAAAGTGTTCAAAGACTCAATTTATGAAATTGAAGTGATCTTGGCAATTCATTTCAATCTCAAAGGCTCCTTTGTGAAGCGAGAGCAGTCCACTGTGAGAGCTAAACTGGTTCCCTGGTCTTGACATACGGGATCATTTTTTATGATGAAGACCCAAGGTCTCAGAGCCCTCCTAATCCGCTTGACATCTGACTGTGTGTTGAGACCCAATCCCTTTGTAAGCTCTCCTTGATAGGTGGAAGCACTAAAGCTACGCTGGTCGAAACCCGACACAGAATGTTAGAGCAGCTGGACCTGGACAACTGGACACCCAGTTGACTCAAAAATCCCAGTTACAGAAGTAGTCAGAAAAAGTAGCAATTCATTTTATAGTCCCGTTTGCATAAAGTGCAATCAAATAGACTTCACCGTGATATCACCGTGATATAAAACGTTCTGGACTATGAAAGTTAGAGCTGCTAAAGTTTTGCTTTAGCAGAGTATCAGGTGTGTTTGCGCCATGTCACGATTACCGTAATTACGAGATTTCAGCTTGTTAAAAGCGTTCACATCCTCGTATAGAGCTTGTGATGACAACTTGTAAGATGGGAATGTTCTGAGAGCTCCTACTTGTACCACCTGACCGCTGCCATGTATTTAGGCGTTGCTAATGTTGCGATAGAAGTGCATAATTCCCAGCCCAAGGACGTAAACAGCTCCGAGTGGAACGTCACGAAATTACGACAAGGCGCTCTATCGCTAATTAAACAGCTAATCAAGGTCTTCAGGATCTCTAGCAACTTCCAGGCAGGGGGGTTGGAAACAGGACTGTGCTAAAGTAATGGACGGTTTAAAGTTTTTCTTCGGACTTTAAAGATATTTGTTTTGTAAGAAGATCCCACTCAGGTCATTATCACCCTTCCTCCACTGTGCAACACTCTTGCGGTGAGAATTAACGTTCCATAGTTGGGATGCCCAACTCCTCTCACGCATTTCTGGATAGTGATTGGTGCACATATTGCAACATGGTTAAAGCCCTCAGACTTCTTCACATGTCTGCATTGCGATTGGACCACGGCCCAAGGGATGTGGCCCCATTGTTGTAACCTAATCTTACAGCTCATTGTTACATTAACTGGTGACAGATAGGCAAGTTGGGAGATTGTGTGGTCTGGAAAGAGGGTGGCGTGGGCTAATTTTGACCAGGATGGGTGGTGACTCTGGAATAGTTGGCGGTTGAGGGGTTGAGAGGTTGCACATTTAGATGTATAGTGCAGCTGTGGGATGCCTTCTTCTCTAACTGCTAGTAATCTGTACACAATGCACGGTTGAGAGTGATCCATCAGGAGGCTAAGACCTTGATGGCTTTAGTATTGAATGACTCTCAGAAATGTGGTACGGAGGTGCTTCTCCAGCCACCTGGCACAAAATGCATGCCTGTTTATGCTAGGATGAGAATGAGATGCACGGAGAACAACACACATTCCTCACTAGCGGCAGCCTTGACCCCCGAGCAGCTGAGGCTAGAGAAGAAGACAAAGGCCAGTGGGCATTTGAGACCTTGAAGTCCATGGATGACAAGAATACACACACCCTTTTTTTTGCAGCCTGTTATGTTTCAGCCCGGCCTTCGTATGATGCTTGTCCTGAGTTCAGATGGCCTCCAAACATTCAAAGCATTGTAGGTCGGCATGTGATGCTCTTCTAAAAGGTGTTTTTCTTATTTAACCATTGGTAAATGAAGAGCAAGACAAACACCTGGTATCAAGATCACAAGTGGTCAGCTTGGAAGCATTACTGTTTCTACCTGGTATTGACATGCATTTTAAATGCGTCTCCTGTGACAACTTGCATTCGGATTACGTCGAGACACTCCCCTATTGTTTCATCACACTCTGCGTGACTTTCACAGGAACACCAATGTGTGCTCAATTCAATACTATTGAATGAACAAGGCAAGAACGATAAGCCAAGCAGGAAAGGAAGCTCATGAGGAGAGTAGACGGGGGAATCTCCGATAATCCAAAATCTCTAGAATACCGAAGTATACTTTGGACTTTGTCGTCACACTCTACATCATTCACTTTTGCGGGAAAATGCCAAATGCTGCACACATATATGACTGAATGAACGAACCCATCTTCAATTAGTGATTTGTTATTTTATCTATCTGGTAACTTTGTATTTATTTGTGTGAATTTATGAATTTATTGTTATTGAATAATTTAAAACATATCATATCAATACATTGAATCATGTCAAAATGTAATTTATATGTCTTTGTAATTGCATCACTTGCTCAATATTGACAACTAAATTACATTTACTTGGTTGTGTGATAAAGTGTGCACTTGGATACAGTTGAGTGACAAGCAGAAAAGCCTACTCTGTAACTTGAGCTATCTTTCCTTGGAAACATCAGTGTTTTTGATTTATGATTACTATGTACTTGACCTTTCCACCCCAACCAGCTCGTAGTGTCTCCGAGGACAAACAGTTGCACGATGCAGTGCATGAACTTCGACAGTTACAAACTAACAAACCTTAAGCGAGGGTATACTAATGCTGAAGTTAACAATTCATTGACATTGGAATTGACAATTCAAGCCCCATTGTGTCTCAGTCATAACAGATTAATGTAAAAACTGTAGAGGTTCAATAGACGACTGAACAAGACTGCATAGAGACAAATACACTGTTTTATAGATTTCTTTTTTTTTTTGAGTACTCTTGAAGCTCATTTTCCCAGGATAGTGCTGCATACCTAAAGCTTACAGTTTTAATATAATCATCAAGAGTGCTCTTTAAAAGATCAATTGAACCCTTTCAGAAGCACTCCAATGAGGAGACATTGACCAATCCTTACTAACCATGTGAACATTTAAGTGTATCGACTGATGTCCTCTTCCCCTATAGGCTAAACGATGCTGAAGAGTGAATAACACAGGCTTTCAATGCTGTCTTGAGTCACTATCAAATATGAATGAACGCTGTGTCTCTGAAAGCCAAGTACCGTAGCATGTCGACTAAGTACCGCATATAAGATGGCCTACATCTATGGAGCCTTTGACATCTGATCTTTACCACCACAGTGCAGAGAGGGATGATGGACTACATTATTCATTCCTGTACAGTAGGAACATATGGAGTTTCTATGTTTATAACCAGAAAAATCTTGTTCAATTCTGCAAACTCAAAAGTCAAAAACACTTTTTAAAAAAAGTAATTTTGCATAAAATATCTCAGCTCAAAACACCTCTTCCGACCACAGGGAGCTGTCATTCCTGTCAGTTTTAATTGAATATTGTGACACCGCTGAAAATGCGAGAAAATGGGTTCTTGAATAAAATGCAAATATACTGTAGTTAGCTAAGAAATGTCTGTGAAAGGTAAAAAAATGAAGCGTAAAGTCTAATCCTTCTGTGTGACATAAAACCTTTCACACTGTCAAAAAGCTTGATTTGAGAAAAATCCAGCTAACCTGGGGTGCATTTCCCAAAGCCAACTATGGTGGCAAGTTTCGTCGTTACCAACACAACTCAATGGGACTTTGGGAAACGCACCCCAGGGGCTACTCAGTTAAGACTGGGTCTTAATAACTAGTCTGATTAACTAGCAATTAGTTAGGGCTAATCAGTCTTACTTTTTGGATTTAAATTAGACCAATCAACCTTTTTATGCAACAAAAGTTATGACCCGTCTCAAAGAAAAAAAATGAGAAGACTTACTTGTAAGACTAGTCAGTTTCTGCAACTGGCCACTGGTTTGTTAAAGAGTCAGCTTAGCCTCAAATCACATGACCACAGCAATTTGTTAGTATTCCCATTCATCTCAATGGTAGTTGCTCGGCTGACGCATACAGCCTCAGAAGTACGCAAACAAAAAATATGCTTTTTCATAATGGTGTAGTTACAGTATAGCAGCAGAGGCTAACTAGAACATTATAAAAAGCCAAACTTTGAACCTATCAAGTGTTCCAGAAAGACTCCTTAAACAGCACATCAAAACAAAATGATTTTCCAAACTGAACCAGACTTTACAGCAAAGACATTTTTTTCAATGGATCAAACATTTCATCGGTTTTGATCGCTTATAAGAAAACATCTGATGAATCCATTCCTAAAATTGTGTGATGAAGAAATACTTTTTTTTACTTTCTTCTCATGCCAAACAGTTTTGGTTTCCCTCAGCACACGTGTCTGCTCTTGCTTTAAAGTGTTTAATTATGTTAAAATGCCACAAGCTCAAAAAGCGAAAACATTTACCTGCGCTCTAGTGTAAAATGAGGGAAATCTTAAACTGACAGTCCCAAATTATCCTCTTTTTCCTCCAGATCACCATCACACTCCTCTATGACAGCAACACAAACTCTCTGAGGCTGTTTATTGCCCACTGTAATATATCAGCTTATTCACTCAGACCGCGAGTGCAACTGTATGCTCAGAACCACCTGTCTGTTGGGCGATCCTCTTCCAAACGTCACACTGATATTAAATGATAATGCAGATGTGACATTGCCAACGTGTGCGTGTGTAAAGGCCAACTAAACATTTATAGATCTCGGAGTACATGATAAATGTGTTTTGAGCTGAACAATGTTATTCGTACACACAGTCACTCACTGAACGAAGTCGCGATTTAGGCAGTTCATCATCATATAAGGGAAAGTGTAAGGAGATATACAGGCTATCAGATCTCTGATTTCACACACTATTAAGTGACAGCCACTGTAAATGTAGGGGGAGCTATGGATCTGAAATGCATCTGTGAATGAAATCAGGTAGTGATAAAACCAGGCTAAATAATCCCAACAATCAAAAGTAATTGTTGTAGCGTATTCTACATGGATAATGTAAATTATCACATGACCAGAGTTGTTTAAATCTAAAATTTGAATTTAATTTAAAGGCCACACTGTTGACAGTAATCTCAAACTATTATTTTGCTAATATTGTTAGTTTTAATTAATTTGCCATTTCAATGTAAACCCTAAAGTTAATCTATTTATAATTCTAGTCATTTATTTATGAATTTAACTAACTATTCCCTAACTAACTATTCCCTAACTATTTCCTCTGATGATCTTGGGATCTGTTCAATTCAAGCCATTTCTCACCCTACAAAGGTGAAGTTTTATGGACTCTTGTTTTGAGGAGAATCAAGTGTTGTCATAATTTGCCTTATGGTGTGCTCACATTAGTGAAATTTCACATGCAAAAAAGATCCATTATCGGTGTTTAAAAGTTACTCTTAAAAGTAATGTTTTATGTGATTGCGTTACTCCCTAAAAAAGTAACTAATTGCATTACTTAATTACATTTTATGGAAAGTAATGTATTAAGTTACTTTTGCATTGCTTTTTCTCACTTGGGCTGGGCTTGCTTGTTTGTTTTTTAATAACAAAACAAGTTATAGCTGTATTTGGCAAATGTAAAGGCCCTTTCACATCAAAAGTGAATTGAATAAGCCTCATGCTGAAGGAAATGCAAATTCACGCTTGTACAGTAGAGGGCGCAGCTCAAACAAATCTTTCAGCTGCACTGCCGTTCTGGATTGAGGAAGAATTGGACATAAAAAAATATTTGAGAAAGTAATTCAGGTATTTTGCTGTAAATTTAAAAGTAATGTGTTACTTGAAAAAAGTAATCTGATTACATACCTCACGTGACTTGTAATACGTTACCCCAAACTCTCTCCATTATCTATGTAGCATAGCGATCTATGAAGCGCAGCCCATACAGAAGTCTCTTTCAAACCAAGCTGTTTTCTGCTTGGTTTGAACAGTCCTGATCATCTGGAGTCCTATTGAAATGGATGACATGAAAAAATTTGCAAAGCAATGGCAAATGTAACTGCATTTTTAGGCTTTAATATAACTATTTAAAATGATTTTGCTCTAATTCAATTTAAATAGTTTAGGAAAAACAATAACACTATAATCACAAAAGTAAGTTCTTGAAAAAGATAACTTACTGTAATGGTTAAGGTAACTCTTTGAGAAAACCACATTATGTGAACTGCTTGACATGTACAAGTTCAAATGAACTTTTTACATTTTACTGAGCAAGTTTACATAAAAGGCAATTTTATTTAAGTTTGCATGCATGATTTTGTATTGTTACATTAGATCAAACAAAGCAAAAAATATATATTCTTGTTATTTGTGTATCATTCCCTTTTCCCCCACAATTGCCTGTTAGCACAACATAAAAAAATTGTTTGCAACTTTCTATTGGGTCTGTTTTGATTCCCCACTTGCTGTTTCCCACAGTTATTTTCCATGTTTGGCAGTGAATAGAGGGAGCTTAGATTGATTTAGTGTTATAGTGTTAAATGAAACTGTTGATATAAGTACAGATAATGTATGCACACACCATCTGTCTGCCTTAAATCATTTGAAGTCTGATTCCAAGAAGGAGTCTTCAGCGTGTAGAGGACTAGATACTGAGCACCACCATCATGTACAAGCCCTGACTATTACCTCATACCTCTGTCTCAGACCATTTCTCACAGAGAAGCAGTTGTCAACGAGTTCACACGTCCAGGCCTCTGATGTACACCGGTATAAATATACGCACTCAAGCTATTTTGGAAAAGAGCAAGATTTGGACTCAAAGGAGAGAGGAAAGACTCACATGTGTGTTTCCCCCAGTGACGCCAAAAGCAGTCTGCGTCACCATTAGACGCTTATAATAACTGGACACCTGATCCCTGACTTCTGAAGATGGGGGTGAAGATGCCTCTAAGACATTGTGAATCAATCATACAGACAGTAAAGGTGACAACTAAGGGCAGGACGAAAGGAGGGAGCTTGTCACGTGAAGACAGATGCTGCTGAGATAGTGTGAACAAAAGGACTCAAAACTATCTGTAGATTTCATGTTACAGCTTAATATAAATATGTTCCTACCAAGATGACCAATATTAGTGTCCCCACTGTGTTCATGGACTTTTCAGTTAGTTGTCATTTGTCACATGTTCCTTTGTTCAGTTTCCCGCCACTAGTCTGTCTCCCTGGTTACCATCATTAGTTCATATATCCAGTGGCGTAGCAAGTCAGTCCCGGCCCATATGCAAAAAAAAATTTATATGGGCCCCCCCTTGTCATGATCGGCAAAGAGAACAGGAAGCAATGGCAATACTCAGAATTTATTAGAACAAACAAAGCTCAGGATAAGACACGGGTGTGGACAGGTAACGCAGGGACTTCGATGGTCAGAGTGCGGTGAATCCTCGTGAAGTGCAGTGCCAAGACGAGACGAAACAATCCAACACGACAAATCCACAGGAACACGATGACAGGAAACCAGTAAACAAGACTCAACATCGAAACCCAGGACATCAAACAACGTTCTGACAAAGGGAATGAGAAAACGGTGAGTATTTAAGCAGTGAGGGAGATTGACTGCAGCTGGTGATGAATGATGATGATCAGCTGGAGCGGATCAAGGAATGACAACACAATCACGCGCACTACACACGTGCTTTCATACCACAACATAAACACGAGACGAGAAGGAAACATTGGATCAGTATACTTATACTAAGGTAAACTAAGGCGGACTGCCACCGGACTAATGATCTTGGTGACAGTGAACGGGCCAATAAATTTGGGAGCAAGCTTATTAGAGACGGAACGGAGAGGAATGTTCTTAGTAGAAAGCCACACTTTTTGACCTACAACGTATACGGGAGGCTTCGACCGGTGGCGATCGGCCTTAGCCTTGGTGCGCGCCCCCACTTGGAGTGAAGTCTCACGGGCTCTAGTCCAAGTGCGGTGACACCTCTGGATAAAGGCGTGAGCAGAGGGGACCGCGACCTCGGATTCCAGACTGGGAAAAATTGGTGGCTGGTAACCTACACTACATTCAAACGGAGAGAGGCCCGTGGCCGACACTGGTAAGGTATTGTGGGCGTACTCCACCATGGACAGCTGTTGGCTCCATGAGGAAGGATTCTTGGATACCAAACATCGTAACACTCTCTCCAGATCTTGGTTGGCTCTCTCGGTCTGACCATTGCTCTGAGGGTGAAACCCTGAAGACAGACTAACCGTCGCCCCCAGTAATTTACAAAATTCTTGCCAAAATTTGGACACAAATTGGGGTCCTCTGTCGGAGACCACGTCCATCGGGAGGCCATGTAAGCGAAAGACGTGGTCAACGACTGTCAACGCTGTCTCCTTAGCTGAGGGTAATTTGGGTAAGGGAATAAAGTGAGCCGCCTTCGAGAACCGGTCCACCACTGTCAAAACGACAGTGTTACCCTGGGAGGGTGGGAGGGCGGTGATAAAATCTAGAGCGATATGGGACCAGGGTCTCGAAGGGACTGGCAGCGGTTGGAGGAGCCCATCTGGGGGTCGATTGGAAGTCTTACCAGTGGCACAAACCGAGCAAGCCAAAACAAAACTGTGAATGTCACGAGCCATAAGTTGCCCACTAAAATCGTTGCTTAACTAAAAACTTAGTACGATTAACTCCTGGATGACAAGCTGTGTTGGAACAATGGCCCCACCGGATAACGTCTGACCTTAATCTCTCCGGCACAAATAAACGACTCAGTGGACATTCGGGCGGAGGCGTTAACCCTTCTAAGGCCTTCTTGACCTTCGATTTGATCTCCCATACGAGTGTGTAAACAAATAGGGTCTCCGGTAAAATGCACTCGGGAGTAGACGGGCGTTCGGAGCGATCAAAAATACGAGACAAAAAATCGGGTTTGATGTTTTTAGAACCCGGGCGGTACGAGAGAGAAAAATCAAAACGACCGAAAAAAAGTGCCCACTGAGCCTGCCTGGAGTTCAATCTTTTGTTGGTTCTGATGTATTCTAAGTTCTTGTGGTCGGTCCAGACGATAAAAGGTACCCCCGAACCCTCTAACCAATGTCGCCATTCTTCCAACGCTAACTTGACTGCCAACAACTCCCTGTTACCAATGTCGTAATTGCGTCCGGCTGGGGATAAACGATGAGAAAAAAACGCGCAAGGATGCATCTTATCGTCTGTGGGAGAGCGCTGGGACAGCACTGCTCCTACCCCCACCTCTGATTCGTCGACCTCCACCACAAACTGCCGTGAATAGTCAGGGGCAACGAGGATGGGAGCTGAAACAAAGTGGCTCTTGAGGTTAGCAAACACAGCCTCGGCTGTATCTGACCACCTGAACGGAGTTCCGGGGGAGGTCAAGGCAGTCAGAGGCGCGGCTAGCTGGCTGAAGTTGCGAATGAACCGCCGATAGAAATGGGCAAATCCCAGAAACCTCTGTAGGGCCTTACGGGAATCTGGACTTGGCCATTCTACCACAGCCTTAACCTTGTCAGGGTCCACACGCATTCCCTCAGACGAGATGATGTGTCCTAGAAAAGGAACAGACTGTGCATGAAATTCGCATTTCTCCGCCTTGACAAAAAGCCCATTCTCTAACAACCTCTGAAGCACTTGTCGTACGTGTTGCGCATGTTCCTGGAGAGACGAGGAAAATATCAATATGTCATCCAGGTAAACATATATGAATTGATCTATCATGTCTCTCAACACGTCATTGACAAGTGCCTGGAAGACTGCTGGGGAGTTGGACAGCCCGAAAGGCATGACCAAATATTCAAAGTGTCCCCTGGAGGTATTAAACGCAGTCTTCCATTCATCCCCCTCCCTGATGCGGACCAAATGATAAGCATTACGCAAGTCCAATTTCGTGAAGATGGATGCTCCCTGCAACCTCTCGAAGGCTGAAGACATCAACGGCAAAGGATAAGTATTCTTTACCGTGATGTTATTCAACCTTCGGTAATCAATACAAGGTCGCAGAGATCCATCCTTCTTCCCCACAAAAAAGAACCCCGCCCCCGCTGGTGAAGAGGAAGGCCGGATGAATTTGGTTGCCAGAGAATCAGAAATATATTTCTCCATAGCCTCCCTTTCTGGAATAGAAAGCGAGTATAACTTGCCTTTAGGCGGAGACTTACCTGGCATTAACTTTATGGCACAGTCATAGGGACGATGAGGAGGGAGAGAAGCAGCCCTAGACTTACTGAACACTTCCTTCAGGTCATGGTACTCCTCAGGCACGTTAGACAAATCCCCTGCTTCCTCCTGAAACACATAAACAGGCACAGACGGACAAGCAGACACAAGACAAGACTGATGACATTCCTTGCTCCACTCCAGTATAGCCTTGTGCTGCCAGTCCACTCGGGGGTTGTGACGGATGAGCCAGGGGTGACCAAGAACGACGGGTGCCAACGGTGAATCCAGGATATGAAAAAAAATAGTCTCAGTGTGATTGCCAGAAGTGATGAGGGTAATATCTTCAGTGGTGAATGAGATGGTGGGAAGTTCTTGGCCATTTAGTGCGTGTACAGCAATCCTCTGAGTGAGTGGTCTGAGTGGAATTTGAAACTTGTGTGCAAACGTACTGTCCATGAAATTACCTTCAGCCCCAGAGTCCAAAAGTGCTTGACAATCGTGCTGGAGAGTTGACCATCTCAGTCTTACCGGGAGAAGTGTAGATGTGGATGAGGTCTTCTCGGCGGAGATCCCACCCGATAGTAGCCTCATATTTACTATCGAGCTTGGCCTTTTACCGAGCAGTTGTACGCGAAATGTCCCGAACCTCCACAATATAGGCAAAGGCCCTGGGACCTCCGCCTCTCCCTCTCCTCCCGGGAAAGCCGAGCTCGACCCACCTGCATGGGTTCGTGATCGAAGACGGGGCTGACCACGTCCCTGCCGCTGGGCCGTTGCCCCTCAATCCCTCCAGGAGGACGGTTAGATGCCACTCTGCCTCCGACTCGGGAAAGTTGCGCATCTACCCGTAGGGCCAGCTCTATGAGTCCGTTCAATGACGTGGGTAGGTCCAGGGCGTAGATCTCTCGTTGGACGCGGTCAGCCAACCCATGCAGGAACATGTCCCACTGCGCCTCCTCGTTCCAATGACATTCGGCCGCCAGGGTTCGGAACTCGATGGAAAAGTCTGAGACCGACCTCTCCCCCTGACGAAGGTCGGCCAGCACCCTGGCGGCTTCTCTCCCCGCGACGGCTCTGTTAAAAACTCGTCTCATCTCTGCGGAGAGAGTTAGGAACGATGCGCAGCAAGGGTCCTCCCACACCGCCGTTCCCTATAGCACCGCCTTTCCGGTCAGTAACGTGATGACAAAAGCCACCTTGGCTTGTTCACTCTGGAACGTTCTGGGCTGTAGGGCGAAATGCATGGAACATCTTGTCAAAAATGCACGACAGTAAGCAGACTCACCCGCATAGGGCTCCGGAGCCGGTAGGCGTGGCTCAGATGGCGCGGGGAAGTCCGGTGGTGTGGGGGGAACGGCTGGTGTGGGCGGCGCAGTGGGAGCACGAAGAAGTTGGATCTGCTGGGTGAGCTCGGACACCTGCGTTACCAAAGCTTGAATCGCACGACCCGTGTCATTGATGTTCCTTTCGTGAGAGTCCATTCTTATGACGCTGTGGTGGATGAACTCATCCAGCGAGGTAGGTGTCTCTCCTGCTGCTTCCCTGGAACGGTCAGATCGATCTGTCATGATCGGCAAAGAGAACAGGAAGCAATTGCAGTACTCAGAATTTATTAGAACAAACAAAGCTCAGGATAAGACACGGGTGTGGACAAGTAACGCAGGGACTTCGATGGTCAGAGTGCGGTGAATCCTCGTGAAGTGCAGTTCCAAGACGAGACGAAACAATCCAACACCAAGACGACAAATCCACAGGAACACGATGACAGGAAACCAGGAAACAAGACTCAACACCGACACCCAGGACATCAAACAACGATCTGACAAAGGGAATGAGAAAACGGTGAGTATTTAAGCAGTGAGGGAGATTGACTGCAGCTGGTGATGAATGATGATGATCAGCTGGAGCGGATCAAGGAATGACAACACAATCACGCCCACTACACACGTGCTTTCATACCACAACATAAATACGAGACGAGAAGGAAACTTTGGATCAGTATACCGTGACACCCCTAACCTAGCCCTCCAAGTACATCGAAGAAACTTTTATAGACATTCACTGTAGCATTAAAAAAAAATAATCCAATGCCATAAAAAAAGGCCTACCCACTACCCAAGGCCTACCCAACAACTTTTCACAACCAGAACGGAACAGCAAAAAAGTCTAACATAACCAAGGCTCAGCCAGTGTCAATAATAAACTACTGCATGCCATGCATACAAACGATCTTTACACAGCAGCCCAAAATGTCAAAGCACAAACCTACTCACTAATTTTTGTTGGATTCTGTTCTGTGACATGGTGCTCCGCAATTTTTTTTATTAGCTTCAGTTTAAAAAAATGAGCACTCTGCTGAAGCAAAAATAACCTCTCACACACTGTTTTCTACGGTGCAGCGTTTCCACGTAGTGCAGCGCCATTAAAAAAATTATTCTACGGCAGCCGCGGGGTGCAAAAAATAACACATGCACAAGAAATTACAGAGAAATTAGAAATTACTGCACATGACATGCATACAAAAAATATATTTATTGTGGCCATGACTTAATTAATACATTTCCTCGTTCTATTAGGCGGCGGGCCCCCAATTGGCCCGAGTCCATTTGCATGGGCCCCCCTGCATACCCATACGCTACGCCACTGTCTGTATCACCTGTGTCCTATTAATTACCATCATCTGTGTTTGCTATTTAGTTCCTCCCGTTCACCCAGTCTTTGTCCGATCTCCGTCAGGTATGGTTGTGTTTATCCTGCCTGGTTGGAGAACTTTCATTAAACTAGATGTATATTGATCTTGATCTGTTTGTCTTCGTCTTCCTATCTAAGCTAACCGTCACAGAAGATCGGACCGCCCAATATGGACGATAGGGCAAGAATAATCGTCCTGGCTCAGGAGAGCCCTAACCTTTTTTCTTTTGTGAAGGACTTTAAGTGTCTTGCCGCCACAACCTCCCTAGACGACGAGACCCTAAGGATCCTGTTCTGGATCGGGGCAACGTTCAACCACCATATCAACCTCCCAGACACCACAGGAGTGGACTGTAAAGAGACCGTCATCAGGTGTCTGGAGAGCGTTGCGCCCCGATTCAGAACACAGCCAGACCCAGAGCCCGTTTCACCCTCAACGTGAAGTACTCGTGTGTGCCGACGGAGAGCTACCACCCGCCACGACACGTCAGCCAGAGCCTAAGGAGAAGAGGACAGAGCTGATCCTTGCCCCGGAAGTGGAGCCTCATCGCAAGTCTGACCAGGGGTGTGAGCCAGCGACAACAGCGGACGAGGGAGTCATGAATACGGAGAAGGAGGTCTGGCTGATCAACTTCAGTGAGGAATTAACAACTCCCACCACCCTATCCCACCCATCATCATCCCGGTTCCTGAACAGTACAAATATGTTCCGATCCAATTTGACTTGAAATGCTGCCCGAATCATACACTGTTCCTTCGTTGGCCAGAGGAGAACTGGCCCTCCGAGTGAGTCTGGTTTCTCCCAAGGTTTTTTTCTCCATTCTGTCCTTTTGGCTTGCTTAGTTGGG
Organism: Tiaroga cobitis; assembly: GCA_030578255.1. Lineage (NCBI taxonomy): Eukaryota > Metazoa > Chordata > Actinopteri > Cypriniformes > Leuciscidae > Tiaroga > Tiaroga cobitis. The sequence continues at coordinate 8,114,746 of CM060603.1, read as the reverse complement.
GGCATTTAATATTCAATAATATTATTGATCTGCCTTACTTAAGGTGGACGTTGACGCAATTTTCTTCTAGAAACAAACTTTGTTGTATTATTTTCATGTTATCACTGTGAAGCTGCTTTGATACAATATGTATTGTAAAAAGCGCTATATAAATAAAGGTGACTTGACTTGACTTGACTTGACTTGACAAATGACTGTTAGATCCATCAAGATCCTCACCACCTCCATCACCCCAGAACTCAGTCAGTCCTCCAGCCCAGACGCTGCCGGATGTCAACAGCCCTGCGTCGTCTGTGTGGAAGCCCTTCTATGACGCCGAGCCACAGGTCCTGTTACCACCAGCAGCGTCAGTGCGAGAGGATCCTACGGCTCCGCCTCTCGCCTTCGACCTCTTCACTCCATCTCGGCCTGTCGACCTGTCGGCTCCGTCTTGGCTCCTCCCACCTTCAGCTCCACGGGAGACCCTCGACCCATGAACTGCATTAAATATTACATTTATGTCAGGGTTTCAGAATTTAATGAAAAGCTACCACGTAATTAAATTTAGAAATTTAAACAAAATAAAACACTAAAACATTTTTTGTGACCATTAACCGAAAGAGAACCTTGAACTTAATTTGATTATTTATTATTATTATTATTATTACTTTTATTATTATTATTATTGACTTAAATGTATTATTGACCTAACTTATTAACTTAAATCTCAGGGGGTACTTCAAGTAAATATGTTAGGTCAAAGAGGTTCAGCTGACAGAAAAGTTGTATTTGAATATGAAATTAAATGAATTTGCCTGAATTTGAATGTGTCTGAAAGACAATAGCCTTCCAAAGACAGTAATACATGGCTAAAAAACTGAGTGATAATTCAAATAATAATTTATGTTTTCGTCAGGGGCAGATTAGAAATGCAATGTTAAGTAACTAGTCTGATTAAAATATATTTTAAAATGTAATATAATCCAATTATTTATAATCTAATATAATCCAATCCAAGTGCTTTATTTTTTTTAATCTGTTAACGTAACGTCTTATGTAAGCGTGCATCCAATGGACACTTTACTGTCCCATGAGGCCTCGGGAGAGGGGTTCACTGTAGTTCACAATAACATGATGAATGTAGTATGTCCAGATTACATTTATACTACATATTCCCACCAGGATTCACCAGCCTTTTTGCGGCCTAAAATAACTAAATTTGCTGCGGCTTTTCTCAAAAATTGTTGTAATATTTGCAGCATTTTTGTGTTATCTTGCTGTTAAAGCCAACCAATAATCATGATGTACTTATGTAATTAGTGTTAATGGCAGTACAATTACTGTACATTTTGTGCATAATTACTGAAATTACCTTCTCCCCCACACACAAGGCATTAAAACAGAATTGACTCATTATTTTGTGGAAAATACAGAATTGTGTTGGACACAATGCCTTGGACTTTGTGGCTAAATCAGTATGTAATCTGGGGCATATTTTATATCGATTTTATACTATACATTTTAAATGCTATTAATTATTATTTCATGCTCTTTTATTTGTTCTTACAATATTGTTTATTGTTGTAATATTGCTTTTTTTCCGATTTATAATAGCATTATCAGTGATTGAATTCACTAGAAATATTTAAAAAGTGCATATCCAGTAAAATCATGTACTTATTTAAATCTGATTTCGGCTGGTGAAATCCGGCATTATGGTGACTAGCAGATATTTGCCCCAGTATACATTAGATTCAGTATTACGTACATATACGTAGGTTAAAAATACAATTAAACCATATCGTCCCATGCTTCACTAAATATAAACAAAGTGTTGGATAGCTTGTAGCTCATGCCTTTTGGTTGTGAACAGGTTTAAAAGGCAATGATTGGGAGAGATCAGTTGGAAATATTAAATATTAGCCTGTCTGTCGCTCAAATGGGACTCATGTTGGGACTTTTCTTTTCTTTCTTCTCTTTTCTTTTCTTTAAAAGTCAAACAGTAGGCTATATATAACCGGGTTTCCAAGTGTACAGTATGGTTGGTCCATCCCAGCTCACTTTACATTGGAGCCAGGACACTTGACCATGGATCTTTATTAGCTAACATTGCTTCCCGCCCTCTCAGGTTAACATTTTAATGCAGAACAATTGTGGAAATAAGACAAAAATGCAAGCTGCCCCAAATTCTCTGATCGCAGAACCATGAAATCCTGGAGGGACTGACTGATTGACTGGACTGTATAACATCTTTTTTTAACAGTCGCCAAGTACTCAAAAAAGTAATTCGACTAATCAGAGACTGTGTGATTTGGATGCAGCCCAAAGTGACAGGAGTCACTAAACCATTCATTCAACTAATTTGAACAAATGAACTGACAATATTGGTTCTAACATGTTACTTAATATTACATATTTGATTGAATTGTTATATAAGAGCAATATCTCACATTCATGCTGTTTTCTCAGAAATAGCCCAAGTCGTCGTTGCTTAATGTGACATGTTTTGAACGAGCTACCTGTGGTGTAAGAAAGTATTTAAATGCACAGATTTTTTTGGACGCATTTTTTCCTTACTTTACATACTTGTCTGTTGTAGGCTATAAAACCAATATTAAAGGGTTAGTTCACCCAAAAATGAAAATTAAGTCATTAATTACTCACCCCCATGCTGTACCAACCCCGTAAGACCTTCGTTCGTCTTCGTAACACAAATTAAGATATTTATGATTAAATCTGAGAGCTGGATCACTCCTCCATAGGCTCCCTAAGGGAATGACACCGGACGGCCCAGAAAGTCAATGAAGAAAATGTTTATATATTCCATGTCGCAACAGTGGCTCAACTATAAGTTTATCAAGCGACGAGAATACTTTTTGTGTGAAAAAACAATCAAAAATAACGACTTTATTCGACTATTCCTTTTCTTCCTTGTAGGCCTGAAACGAGACTTCAAGAGATTTCCACGACGCATGCGCGAGAACTGAACTGAAGTAGTTGAAGGAGATCGCAATTCTCACGCATGCGTCGTGGAAATCTCTTGAAGTCTCGTTTCAGGCCTACAAGGAAGAAAAGGAATAGTCGAATAAAGTCGTTATTTTTGTTTTATTTCCGCACAAAAAGTATTCTCGTCGCTTGATAAACTTATAGTTGAGCCCCTGTTGCGACATGGAATATTTAAACATTTTCTTCATTGACTTTCTGGGCCGTCAGGTTTCATTCCCTTAGGGAGCCTATGGAGGAGTGATAAACCTCTCAGATTTAATCATAAATATCTTAATTTGTGTTACGAAGACGAACGAAGGCCTTACGGGGTTGGTACAGCATGGGGGTGAGTAATTATTGACTTAATTTTCATTTTTGGGTGAACTAACCCTTTAACTCACTGTAATTCGGTAGGGTGCGCTATTACGCATCTTCTGAAAGAGTGCAGGATCTCAGAATCAAAACACAGAAGAAGAAGCAGAAACAAGCGATAGAAGCATTGCTTACACACATGTAATCTAAAGCTATCATCAAACATTAAACAGCATATAAATCAAAACTGTCTCACGTTACCAAATGAAACCCATGAAGAGGTAATGACTGTGAAGCTTTGGGGAAGTTCATGGACTCGATCTACTCCATCAATGTTTTAAACATCATTCTGAATCCGATCAATTCACAAAAACGTGATTTTCTCAGCTTTTTGTTCAAAAATGTTTAAAAGCAGAGGCTCTGTTCTTTCTTTTAATATATTGTATGTTGATATTCATACAATCAAATGTTCTGGGGTCCATGAAAGTTTCAAAAATGATCAAAATGCTGGCGCTGGCAGGCAATTTTTATTCAAAAACGCTGGCAGGGAAAGAGTTAAACTTGCAAGAATGCGCTATGGCCATATTTCAGCAAGGCAGTGATTAACTGCCTAAATATTATTAAATTAATATTTAAAAGGATAGTTCTCCCAAAAATGAAAATTCTGTCATTAATTACTCACCCTTATGTCGTTGCAAACCCATAAGACTTTTGTTCATCTTCAAAACACAAATGAAGATATTTTTAATGAGACCTGAAAGATGTCTTCAAAAAGTTTAGAAAGACATCGTAAAAGTAATCCAAATGCATTGAACAGTTTAATCCAAGTCTTCCAAAGGGAACACAGTCCCTTTATACAGTATGATAAACAGATTTAAGTATGCTTTTAATCACATATAAACATGATCGACGTTCAACTTTACTTGACACACAAACCTCATTGGTTCTTACGGAGGTTCAAACGTGCTTGCTTGACTCGCGAGAACAAACCTATTGGCTTTTGAGCGTCAAGCAAAGATGATGTCCTTTTTGAAGCAAATTTTTGGTGGAATTGACTTTTTTATATGAAGGGACAGAAATCTCTCAGGTTTCATTCAACATATCTTAATTTGTCCTTTCGAAGGTCAGCTTAAGTCTTAAATATGTCAGATTGTTTTTATATATAGGTGAACTAACCCTTTAAAGGGTTAGTTCACCCAAAAATGAAAATTAAGTCATTAATTACTCACCCCCATGCTGTACCAACCCCGTAAGACCTTCGTTCGTCTTCGGAACACAAATGAAGATATTTTTGATTAAATCTGAGAGGTTTATGACTGCTACATAGGCTCCCTAAGGGAATGAATCCTGACGGCCCAGAGAGTCAATGAAGAAAATGTTTAAATATTCCATGTCACAACAGTGGCTCAACTATAAGTTTATCAAGCGACGAGAATACTTTTTGTGCGAAAAAACAAACAAAAATAACGACTTTATTCGACTATTCCTTTTCTTCCTTGTAGGCCTGAAACGAGACTTCAAGAGATTTCCACGACGCATGCGCGAGAATTGCGATCTCCTTCAACTACTTCAGTTCAGTTCTCGCGCATGCGTCGTGGAAATCTCTTGAAGTCTCGTTTCAGGCCTACAAGGAAGAAAAGGAATAGTCGAATAAAGTCGTTATTTTTGTTTGTTTTTTCGCACAAAAAGTATCAGGATTCATTCCCTTAGGCAGCCTATGTAGCAGTCATGAACCTCTCAGATTTAATCATAAATATCTTTATTTGTGTTACGAAGACTAACGAAGGCCTTACAGGGTTGGTACAGCATGGGGTTGAGTAATTAATGACTTAATTTTCATTTTTGGGTGAACTAACCCTTTAAGTTATCCTTTGTAATTTCCTTCTTTTGAACTACTCCTGGACTTCTTGGAAGGCCACTACCTGTTGAGTTCAGTTCAAACCTTAATTAAACACATCATAATCAAATCAGCAAATCATCTGCCGGTCGTCACCCTCCAGGAACGGAAGTCAATAGCCCTGCTCCAACATCTAAGGCAAGTTTATGCCATATTTCAAATGTAGAATTTTATGTAACCTACACTATCACAAAATTGCTCATAATTTATAAATTGTGATATTCTACGATAATATCTAGGCGTCTGGATAATGCAGCATGTTCACTGAACATTATAAGCAAGTTTGTTTCTTCACCTGAGCACATGTTATGCTCCTTTAGGAGTTCCCATAATGCAGCTGGTCTTTGTGTGCTGCTCAGTGGTGGTGGAGGTGGTGAAATGAGGTCCTATTTCAAGTTTGACAGGGGGCTCTTGGCGTTTGAAGTCTGAAGTACAAGAAGATTACTTTTATACCGATGCTGTCATCTGTCAACAACCATATATTGAAAGATGAGCAGCCTATCTCTCAGTCCTGCTGACCTGCACAATCTAACTGAGTTTTCCATTAGAGATGGGACCTTTGGACAGACCAATATTTCAGGCTTTCTAAAATAACACCGATGGCTGCAACAGAGGGACCAGGGTCAGAGCGAGAATGGCAGCTGCAAGTCTCCTGCAAGTGATGGGCATGTTTGCCATTTACGTTCTTCAATGCATTGTTCAAAACAAAACGGCTCATGTGGGTATTGTCTTTCCCTATGACGAATTAAGCTGCACTTGTGCTACAACCCGCTGGAACGCGAGAACGCTGATGCTGAGGGGCCGTCTCCAAGGTCCCTATCAAGATCGACCTGTCTGTCATTGTTGCTTGTAAAAATAACCACATCATTCTTCAGAAAGCAGCTGCCTACACGACTGCAGGCTGGCAATCAAACGCACAAGGAGGAACAAAATGGATCAGCTCCTTGATTACTGATGGCTCCTGTCTGATAACAGGCAGTTTTGCGTAATGAGTGTTAATGAGTGTCTGCCATGTTGTAGCCTAATCAACAATAGCCCCTGTAAGTACTACCAAGAGCCATTGCACTGATTATTTGTCTGGCAAAATGAGGAGTTATGAGAGGAAACAGGGATAAAAAGGTGAGGTATTAGTCAAGACAAGAGAAATTAAGCTTCTGAAAACTGAAGACTTCTTTGGTTCTGTTTCCCTACTGCAACTTGAATGAATCTTCAGCCACTAACAAAAAAGTACAATAATACTACATGCTTTGACATATGGTATTCTTTGAAGAACCTATACGATCCCGAACATGAATCCCAAGTAAATTCAGTACCAAGTCTGAGACCAAATTTCTGAATGTTTTTCATTTAAAACTTTTCAGAAAGTTGTACAATGATGTAAATCATAATGATTCGCCTTTCGCCCCCATTAAAATAGTGTTCCCATATTTTGATATTCTTTTTTGATATTGTTGTGTGTATATGGATATAAATTGTCATATCTGCAGTACGGAGTCATTCACAAGCTGCATTTTTTATTGCTGAGAAAGTCAACTGAGACGTTTGCAAGTTGTGTTTCCAACAGTGTATTGTAGGTAAATATAGCCAATACGTCATCCATTGTGGTCTGGATGCACCAGAGAAACAAGCGTGCAGCGATCTGTAGTATTTTGTGTTTGAACTTGTGTTTTTGCGGTAACTCTGTATATTTCTATGGCATTGCTGTAGAAGAGTAATCAGCTGGAGAAGTGGATTTACCTATTGTAAAGTTAACGAAAGTCATCATTAGCATTGTAATGTTTGAATGTCACATCAAATGTCAGTAGACCGGGAAGATTTTAAAACGAGCGGTTCATTCATAAATCCGTAAGATCTTCCCTTCATGCTGTGGAAACACAAACCGGAAGGCGGAACACAACAAGCGCAGCGCTGAAAAGGGGCTGAGCTACATAAGGTCGAAAACGTCTCCCGTTATTCCATATTTCGAAGAGTGAAACTGTGGCAAACATCTCAGTGCGTGTCTGAACTTTGAATAAAAACTAATCAAACCTAATCAAACACAATCTCGTTTGACCAAAAAGATCAAAGGAGTGATTCATTTGTGGATCTGGCATCGCTAGTTCTGATTATAAACAGCTGAAAGGAAACACACATGACATGATTGCTGAAAAATTACCAGGGATGAAATCTCAATTGTCAGACAATCAGTAATATTTCACTGGGAAATGTCCCAATACATGGGTCTAACGACTCCCAGGAGAGAGCTATTTTGGATATTGGTACAAAAGATACAATACTTTTTACTCGGACTCAAATTGTTATGCTGATAATATTAAAGTAATAATTTGTAATGACAACATTTGTATTATATTACAAATAGAATATTGGACCAACTGAAATCACTGTACCTATACTCATCTCATCACAGTACTTTACAGTACTTAAGGATCTCTCATTCAGTTGATGTCATACTATATAATGTTTACCAGAAACATAAATGAGTAAAAATGATAAGTGGACTTGCTTGCAATTCCATTAATAGTTATTATATTTTGAAAGAGCTGGTATCTGTGACCTCCTGTGGGGCTCAAAGTTCAGTTGTAGCCTAAGTGTTGATCTTCAACAGGAGACGAAGTCTTTGAAGTGAACTACATATAGTACTCAAGGTATTAAGAAGCTCAAGGGTCAAACCTTTAGGAAATCTTTGTTCTTCCGTCAGGTTGATATGTTTGGAATTTTAATGAAATGTTCACCCGCTCCGAAAGAAAAGGTAATGTGTGTAAAAAAAAAAACTAGATAATGCTTAAATAGCAATAAACTCATAAATCAGCATGCAGTTGAAGAACGAAAGTTTCTAAATCACATTTTATATGTTCAAGGTAGGATGGCCTTGACACTATGAGGGTCAAAATGAGATTGCGGAATTTGAGAAATCTTGCCATATGTTTGAGGCACCTACTGTCACTACGTATCAATGAGCAGAATTTCATATATCTATTTGGTTTTATGTCTTATTTGTGAGTTATGTGAAAATATAGTACTATTTACTGTTGGACAGACAGAAAATCTAATCAGGTAGGCTGTGTCTGAAATTGCCCCCATACCAGGGGTTCTCAACTCTGGCTCTCGAGATCCACTTTTCTGCAGAGTTTAGTTCCAACCCTGATCAAACTCACCTGCCTGTAACTTTCTACAAATCCTAAAGACCTTGACTGGCTTGTTAATGTGTGCTTGATTACGGTTGGATCTAAACTCTGCTGAAAAATCCAGTATAAACCATCATGAATTCCATGTTCGTCCAGGCTGGTTTGAGCGGGTATAGTGCTGGTCTTCATCCCATGCTGGTCACACAACTATTTTAGATATTTTAAATTCACCAGTCAGATGGTCTCTTCCTAAGCAGATTTTATGCACCAAAAAACTCACCCAAAAAATTTTAATTCAGAAATTCAGTCATCATTTACTCACCCTTATGTCATTCCAAAACTACATGACTTTCTTTCTACTATAGAAACTAAAATAAGATGTTTTGACTCCATGTTCTTGTCCATACAATTGAGGTCAATGGTGACCAAAACTGTTTAGTTACCAACATTCTTCAAAATCTCTTCTTTTGTGTTACACAGAGGAAAGTCATACTGTCATGAATCCATCCGTCTCCACAGTGCCAGATTCCCTTTGAAGTTATAAAGGATCATCGCAACTTGGAATACCCTCGAGAGGCTCGTCGTCTGAACACACGTCAGGCCCGATGGGAACTATTTTACACACGCTTCAATTTCACCGTCACATACTGACCAGGGAAAAAGAACACTAAGGTGGAAGTACTCTCCCACATCCATGCTTCCGATTTCCCCACAGGACCACCAGAACCCATTCTCCCTCCAGCCATCATCGTCAGTCCCATTCAATGGACCTTGGATGAGCACAACGCAGAAGCCACTCACTCTGAACCTGCTCTGCCGGGAGGTCCTGAAGGTAAAGTTTATGTACCATATTCCCTACGTCTTACCCTAATGGACTCAGTGCCCTCATCCCTAGGCTCTGGACACCCACGCAGCCAGCAAACCTTTTCGCTCCCCGTAATCGCTACTGGTGGCCTCACATGACCCCGGAAGTCCAGCTCTCGTCCAAGGATATTCCACCAGCGCCATCTCCAATTCTCTGCACCATCTACCTGAGGGTAAACTTCATCCTCAGCCCATCCCACGCTGACCCTGGTCACACCTGGACTTCATTACAGACCATCCTGAATTAGACTGCCTTACCTGCGTTTTGGTTGATGGTTGGACAGGTTTTCCAAGGCCTGCCGCCTCATTCCTATGAAGGGTCTACCAACTGCCTTGGAAACCACTGAAGCCCTGTTCAACCCATAGACTGTAAAAAAAAATTTGGATGTAGTGTCCGTGACATCAGCCGTAGTGTTTCTCAAGAGCATTTTTGAAGCCCAAAGTGGGGGGAGCCGGCCACCACCATCTTGGCTGCGCGTCACTCCCGGATAACCGAAAAATGGGCAAAGAGTCGGGATTAGCTGAGGTGACGTGATGCTAACAGACAGCAGACAAACGGCTAGTAGTGACAGCAGCGGCAATCCACCTGTCACTCAAGTGGCCACGCCCTTACTTATGCAGAACTTTAAGGCTTAATATAATTTAAACGGATGAGTTATAGAAAAAATGTACCCCCCTCACAATTGTCGTGTAGGGCAAAATTACCAGTACCAGGACGTAAAAAATGTTTTTCTGCTGTTAAGTTGGGCATATTAACATGGGGTAATATGGTATTGACTCTCTTTTGGAGCCTGTCTCTAGCGGCCAGTCGCTGAATTGCAGTTTAAGTCACTTCCGTGTTTCAAGAGACAGACCAGAAGGTTGCCGCTTGGTTCAACCATGTCTTTTGAAACTATGGCTTACCCGAGAACATTGTATCTGACCGGGTTCCCAATTCATCTCAAGGGTTTGGAAATCCATCTTCCAGCTCCTAGGTGTGTCCGTGAGTTTGTTACCACCCTCAGTCCAGTGGGCAGTTGAAGCGTAAGATACAGGAGATCGGCCGCTTCCCGAGGTCCAACTGCCACAACCACCAACACAGCTGGAGCCGTTACATCACCTGGGCCAAGTATGCACAAAACTCCCTCCGTCACGCCACCACTGGACTCATACCCTTTCAGTGCGTACTCAGCTTTCTGCCGCCCCTGTTTCCCTGGTCAGGAGAGCCTTTAGAGCAGGGGTCAGCAAGTAAGTTTGGCATTGGGCCAAAAAACAATTTTGCCACTAGATGGCGGGCCAGACACGCAACCTGGCAAGTATCTTCATTCACCAACTTGCAACACAGACCGCCTTGCTTAAACACACATAAACTCACCTAAAGGATTATTAGGAACACCATACTAATACTGTGTTTGACCCCCTTTCACCTTCAGAACTACCTTAATTCTACGTGGCATTGATTCAACAATGTGCTGAAAGCATTCTTTAGAAATGTTGGCCCATATTGATAGGATAGCATCTTGCAGTTGATGGAGATTTGTGGGATGCACATCCAGGGCACGAAGCTCCCGTTCCACCACATCCCAAAGATGCTCTATTGGGTTGAGATCTGGTGACTGTGGGGGCCATTTTAGTGCAGTGAACTCATTGTCATGTTCAAGAAACCAATTTGAAATGATTCGAGCTTTGTGACATGGTGCATTATCCTGCTGAAAGTAGCCATCAGAGGATGGGTACATGGTGGCCATAAAGGGATGGACATGGTCAGAAACAATGCTCAGGTAGGCTGTGGCATTTAAACGATTGTGCAATTGGCACTAAGGGGCCTAAAGTGTGCCAAGAAAACATCCCCCACACCATTACACCACCACCAGCAGCCTGCACAGTGGTAACAAGGCATGATGGATCCATGTTCTCATTCTGTTTACACCAAATTCTGACTCTACCATCTGAATGTCTCAACAGAAATCGAGACTTATCAGACCAGGCAACCTTTTTCCAGTCTTCAACTGTCCAATTTTGGTGAGCTCTTGCAAATTGTAGCCTCTTTTTCCTATTTGTAGTGGAGATGAGGGGTACCCGGTGGGGTCTTCTGCTGTTGTAGCCCATCCGCCTCAAGGTTGTGCCTGTTGTGGCTTCACAAATGCTTTGCTGCATACCTCGGTTGTAACGAGTGGTTATTTCAGTCAAAGTTGCTCTTCTATCAGCTTGACTCAGTCGGCCCATTCTCCTCTGACCTCTAGCATCAACAAGGCATTTTCGCCCACAGGACTGCCGCATACTGGATGTTTTTCCCTTTTCACACCATTCTTTGCAAACCCTAGAAATGGTTGTGCGTGAAAATCCCAGTAACTGAGCAGATTGTGAAATACCCATCTGGCACCAACAACCATGCCATGCTCAAAATTGCTTAAATCACCTTTCTTTCCCATTCTGACATTCAGTTTGGAGTTCAGGAGATTGTCTTGACCAGGACCACACCCCTAAATGCATTGAAGCAACTGCCATGTGATTGGTTGATTAGATAATTGCATTAATGAGAAATTGAACAGGTGTTCCTAATAATCCTTTTGGTGAGTGTATGTGGGAGATGCGGAATGGATATAAATAAGCCCATTAATGGCATGTTTGAGACATGCTCTTAACAAACAATGTTTTATTTCCTCTTTCCATATTGTGAATAATAAATGTGTATCATTTTTATTTGCTTGTTACACAATGGTGCCTAACTTATTGTAATAATTATTTGGCGTATAGCCTACTTTTAAACTAAGAATTATTCCTTGGCATCCTCTCGTACTAAACTGCATTTTTTTAAATTGTTTGCGTGCAGGAGGTAAGCTATTACGTCGTGTGCAGTGATGTTAACATTTAAGCTAGCTGGTGAGAGAAAATGGCACTATCAAAGAGTCTAAAGAGGAAAGTTGACAGCGAAAATAGGGCATAGGCTACAAAGAAGAATGGATAGACAATTATGCGTTCATCCTACCTAGTTTTGTGAATGCAAAGCCGGTGTGTCTCATCTGCAACGAAGCGATCCACAGACTCTTTTGAATGTCTTTTCAGAACTTTTCAAATTAAAAGCTCTCAATTCATTTCAAAATAACACAAAAACGTTGTCATACTTTTATTTTGAAAGCAAAATCACTAAAGACGAAGTGATTGTGAGTAATTGTTGCTGTCATGACAGATATATTTCAAAACCAGCTGCTATCAAAATAATCTGGCTGTGAGCGCAGGCCAGATATTATTGCTGGCGGGTCAGTTTTGGCACTGCCTGTTGCCGACCACTGCTGTAGAGGTTCCAGCTGTGGACCAGTGGTTCAAAGAGAGCAAGAGGGTCTTGGCTTATCCATCCATGGCCCATATCCATCTACAGAGAGCGGTTCTGAGGCACAAGAGCCGACGCTCGGAGAGCTGCTACTCCCATTTACCACCCTGGGCAGAAGGTCTGGCTCTACACCAGGGATATCTGCCTTCCACTCCCTTGTCGCAAGCTGAATCCCAGATACATCAGTCCCCTCACCATCCAGCGATAGATCAATGAATTGACTTACCGGCTCAACCTCCCTCCACATTATCATATTGCACCTATTTTTCACGTGTCATTACTCAAACCTTACTGTTCCTCTCTCTACTGTCACAAATCCATCAGTCTCCTCAGTGCCAGATTCCTCAGCTCCTCCCACTCATTCCCAATTCCCAGAATACTAACCACCCGCACCTGCCATTACTAATTAAGGACTCATTTATATACAAGCTCTTACACTCACCTCATTGTCTGGTCTCGTCGCTCACACATGAGAAGGACTTACTTGACTACCTGCCTGTTTTCCATCCATCCATCCATCCATCCATCCAGACTACCTGCCTGTTTTCCATCCATCCATCCATCCATCCATCCATCCATCCATCCATCCAGACTACCTGCCTGTTTTCCATCCATCCATCCATCCATCCATCCATCCATCCATCCATCCATCCATCCATCTAGACTACCTGCCTGTTTTCCATCCATCCATCCAGACTACCTGCCTGTTTTCCATCCATCCATCCATCCATCCATCCATCCATCCATCCATCCATCCATCCATCCATCCATCCAGACTACCTGCCTGTTTTCCATCCATCCATCCATCCACCCATCCAGACTACCTGCCTGTTTTCCATCCATCCATCCAGACTACCTGCCTGTTTTCCATCCGTCCGGCCGTCCATCCATCCGAATCCTCTCCAGCCCGATTATCTGTTAAAAAGAGTTTATATTCAGCTAAGTTACCTATTTGGATTCAAGCATTTCTTTACGTTCCTGTGTTGTGAATTCCCACTTCTGTTGTCCTCTGCTGTTTGTGACACATACAAGTTTGTATGGAAACTTATTTTTAAACATATCCACAGAATAAGATAATAATGATAATAAAAGGTAATTGTGACTTTTTTCTCACAATTGTTTCTCAGGAGATATAAACTCTATACTATAAACTATAGGGACTTATCTAATTTGTCACGTATTATCGACTATGGCAAATCGGCTATTCTATGCACACGCACAGCGCACTGATGACGCGCAAATTAGGAATTCTGGAAATTTAGGAATTAAGTCGTCTAAAAATTAAGAGGTCAAATCACTTAAAAAAACATTGTGTGGAGGGCAAGAATGCTGGTGGAAAGGACGAGCCAGCATACAGACTCAGAGACAACCCAGACAGCAGCATAGTGTCGGCCCAGATCCGGCCCACATCTGGTACGCGTGGAATCCACATTTAGCCTGCCAGCTGTAGCCCGGATCTGGGCCGACACTATGCTGCTGTCTGGGAACTGATGACGAGGGCACAGGTGTGGACAGGGAGAAACCGAGTGAGAAAAGGAATATAATAAATACATGTTATGTTTATGTTTGATTCTATAAAAATTAGGGCTATCAAAATCAACACGTTAACGCATGCGATTATTTTTTTTTCAGTTTAACGTGTTAAAACATTTAACGCAATTAATGCAGCATCGTTTTTTTTCTGTCCTCCATTGCTACAGTAGGCCTATATGATCACGCTTGAACGGACAAAAACACTTAAAAGTATGCCAAAATGTTTGCTTTGTCGAGTATCCTCGTAAGCACAGTCTTAAATGTGACGACATCGGATGCTTGTCAGATCCAGATCTGTGTCCTTCAGATCTTAAAGTGACCGCAGTCTAATAAACCCGCTTCTGTGATGCTGTCATTAATGCAAATCAAAAGTCAAAAGTCAAACAAAAGTCAAAAAGAAAATCACTCACTGCTCTCGACTGAACTTTTGTAGCTTTTATAAGGATTAATCTACATTTAATTTATGCAGGGAAGACTGTGAAGTGTTTGATAACTATTCAATTTCTGTATATTTCCTACCTATTAGATCAAATATTTAAAATATACGGTCTTTTTGTTGTGTCTACATTCATTCGGAGACTAAATGTAAAATTATTACAATATAAAAATATTAAAAAACTTTAATGTTAGGTTTGATTAATCGCAATTAATTCCAGAAAAAAATTTGCAATCAGTTCATTGGTTTAATCGATTGAGCGCACTAATAAAATATATTCAAACGTTAAAAAACATATGTGGTGTTTTTATTATGGTTTTCATTTCATAGTTAAAAGATTAAAAGTTTTTGCCAACATGAGGTCTCAGTCTTTTTACATCAATGCAAAACTAGGGTACGCAGATTAAGACAACTATTTATCAGCATGCATTTATTAATTCTATATGGTAAAAAAGAAAAGAAAAAAGGTGCGACTAAATCATGTGCTGGTGCGACCAACTGAGAAAGTCACAATTACTTTTTTTATTCTGTGGTGGAAACAAAAAAACAGAATTAACAGACGTAAACTTCGAAATTCGAGAGAGAAAAAAAATTGGGAGAGTCAGAATTATATAAACTGAATTGTAAGATAGGCCTATGAATCCCAATTGTGAGGGGAAAAAAGTATGAATTGTGAAATAAAAAGTTGCAATACCTTTTTTATTTTATTTTTATTTATGGTGGAAATAAGCTTCCACATGGTTTGGAATGACATGAGTGCAAGTAAATTATTATTATTATTATTATTATTAATTTTTGGGTGAACTGTTCCTTTAATAACAGCATATACTAAATATGGACAAACTGTCTCGACAAATAAAAAACAGGTTTTTTTTTAGTGGCTCACTGACAGACAGGGATACAATCAGCACATCTCTGCCCTATTTCACCAAAGACAGTAAGTTATAAGCTGCACAAAGCTGGAATTATGACATGCACCACAGCCAGAAACTGCCTGTTTTCAAGGCCAAAGCATGACAATACCGAGAGTAACCTTTTGCAAGCTGTGCTTACACTGATGTGAGCAGCCCACATAACCGGTGTCAACAGAAGGAAATCCATAATCATGTGGGCAGCTGCCGTACTGTACAGTATATGGTGGGAGTCATTCGATTGGATCGGGTCATTTTGTAGGACCAGGATCATCTTCTCATTCTATGATGTTCTTTTTTATTTAAATATCTGAGAGAGAAATATATACCTCCAATAAGAGTTATACTGTTTATCACACTTAATCAGTGTTCAAGCTTATGGTACATTTAAACTATGTTCGAAACTAACACAATTTCCACATCCACACAGAAAATCAACTACTCTGAGAATCATAAATAATGAGTGGATGAATATGAGCGTGGTTCTGTGCTAAATCACTGGCACACATCCTCCCCTTGTGGGTTCTCTTGGTACTGTCAAATAATAATGTTACATTGTCTATTTTTGAAGAGAACACCAAACACATCTGTATAAATCAATGTTTTATACAGATGCCATACGACTTCTAAACAGTATGGGGGAAAAAAAATACAAAAATGTATTTGAAATACATTTATTTTATGCTAAGTATACTATAAATAATACTATACAAATACATGTATGTACTTAATATAAATACCATGCTATTGTACCTTTGGTATACTAAATTTATATACTTAAAGTCTGCTAAATTGGAACAACTAATTTTGCACTTAATGCACTTTAGTTATTTAGAAATAGTGCTCAGGTCCAACTAAAGATAAGTATATTTCATTGTGCTAAAATGGAACTATTGCAAGTATACTTGCATTTGACAACTGATATTATACAGTGATCATACTATAATAGTGATATTAAAACACAATTTGATTTAATAAGAAGAAATGTGCATTGTGCAATACATAAGTACTCCAAATAAAGTTTAATTATAATATTTAGGAAGTCTCAAGTGATATGTCAGTAAATATGTCAATAGATTTGTTATATACAAATGTATTTTGTTCAAATGTCATGTATTTTAAATACATTTTGGTATATGTTTTTTTCACTAGGGTTACTAATGGGTCCAAACCTAAAAACTTAGTCATGAGCAGCAGCGAAAACCATTGCGAAATAAATGGAAATATTAACATGCAACAAACCAAATAATCATAAATACGTACTATTAAATGTATTAAGAATATATTTTAAATGCAATGTTTATAGTACATTCCCAACATGCTTATTTGAAGTGCATTAAAAATACATTGAATTGCATTTTAATATATTTCTAAAAAGTATAGAAGTACTTTGGTAATAAATATATTCATAAACTTTGAAGAAATATGCTTAACACAAGCATACTTTAAGTGAAGTTTAATTTTTATAAAAAAAAATAAACTTATTTTACTCTTACTCAAAGTACAGGTGAAACTCGAAAAATTATAATATCGTGCAAAAGTTAAGTTATTTCAGTAATTCAACTTAAAAGGTGAAAGTGAAACTAACAGGCCTATATTATATAGACTCATTACATGCAAAGGTAGATATTTCAAGCCTTTATTTATTATAATTTAGATGATTATGGCTTACAGCTTATGAAAACCCCAAATTCAAAATTATAATATTGTGAAAAGGTTTTCATATCTGTAAGCCATAATCATCAAGCCAAAGGGACGTCACACCTGCACCCCTCTATTTGACAAGTGCAGTTATTCCACTTAGGCCCTGTCCCAAATGGCGCACTTCATGCGGACTTTCGGTCTCGTGGACTTAAATTGCGCGTGCTCGCCGAGTCTACGAGTCCGTAGGCCGTCCCATTTGGCATTTTAACGCTCTGAAGTGTGCTCAGCAGCGCCCCCTTTGTACCCTTGAAGCGGTCTTCCGCGAAGCCCGCATAAATCCAGGCTTCACGCACTTCAACTACCCAGGAATCCTTGCGAAAGGCCAATCAGACAACGGATGGGAGGAGATTTCGCTCAAGGACAATTGTTAACATGGCTGAGAAAAAAATATTAAAGTGTAATTATATCATTACGGTTTTTATGACAAGTTTATACAAACATTATGATCATCGACCAGTGGTTGATGTCTCAAACATAGGCTAATAATAGCAAGCTGAATAATACGATCGCATTATGATTCATTAAATAAATAGAACAGAATGTCAGGGCTTTACTGAGTCATATGTAAACACAACAACAATAGGAAGCATATTTCCCCGAACCTGTAGCTCCTGTCCATAACAACAATCAGACCGTCTTCCTGTTTCCGGCGTGACGATCGAGTCTGTCCCAAAAATACCTCTCAATGCGCCCTCGCGGACTCGCGCTAAGGGCCCTATAGGTCTGCACTACATGACGTCACCGAAGTGTGGACTCTGAGGAAGTCCACAAGTCCGGAGTGTGCCATTTGGGACAGGGCCTTCGTCTGTGATAAAGCATGCAATCAGAGCGAGCGTCACTACGGGAAGCAGAAAGTGTCTGTTTTCAGCTCCTCCCCGCCTAGCAACTCTCCGCAAGAACCAATGAAATTCATTCTCGTGTTACGACGCACCTTTGAGCTTCTGCAAGAGGTTTGTTCTCTCAAGCAGGTTCGGTTGAGCTTCTGTTTATGTTCACCGATCAATGTTTATATGTGAATAAAAGCCTAAATTAAATCTGTTCATCATATAAAATGATCGAGTCTCTTCAGAAAATTTGGCCTAAACCGCTCAATTCGTATGGATTAGTTTTATGATCTCTTTATTAACTTTTTGAAGCGACAAAGTGTCAGTTGCGTAGCTGTTAATGGAGGGACAGAGATCTCTTAGATTTCGTCAAAAAGTTCTTCATTTGTGTTCTGAAGATGAATGAAATTCTTACGTGTTTGGAATGACATGAGGGTGAGTAAATGATGACAGAATTATTTAGGTACACACACACACACACACACACACACACACACACACACCAAAGTTAACAAACGATCTCCTACACATACACATTTCTCAGAAGGAAAATGCAGTTTCTTACCTAATGGTATCTTTGCCTCTTATACAGCCATTTTCCTTGTATTTCTGGATGCAAAGTCCTTTATAATGTCTTTAAAGTCATTAGCTGTTACATTCGGCTCCTGGGTATCGTTAGCCTGACTGGGAGTGCAGCTTTCTGAGGTGACTTAAAAAAGTTGGTCAGTACATTATTATTTGTGTCTAAAGCCCTTGCCAGCTCCCTATTTTTCTTCTCCTTTCTTTTCTGGCACCCTGATTTATGTGAATATATTCCCAGAATCCCTCGTGTCTCCACACTTGAACTCACTCCCTCATTACCCACCTGTTCATCGTCATCATCATCTGTGTCACCTGTCCTCACCTCGTTAGTGCTCGTCAGTCGATCAGTCAAAAGTCCGTCTCCACCCCCCTCGTAATGAGACCCCCCCCCCCCCCCCCCCCCCATAAAGGGAATGTATAATGCTGTATCTGAGGCAAAATTACTAAATATGCAGCGCGAGTTATATATTTCTAACTCCAAACAATTAGCCACTGAACCAGCTTATAAAATCTTCTTCAAGGCTGTGCTGGTTGCATTTGATGTACAGGTCATGGGGTTTCTCCGATTTCGCTTGAGACCGGTAAGCATTAGCCTCGATAGTAGTCGTGTCTCCTTCATTCCGTATTTTTATATGTTGAATATATCCCCACTGCGTACTGTAACCAATTTTGCCTCGATCTGGAGGATATCGCGGAGGTATTTGCCCAAAAAAGGTCACTGACACGTACGGGTACACCTCTTCCCGTCATGGCAATCTGTCGCGCTGGTCGTGTTTGACCATTTGTTTGTCGGATGTAGCAACAGTAGGGGGGCGGGGCTCGGCGAAAGGCTAATTGTACTTTATTTTTATATGATGAACTTCCCAAAACAATTTTTCTATGAAGTTAAGAGACTTTCGGGTTCGTTTTGTATTAAATACTTGTTCGAGTTAGTCATTGTGGTTAGGAACTATCAATCAAAGTGTTTCGTTAAGTGGGACGCTTATCAGTGTTGCACGCTATGCCTTTAGAGAGTGCGTGAGTTACGCCAGCCTCAGATCGCAAATGGACGCTAGCGAGGCAAGACGCACATGTTCTCTTCTCACTCTTCCACTTAAATATTGGTATGTCTAAAAGTGTTAATTCTGTTAAGGTTCATTAAATATTAAGCACAGTTACTTAATCGATTATACACATGCATGTTGTGTATTGTGAGTTTTATGTGACTTTTATCTGACGCACGTGGAGTAAACTAGCTAGTCATTTGTGCACAGTGTTTAACGTGGAGAGAGGTTGGCGCAACAGAAAATATACTGATCAAATTGTCCCATGTGTTTCCAGGTATGTTAAGTTCTTCAATTTAACCAGTATAACGTGAGCGAATTTATGTAATTTGGGTCTATAATGTATATGTGGATTTTGCTTTTGGAAAGATGTATTTTATCTTTATTTCTTAGATTCTGTAATACATTCTATCACGTTACATCCGATTATTACACTGGTTTTGCAGTTCTACAGTATAATGTGGACGTGCCTGATGTTTTGAGGGAATATTTGTTTGCCGATTTGTGCAAACATTATTCTTATGTAATGACTGACATGTTTGAAGAATACACATCCAGCCATTTTATTACTTTCTTTATTTTTTTCCTTTAACAACAGTAATGTATTATTTACTTTAATGTGTAGTACTAACTATCACATGTTAAACATGTATACAATTAAGGCAGCTTCAGATCACAAATGGACGCTAGCGAGGTAAGACGCACATGTTCTCTTCTCACTCTTCCTCATAAATATTGTGTTTAACGTGGAGAGAGGTTGGCGCAACAGAAAATATACTGATCAAATTGTCCCATGTGTTTCCAGGGTCAATAAATTCAGTCGTTTTGAAGCCATCCTGCTGTCTGCTGTGTAGAATTTCTTATGTACAGAACTGGATCTGCTACATAAAACTGGTGCCGTGACCTTCTTGGATACAACTGATCAGCCACAGCCGATCGCCGGGTGTTGTTCGTTTACGTGGAACTGTTGCTGTGACTTCCCTGGATTCTGAAAGCCGTCCGCAGTTGTCTGCCAGGTGTCAAGCCGTGGATTGAGTCCTGCCTTCCAGTGTCAGCTAATGAACTTTCTTTGTTTCATACAGTTCTCTTACATTCTTAACATTGACTTTCGAATCAGACATTGAATCAATTTATTTTGTTATATGCTAGTGACCTCTATGGACGGTAAAATGTTCAATATGTCCACACCAGTCTTAGGGAGGGGTAGAGGTTTCATCAGTTCAGATGGTGTGAGACGTAAAGAAAACGATCAAATTTGCGATATCAATTTAGGCTTTTCACAAATGGAGGAAAAAGTCAATGCTGGTGCTTCATCTTTTACACCTGCACCAATCTGTGATGATTCTCATTTGCAGATAACAGAGCTACTTGAGGAGCTTGGTAGCCAGATAGGTGATAGCATTTTGGACCGGCTCTTAGCTGATCGTAGTCCTTCTGCTCTGGGGCGTCAGACTGCTCCCGAGCCAGCTAAAATCGCTCAAGCTAGCACTACACTTGACTTATCCAGGTTGAATCTGATTGTACGTTCTGACAATAGAGGCCCTCCTATTTTCCGTGGTGATGATACGGATAAACATACTATTCATAAGTGGATAGAGTTAATGGAGGTTTACTTGCAGAAGTGTGATAGCCCGAAACCAGAGCATGCCAATGAGGTTCTGAACCACCTGTTGGGTAGAGCTAAAAACATTGTAAAAGTAGGGCTAAAAACTAATCACTCACCTGACGTGGCTGTTACCCCTGAAACCATTTACAAAATGCTCTTACGCTATTTCAGTGAGAGCCCAGAGTCTTGTCTTCCACTGGCAGATTTCTACTCCTCAATGCCATATGCTAAAGAAAGCCCTGTCGACTATTGGGTCCGTCTCAATAATGCGGCCGAAATCGCTGATAATCACTTGCAGAAACAGGGCAGTCGAATGAAGAACATGTCTCAGGAAATTGCAATGATGTTCATTAGAAACTGCCCTAATGTTGAACTTTCTAGTGTGTTCAGGTACAAGCCTATCATGAAGTGGTCATCAGCAGAGGTGCAAGAAGCAATTGATGAGCATCAAAGGGAGCTGAGAATGAAGAAACCACATTCTTACTCTCTCCCTGGCAATTCGTTCCAAGTAGCACCTGCCGCCGTCAGCCACACAGAGACCACTACTGTGGACAACACTGCAGCTAACTCAGCAGCGTGCATTCCCAGTATCCATAACACAAAGCCTGAGATCGCCACAATGGCTCCACACACGGCATTGACTGACACAGGTACATTAGAGCAAGTGCTCAGCATGCTGGAAAGGGTGCTCGACCACACTAATGCACAGGCTGCTCCTGATAGACCGCAAATGCCTTCTTGGTCTCGTCCATCCAGATGTCGTGTTTGTGGTGAGAGAACCCATTCCACACGGTCACACTTAGGGCTGGGACAACGCGTCGACGTCATCGATTAAGTCGACGCAAAAAATACGTCGACGCAAAATATGCGCGTCGATTCGTCAGACCCAAAACAAAGATGGCAGCGCCGGAGAGTAGTAGCAACACGAGTGGCTCCTCAGACTTTCAAAGTGCAAGGTGCAAAGTGCACTCGTTCCTCTAAAGTAGAGATGCACCGATTGATCAGCTGGTGACCGGAATTGGACGATTTTCACGTGATCGGCCATGACCGGCCAGTCAGTCTGACACATTCTGATTTTATGCCGGTCAAATGCACTCGGACGCCGCATCATTAACATCGCGCAACATCAGCATCACACGTGCACACGGAACGCACATGTAGGGAACCTCGTGAATTACGGCCGTTTCACACCGCAAGCATGAGCAGTGCGGGGTTTTTTTTTCCGGCGTGCATGTTAACAAATGAGTGCATTCACACCGGGAGCAGGAGCAGCAGTGAAGCACGGGTTTCGGCGCAGAGTATTTTTTTTTGCAGCACTGCTCTCAATTAAAGTGAAAGCACACTTTTGATGGACAAAATAAATATGATTTCACTCAAAAAGTGCCCAAAATGCACAGAATTTGCATGTCTGGTGTGTTTTAACAAGAACTGGAGTAGGCTATGTCAGAAAAGAAAATGAAGACTCAAAAATATTTATAGAATTTTTTTTTTTATTGAATGCTAGACATCAAGTTGTTATTTTCATCTGAAAGAAGAATTACAAGATGCACTATTTTTTAGTAAGCTAGGCCTATGTGTTTTCAAGGCTTCAAAGTTTTATTGAATGCTACCTCTGACTAAGAATGCATTACTTTGCACTTGTATATTTTTTTTATTTTGGAATTTTAAGAGCAATAAGCATGTTTTGCAATGTTAAGGAATTCATGTTTTTTTCATTCAGATATATAAATCAACATGTATAAATTGGTATTAGTCAATTAATGGGGAGATAATCGATAACAGAATCGAATCGAAATCGAATCGGACAGGAAAATTGAATCGAGAAATAGATTAATCGATGCATCAAAAAAAATAATCGCTAGATTAATCGTTTAAAAAATAATCGTTTATCCCAGCCCTAGTCACACTGCATGTCTGAGAAAAGATGTCTAAACTGCTTAGAAGTCGGGCACCAGCGCAGGAATTGCCCTAAGAGAAGTGCTGAGTCTGGGAGCCGCTCCCAGATTCAGGGAAACTGATACACCTGCACTCGGGAGGGGATAGTCTGGGTGAAGATGTTCAGACCCTCGAAGATGATGCATCAAGCATATATGAGTCTACTTGTAAGACAGTTACTAGTGGTAATGTGGTCCTGTTTCAGAATGTGACTCAGCTGGCACGGGCAGACAGCCTTTTCTATACCGACGTTCTAGACAATGACAGCATTCCTTTGACAGCATTGTTAGACAGTGGCTCTATGGCTTGCACCATCAGTGAAGTTGCGGAATCTCGCTTATTGGATGCAGGTATGTCTCTGGATCAGTGTGAAATGCAGGCCAATATTATGTTGGTTGGATGTGGTGGTGTTCAGGTTGCGCCGAAATGTACATATCAGCTGAAGATGAGAGTGTACGAGTATGAAGTCAGTGTACCCATGCTCGTTGTTACAGGACAACGGGATGATTTGATACTGGGGACCAACGTCCTTAAATTAATCTTGAGCCAGTTTAAGCAGAAACCCACATACTGGAGTGTTGTAAATAGGCCCGAATCAACAAAAGATGCTGAGGTTGAGCAGTTCCTTAATGTACTTTCTGGTCTTAACAGATGGAGAGGTGATGAGATGCCTGACATCATTGGCACGGCCAAACTGGTTCAAGCCGTCACGTTGTTGCCAAGGCATGAGCACCTGTTGTGGGCCAAGCTCCCTCCTAAAACACCTATTTCAGAAGGCAGTGCGGTGTTGATTGAGCCAACTAAGTCACCAACCCATAAGAAGGATGTCATTGTGGGATGCGTGGTGGTTTCTATGTCCGCTGACAGGTGGGTGCCAGTTAGGATGCTTAACCCAACCAACAAGCCCCTCACCTTAAAAAGAAATTCTAAAGTTGTCAACGTCTCTCCATGTGTGGCGTTGGAAGATTTGGAAATGGATGGGGATCGAACCTTCGAGACTGTTACAGCCCAGAGTCAAACTGTGCATGACGAATCACACAACCCAGACTTCAAGAACATCTTACAGAAAATGGGATTGAGTGACTTAGACATTGATTCTTGCGAAGCGTCACTTCAATGGAAGTCAGTTATTGCACTTGGTCCAGAAGTATGAACATGTATTCTCAAAGCACAAACTTGACTGCGGGAGAGCTAAAGACCTTGTGCATCGGATCCATCTGTCTGACCACCGGCCTTTCCGGTTGCCTTATCGGCGTGTGCCGCCAGGGCACTACCAGAAGTTACGGCAAGTACTTTCCGAGATGGAAGAGCGTGATCTCATTCGTAAATCCAGCAGCGAGTGGGCCTCTCCCTTGGTTCTCGTGTGGAAGAGTGGAGACCTACGTATCTGCGTTGATTACCGCTAGTTAAATTCACGCACTATTAAGGATGCACACCCTCTTCCTCATCAAGCCAATTGTCTCGCTGCCCTGGGAGGGAATGCGTTGTTCAGCGCAATGGACCTTACATCTGGCTTTTACAACATCTCCATGTGTGAGGAAAATAAGAAATTTACAGCCTTTACCACACCTCTAGGGCTCTACGAGTTCAATCGTCTTCCACAGGGATTATGCAACAGCCCAGCGAGTTTCATGCGGTTTATGAGGATATTCGGCGACCAAAACTTCCTTACACTGCTTTGTTATTTAGATGATCTTCTGGTGGTAGCTCCCAATGAAGAGAAGGCTTTGGAAAGGTTGGAGATGGTCTTCGAGAGATTGAGTGCTCACGGTTTGAAGTTGGCGCCAAAGAAATGCTACTTTCTTAGGAGTGTCAGGTTCCTTGGCCATGTTGTGAATGAACATGGAGTCGCGACTGATCCCGACAAAATTGCTGCCATTACAGCTGTCACCGAAAAGGATCTCATGATGGATAATGGGGTCTCACCTTCCCAAAGAAAGATAAAGTCCTTTTTGGGTATGGTCATGTATTACCAACGGTTCATCCCTAACTGTTCCAGCATCGCCAAACCACTCTTCACGCTAACCGCTGCAACCAAAGGGAAAAAGGGATTCTCAAAGGGTCGTGCTGTTTTTAGGAAACTCAGCTCGTCAGATTGGACTAGAGAATGTGTCTTATCCTTTGAACAGCTTAAGTCAGCTCTTGTGGACTCTGTAGTGTTGGCGCACCCCGATTTCACCCGGCCATTTATCCTCTCAACAGATGGCTCCTTGGACGGTATAGGGGCAGTATTGTCACAAGTCCTTGAAGGAGAGTCCAAGGCACGACTTGTTGCCTTTGAGAGTAAGGCTCTTACACGAGCCCAGTCCAACTACCCTGCCCACCGTCCTGAGTTTCTGGCGTTGAAATGGTCTGTCTGCCATAAATTTAGCCATTGGCTAAAGGGACATACTTTCACAGTCTGGACGGACAATAATCCGTTGACCTACATTTTAACGAAACCAAAATTAGACGCGTGCGAACAGAGGTGGGTAGCTAAGCTGGCCCCGTACACCTTTGACATCCAGTACATACCGGGCACCAAGAATGCGGTTGCCGACGCTCTGAGCCGTCAGCCGTTTGTTCCCAGTCTTGTGAGTCATAGATTAGTGGCAGAACCCTACAATCTTATACTTGAACTGTCTGAACAGATAAGGAAAGACACCATACAAGATTCCTTCAGGCTCGGCGCAAATAGCCAATGTGTTGGAAATTCAGTGGAGCAATGTTCCTTGTCTTCTGATCAGGTATCTGCTATCTTCGAAGCTCATGCAAAGTGGGACGTGGGAGCAGAGGGGAGAGTTCTTTCCTGGCTTTCTCAAGGAAGCCAATGGATGACGCCTGCGGGTCAGAACCCGTTACCTGTCTTCTCACTGGAGGAGCTTCGAGAGAAGCAAGAAGGTGACCACATGCTTTCCAGAGTCCTCTCCTATGTGTGCCGAGGTAAGAGACCGTCTCGGAGGGAAAGGTCCAAGGAACCCTACAAGGCCTTGAAACTGTTGAAGCAATGGGACAGATTAAAGCTGTTGGATGGCATCCTGTACTGTATCTGCAGGGACCCAGTGACTAAGTTTACACGTTACCAGTTCGTAGTTCCTGATTCATTGGTCAGTGAAGTATTTCGCGGCATCCACGACGAGGCAGGCCCTCATAGTCAGGGAAGAACATTATCTTTGGCTAGACAGAGATTTTCTTGGGTTGGACTGGAAAGTGACATCCGTGAGTACGTGAGACGCTGTCAACGTTGTGTGGTCAGCAAAACTCCCGAACCAGAGGGGAGGGCCCCTTTGGAAAGCATCCGAACTGTCAGTCCACTCGAATTGGTCTGTATAAACTGTATAGACTTCTGGTCTGCAGCGGATTCTTCTGGTAAGAGCGTTGATGTACTTGTTGTAACTGACCAATTCACGAAAATGGCTAATGCGTTTCCGTGCAGGAACCAGTCAGCATCTCAAGTTGCTCGTCAATTATGGGACAAGTTATTTTGTGTTTATGGATTTCCTCAAAGAATCCACTCAGACTAAGGAGCGAGCTTTGAAAGCAGGCTGATCAAGGATCTGTTGCAGATTGCTGGCATACAAAAGTCACGAACCACGGCATATCACCCGATGGGCAATGGCCAAGTCGAGAGGTTCAATCGCACCTTGGGTAATATGATCAGGGCATTACTTCCGAGAGCCAAACATAACTGGCCGCAAATGCTGCAAACCCTGACGTTCGCTTACAACTGTACGGCTCATGAGTCAACTGGCTTTGCCCCGTTTTTCCTTGTGTATGGTCGAATTTCCAGATTGCCTGTCGATTTGATGTTCCAGAATATAGATCGCGATAACCACATCACAGACTATGACCAGTATGTGAAAAAAATGAAGGGCGATCTCAAGGAGGCGATGTTACTTGCTCAGGCCAACAACACTGCGAGTCAACAACGGCAAACTGAACATTACAACAGAAACGTCAAAGGCCGAGATATTGAGGAAGGAGACTGTGTTGCTCGCTAATAAAGGGGAATGTGGATAAAAATTATGACCCAGAAAACCCTCTTATGTAGCCCTTCGCTCATCCTTCTATGGTCAAAAGCTTCTTAAGTGGGAGTTGAGTTCCCCTATCAGAATTATTCATTTGGGGTACAATATTAGTGGTGATCACTAGAGTATCTCTGGAGTAGTGTTTATGGCACTTCCTTTTGCGGGTGGACACTTGAGAGTCTGGCCAACTTTCTTTTGTCACTCTCCCAGTGAGTTGGGTAACATGGTAGTTGTCAGAGTGTGGTCACATCCCCAGTGTCGATTAGTCACTAGTATTAGACTAGTTTTGTGAAGTTCAGGGGGGTGAATGTAGCAAGTTGGGAAGAGAATCTTAATTGTACTTTATTTTTATATGATGAACTTCCAAAAACAATTTTTCTATGAAGTTAAGAGACTTTCGGGTTCGTTTTGTATTAAATACTTGTTCTAGTTAGTCATTGTGGTTAGGAACTATCAATCAAGGTGTTTCGTTAAGTGGGACGCTTATCAGTGTTGCACGCTATGCCTTTAGAGAATGCGTGAGTTACGTCATCCTCAAATCGCAAATGGACGCTACACTGTAAACCCAGATTTTGTTTCTAATTAAACTTACGAGTGATCATTACTTATTCTTTTATGTTTTGTAAAAACCTGCTATCATTACTAAACAACATTAGTTGTTTGTACTATTTAGCTGAAAGATTCATTGCACTAATCAAGTTTAGCAGAGATTACTTGGTATGTTTAGTTTCATAAGGAAGGGGAGGGGTTCAAACACCACATCACAAATCAAAAGGCAGAAACCACTGGTATTCAAAAACCTGCCTGGTCACGTGAAAAGACCCGCGTCTAACGTCCTTCCAAGGGGCTCTACACCTGGCTGGACGAGCACAGGCCTCAGCAACAGTATTGAGAATTAACAAAAGGTTTAGATGTTGATGAATTATTGTTTAACTTAATTTAAAAATATTCACCATAATGGTGATGAGTGTTGGCTTTAGTTGGGCTCTTGCCCTTGACGTTTGAAAATTAGATATTATCTGGTTGCTTTACCTGTGTGTCTAAAAAGGCACAATTGTTATAGCTAAAAAACTATAGTAAAGTTATCCAGTGACAACTGCACAGTGGTGTTGTCATCAATATAGACTACAAGTCATGAAAAATGAAAAGCTCTGTGATGCAATGCATGCTGAGTACCTAATAGTACACCTAAACTCAAAAAGAATTAGAATGTGAACTAATGATTTTCAGTAAAGACTACTAATGTAAACTTGTTTTGTCTATTGCACCTACATAAGATTGTGTTAATACAACTCAACATGTTTAGTTTCAGCTTGTGTATAAAGTTAGGGTTCCATGTTAATACAACTCAACATGTTTAGTTTCAGCTTGTGTAAAAACTAAAGTGGTATAAGGCAACGGGTTTCCACGCGATTTGCGAGTAAAGTCAACTAATTCGGGTTAAGAGTGTAGCGAGGCAAGACGCACGTGTTCTCTTCTCACTCTTCCACTTAAATATTGGTATGTCTAAAAGTGTTAATTCTGTTAAGGTTCATTAAATATTAAGCACAGTTACTGAATTGATTATACACAAGTTAGCGCAACAGAAAATATACTGATCAAATTATCCCATGTGTTTCCAGGTATGTTCAGTTCTTCAATTTAACCAGTATAACATGATCGAATTTATGTAATTTGGGTCTATAATGTATATGTGGATTGTGCTTTTGGAAAGATGTAATTTATCTTTATTTCTCAGATTCTGTAATGCATTCTATCACGTTACATCCGATTATTACACTGGTTTTGCAGTTCTATACAGTATAATGTGGACGTGCCTGATGTTTTGAGGGAATATTTGTTTGTCGATTTGTGCAAACATTATTATGTTATGACTGACATGTCTGAAGAATACACATGCAGCCATTTTATTACTTTATTTTTTTCCTTTAACAACAGTAATGTAATTACTTTAATGTGTAGTACTAACTATCACATGTTAAACATGTATACAATTGTAAAGTCAGCTTCAGATCGCAAATGGACGTGCGTCTTGCCTCGCTAGCATGTTCTCTTCTCACTCTTCCACTTAAATATTGTGTTTAACGTGGAGAGAGGTTGGCGCAACAGAAAATATACTGATCAAATTGTCCCATGTGTTTCCAGGGTCAATAAATTCAGTCGTTTTGAAGCCATCCTGCTGTCTGCTGTGTAGAATTTCTTATGTACAGAACTGGATCTGCTACAATTGCATTACGTTACTTTAATGTGAGAGAGAGCGATCGCGAGTGAAGAATTGCACCTGGCAGCTTCTCTCCAAAGCAAACAGGGACTTTAAAGTCCCCATAAATTAAAAATTGACCATACTTACTTGTTTGCCTAAATTGATCGCTTTGTGGTGAACAATTCATCCATGCAAGTCAATCCACACATAAACATTTTTTGGCTTCGTAATCTTTAATCAAAATCTGAAATGTCCCCTTCCCTCTGCATTGGAGGACCTTCCCTGATGACGTAGGTTTGACTGTTTAGGTGTCTGCTTAACATCCGTAACCACGCCCCTCCAACTGACCGTAGACAGGCTGAATGAAAACACCTAATTTTCTAGATCCAATCAGGTGCTAGTTGGAAGAAAAGCCACGCCAACTAGTTTGCCTCATTTAGTATTCCGTTTCTCTCGGAAATACGTCACAACACTGGAGAAAAGTCGTTTGCAACTTCCGGTTCACGAGGACTTTAAGCAACAGCCTCTGGTGGAACGGAAACGGCATTCTGTCGTTCTATTGCGCATGCGAGACATTAACTGCTACTTTGCGACGTTCTTCTACTGTAACCGTCTACCACGGGAGAACAGCTGACTTGCCGTAGTCGTTACTACGTGACAGATTAAGAAAGTTAATGTTATGTTTTAGGTTATGTGGCATTATAATTGTTTCTGTATCATTAAATGCCAAAATCAACCCTTCTCTTACTTTTTAAAATCACTTTATTTTTTGTATTATGTCTGATGATTAAATTATCCCCTATGCCGTCCTCTTTACTGTTGCTTAGTGATTTTTGCGCTCTTTAGCTACGGCCGTTAACCGTTTACTTCCGGCTTCCGTTGCCGTTCTATCAGCAGCTGTTGCTTAAAGTCCCTGTAACATTGGTCCGACGGCATCGTCGTGTCCCTGGCCAAATAATCCCGGAAGGACGGCATGAATCAGTTAAAGAAAAAACAAACAAACTGCAACACAGAACAGATAACGTGTGTGTGTGTATAATGAAGCAGAAGTTTAGAACAATGATTAACTTAGGCTACCTGTACAATAATCGGTGTAAAATGTGCATTCACGCGATCAATTTTGAGCATCCAGATGGTAGGCTATAATCAAACATATAGTAGAGCGCTCTGAGTATGCATTTATTGGTCATTTTAACTGAAACAGATGTAAAAGTGGACTTTAAATATTTCTTATCCTGTTGTGCCGTCTATAGGCCATGATCAGCAACTAGTCGACGTCAAGACAGACTAGTCTGTTTTACAGTCTATGGTTCAACCCCACACTAATCTGCATGTAGCAGTTAGAGTTAAGTGTTCAAGTAATGGTGATAAGGCTCCCAGTAACTCTGCACTTCATGGGATCAAACCTGAGATGTTTATATGATAGCCAAGAGCCTTAATCACCAGGGAAATTTATTTCCTACTGGTAAGCCTTGCAATCTTCTTTCTACAATTTACATATAAATCCTCCTGGAAACATCAATGAAATTAGATTCATATTTCAGCCACCTTTCTTTGTCTACACAGAGGCATGTTCCCTGTTCATGTGGATTTGTAGGGATTCGCTTGCATTTGTGTAGGCAGCTGCATGACCACACAAGTCCGCAGGTGTTTGGAAAATGAATCATGCTGGGATGGTGGTTTGAAGTCATTGAAGTCTCTCCTCTTTGCTTGAAATGCAAATGTTTGCCTCCCCAGCTCTTCAATACAAGCCAGCAGGAGGTCTGAGGCAAGCAGATTATGACCCCTTTAAAAGCACATGCTTTGTGCCGGCTGTTCTGAGGTCAGCTGTCTGCTTTAGTGACAGAGCGGTTCAGCATTAGTATTCACCTACCTGTCAGATGAAGGGCCTCACATCTGGGGGAAACAACTAAGACAACGCCACCTCACCGACAGATGTGTTTCCTCAGTGAATCGATTTTTCCTTAAAACGCTGTGTTAGACCCAAACAGTGTGGGAAAAAAGTTTTTATTTATCTGCTCAGTTCACCACACCTCTAGAAGAAGATCATAGTGACATGGTCAGATTACTGATGTGACTAAACTGGGAGAAGAGGAAAAAAGCAGGAAGAGAAATTCGAACAATTCCTTTTCTGTTTATTAACTGTAATCTGCACACAGGAGTCAGTGTTTCTGTTTGCCAGGTCTCTGCACACTCTCATTGATGCCACAGTTAACCACACAAACATTCTGCATGCTGAAGCCCCTTGGCCATGAGGCGTACAGCACCCTTGACTGCCATCTGCTGCTGAGTTTATCTCCCTGACATACTGTGTTGTTTGGGTATGTTTCAATCTTATTCTGTTTGAATGTTCTTCCCTTTTGCATAAGGAAAATAAGCAAATCAACAATATTGACTTTGATCATAAATTTTTTAAACAACTGAGAAAATAGTGATCAAACCACATTTTATTAAAATCACCTGTGAAGTTTATGATACATATTGCATCAGCATATGAGTCAAATTGGACGACGACATGGACTCAGAATGAGTAGTTTGTGCATAAAAAATGCCCGTCAAAACCAACACATGTTGAACGATGTTCAGTTACCAGTAACGTTTTTCAGTTGGATTGGTGTTTATTCTCTTCAGCATGCAGTGTGACGTATTTCACTCAGTCCCCTGATCCTTACGATTTCAGCCGAATGAAGGACAAATTTATACTCCCATTCATTATTGTATTATGCACATTAGTCTCTGACAGACAGCATGTTGAAGGCCGCCATTTCTCCCTCTTCTTGTAAAGCAATGACACATTCAAAACATCCGGTAGTGTGGGTTTTCCAGGAAATGTGTGTACTTGCTGGACCTCTGCTTCTCATAAATACTATATTGCATTGTGCACGTTATTTTTTTGACAGACATCGATTTTGGGATATTCTAATGATACGGAAGAGTAAAAAACAGAGGGATCGTAAGGTATATTTATTTCTTAGCCAACAATTATTCGGTGAAGTGATTGCTGCCCATGAGTGTGTTATGTCTATGTTTTAAATCTAATATTCCGACAGCCATGGAAACTAATTTTTTGGACGGACATGATAACGTGCATAAGGGGTTAACTGGATTTTTGGGTAATTATTCAATTCAAAATGCGTTTTGCTTAGTTCATTACTTATTTAATTGGATGAAGTTTCTTTTGTGGCCTAAATAAACCCAGAGACTGGCATGTTTGGCTTGTCAAAAATGTTACATTCATCTGTCGCAAATCCGTTGACTTATGAAAATCAAGCTAATTACCAATAAAGGAGTGGTTTTGATGCACAAAGTTGTTTTTATTGTCTATTATAACAACATTTTTTAATGTAAACCATGAAAATGCAGATCCATTTCCATTATTACCCCTTAGTAGATTTTGACTTTTGATTATATAATCAAAAGTCAGAATCTGCTAAGGGGTAACAATGGAAAAGGATCTGTATTTTCATGTTTTTAAATAAGTTATATATACTGATTTTTTTTTTAATGATTTAAAAAAATAAATAAATTCCAAGGCGTTTACTAATTTTTCCGTAAAATTCTCTGACATTTCCAGGTTTTCATGGTCATGGGAACCCTGTCAAAATGTAATCAAGAGTTTGTAAAGGGTTTAGTGGGTAATAGATGTGATAAACCAACAACATGTTTATTAGATCCAATGCCCACACTGAAAGAGTTGTTACCTGTAGCAGAAGAGCCTCTTTTCAATATTATTAACTCGTCTTCATCTCTAGGTCATGTACCGTTAAAGCTGGCAGTTATTAAGCCTCTCATTAAGAAATTAGATGCAAATGATTTAGCAAATTACAGACCCATTTCAAATCCTCCATTTATGTCTAAAAAAGTCGCGTCCGCCTAATTGTGCTCCTCCTTGCAAAAAATGTTTATCTATGAAAAATGTCAGTCTGGATTCAGGCCCCATTATTGCACAGACACTGTGCTCGTTAAATTACAAATGACTTACAGCCTTGGTCAGAAGCTAGAAGTATCTCAGTACTTGTTTTACTTGATCTTAGTGCTGCGTTCGGCACTATAGATTATAAAAATTCTTTGATCGACTGCATAATTTCACTGGTATTCAGGGACATGCATTGAGGTGGTTTAGATCCTATCAGATCGTTTTGTCTTTTTAAACTGGGAAAAAATCTAAGATAATGTCAGTAAATTATGGCGTGCCACAAGGATCTGTATTAGGCCCTCTGCTATTTTTTTATATAAATGCTGCCACTTAGTAATATTATAAGAAAACGCGGAATTATTTTCCACTGTTATGCCGATGATACTCAGTCATTTCATCACAACCAGATGAAATCTCTAAATTATCAAAGTTGACTGTGTTAATGATATAAATTATTGGATGACCTGTAATTTTCTTCTATTTAATTCAGCTACAGTAAGAATCTCTTAGAATACAATTTGCATCTAGAAATGATGTACTGTTACTTCCTCCTCTACAGTTAAAGACCTGGGCGTTATATTAGACCGCAACTTGTCTTTCGAAAATCATATTTCATATGTTATAAAAAACAGCCTTCTTCCACCTCAGAAACATTGCTAAGCTCCTGAACATGCTATCTGTTTCTGATGCAGAAAAGTTAGTTCATGCCCTAATGACCTCTAGATTACTAATGCATTACTAGCTGGTTGTCCTGCATCTTCAATAAACAAGCTACTATTAGTCCAAAACGCAGCTAGAGGTCTTACCAGATCAAGAAAATATGATTATATAACCCCAATTTCACATCTCTAAACTGGTTACCTATTAAGTTCTGTGTCAATTATGAAGTATTATTGACCTATACGGCCCTAAATGGTTTAACTCCTAACTGATCTTCTATCACAATCCATCACGCTCTTTAAGGTCACAAAACTCTGGGCTTCTGGTAGTATCTAATATCTAAGTCCACTAAAGGAGGAAGAGCGTTTTCACATTTGGTTCCTAAACTCTGGAATAGCCTTCCAGATAATGTTCGGGGCTCAGACTCGCTCTCCCAGTTTATATATAGATTAAAGACATGTCTTTTTAGCCAAGCATTCACATAATGCATCTCATAAACTATAACTCTAGTTATATTAGATCAAATGCACATGATTATCTGCTTAATGTTACGAACAGCAGATCGCTAATTACTTTCCATTAGTTTTTTCTGTTTTATCTCGGGATGCCCATCCTGTGGTTACTAGTACACCAGCTCCAGTTTGGATCCAGCCTCTTATGAAGACTTCAGATGACCAACACCTGTGAAAATTTACTTCAGATGAAGCAAACTCTGAATCAACATGCACCAATGCTACCTTTTCTTATATCCATTTTGTTAACATGTATTCATTATTTCAATGAGCTCATTGTTTCTGCTTTAAATGAATACATTGTTAGCTAACTGTGTGATTGCTATAGCTACATTTCTGAAATACATAACTTGGACACTGTCACCTGATAACAGATCACTCTAAATTGTAATAGACTGCGCTTTCTGTAAAGCTGCTTCGAAACGATAGGTAGCCTATTGTGAAAAGCGCTATACAAATAAATGTAAGTTGAATTTAATTTTATAATGTGTTAAGTAGAGATATAGCCTAGTTCAGTTTAACATAAACTGACATTGACACTCTACGCTTCTCGCTATGGATTTGTTTTTGGCAGCCCATTTGACTGCTAGTTTGTTATGGTAGGCTTATCAGGCTATTTTCTGGACGTTTGATACACTGGAGTGTGTCTATATGTTAGCCTACTATATGGTACCAACATTACAGATATTATGAAAGTAAAAGTATTAGGCTGAGTAAATAAATAAAATAAAAACCACATTTAGCCAACCATTATTTTATTTGCTACTGCCAGTAGGCTATCAACTTCTGAAAACTAGATCATAGACCCGAGATCTCTGTGTATGTTCCCTAATGCAAGAACTGAGTAGCCTAACATCTCTCCTCCTATTCTCTGATCCCAGCAGCATTCCAGCACTCCAGGAGGACGATCAGCGAACCATCGCGTCGCGTCGGGATTCCTGAGGATTACCCGGCGTGCCCCGCGGGAAAGATGGCGCTGAACGGGAGAAGGTGGAGATAAACTTTATCTGAAATCTGGAAGAGCTGTTATCCACACCTGCGATCCCCGGTAACACTTCAACACCTCAACGAGAGATACCGGCGAGAGGACGCGGGAGCGGCGATCGCTCGTGAGGAGCGGAGATATTTCAGCGGCCGTTAGCAAGTGTGTGTGTGTGTGTGTGTGTGTGTTAGCCAGCGAGGAGGAGAAGGAGGAAAAGCGGGCAAAGTTTATTCAGTTTGAGAAAGAAGTCTAGACTGATCTACACCAAACTCTGAGGTTAACTGCGGAAAATCACCAGTGGCAGGTAAGAAGTTCACGAATGTATACCATCGTAACCGTAGTTCATTTTGGTCATGTACTATCATATTTTCATATATTGTTGATATACGCGGCCAGTCACCGTTGAGATGAACTGATAAACACACCCAGTGCTGTGTTTAATCTCAACATCATATCAGACCTGTGAAATGATCAACATATCCCCAGGGCACTGATCGATTAGCAGATTAGAGAAGGTTACTAATCTGAAAAGTGTCGATGTCAGGTGTTTTACGCGAATTGTTTATTTGGTGGAGTGTGTCATGGCCATTGGCAGGCGAATAACCCTTCGGCAATGTTGTCTGTGTAATCTGTCTCCTCCATTCACATGGTTCGTGATTTAAATACACATATATTTAATTCTTTAATGCATTTTGTGTTCTTATCACAGATATACTGTTATTAACGTTACTAGCAGATCCGGTTGTGCAACCGATCCTGTTACGCGGTCTTCTTTAATACTCGACCGTTTAGCTGGTTGATCTATGATGGTGATTATGTCCTAAACCGACGGGGATTAACATTTTATTCACGTGTCCTGCCATGAAATAGTATAACTTCGTGGAATGTTACTGGGAAGAAAAACCGATGCCGTATTTCGACGAATACTGAGTTTATGCTGGAATAACTCGTGGAGTCCATCATGGACACAGAACAGGTAACGTTAACGAACGCCTGAGAAACCTGCGGTTATTTACCAACCCTCCGGCTGTCACGATCCTGACATCTTGTTTGACGATTATTTGTCATACAGTTAATTGCGATTAACGATTTAATTGTCAGTTTTGTTAATGTTGCTTGCTTGTTAATATCGCTTAATACAGAGACACCGTGTAGGAAGAAGTCATTTATGACTTGGACAAACATGGACTCGCATTATACATTCTATGATTTCATTAAAGGCGTTGTAGACAAATATACCATAAATAATCATATTTGTAGTTATAACAGTTAAAAATATTTCTCCTTTTTGTCCTCTTGGGTTCTACTTTTAACTCATTTGAATGTCTTTTGCAACACAGCCAACCAAATATGATATTTTATTATTATTTCTTCCTTAAATTGTTTACTTTGTTATTTTAAAGGGATGGTACCCAAAAATGTATTGTAGTTCCAAACCCACAAGACATCTTATAAATGTGTCACAGTGTTTATAATTAAAGATAATAAAATAATCCAAGTCTTCTGAAGAGACACGGTCGCTTTAAATGATGAGCAAATTTAATTTAGGCTTTTGTTCACACAAACATTAATCAGCAAATATGGTAAACAGAAGCTTTAATGCACTTGCTTGACCCTTTAAGGTAGCGGTCAAAAAACATTTTCCATTACATAGCTTAGGCCTAAACATTAAAATGAATGGAAACTAGAGAGCTTTGCATTCACATGTAGACTTTAGCATGTAATGTTAACCAACGCAAACCTTTTTTTCGGGCATACAATAATGTGTTAAAAAACAGAGAGCGAAAAGTAACGGAGCAAAACGGAGCTTCTTTTATTTTATGGCGGATGTACGTCTGTAGCATATTTACATGGCAACACAATTGACAATATGCGAATAATATCTATATTTGAGTGCACAATAATTGTGAAAAATCAAAAATTCGTAGTCTCAAATTAGATTTTTAATCTGTATTTTTTGTGAGTAATCTTTAAATATTATAAAAATGTGTATTTATCTGTGCCATTTAAGAAATCCAATCGAAGTTCATATTTACTTATTTAATAAAAGAAATAAATGGGTTATTTAGTCGAGCATCTTTTATGACTTGAATTTGTATGCAGTTAAAAGTTAATTTACAACTGGATCTCCAGTAAAGGAAGTCTTTAGGGGTCATCTGTATGCTATAATGTTCAGTGTTCCCTTTAAATCACCTGCAGTTTCTAACGTAATGCACAGACCTATTTCAGCTGTAGTGTTGCTCTAAGGCCCGAGCATCACTAATCCAGCTCTGTGTAAAGTAGATCAGCATCCTAATGTCATTGACTTCTCTGGCACTGTCTCAAACCTCGTGAGCTCCCTACCTAGACCTCAGAGAGTAGTGCATTGTGTTAGTGCAGCTCACTAGTGTGAGACGAAGACTCTGTGTTGGAAGCCTCTCAGGGGAGGTTGAATAAACTGCAGTGTTTCAGTGTGTAATGCTTGCTTGATATGACAGCCTAGCTGCTCCCATACCTCCTCCCTTTTTTATCGAGTGCACTTACAGTGAGTTGATAAGTCACACATGCCTCCGCCATTACTTACAGATGGGTTATGTCGATAAACAATTAGTAAAGTGCCGTTTGTTAAGCGCTGAACATGTTGCTGATGAGGGCTAAATGTTTGGTCTTTTATTGGTATTGTACAACTTACTAATTCAAATGGAAATAAGTAATTCGGTTTATTGCAAATTTCAGCTAGGCTAGTCAATCCCGAGTAACTGATTATTGGCGTAATGGCTCCAAAATATAAATGTTGTTGTTGTTATAATGTGTGATGCACGAAAATATTTTTTTTACTGAAACTTAAAGTTTTCATTTAGCCGAAAATGAATAAATATAATAGAAGTTGCGCCTAAAGATCATTACCGTAAACGACCCTGAGCGCTTGTGGTGTGAACCGCTTCGTTGTTTTGATGCTCTAGAAACGGTCAATGGTGCGATTATGTCCCACAAATTTGCTCTAGGGTTTGTTCGCTGTGATATGCTGATGTGTTTTACTTTCTGCTGTGTGAATGAAGTGACACTGACATGGTCAAAACTCATCATTATAGAAGCTCTAATGGTTTAGTTCAAAACTATTTTTTTTTTTTTTGCAGTATCGTCCAAAAATATTTGGTTGCCAGAATGTCTGCATTATTAGTCCGTTATTGCAGCTGATGTTGGATTACATGTGCTTATTGATGTGCTTATTGATGGGCTATTCAATAAACTCACCCGTGCGGATGCAGTGCATACAGGGGTGAAAGGTCAGCGACCTCCTCTCCCATGTGCGTTGTTGGTACACTTGAAAACATCATCTGAGCCTTAGCAGCATTCTGCATTCTCTCTCATCCGGCGCTGTTAGCACCGCACACACACGCACACAGCGGTGTGTGTGGACTCTTTAAGGCAGCCGGTGACTGGTGGATTTGTGCTAGGTGGTGTCGTATGATAGCGCACCCCCCTGGAGCTTTATCAATTAGGAAACAGCCAGTGTGAAAATGTTTGGGGAGGGATTTGTTGAAAGATTACTCTGTCAAGTACCGCTGGGCTTAGCTGAAGAGATGGTGTTGTGCAGTCTGGAGTGTTTAATTGGGGAAAAAGGTGGCTGAGAGTCGGATAATTGTTGGACGATGGATGCCGTAGAGTACCTATACACAAAAAAAGTGTGTGACCATCATAATGGGTTTAATAGCTTTGATTACAGTTTTTTACTAAAATGCATTGTTTGCTCACATGATAGTATTTTGCTACAATTCATCATTTTCTTTTAATATACGCTTTTAAACAACATTTTTTTGCAGATGTTGACAGATAAGGCTACATGATGAATTGAAATGAAACTGAAATCACTATATTGCTTGGTGTGATGATGATAATATTATAGAGATGCACCGATTCCAATTTTCTAGGCCGATTTCCATTGAGTTTGACCTGCCGATACCGATTACATTTTTTCTAACCACTTTTTTATTTTCAATAGCACAAATATTTATTTTCTATATATTTTTTAATTTATAAAACACCATATACTTTTACCCAAACGGAATAATAAAAACAAGTTTAAATGGGTACATTTTCTATAAATATTTTCTATAAAGAGTCTTCATTTTAATTTCTGACATGGCCTACTCCAGTTCTTGTTAAAACACACTAGATATGCAAATTCTGTGCATTTTGGGCACTTTTTGTGTGAAATCATATTTATATTGTCCATCAAAAGTGTGCTTTCACTTTGAGCGTGAGCAGCGCAGCAGAAATAGACTCGGCGCCGAAACCGAAGATGTGACGCTCCTGCTCGAATATTATTGTTGTTTTATGGCCTTATTGGTATATAATCTAAAAAATGTGTCCATATTGTGCAGCCCTACAAGGACAGCAAAACAAAAAATCACAATTTTTATCAGAAAAAACGCTATTAGATTTTACCCAATTTGTGCAGCCCTAATTACAGAAACATACATTTACAGAAAACTGTTGTTAGTTTAAAAGCCCAAAGTATGATATAATGAAAATAATAATCCTTCTAATAATTGTATTTTAATATTCAGCTAAACTCCGCTCCAAAAATGGATGCAAATTAAAGTGGGGTTTAATAAAGCGGCTCTAACAATGTCTGATATCTATGACAAAATGATCCTCATTTTGCAGTTCAAATCAATAATATTTGTCAAAAAAAGACAAATTTGGTTATTTGTTTTTTTTTTTGGCCTGAATCTCGCATCCGTGTTCCAGATTGTTCCCTTCGACACGCATACTCTAATCAGGGCAGGAATCATCTGTTTTTTTGTTGCTTTAGCTTTAAAGCAGTTGTGACCTTGACAGTCAAAATTGGTTTAGAATTTCAGATATACTCTATTCATCAGCGTTCGGCCACACACTGCACAGCCTTTCACTCAGGAAAGCTACCAGACAGCAAACATTTGAATGGGTTTATTAAAATAAGCTAAAGAGTTGTTTTCACTGTATTGGAAAGATGCACCTGTTATTCTCCTCAGAAAGGCCAAGGCTTTTGTGTATCTACGTTTTTAGACCGCACACGTTCTTAGCTGGTTTCCGTGTTCACTGTAATCTCAGTCAAACCTGCGTGAATGATCTTCCATCAACGTTATTTCAAAAACACAAAGGTTGTGTATGTTCATGGTAGTGTTATTCTTTGTACTACTTTGGTATCGTTCTGGACAAGATATGAGGCTCTGATGCCCTTGAACGCAACACGTTTTTTCTTCGAAATATTTGTAATACTTTAAAGCCTACATTTTGCTATCAGTGAACAGACTGCAAGGACTTTTTGTGCCGAGGAACGACCTACATGTTGCCGCGTTTTGCAAGCTCCTCTGGAATTCGCTCAAATCTGTTTTGGAGCGGGAGGGAGCGAGAGTCGTGAGGATTGTGTGGAAACATTCCTCTGCTTGGCCGCGCTCCCATGCTGGAGGAACGCTCCTCAGTTCTTGTGCAAATTTACCCTCCGCTCGCTTGCTCCCATTGTCAGCCTGTCAAGTCTGTTTTTATGTTTGTTGCTTGAATCCAATTATCCGTGACCTGCAACATAGCCTGCACCTTTCCTCAGTGCCACAGACACAGGTTACTGATGCTTTCCTCCATCTGCCTCTTTCACAGCACTTTCTGTTCTCTACCTTCATCGGTTTTCAAACAGTGCTCGAAGAATCTCGCTTAAAGGTAATGAATTCACCCATTTGCTCATAATGACCAAATAAGCAGCCGAAATGTCTCGTAAAGGTCAGTGCCGTGTACATGTTTTCAATTCCGAAATTTACCCTGAAATGAAATTCCTCTGCCTTAAATTCGCTTTTTCTGGACCCGCTGAACCTAAAAGAATGATTTATTTGTGCAGGGCTTTTCTCAATGTATCGTCTCAAAGTAGCTTTACAGAAAATGTATCTGCGGTGCAGGCTGCAATATTAATATTACATGTTTCTTAGAAATGCACATTTGACAGCAGTGAGTTAGGATGACATTAACATCTGTAAAATGTAACAACCTCAAGGTCAAATTTAAATATTCTGACTGTTTGTTTTATTCAATTTAACAATCGCTCTTCCTTAGTTGCATACATTAACCATGGTTAAAACCACACATATAGCACCTCACTACTATGGTAAAGTCGGTGTTAAACCGTAGCCTAAATACATTTAAATGCACAAATGCTATAGCTTAATACAATACTCCTTTAATACATTTAATACATTGTCTACAATAATAATATACTCAAATTTGATATGAATATCCCACATTTCTGCCACAATGCCATGGTGCAGTTAGTGGTACTACAGTAAATCCATGGTAAATGATGGGGATTTGTACTGACTGTGTGGTTGCACGCAGTGTTTCTCCTGTTTGTTCTAAACTAGTTTAAATCACAGAGATATTTGAGTTATTTGCTGAATTCAAGAGCTTCTCGCTGGATCTCACAGCGCTGTTTAGTGGTCATGTGACCGAGGCGATCAGCGAGTAAACGCATCTTCTCTAGTAAGCTCGCTCTGTTTTATTTTGCTGAACATAAACATTATATCGAACATTTATCAAACTCGTTATCATTTTACAGAGGGAAATTATATTGCGATAATTATCGTTATTTTTATAATATATTTAGTATATTCAGGGGTTTTAATGGTACTAAATTATACATATTTATGCAGTATTTATTCACTTTTTGATCATAGACCTGAAAATAAAATTTCCAACTTAATCATAAATCTTGATTGCTTTGCAGCGAGAGGTTTCTTTTTAAAGATAACGTTTGTCAGATTATTGCTGATGTGCGAAAAGTTTAAAAAGTAAACTTAAAAAAATTATAGGATTTTACGTTTATTGTTCTGAAAAATGCAAACAAAGTTATAGAATTTTACTTTTATAACAAAAATACTTGTAAATTTTTTTATATGAAATATATATTTTCCAAAACACGTTTTACTCTAAAACGGCGTGAAAGTTAAAAGCAAAAATCTAAGTGTTTTTTTTTTGTTTTTTTTTTGTTTTACAATTTGAGCTTGTTTTGTCCAAAAATTAGCTTTCAGTAAGACTTTGTTTGGGCGCAGTACCAAAAGTTTCCACTTGATGAAATTAGTTTCCTATTCATTTCCAATGCTGTCATTTTTGACCTCGAGCAACACAAGTGTGATTTTACAAGTGTGTATTTGTTTTCAGAACCACTTTGGCCTAACCTTTTCAAATAATGTCCATGATTTTTTTTTGTGTCCACACAGCAAGTGCCAAACCATTTACCAGCTTTCGTACCATTAAGTAAAAAATTCTAAAAAAATAAAACGTAACATTTTTCGGCCAAAAATGACCGAATAGCACCAGTGGGTTAAAAAAAACGTAATCGAATCCTTTAATAAACCAAGTATTTACCCCCCTGATTTCCCCCCCCTTTCTCTGTATGATTAGGTGATTAGGAGCACCGTTGGAAATGTTTTTCATACATTAGGAAGAAAACATGTTTCTTATAACTTTGTTGTCAAACTATATCTATATTTCTGCAACTATTACATTTCTGCAGCTCTCAGAAGTCACGTGGAATCCCAACATACAGTGTCCATGAATTCAGACTGAAGTCAGTTCTTTACGCGGACAACTGGCTTTCCAGGGAGCTCAAGTCTTCTCCACGTTCCTGTTCTTCCTCTCTCGTTTCTTCTCTTACCTGCTCTTGTTTTTGCCCGCGTTGTTAAGAGAAGCCGGGAGCAGTAATCCTCAGCGCACGTTAGGCCTGACTACACTACACACACACCAGCTGCTAGAAAGAGCTTAGCGCTCCTGATCTCACAATGGCATGTGGCTGTAGCTTCACCAGTGCTTCACCACTAGGGTCATAAAGAGTCCCGTAGACCTCCAGACAACATCAGGTCCAAGCTGATCTACTAAATATAATTGTCTTTTCCTGCACTTCCTCCAAACATCCTGATGTCATTTCATCTGAAGAGTGCCTCTGGTCATCAAGGACATTTCATAACGCTCCATATTTCAGCAGTTCTGTTTCCATGTCTACAGCATTACATGCCTTCCAGCTTGATTATTATGCATTGTTAAAGGGACAGTTCACCAAAAAAAAAAAAAAAATTCTGAAAAAATCTTGATTCGATTTGATTCTTTTGCATGTATATCTGGTACAGTGCATGTCCATTTTTCTTAAGTACTAACTATACTTGCGTAAACTATACAGGGAACCCTCTCTGTAGGCACATTGTAGTATTTGAAGTTGTTACTTTCAGCTGTCAAAATCTCACCTGTAACATGCAAGGGATCCAAATCGTGATGTAGATTTTTTGCGTCATTGTGAAAAGTCACGCTGCAAAAATTGCATTTCCTATACCTGTCCTTTCTTCAACAACTCACTTGTTTTTTCCTCCAGACATCAGCACTTTTACTATTGTTTTGCCCAATGGACATTTTCATGGAGCTATAATTAATATCTCTTGTTCCTGAGAACTACAAATTACCTTTTAGGAGTTGCGTTTTGTAAGCCTTGTCATTGCCTGAAAGGTCATAGTGGTTTGGATACCTTTATATGAGATCGTATTTAGTTCACATGCATGGACAGAATGGCCTATTTCTGTCAGTGTTGCCCTGGAGCTTATGTTACAGGTGTAGCAGACGTCTTAACTTATCCAGCTGACACAGTTGAGTATTGGCATTTCCATTAGTATCGCAGTTTTCTGTTTCCTTTCCTTATGAAGAAACATGAAGTCGACCTGTAGTTGACACCTACGCTAAATAAAGTGCCTGGAGTTCAGATTAGTGTCTGAACGCTGCTAACAGTGTTCACCTAAACATGAAATTATTTAAGAAAAAAACAAACAACTGGATCATTTACTTCTTTATGTTGAAACATTGCAGATGGCTTGTATACTGTACATTGCATAGCGTTTATTGGTTCTTTTGGAGCATGACAGTAAAAAAAAAGCTATACTTTCACTGAATGGACAACATGAGCTAGAACATCAGGCAAGGCAAGTTTATTTATGTTGCACATTTAATGCACAATAGTATTTCAAAGTGTTTTAGACAAAAATAAGAAAAGAGAAGAATAAATAAGATGATTTAGTGCATGTTTATTCAGAATTTCTCCCATTATGTTTGATGAAAGAAAAAAATCAATAGATTCAGAGAACTAGGCTTCAAGGTGAGCAAACAATGACTTTGTTTAGCCCATTTTTCCTGTTGCCTAAAGATTATTATGAGCGTTTCCAAGGTTGACTCAGGCTTGAGTGGTTCCTGGCAGTTGTGCTGATTGGATAATACGCCTGTGTGGACACACCCCCTCCCCGCAGCAGTAGAAAATGAAATCACTCAGAGGAAGTGAAAGAGCCGTCTCAGCTTTAATCTGTCCTCCGACCAACCCAGTGCTAGCAGCTGGAGGTCCCATTACAACAAAGCATACACTGTAAAAAAAAAAACGTTAAATTTACAGGAAAACCCTGGCAGCTGTGGTTACCAGAGTTTTACTGTTAAAAATACGGTAGCAACGTTT
This sequence comes from Tiaroga cobitis, assembly GCA_030578255.1. Classification (NCBI taxonomy): domain Eukaryota; kingdom Metazoa; phylum Chordata; class Actinopteri; order Cypriniformes; family Leuciscidae; genus Tiaroga; species Tiaroga cobitis. The sequence continues at coordinate 8,069,930 of CM060603.1, read as the reverse complement.
TAGGTTTTACAACTTTTAACCGTATATTATTTTACAGCGATAAACCGTATTTCATTATCTGATATAATGTTAATATACTGACTTTTTGAAGTATTAATATCTGTTTTTTCCCATTGTAATACACTGACAGCCAACAATCACAGCAGTGATAAGAGTCAAATGGTCAACCAAAGCTCATCTTAAGCAGCTCATCCACAAGAGAGTTAATACTAATTTACAGAAGCTGCACAGTCTGATTCACACAAACATTAAACACCATCATGGTAACATGTTGAAATTTAAAAAATGCAATAAGCATTAATTTAACAACATTAAATGTAACATAAAACCCTAATGTACATAACTGATTAGAAAAAAACTAAGAAAATTATGAAGAAACAGTGATTTAAAAACAAAATACATCAAACGTGAAGTGTCACGCAGGGAATTGTGGGAATGTCAATTTACATTTTTTCACTGTAAATTATACAATGACTTGTTCTTTTTCACTTCCAAAAACTGTAAATTTAACGGTATTTTACAGTAAAATTTAATTAAATGTACCATTATATATATCACAGTTATTTACCGTATATAATAAGGAAACTTTCTGTTAACCAATTAACAGTTTTTCACTGTAGCATTTTTACAGTGTTTTACCGTTAAAATCACGATCATTTTTTACAGTGTAGCAATTACTGGTGGTTTCTAATGCGAGCAACATAGTAATGTATGTAATATCGCCCTTCTAAGAAAAACAAAAATCCTCTAACCCTACATTTTTTAACATTTCATACTGTACATTTAGATGGCAGCTGCTCTGTCCGGATCAGCGGCAGTGCGAACGCAAATATGAGTGTGTTGATCATACTTTTAAAGGTCAACCAAAGTCTCTGAAGTCTTTTGGTTTAAACAAAACACGTGCGATTCATGCTCCGCTGACGCTTGCGGTGTGAAACAGGCGTAATAGACGTAGCGGAATCGCTGTCATTCAGGGATAAGATTGCGTGGGTGTTTGAATGGAGATTAAAATCTTTTAACGATTAACTGTGCAGCTCTTGCCGATACTTAATTTAAACAAACAACTATTGGCCAACAGTTCTGTCAATTGTCCCAAGCGTTGTTCACGCTGGCACTGGGCAGTATGTATTGTCGAGCCTTGCTGTATTTTATAAAGATTTCATTTTGTTTTAGTAAGTATTAAATTATTTTACCAAGAGAAAAACATTGGATTATGCAACAGCTGATGGAGTTCCCTGCCACGGTCTCCTTTGGGTTGCTCAGTTGGGGTATAAAACTCTGACACTGTTGGACGAGAACACACATTTAACTGAATTAAGCTGGAAGATGATACTGTCGTCTTTTGCAGAGCTGCTTGATGAACTTTGAAACATTGACAGTTATTGAACTGAGTTGAATCAACATTAAACTAATTTGAGCTGGAATGACTCTGTCTTCTGTAGATCTGCTTTATAGCTGAATTGAATTTTTGTAATTGATGAACTTTGCGAAATTGACAGTGTTATTGAACTAAATTGAGCTTAATGACAATTTTGTAGATCTGCTTTTTACAGTGGAAATCATTTTTCAACATTTTCCCCGTTTATTTCTGTTTACCTGCTTTGAAACAAAGTGTATTAGCCTATATGAAACTTTATACAAAAATATGTCTTGATCGACAAAATAGTATGTTTTCCTTTTGTTGGAAATTGGCCAAGTAGTTATCGATCAGTGCATCCCAACAGGCATAAAAGTCCCATACTTACAGTACATTGAAGGAGGGATCCTAGCCAATCATATCTAGAGACCTGAATGTTGATTTCTTTGACTTGAGCCAATAAGCAACCACCCAGAACCACCCTTGTTGGCAAGCATCCTATACATCTTTGCATTGTGGTGGTGAGTGTTGCGAAGGCATGTACCCACTCACATTTATGTAATTTACTTCTGACACTAGTTCAAGTGTTTGTGTTAAGATTTTTTGTAGGGATGCACCGAAATGAAAATTCTTGGCCGAAACCGAAAAAGAGGAAACCAAGGCCGAAAACCGAAACACCGAAAGAAATTATGCCAATTATTAGTACCATTGCTTTTATGGCTATGACTGTGTACAAACTTTACTAAAATCAAGGCAATGCAATTGCATAAATTAATATAAAATTTTCAAAGAATAAATCAATTACAAATTATGCAAATATTTATTTATTTAGCACAATGCATTATAAAATAAAATTCAAACTTTAATGTTTAACTTGACCCCACTCATGTGTACATTAAATAATAATCTACTGGCCTGCAGAAAGGTTTTAAAATTAAATGTTCTCTAAAACAAAGCCGAGCACAAACTTCTCATCACACCAGCACCCGTCTAAATTAGTTGCTTACATTTTAAAAAATGAGCAAACAATAGCATAAAAAGCATTTTTAATGAACAAAGGTATGGAAGTAAAATAATGTCAAATATTTTTGAAACAAAAAGCATGTTGAATTGCACCAATTGAAAAAAAAAATATGCATTGCGTTAACCATGCTTGTATTTTAATCCATTGTATTTTTAAGGCTTGCATTTTTATGGGCTGAAATTCAACATGGTTGAATATTTAAGCTGTGAATATTTCAATTAAAAACATTTCAAACACATTTTCAATATTAAAAATTCAATAATCCATATTCACCTTTCATATTTCACTTCCAAAATGTTCAAACTGTTTAAAAATACAACCTATAATATTCAACAGGCAATTTTCGGTCCATTTTATTTCGCCTTGAAAATTCGCTTCCACAAATTCAGTGGTTCAAATTCGACAGTAAATTCAACGTCGACATCCAGGAACTGCAGGAAAAGCAGTAGATTACCGATCATAATCTCCATCTGCTGTAGTCGGCTTTACCAGCAGGGGGTGCACGCGCGTGTTGACAAGCACCAAAGCAACAGGAGAGGCCTTCACAAAACGTCATTTGCTGAAATGGACAGAACGGAGTTAATTTATATGTGTATGGAAAAGGTTGATTAAGACACAAAACACATGAGCGTTTACTCAAGTGTCTTATGAGACTTATTTTTACCCCCGTGCAAAGTAAGGTGATTTGTCCACTGCAAAACTAAATTCTCTCGCCGTTGGCATTGATATTAAGTTTTAGTAAAACAACTGTAATACACTGAGACAGAGTGAAGTGTTTGTTTTAGTCACTATGACGGAATACTAAATTGATGGCTGGGTTTTACATGATGGCAAAGGCAATTTTATTTAAATATAGCATCATTAAATACAACCAAATTACAATTATAAATTAAATTCAGCAATTATAAATTAAAAATTAGATCTCTACCATGATATCTGGTCATCTCTGTGTTATAACGTGAATTGTCTCCGCTATTATCCAGGGCTGCGTACAGTAGGGGTATTTGTCATCTTATTTTAGATCTTTTTGTCCATTTGGAGCGCGCGTCACGTCACCTATTAGCGTCGCGCCTGCCACAAGATCTCTCACTGTTTACATGAACCAGACACTCCGATGAAAGCACATAAAGTGCAATCCATCTCTTATTTACCATTTTTTTCATCTTATCGTATATTTTATTCGCTCCTTTGCCCGTATTGGAGCGCGTCTCGTGGCTCTTACTAGCGTCGGGCCAGCCACACGATCTCTCACTGTTTTAATCTACCAGACACTCCGATTGATGCACGAAAACACAAAGCCAATGTAATCCTGTTACCCTTCTGCCATCTTATCTTATATTTTATTTGCTCGTTTGTCCCATAGAGCGTGTTTCGTGGCGCGCCAGCCACAAGATCTCTCCCTATTACTGATTCTCCGATTGACATTCTGAAGGAGAATGATTTTGACCACTCCATTACGTTTTGTTTTTTATAAAGCCTTTCTTTAAAGTGAATTTCGTTTTTAATAAATTGTATCTTAATTTCAATCATGACATATAGGCATAGGCATAGCAATAAAATCATGAAATTTTTGCATTGCACATTTCTCACAGGCATGATAAATACATCAAGGTAGAAATGTCTAGCCTACTTTTAAACGAAACAATTCAAAACGAAAATAAATAGACTACTCTCAGATAATGTAATCCGTATGAAATGAGCATTTCTCTCGGCCATTTCAATTCACGTTATAACACAGAGATTACCAGATATCATGGTAGAGATGTAATTTTTAATTGCTGAATTTAATTTATAATTGTAATTGGGTTGTATTTAATGATGCTATATTTAAATAAAATTGCCTTTGCCATCATGTAAAACCCAGCCATCAATTTAGTATTCCGTCATAGTGACTAAAACAAACAATTCACTCTGTCTCAGTGTATTACAGTTGTTTTACTAAAACTTAATATCAATGCCAACGGCGAGAGAATTTAGTTTTGCAGTGGACAAATCACCTTACTTTGCACGGGGGTAAAAATAAGTCTCATAAGACACTTGAGTAAACGCTCGTGTGTTTTGTGTCTTAATCAACCTTTTCCACACACATAAATTATAACTCGTACTCATCGCTCTGTCCATTTCAGCAAATGACGTTTTGTGAAGGCCTCTCCTGTTGCTTTGGTGCTTGTCAACACGCGCGTGCACCCCCTGCTGGTAAAGCCGACTACAGCAGATGGAGATTATGATCGGTAATCTACTGCTTTTCCTGCAGTTCCTGGATGTCGACGTTGAATTTACTGTCGAATTTGAACCACTGAATTTGTGGAAGCGAATTTTCAAGGCGAAATAAAATGGACCGAAATTTGCCTGTTGAATATTATAGGTTGTATTTTTAAACAGTTTGAAAATTTTGGAAGTGAAATATGAAAGGTGAATATGGATTATTGAATTTTTAATATTGAAAATGTGTTTGAAATGTTTTTAATTGAAATATTCACAGCTTAAATATTCAACCATGTTGAATTTCAGCCCATAAAAATGCAAGCCTTAAAAATACAATGGATTAAAATGCAAGCATGGTTAACGCAATGCATATTTTTTTTCAATTGGTGCAATTCAACATGCTTTTTTTTTCAAAAACATTTGACATTATTTTACTTCCATACAAAGGTCCATGTTTAATACAAATGTACACCAAACTTAATGAAATATGTTTAGTGAAACTAGAAAATAATTGAGAGCGTTCATTTAGTTGTATACATACATGTTTTTTTGTAATGTCACAAGTAATAATTCCAGGGTTTACAAGATTATTTTTGTATTGGTGGTGGTATACTAAAAAATAAACATTGTCACGTGTTTATGATATCTTTCTTCTTCTCACCTATTCCTGATGGTTAGAGGACAGTTACTTGAGTCGCTCCCTGTCTTTCAAAGAATAGTAGGCTACAACGTAGGGATGCAGCGATTACCGTATTTTACAATTAACCGCGCTTTAAAACGTCACGGTTAATTAATCGTAAAGACTATGCTACACCGAGTGTTCTGCACGGAACGGAACTTTTGCACCCAACACAAAACGAAAACAAAGTTACACCAGCGGTGCACCAGCTTACTTAATGCCGTTCTCGTCAACCACTATGGCAGAGGGACTAGCAGCGACGCTCTATTTCCACCGAAAAAACGCCTTAAGGGCCTGTTCACAGATCGCGTCTTTTGCGCGCTCAAGTTCGTTATTTCAAATGTAGGCGCGCGGCATGCGCGCTCATAAGGGAAGCAACGCGCTCGTTTTTTCCAAGCGCGTCCGCGCCGCATCGAGATAAAAACATCTCTACTTTTCATAATGCCGCAAGCGCACCTTAGGTCAAGTGACAAGAACCAACACAGCAACGACAGACGCCTCCAGAGCGCAACCGCCCTAGCGCTTTGGAAAAAGGAGAACGCGGCGTGCACCTTTCAGTGCAACGTAAAAAAAACAACAAAAAACAGCGGAATGTTTTGGTTACACAAGTCTGTGGAAAACAGAATGTGACGTGCTCTCAAGAGTTTCAGTCAGTGAACATTTAACTTAATATCCTATTGCTTTCTCCTGTAGCCTAAATGTTAGGCTTTGTGTATAATGCTTATGTTTTAATATGCCCGGTGTAAAACACTAACATAAGATCAGGGCCGTGTACACTTCTAGGACTACCAATTAACTGCATTTCAGTTATTAATAACACTGCATGAGAGATGTTCTCAGTTTCTTTCTATAATTTTTACTTAAACTTCAAACAAACAAACCAAAATAATGAGATTATAATAGATGATTTTCTAAAGGCACATGTAAAATTTAGACTAATAAAAGTATTAAAATTAGTACAATAATATTGGAGTGGATTGGAGTGGATAACATTTGGACTATGTGTTTTCTTTTAAAAGAAATACATAGTTAATATTTAGCTTACATTTAATTCAATAGACCCAAATACTTTGTTTATTCTTATTTTCATTGGTATTTATTATCCCTTTATTTGTTTTTATGTCAAATACCAACAAGATATTGTTTTCATGTTATCAAGTTTTCTACCTCAGGTTGAAAATAAATTTAGAACAAACTAAACACTTAATCATTTTGTGATTTATTTCAATCAAAGAGCCCTGCAGCCATTGACTTAATTTGTTATTTTTAAAAGAAAAATGCTGGATGTTTACAAAGCAGTTCTCTTTAATTCCAAAGGAAGAGATTGATTATTGTTTGTCAGTTTATAATTTTGTACTGTGTTGTGGCAAATAACATATTAAAATCTAGTGTTGAGTGTTCATGTGATATTATATATATATAGTGTTGTGAAAATTAATTGATGCATAATAATCATGATGATCGTTAAATCGTGATTATTTCTCAGACAATAATCGTACTTACAAAATCTATAATCGTTGCATCCCTACTACAACGGCGAGCGCGTCAAGTACTATAAACGCCTCGACCGTTTGGACGCCTCGGCGCGCTGTCTGTGGAGACTCGTGCTGCGGAGGCAGGCGAAAGTATAAACAAGGCTTCCTCGCGGGTTCAGATATATATATATATATATATATATATATATATATATATATATATATATATATATATATATATATATATATATATATATATATAATATATATATAATATATATATATAATATATATAATACTGAAATACGTCCATACCGCAGACACTTTGCTTCAGACAAGCACGTGCAGGTCGCGGTTTCTGTTTGCGTCATCACAGCATTTCGGTGTATTGTTTCGGTGATAAAAGACTTTCGGCCGAAAACCGAAAATGCACTTTTGGGCCATTTTCGGCCGAAAATTTCCGGTGGCCGAATATTCGGTGCATCCCTATCAGAAACTTTGCAGGATGATAAAGTTTCTGTGCATAGAAGAGGATGAGACCTTTCTGCCTCTTAAAGCTGGATTTCTCACAATCCCTTGTAAGGGAGTCAGCATCTGGAATCTGGATCAATAAAATATATGACTTAAGTGTGATTTCTTGCCGTTTTCTCTATGCTTTGAGCATTCGAAATCCCATTGAATTCGTGACGGAATATTGAGGTATGGTAATGCGCTGGCTTTGGCCCGCAGGTATGGAAATAAACGAAACCACCCGAAAGCAATAAATGAAAGAGAGCCCCATTCCGGATCAGAAGTGTCCATGTCCAATATTCTCTGGCGTCTCAGGTATTTTCAGAGGTGATTTCATATATGAAGCGATGGTGAATTAAATTTCTCCCACGACCCCTGGAGTTAGATGGTGATATTGTAGCACTGATGAAAGAGGGTCAGTGTAGTCAGAACTGCGGCTCCTGGAATGGGATTTGTATGTACATGCCTTAGCACAGAAGCCCACTGAGCTTCCCAGAGTGTGAGAGAGTTGCTTAGAGCCTGAATCGCCCTCCCACTTCGGAAGGATCTTGATTCAGACACCGGAAACCACTCTCACTTGCCCCTGAGCTCTGTCTGCATTCATACATGAGCTCTTCTGGGACTCGCTGGCATTCAGCTCTAACATGACATGGCTGAGACTGTCCAGATTTGACAGTGTCTTGCTTCCTCGGCTGTTTTCCATCATGGCTGCTGAAAGAAAAACGTCATGCACAAGACTGCAGGAAGAAGCATGTTTGAATCGATTTCTGGGAAAGCTACATTTTCATTATCGGCTTTTCCTTCTACTCTTCAGCTGTAACTGTTAATATTGTTTGCTAATGTTAACTGCTAATGCTGTTATGTCCGGCACAGTTGGTTCGCTCGATCAAACGGATCGCATTTCCGCTTGGTTCTGCGAGTGGCACATAAATTACACACTTCATCTGCTTCCTTCCATGAGAAAATGTTTTGTATATCGTAGAATGGACACTCATGTATTACTGCTGAAACTAAGGCATCTGCAGATGGTGTTAAGATCCGCAGGGAAACACTGGTGAATCAGGATGCCTCCCGCAGTCCTGCCCTCATGTCTGACTACTCCCAAAGTCAGGAGGTTCATAATAAAGGCCAACTGAGTTCAACCACTCAAATCTAGTCGAGAGATCGATGTCTGTCATGAAACGTTTTTCATTACACAACACTTTTCATCATCCTTGAAGCATGTCTTCTCTCATGCCACACTCTGAAAGGCTTTGTATAAATAGATGTATATAAATCAATAAAACTTCTGCGAAATGCAGACATGGTTTCCATTCACTAAGGAAGCTCACTTCTGTTCTGAGGTAACCACATTCTCAGGATTGCACGTATCCTTGGCATAGAAAGCAATCCTAGAATGCAATGTGACATGCTCTATCCACCCTTTAATGTCATTAAAATATACTATTCTACCCAATGCTTGTTTGCGTTTTTTAATGCTTATTTTGTGTTGCCAGCTTAGCAACATGCCAACACAAACTCTGTTTAGTTTTAACAAAAGTCTTCAAGATGGCAAAAAAACGGATAAATACAAGGCCGTTAATTCGAATGAATGACAGTGGAGGAGAAGCTTCACTATGTTAAATAATCTGCTTTTGTGGGGAAACGACTGATTATCGACTCCCTAACTGGTAACCTTCATCATGTTTGCTATTAAACATTCGATGTGTATGGATCTATTTTACATTGACAATATTTAGAGACGGGTATGATTGATTGACAATATTTTGAGACGGGTATGATTCAGATTACGTTACTTCTGTGGTATCCGCCAACAGTGATTCATTGTTTCACAACTCTGACAGAAATTAAATGTCAAGGAAATAATGTAATTGCTTATCAAGGCACACGTGATTTAAGCTGACCCAATGATAGAATCGTGAAGACTGGTATTTCCTAATTAGATAATGTTTGTTTTAAACGTACTGAGTTACTGTCACACATTGTAACACCTTATTTTGCACGAATAACTTTGGACCATGCCTTAAAGCCCCGATATTCTCACAGCAAGAAAGTTATTTTTCGTTCTTCGTTTAAAACGAATCAGTGGTATACTGTTAGTGAACATCTGATGGCGCCCACTCTTCTGAGATTGGCGATTATGTGAATATGTGCTGTGTGCTTTCCTCTCAATAACAAAATAAACAAGCAAAAATATCGAGAAAACAGACCTTTCACTGGATGTTCTCTTTTCAGCTTTGCTTCACATCTGTCTCTAGCTACTGTATGCTGTCGTTTTTCCCGAAACTCTTTTAACAAACCCAGGACCGGGGGAAGACAGTCCAGCGCTCTGGGCAAAATAGGAATATGCTGCCCCCTATACCAAATAAAAGCAAATTCATCACATATTGACCCCTACTGTTGACTTAACACAGGTGTAATTAATACAGTCGCCTCACCATTTAAAAGAGGACCTTTCTTGCTTTGGCTGCTGCAAACTCTTCATTTATATTGGAGTAATCCAATTTGCGACAGATTTGGTGCTCAATTGAAATTTCGGCATAAATCTTAAAAATTGTATGACTGGCTAAAATGTACTGGCTACGTTTAAATGCACACCTTTTGTTTCAGTCGGACTGAATTCATTTCGATTGATGAATCCGAACGTAGCGTTTACATGAACACTAAAGTGATCGGGTTGATGTGCGCATTTATATGTCACAAGCTTCAAATCAGAATTTAATTTATAATTTATAATTTACTTAATATCCGTCTCTGGTCATAATTTGGAGACAATGAGCATGTGGACCGTTGTGCCGTGCAGCTTATACTCATCCCGCAGTGAAAATGCCCCTCCCTGCGCCCAAAAGCAGTCGTCTGTGGATGAGAATCCGAAACCAGGACTGGTGGGAGGTTGACCTGCAAACTTGCGGTTTTCAATCCAATCATGTGTTTTACATGTTCTCGATCTTATTAGAAAAGGAATAAACCACCCCTTTCAATCCGATCCAAATTTCATTTGGATAGAGCCAGGGGCGGATCTACCGGGGTGGCATAGGGTGGCAAATGCCACCCCAGTTGGCAGCAACGAATTAAAAGTTATGGCCAATTTGACAATTTACGAGCGCGAATCTCCAATGTCCGACTGCAGTGAATTCGCTCCGTGCACAAATGGCAACCGTTGACGTTCGAACTTGAGTGTGTGGGCCAATACTTCCGGTAAAAACTTCCGGTGATCTGACAGCGAGAGCGGGAGACAGCAGCGACCGAGTTCCATTACCAGAGAGATAAGTTTTCAACCCGACCAAATTTTTAAATGTATATAATTTTCAGTTTATTTCACCAGTGCGTTTCTATGCTTTCTAGTACTGTTTTTATTTTGTGCAAGTAAGATGTGTAAAGAGCATCTGTTTCATAAATCATTATCTGTCTGGTGTTTATAAGCAGCACATACAGTATTTTACTATGTGTAAAATATACAAAAACTTAGCTATATTAAATTGTTTGTGGTACCTACAGTTAAAAATATAAATGTAAAATATGTGATAATAATATTGATCGAGGAATTGATGTAAGTGAATTAAGAAAATTAAGAAAATAGTATTTATGGAGATAAATTGTAGCCTATTACAAAGCAAACGTGTGAATGTTCACGGGGTATTTTATTTAACAACTCTAATCGTAGTTGTAACTCTATATTTACAGTAGGCATAATTGTGATTGTGAATGCAGCATGAGTCCAATACATTCTTCTGTTCGTGAACAGTTGTATTTCATTCAGTAATCTGACTATGCATCCGTGCATTTAATTGGCATTGGCTCGTGTGATACTGTAGTAATATGGATCTTAGTAGTATTTTAAGTGATATAATTGATTCTATAAACAACTATTGAGATAATTTTCGGCTTTCTCCGGCTCCCGGCACCGGGTGTAATGTGAAACCGGAAGTGTCTTACCTTAATGCCTTTCATGTGATAATGCCCCTTACTTCTATCATACTTCTATCTCCTATTAAGTGAGATCACATTGTATGGCCACTTATAAAAAATTTAATCAGATCCAAAAGCACGCACATCCACAGCAAAACACTCAATTTGGGTGCTCAACAGAAAAAAAAATATATAAAAAAGGGGAAAAAACGTCGGCACACCTTGGCTCCAAAATTGTGAAAAATTTAATGGACTCACACACAGGTGGTAACGTTTCAAGCACGTAGGTAGGCTCTTCGTCAGACAACTAAAAGTTAAACACACCCCGCCTTTAGGTGACCCAGGTGAGTATAAAGGTGTGCCGACTTTTTTCCCCTTTTTTACACTTACTCCTAATATAAAGTTTCACCTCAAATGCAAGACATTGATTGCATGATATTGAGTTTGTAAATGGCAGCCTGAGCCCTTTTGTAGTGTGTAGGCTACATACTATTTCTCATCAAACCGTGTTAACTGTGATTAAATTCAGTGTATATACGGCTGCCATATATTGCCACCCCTCAAAAATTCCTGCCCCCCTCTCGCCACCCCATAAATATTTTTCTAGATCCGCCCCTGGATAGAGCTAATTTTGGATCGATTAAGGCAGTGGTTCTCAAACTTTTTTCGTCGTGCCCCCTTAATTCTTTAAAGAAATCCGTAATAAATAAATAAAACAGAAAGATAAAAAAAAAAAACGTGCAATGCAAAGCACCTGCAATAGTTTCACTTTGTAATGTCATTATTTCACACAACAGTAAGAGAGAATAATAATACAGAACTTAACTTTTATTTAAATTTAAATAAACAAATACATTTAAATATTTCAGTGATGCTTTGGATGAGCAATTTATAAAAGCGCAAATATATGACAGCTTTTGACAGCGCCTCACGTCACCTGCTCAGCTTCTTGTTCGTCTCTTTACCGTAACACGCACAGCAGCGTGTGGCGAGTTCGCAAAAGCAGCTTGAGTTTCGGTCCGCTGAAGAAGTGCTTTTCTGCGGCGAGCAACTTCTATGTTGGGCTTGTTCCAGCAGTGACAAGTCAACGGTCTGAAGAAGAACGATTCAATGTAATTGCAGTTCGATGCCGCTTTAGGCTCGGTTCACATAGCGCCTAAAAACGCGTAGAAAACGGTAGGCGCGCCGCGTTCTCCTTTTTCCAAAGCGCTAGGGCGGTTGCGCTCCGGTTGGTTCTTGTCACGTGAACTACGGTGCGCTTGCGGCATTCTGAAAAGTTGAGATGTTTTTATCTCGATGCGGCGCGGACGCGCTTGAAAAAAACCGAGCGCGTGGCACCGCTTCCATTATGAGCGCGCGCCTACATTTGAAATAACGAACTTGAGAGCGCAAAAGACACGATATGTTAACAGGCCCTTATTAAGGCAGAGCGCTGACCGCTATTCACGCACGCACTTGAATGTTGCAACGGCTGTTTTTTTCTGCTGATCTCCCACGCCCCCCCCCCCCGCAGTGCACCACACTTTGGCCCCGTTCACACTGCAGGCAAGAGTGGCCCAAATCTGATTTTTTTGGGGTCAAGTGACCAGGTCAGACTTCTTCAGAGGTAGTGTGAACACTCAAATCTAGCCCAGATCTGATTTTTTCAAATCAGATTTAGACCACATACATATGTGGTCCTGAATCAGGTCCAGATCTGATTTTTTTTCAATGCGGCCGCAGTGTGAACAATCAAGGCGGATTTGATGCGACTTTTACGTCAATCTACGTCGACATTTGTCACAATTATGCGCCGGCGAAGCCCTAGACACAACAGACACAGACAGTAGCCTAACATTAAAAACTTGACTAGATATGGAGAACAGCGATGAAGCGAGTCAATGAGAGTGAGGTGTTAGATCTAAGTAGTATATGGGGAGATACTTCAATTCAAGCTAGAAGGACCTACCGTGACCGCTCCGTTTTTGAAAAAATTGCACACGAAATGGAAGAACGGGGACACAGGAGAACAGCGTCTCAGTGAAACTATTCACGTCATATTCCCACCATACCTGGCTTCGTCTACGCATCCACACAGATCTCTGTAGTGAATTTGCAACCATAAACCCGCAAAAGTTTCCATTACACAAACATTATGAAATAAATGCGAATATGCTTACTTCCTCCATAACCTCCTGAACTTTAGTGCAACCGCGTGCTGCGTCTGATGTCATTGTTATTGTTCTTTTGCGCATGCCGGTTAGTTTTAAACCTCAAACATTTCACACTGCAATCAGTTATTGGTCACATTTTAAAAGGTAATGTGAACATTCAATCAAAAAATCGGATCTGAGCACAAAATCAGAATTGAGCATTAGGACTTGCGGTGTGAACGGGGCCTTTGAGAACCCATTGGATTAAGGTGTTTACATGATGGCTTATTTGGTTGCATGAAAAAGTATTGTCGATCGCAAAGTTTGAGACGCTCGCGCTCGTCATGGCGCGGCGCCCGGGGCATTTGCCCAGTTCGCCCAGCGCTTCCGCCGGGCCTGAACAAACCATACTGCAGCCGTCTCGTTCCTGACTGCTGGTGCGTCAACCTGGAAAACGGTTTATTTGTCACACTTTCTCTTGCCTGCTCGCTTCCTTTTCATCATGCTCTTTCTTTCCTACCTTTATCCTTTTAGAATAATAATATGCCAGCGTCTTGCTTCGAGCTCACTGAGAGCCCTTTCTAATTAAACCAGTAGGCTAATGCTGTATGGCTTGTCCTGTGTTGCCTCTGTGTCTTTGAGATGCAGACTGTGGGAACATCTGTTGAATGGCTCCTGGAAACCGATTTTGTCTGCCTCATCGTTTCTCCTTAGAGTCCAGCGGTGCAGAGAGACAGATGAAGAGGGAAAGCGCTGAGGTTTGTAAGTTAGGCAGGCTAATATAAGAGAGACGTGTCTTCACACATGCATGGGAGTCTCCATCTGTTGTCGTTCTTGGCTTGTCTCTGCACTTCACGCAGTTATATCAGCATCACTGGGCTACTCTTGCAAGGCAGTACAGTTCATCCTCTCTTGCGTTCTCCCTGGCGACATCTCGGCGATCCTGGAATTTCCCTGTACAAAACGTGTGTGTTAGGCTACGTCCACATTAATCCGGATACATTTGAAAACCGCGTTTTCGTTTAAAAACGCTCTCTGTCCACTCTAGCGTTTTGCAGGCGTTTTCCGACGTTTCAGTGTGGATGAGAAACTTCTAAATTCACCTTACTGCGCATGCGTGAAACCTCACAAAAGCTCACCGAGATGATACAGATGGAAAAATAAATAAAGTTATCGCGCAATTCTTCGAACAGGATAATGTTATTTAGCCAAATACATCACTGATGCGTCCTGGTCGCACTCAGTCACCATGTGTTTGGTCTAAAACGCGACTGCTCTCCTGTATTGCCGCAGGACAGCAAATGTGAGAACATTTTCTGTCATCTTTGCAGTACTGTGATATGAAGAGCATACAACAATACAAAGTAACATATTTTAGCAACAATGTAAAAGTGAACCGGCGTGATCGGCTCGGAATGCATTTTCAATTTGCACATTGAATTTTGCTACATTCATTGCGGGACATTTAATGAAAATGCAATCGCAGGTGTTTTAACTGAGTGTAAATGCAATGAAGAAAAATAACATTTAAATGATCATTTTGCTACAGTTTTTGCTTGAACATTTTAAACAGATCTAATAATTTCTTTAATACATTTTCATTTTCATTTTGCAACTTATAAAGCGTTAAAACATGTATTCAATTTGCATGTTAAAACATATGTATGAAATGGCAAATGTAAATTATATAATTGAGTTATCATTTTCATTTTGCACCAAACGTTGCACAAATGTAATGGAAAATGTAAATTTAAATACAGAAATGCATTGTCATTTTACATATTGCATTATCATTTTGCATATTACATTTCAAATTGAATATTGCTACACATAAGCTTCCATACATTACAAGCATAATACCGGTAAACATGAATATCTATTGGTACAACATGGATCACATGACTAAACTTGCGTCATCGTTTTCAAATACCTCCGGCTTCACAGTCCACACTACAGCGCGAAAACGCCGTTTTCAAATTGATCCGCTTTGGAGAGCGTATTCCAAAAGCTACGTTTTCATTGACTTAAAACGCCGTCTCAGTGTGGACGGAAGGGCAAACCGGAGAGAAAAATACTTCCAAACGAAAACGTATTAGTGTGGACATGGCCTTAATGAGCACTCTATCTGGCTTCAACAGGCTATGAACAGTAGGGAAAAGACTCATGAGTTTTTTTTTTTAAACATTTTAAAATTGTTAATCCAATCCATCTGTTTCAACCCAATCCTGTTTTATTTTGTTCCTTGTTTTACGCTTGTGCATACTTGGATCCAGGGCTTGATATTAACTTTTTTTGCTCACTAGCCACTGTGGCTAGTAGTTTAGCACAGTTACTAAGTAACTTTGTCAGGTCTTAAAGTGACAGCAGCCTAATATCCCCTCTTCCACTTTAAGACCGGACACATGGATCCATTATTGAGTGAGTGAGTGAGTGAGGGTGGGTTTGTGTGTCACTTGGAGAGAGAGAGAGAGAGAGAAGCTGGTATCGTGTATCTATTTTGTTTCAGATAATTCAGTGTTTAAATATATATATATATATATATATATATATATATATATATATATATATATATATATATATATATATATATATATAAATTATTGACAACACTACATTGCACTTAGTTTATTATTTCAGATGCCTTTTTAAAAGACTACAATATTAAATTCAACTGTGACTGCTTAACACGCCAGTTCACCCGCATTTGGCAGGTTAATGTCGAGCCACACTTGATTTCACTCTTTATTCCTTTCGGGTTGGCTAGGGATGCGAGATATCTTGGTGCCATATCGATTATCAGCCATCATTAAAGATTTTTTTATCATTTAATTATCTTTATACATTACACTAATAATTTGTCAACTGTAATTTATGGCAAATCTCAAAATACATATCTTTTTTTAACTCTGTGCATTATAATGTAAGTCATGCCTAAATTCACTTGTAGCATTTAAAATGGTTGTTTTTAGTGTTTTATTTTTCATATTTTCTTAAATAAATAAATAAATAATACAGTTTTAGTATCTGTTATCAGCTACAATAATTACGGGCTTGTTCATAATGTTATCAAAATTTGAATATCGGTGCATCCCAATTCCTAATCCCCCAACAATGCAGGGGTATGATCATATATTATGGTCATGGGAGTTATATTATATTGTTCCGTTGGTTAAGATAATATTGTTTTTGCTCACGCCTTATATTAGGTGGCCTTAACTACTATGTACTAACATGAAAGACTATTGTGGAACTACACGGTGTTCTGGAAAATTCCCACATTTACTGCTAATGCATTTGAGGTTTGGTTATACGAGTAAGGGAAGGTTTAGTGTTATGATTATAAGGGTTGGATTATGGTTAGGGGTGTAACTACAAATGTCAATTAAATGAAAAAAGTACTTTAAATGTGATTACAATTAGGGGTGTGCGATATTGACAAATTAAATCTCTATTTTCTGGGATTTTTTTTTCTAACGATGATTAGACGATATTTTGCTGAGTGTGTTTCAGTGGTGGAAAGAGTACTGAAAAAGCATACTCAAGTAAAAGTACTGTTACTTGTCAAAAAATGTAGTGAGAGTATTGTAAAAGTACCGGTCCTAAAAACTACTCAAAGTAGGAGTAAAAAGTAGCCCTTTTAAAAGTACTCAAGAGTAGTGAGTAGTGAGTATTAGGCCTATGCTATGAATGTTAGTCCACCTTATACCCTGCAAATTGAAAATGTAGCTTACTCTTTTATCACAGATTCAAAAAAGAAACCGTATTTCAATATTTCTCCAACAGTTTTATTTTTGACTGCTAGCACTAAAAATACAGCGTTTCCCTAACCATTGTTTTGGACGACCCCCGCCCCCCCTAAAATGCTGACAAAATCCAGTCATAAAAAAGGAATTTATAACTCGGAATTTCACGGAATTTGTAAATTTTTTGAGGAAAAATAGAAAGCAGTTCAGTACACTTGAAATCAAATCGCGATATAGTGTGAATATTAAACCACAAAGACAATTTAAATACGAATCCTGCATGTTCTGTGTGAATGAATGGCGCAGTTTCATTTACCACACACACAAACACACACACACACTGAAGCACGTGTGAGGTGTGACGCTTGCGCTGTTTTTTTGCCTATATGAAGACACAAATGCATGAACTTCCTCCAGGCTCAAGATCCACTCCGAAAGTCACTTCGTGAACAAAATAAATTGGCGCCAGGTGTCTCGAAGTCTGTTGATGCTGGTTTGATGCAAAGTTTTCCGCGCGCGATTTGATTTGACGGGGATCACGCATGGAGTCACATGATGACTTATTATAAAAATAAATAATAATATAAATGTAGCGACGGCAGGTTCAGGGAAAATAGCGCAGTAAAAGTACCGATACAGCACTTAAAATGTACTCAAGTAAAAGTAAAAGTACACTGTTTTTAAACTACTTAAAGTACAATTCCTAAAAAAAACTACTCAATTACAGTAACGAGAGTATTTGTAATTCGTTACTTTACACCACTGGTGTGTTTCTGTGCGTACTTTGGCAGGTTTAGGACTGTCATGGACAGAGACTCCTAAAGTTTTTGATTTTCTTAATTTTTTTCCAATATGTTTCAATTGATTTTTACCTAATATGGCATTTTTTACCTTTTAAAGCTATTTTTTAAACCTAATTCAATTGTCAATTTCATTAATTTAATCAAAATCAATTATAAAAATAAGACACAATAGGGTTACCAATCAAATGAAATCACTATTAACAAAAGTAATATTTGCAATATTGATATTTAAAATTCTTTAAAACAAGAAAAGATACTTTAAATGTGAAATTGAATCCGCCAGTAAGGGGCAGCAAGTCACTAGCCATGTTTCCATCCACTTGTCAATAGAATTATCTGAAGTTCGGTAAAAAACCTCATGCGAATAAAGCTGGTGAAAGTGTGTTTCCATCCAAAGGCTTTAAAGCGAATAAAAACCTGTACGTAATGTCACATGCTGTTTTGCGATCAAATTGGTATATCGAATTGATTTGAGACATTTTAAGGTGTTTCCATTCATTTTCTCACCGAATCGCACAACATTCGCGAACAAAGTTTTACTAGGCAAAATGGATCGCGCCATAATAACGTTTCCATCCGCGTTTATCGCATAAGCCGGTATATCGATCGAGATAAAATCCGATGAGACCGATCGTATTTCATTTGAGTCGATATTCATGAAATTCAATCGAATTTTACTGTTTCCATAAGGCATTTTTCATTCGATATCACTTAATGTGTATAAAAACGTGTGGATGGAAACATAGCTGCAGTTAATGAGCCAATCATTGAGATTTAACCGATTCATTTAAACGGCTGATTCATTTAAGGAACGAATCATTTGACTATCTTAATCTACGGTATCCTAGTCAACTGATTCGTTCAAAAAGCTGATTTACTCATTAAGAAACACCGCTGTGTGTGGCTTTGTTTTGAACTATTCGCGATCACGAATGGTGTCTAAAATGTAAGTAACTTAATATTACCTTCTTGTTTATTAAACTTGTATATAATCAATATCACATTTGTTATCATGCTGATATTTGGAGAAAACTGCACTCGTGATATTTATTGGCCTACTAAATTATATAAATAAAGACTAAATCATGCAGTGAAAGTGTGCACTCTTAATGCGCACCCGCACTAATCTACAAGACTACATCACGTAGTCGTAGAGTATGCATACACTCTCTCTCTCTCTCTGTGTGTGTGTGTGTGTGTGTGCGCGTGTGCGTTGAGTGAGTGCGTGCGTGCGCGTGTGTGGGATAAGTTAGGCTGTACTCGATAATGTCAAATCGCACATCGTTAAAACAACAATTACGATATTATCGCAGACGATATATATATCGCACACCCCTAATTACAATGCACTAACATGTATGTATGTATGTAATAATTATATCAAATGGTTAAGTACATTAAGGCCACCTAATGTAAAGTGTGACCTAGTGTTGTCACGGTACCAAAATTTCAGTATTCGGTACCAATACCAGGGAAAATCCACGGTTCTCGGTACCAATTTTGGTACCAAAGCTTAATTTAGATTAAACTTACATATATTAAAGTGTATATCACGGTTACAAAGATGAAAACTGTAGTATTAAAAACACTTTACAATAAGATTCCATTTGTTATATAACATTAGATAAAATCAACTGTGCACTTCTCGGACAGCGCATCAAGAACCGGATTAACCCGGTACTTCAGTAGTACCAACGGTACTTAAGCAAAGCTGGTCCCGTAAAGGTTGAATTTTTTTAGTATCGACTTGGTACTGAAGTACCGGGTCTTTTGACAACACTAGTGTGACCTAATGTCTTTTTGCTGGAAATGAAATGGGAAAAGTTGCGGTAATTAAACTGCCAATTTAACACCCTCTTACGCATTTCTCCATGTAATTTCGCTGTGAGATATTCTTTGAAAGTTACAAGTGTGAAATGCAGGGGTGTAACGATACCCTCATGTCACGATTCGATACATATCACGATACTGAACTCCCGATACGATATTATTGCGATACTCCAAGACATATGGTAAAAGGTTAACAACAAATGTACTGTTGATTAAAATGCTAACTTTGATATTACATTGTGGGTTTAAATGAATAGGCTTGGACTCGGTGCTTGTAACCCAAGGACAATGGTGACACCAGAATAAAAATATTCATGATTCTGAAGCTGAAAATACTGAATTATTTTAGACGAATATACTTGCACTCTTTCACTGACTAGATATATTTAAAATAATGTCGGCCACTTTTTACTGGTTACATCAGACATTTGGCATTATCAGGACCCACAAATATTCCCCCATTGCATTATTATACATTATAATCAACATTATATATAGTAGTTTAATGTAGTACTGACACTAAAACTCTGAAATTTTTTTTCTCACACAGTACTTTTTATTTTGGGGGCACTACCCACAATACATAGTGTCACTATCGACGATACGTATTGTTGCATTTTTGTATTGCGATATATTGTGGCACGATATATTGTTACACCCCTAAAACGTGTCTTAAACTTTAGGGTTAAAGTGTCCCTAGCCTAAAGTAAGAAAAGCTCCCAGGGTTGAGTGATTTGTGATCTGTGTGTCACATGATCGACTCATGGAAGGCAAGTTGTGGTCATCTGAACACACCGAATGTAAAACATTCTTGATATTCGACCTGAAGAACACTTCGACAGACCTGTGTCCACTGCGTTATGCTCAATCTCTCATTAGCATAATTTGTAAAGTCAGCGGTCCGGTGTCAACACTGACATTTATAATGTGTCAGCAGACCTCAATATAGTGCAGCGATTAAGTCGGATGACGTGCGCTCGCATGCAGACATGTTAATCAGCCGCCGCTGGGACGGAGAATGTCAACTGTTGTTACATTCAAATGTCTATGACATCCACATATTTTAATTCCATATTCATTTATCGGCTTTCTAAGCCATTTCATATCTGCAAAGCTTTAAAGTCACTCATGTAATTAGAGGTGGGCTGTGTTAATTAGACAAAGTTCTGACTTTGACATTTAGGAGCTCAATATTTTTCCTGTAGTAAGTGCAGGGCGCTTTGACTTTATAATGGATTACTCATATGGTTCTTTCAAACAGAACAGAAACCACATTTCTACCTGGTGTTTTATTAATTTATTTTTAAATACATGGAATAGGTCAAGGAGAGCTAGCCAATGTGTTGGGTGTGTATATTAATTAGAAAAAAGCATGGTGTATTCAGTCATTTACTTTGACTTGGTGTCAGGGTTATTATCATTGACTAAAACTATTAGAGAGAAGCATAGGTTGCTGTAAAGCTACGTCTTAGTTTGTGCTTATCTTGGCGAAAGCCGAGTACAAATCAGCATGAAGATATAACATCTACTCTCGTGTAATGGAAATCATTAGTAGCTTGGCAATATACTGAAATTAAGTTGAAGCACTTAAAAAATAAAAAAAGCAATATAAAAAAATGAATACAATGACAAAAGCACATGATAAAATGACCAAAAATTTAACGAAAATTATCATGAAAACTAAAAATATAAAAAAGCTCATTCTAAATATTCATAGAACTAAAAAAAAATAAAAAATGTAATTACTGCCTGGTGATTAGTCAACTAATACAAATGACTTGTCGTCTAAGCCCTAATATGAATGTGTGCAAAAAAGTAGCTACTCAACTAAGTTTTGTATTTATTAATCTTGGTTATTTTATAAGTTGTTCATAATACATTGCTGTTAATTTATTCAATTTTTTTTTAAATTATAACAAAGCTGCTTTGTTTGGGGTGATTTTAGATTTTTTTGTTTGTTTTTATCATTTTAATTTAGATAAATTATTTTAATAGTAATAATTTATTGATTTAAATACTTGCGACCCCTTTGGAAGTTTTTAGGGCGAGAGTTTGAGAATCACCAATCTAAAGTATCAATGCAACATTTTGGAGAGGAAAAAAAAATCATAATATATGATTGTAAATCGTTAGATCATCTAATTAGTTATTTTATTTACATCAATCCTTGTTTCAATTTCCTTGCGTAGTTACAGTCTGAAAAACTGCTGCAACAAACTCCTATAGTTGTGGACCTCATGCAGGCGTCTCAGCATTTGCCCGTTCCCTCTCTTTCTCTCTCTTAGAATAAAAAATAAAAAAATAATGAAAAGGTTACGTTGAGATGTGGAATGTCAGTATAAGTTAAGGAGCTGGTGAGCAATGATTAACTTTCACCGTTTATGAAGTCTCCACACTTGACTTGAGATGTCACTTGAGGCTCTTTGAGTCAGGGTTAGTGCTGTGGATGTCAAATTGAAACGTCACACACAAATGCGCACAGTTTTTCAGAAGCAAGGCTGTATCAGCTCACTGATTTCTAGGGCTGCCCCCTAATAGTCGACTAAATGTTAGTTTAGTGGCGTAGTCGACCAAGTTTTAATTAAGTGGTTTATCGGAGAAAAAAACCCTCTAAAGGAATTTGCGAAGTCACGCAGTCGACACAGACCGTTAACACGGCTGGTCCATGTGGAAAGGAACATGTCATTCATTGACATCAATTATGGCTTAACGTTAGCCGCTCACTCTAACATCAATGTTATCCTAGATGTACTATTATTAGACGCATTGGATGTCCAAGTGTTCGTGTTTAACTTAATGTGCGTTTCACTGTATACTGTAGAGATGAGAGTCGGCGTCATCAACTTCATCTTTGCCACCGACATAGACTCAGAAAACAGTAGTTTATTAATAAATCTCCTTTCTGTTTTTTTCCCCAGACACGGTTATAATCATTACTTTTGCCGGTGCGCTTGAGCGCTTCATTTTTTAAAGACTTATTTTTATGGTTTAGTACAGGGGTGCCCACACTTTTTTGCTTGATGATCTACTTTTAAAATTATCAACACAATGAGATCTAAGGAGATAAATAATAAATAATGTTCATTGTTGATATTAAATTTAAACACTTAACTCAAAATATCTACAGCACAACAGATTACAATAGCCAGGGCATTTATCTTATTCTGATGACTTGCAATGGAATCAGACAGCCTTTGCTTTAGGCCTGGGCGAGTAAAAAATGACTGTTGACCAGTTAATTGAGATTTCAGTTCTTTCACCTTTGTTTCTCTAAGCTCGCTTCTTGCAGGAAAATCGTTCTCATAGTTTTTATTGTGTCCGAAAATTTCTCTCAACGTTTCCTTTTTTTGGAATAGCAATACTTGTTTGGCAGATCATACAAATGCATTTAGAAAAGGACATTGTGAAAAAAAAATATTCCTCCCACTCCGCATGGAAATGGTACGTTTTTGTTTTTTTGCTTGGTACCGCATTCATTTTCAAATGGTTGGAGTTTATGAATGAATGAATGTCATTTGTGTACACTACCGATTAGAAGCCGGCTAGTTGTCATGGCAACCGAATAAACAAAACACATCTCGCATGGTCAAATTTTATTCGTCAAGTGCAAATCAGACAGAAACTAAAAGGAGAAGGAAGGACAGTGGCACAATGCTAGCCTATATTTATTTTTATTCAAATTTAACAAAAGCATATATTAAAATTATGTGCGATCTACCAGCATTGTCTTTGCGATCGACTGGTAGATCGTGATCGACCTATTGGGCACCCCTGGTTTAGTATTTCTCAGTAATGTAGAACAATGTTACATATAATGTTGTCTCTCAGCCCTGAAACTCAAACCATTTTCCGATGCCTCAACCCCCCAGGTATATATTTAAAGAGTTAAATTAATATCATAAACGTGCGACTTAGGGCTGTCACTTTTGTGAAAAAATCCTGTTCGATTTTTGAGACATAAGTGTTCATTGAATCGATTGTTAAATCGATTTTCCATGTCTAAAGACGTTTCCATTCTCATCACCAAATATAGGCAAATCCACGGACACCTAACAGGCATTAGGACGAGCGTAAAGAGGGCGCTTGAGACGCACAAGTCAGCAATATTTCTGATGATTTATTGGCGTGAAGTTTCGTGCACAATGACAAACAGGAGCGCAACATTCAGGGATTGAGATTAACACCCACCAAATGCGGGTAAAAATTAACTTTGGCGGGTAACTGTCAAATCACGAGCCGATCTGGCGTGTTTCTGTGTTTACTCACTTTCTTTGCTGGGGAAGTTCGTGTAAGCCAAATCTGTGGGGATTTAGCGCAAATACGCAACTCGTGAGTCCTGATATATTAAATACAGAATCTGCGCATTTCTGGCTTACTTGAACACACACGTCACTACGCAACAAATAACGGCGCGCTTGTTCACTTGCATTGAAGTAATAGCGAATATTAAAAAGCATTTGGTTAACAGAAAAGACATTGTTATTTTCCAACATCCTACATGTTCTGTATTGATCTGTCCACCTAAAACACATTAAAAAAAAAAAGGCCGTTAAGTATTCGTTTTCGATACTTGTGATGGTTGGTCCGATTGTGCAATCGATTTTCGAACGTAAAGTGACAGCCCTAGTGCGACTAGTAGACTAATAGCATAAAAGAACGACTCCTAGTCTACTAGAAACCCTTTAGTCGGGGGCTGCCCCACTGATCTGGTTCATTTCACTTTTCTTTGCTGCTTTCTTCTCTTTCCTCACTTGTGCATTTTTTCCAGTCCCTGGATCTGAATCCATCTCTTTGTTGCCCATGGTTTTCCGGGCTCTGCTTTGTTTCCCGAGGCATGGATGAAGACGGCACATGCAACAGCAGTTTGGTCTGGAGCTGATGGAAATGAAAATAGGATTTTTTCTTTTCTTATTGGCTCCATGTCTCTGAGCTATTTATGATGTCTCCTCCTGCTGTGTAATTGCACAGCCCACTCATGAGCCCTGCTGGGTCAAACAGGAGAGAATTGTCAGAGGTGCAATGCAAACAGCCTTTGAAATGAGTCTGTGAAAGCAGAGGGATGGTTAAAGGCAGGGAAGGCCTGTTGCCTGTCGACTGACTGTGGTGGAGGTTGAGTGTGTGTGTGTAAACTTTTAGGACCTGTTTACACCTGGTATTAAAATGTGTTTTCGTTGATCTGATCACGAGTAGACGAGGGAGACACATTCCCGTTTACACCCGGTGTTTGTCGTCTCTTCTGTCCACTTTCAACCACTTCTGTCCTGTATTCTTCGAGGGGAGGGTCTGTGGGCAGGTAAATGTATAAGCTTTTTCAGATTTTTTTTATCTAATGGACGAAATAAGCTCGCACAATTTACATATGAACTTGACCGGAGACGACGGAAAAACATCCAGAGCATCAGCTTTAGTTTCGGCTCTGACAACCGCAAGACCAGCCGAACGCTGTGAGTGTGTTAGAAATCAGGAATGGTGAGAGAACATTGTGCTTGGTATGTTTTTCAAACTTGTGTCTTCAGCCAATAAAGTTTAAATCCCGTCTGGCTAGCGCTCTTCCCATAATGTTTCCGCATTAGTTCAGTAGACGCAGAGAAGACGGTCTATTGTGGCTGTTTGAACACATTTGATCACATGAGCGTTTACACTACGAAAGCAATCCGCTCAAATGTGTTTTCGACTAGCTCTGGAAGTGGTTGAAAGTGGACAAGATTCAAACGTTTTAGACCCGTTTACACGTGTATTTAGCGTCGTCCAAAACTCATCTTAATACCAGGTGTAAATGGGCCTTGGATCCCTCTGTGTAGTATAATATAATGTATTTTTTAATGAAGGCATTCACTATTTGTTTTTTTTTTGTTAGAGAAGAGCTTTTTTCCCTCAAGAGTGTGCGTTTTGGTTTTTCTAAATGTCGCCTGTGCTTTTGGGTTGATGTGATGACACGTCATTGAATGTATTGTTTTAGTGAAGTGTGGCTTTTTTGCTCTAGTAAAGCACCGTTGTGAGAGCGCATGGAGAGGGGATGAGAGCTCTGTTAAAGTGCTTTTGTATTGTTCAGGTGAGTGTGAAGAGCAAGATCAAAATTAATAGAGGGTGTTACTCATTTAATTAGACCCCTTCAGTTTCATTAGCCGACACAGACCCGAAAGTCGCCACACACAGACACACTGTCATAGACGCACAGCAAAGCTGGATCTCAGAGTTAAACTGCAGAGTACTGTGTGTTTTACTGAGAGCTGGACATATGTGACTTACAAAAAAGTACCAGATTATAACCATGGGTTTAGTAGTATTATTATTAGTAGTTTGCGTTACAGTAATGAGAATCGGGGGTAAGGTTATTTTCATTTGCTTTTTTTCAAAATAATCTACACAAATCTTAATGTTACTTAAATACACTTCCTTTTTTATAAAAGAAAAAAAATGTGTATATATATATATATATATCTTAGTGAGATTCACCCAAACACACATTACTGTTTTTATAAAAATGTAGGACTAATCCATAATGAAACAGTGAAGGGAAATTCATGATAATCGACATTATATCGTTTATAGGTGAAAAAAATAAGTAACTATGTTCTGTTCCCTCAATCTTCCGGCTACTCTCTTAAATTTGCATGCATATAGCCCAGCTCATAAGAAGAGAGGGTGCAGAAAAACAATGAAATTAAGTTGGTGATGACAGCAGGTTTTGTTGTCAGACTTTCAATGACCTTTAAAAGGAAAATTGTGAATTATGCAGACATTCCTTATTCAGGGTTTGATTTACTATTAGAGTGATAAGTGATAATGCCAAGGTCAAGTGCTGATAATGCGTGACTGTTCTGTGCTCTACAGGTTCTGGGTAACACATGATTTGAAAGGAGTCGGTCTCTGAATGGTCTTTGGTTTGGCATTAATATAGTCAGCCAGAACACTGCTCCTCACTGGTGGTTTAAATCTTTGGATGAAGTGAATAGTTTGAGGATGTTTTGTTCTCGCGAAGGAGTCACTTAGCAGGCCCCTAACTAGAAGAGACACAAAGTGACATACTTTATTTCTGATGTTTAAAGGAGTCATATTATGCTATTTTAAGTTCATTAAAGCTGCAGTCCGTAGCTTTTTTGGGTTAAATATTATCCAAAATAGATATTTGAGAAAATACATAACCAGCCAGTGTTCAAAACTCTCTGCTTGCCTTAGCTCGATTCAAAGCGGTAAGCTTGTAATAATGTTTTTAATTCCAGTGGTACTGGTGGATTTCAGCGGGAGATTCGAGCATGTGTTTGCGCCATTACGTCACATCTGCACACACACATCTGTACACACACACATCTGTACACATAAAGAAAGAGTCTCTGCTAGTATAAACTATATTGCGTGTGAGGATGTTAGAGGTGGAGATTTATAGCCTTTTCTCACAGCACTTGATATAATTAAACTGATCAATTTGATGGCGGATCCAGAAAGGTTCAAACGGCAATCACCAGTGACAACAGATTCACCCGCTGTAAAATGCTAAAGACTTCGTTCAGACTTCGGAGTGGCTACAGGAAAAAAAAGAGACTGCAACCCGACCGATGCGAAAACAAGGATAATATCGGAAGGACATTACATGTAGTCACGCAATGCTGACGTTGTTAACATGAACAATTTGAGAAAAAAGTATAATTTGCACGGTTTTGCGTGATATGATAACTTATAAGCGATTGTTAGATTTAATCAGCGCGATTTACTGCAATGTCAGAACCAGAACAAAAGTGGATGTTACTTACTAGTTCAGAGGACATTTTCCGGTGAAAATTCTTATGTTGGTCACACTTCCAAACAGAATAATCTGTGATTCTGAATGCCAGTATCCACACCGGTGGCGACTGACCGCCTCAGTCTCCTCAAACATTGTGTTCTTCCGCGCTGTGCCGTGCCGAGGGTGTTGAAGTACAACTCACGTAAAGTTGATAATTCCGCGAATGACTGCAATTGCAGATTTCGAACAGAGATGGCGACAAAGAGGAAAAACGCCGGACTGCAGCTTTAATTTGTTTATGGGTATAATAGAATATGTTAGCATGCTTTAATGTAAAAAAAACAAAACATATTTTTGTAGCACCTCTATTCCCAGTCTTGTCTGAAACTCTGAGTTTCGGTTTCTACAAAGCCCCTCCTTCCGAAAAGCCCAGAGTGCTCTGATTGGCCAGCTGACGAAGCAGTGTCTGAGAGACCCGCACACATGAAGCGCGAGTACTGGACTGAGTTATTTTTGCCACGTAATTGGGTTTGAATGGTTAAATGCACATAAGTGCATGTCAAAATGGCTGTCTTTGCAAATAGTGAACTCTCGTAAACGGTCATTTATGTCTTAAGTGAAGGTAAACAGTTGAGAAAGAAAACGCATGTGTAACAGTATATTGGATCCGTGCATTCGGTCTTAAAGTGACAGCAGCCTAATATCCCTATGTCATCTGTGTCATTAATGTTAATCAAACAACAAAAAAGAGAACCTCAATGCTTTTCACTGAATCAAGTCAAGACAAGACTCAAGTCAAGTCACATTTATTTATATAGCGCTTTTTACAATAAAGATTGTTTTAAAAGCAGCTTTACAGAGATAACAGAACCATAACAGGACAATAATGCAAAAAAGTTTGTTTCCAGAAGAAAATAGCTTCACAGTACAGTAGGGATGGGACGATTACCGGTTTCACGATAAACCACGATAAAATATACTGACGGTTAGTATTATCATTTAAAATGTAATTATCATTAAAACCGCGTTTGATTATCGCGATTTTAATAACTCACTGTAAATCCTGTCAAGCCAGCAACAGTCTGACGCAGGCGCAGCGCGCAATGTTTTTTTTTATTATTCAAGAAGGAATGGCGGAAGGCAGTGAGATTTTTCATGTTCGGGAGATTTTTCAGCCTTTTAAGAGGACGAAATCTGAGGTGTGGTCATATTTTGGCTTTTACAAAAGTCCTGAGGGAAACTTGATCGGGGTGGGTCACCCTGTCTGCCGAACAAAACGTCGCTGCAATAGAAACACTTCTATTGTTGTATAGCGAACGCAAGGCAAGTTAACTTTGACCTCAATACCAAAACTACGTCTGGGAAATAATTGGGCACGAAATGTTGTTTGAGTTGAAATATTTTATGTCACCCACTTAAAATAGACGTGAAGCTTCCGCGAAGAAAAGTTCGCAGCAAGTGGCTTTGAGCCAAAGACGAACGAACAACTTCAAACAAGACTATTATTAAGAGTGACATTTTAAGGGATAGTAATGTATAGTTTCATTGTACACTTGTTACACCGATTTTATTTTTACCACATAATTACGGGGACATATTGAATTGAGATTAATGTTTTAAATCTTACTCGTTTATAAATCCATTTTGTACAGCGTACAAAACAATCGTCCAGACAAGATGATCACAACAATATTATCAAACTCTGTAAACAATAAATCAACTCCGATAAAACGGGAGACGCAAGACGGCAAGTTGTATTTGAATGAAACAAGAGCGCGCGTCCGTTGTGATGCATGGATGTGCGCTGTGTAATAATGCGTTGCTATTGACGACGGTCATTATAAAGAAGGAAATGCCACAGAATAGGATCTTGCTTAAAAAACTGCATAGAGCTGCTTATTTTATTGGTTGTTTTTTGATTTTCAAATATAAAACTTGTTGAAATGTTTTCAGTGTGAGCATCAGTTCTTTTTGAACACTTTCATCTAATTTTAACAAAACCGTGATAATATTGATAATCACGATAATTTTGTACACTATAATCTTGAAATGAAATTTTCATACCGTCCCATCCCTACAGTCCAGCTTAAGTTCAGTTATGTAAATTTTTTGTTTTAAAAAAGTTATACACTCACCTAAAGGATTATTTGGAACACATGTTCAATTTCTCATTAATGCAATTATCTAATCAACCAATCACATGGCAGTTGCTTCAATGCATTTAGGGGTGTGGTCCTGGTCAAGACAATCTCCTGAACTCCAAACTGAATGTCAGAATTGGAAAGCAAGGAGATTTAAGCAATTTTGAGCGTGGCATGGTTGTTGGTGCCAGACGGGCCGGTCTGAGTATTTCACAATCTGCTCAGTTACTGGGATTTTCACGCACAACCATTTCTAGGGTTTACAAAGAATGGTGTGAAAAGGTTAAAACATCCAGTGTGCGGCAGTCCTGTGGGCGAAAATGCCTTGTTGATGCTAGAAGTCAGAGGAGAATGGGCCGACTGATTCAAGCTGAAAGAAGAGCAACTTTGACCGAAATAACCCCTCGTTACAACCGAGGTATGCAGCAAAGCATTTGTGAAGCCACAACACGCACAACCTTGAGGCGGATGGGCTACAACAGCAGAAAACCCCACCGGGTACCACTCATCTCCACTACAAATAGGAAAAAGAGGCTACAATTTGCAAGAGCTCACCAAAATTGGACAGTTGAAGACTGGAAAAATCTTGCCTGGTCTGATGAGTCTTGATTTCTGTTGAGACATTTGGATGGTCGAGTCAGAATTTGGCGTAAACAGAATGAGAACATGGATCCATCATGCCTTGTTACCACTGTGCAGGCTGGTGGTGGTGGTGTAATGGTGTGGGGGATGTTTTCTTGGCACACTTTAGGCCCCTTAGTGCCAATTGGGCATCGTTTAAATGCCACGGCCTACCTGAGCACTGTTTCTGACCATGTCCATCCCTTTATGGCCACCATGTACCCGTCCTCTGATGGCTACTTCCAGCAGGATAATGCACCATGTCACAAAGCTCAAATCATTTCAAATTCACTGTACTAAAATGGCTCCCACAGTCACCGGATCTCAACCCAATAGAGCATCTTTGGGATGTGGTGGAACGGGAGCTTCGTGCCCTGGATGTGCATCCCACAAATCTCCATCAACTGCAAGATGCTATCCTATCAATATGGGCCAACATTTCTAAAGAATGCTTTCAGCACCTTGTTGAATCAATGCCACGTAGAATTAAGGCAGTTCTGAAGGCGAAAGGGGGTCAAACACAGTATTAGTATGGTGTTCCTAATAATCCTTTAGGTGAGTGTAAATTTTGTTCATTTATTTATTTATATATATATATATATATATATATATATATATATATATATATATATATATATATATATATATATATATATATATATATATATATACATATACATATACATACATATATACTGTATATAGCCGCTCTGAGCTGGACGATGACATCAAGGTTTACTCCAGTTCAGTTCTTGTATAATAGTGTCAATGCAGCCAGATCAATATTATTGTTGAATATTAAATTAAATGTTAAATTTAATGTCCCCTACTAATAGTGTCAATGCAGCCAGATCAATATTATTGTTGAATATTAAATTAAATGTTAAATTTAATGTCCCCTACTAAGCAAGGCAATGGCAACAAAGGTGGAAAAAGGCGACAGTGGCAAGGAACCAAAACTCCCATCAGTGACAGAATGGAGAGAAAAAAACCTTGGGAGAACCCAGACTCAGTGGGGGCCAGTTCTCCTCTGGCCAGTGAACGAACAGTTTATGATTATGATTCAGGCAGCATTATAGGTCAGAAGTCAGATTGGTTTGGAACAATCGGAATATTATCCAGTTCCATCTGGTTGAAGATCGGAGTCATGGCAGTATTCAGACGAGTTTGTTGAGGATCAGTGCCGATGGCTGTCCTGTCGATGAGGCCTTCACAGGGGAGAGTCTAGTTGACACAATCTCTGCTGACTCTTCAGGGTTGTGGTCGTGTCTAGGCGCAGGTCCACCATCTGATCTGGATACGGCCTGGATCCGGCTGATTACAGGAAACCTCGGAATAAGCAGAAAGACTAACATTAGCGTAGATGCCATCCTTCTTATGATGTAACGAGTACATCGGATGTTATAGGAAGTGTTCCCGATTCTGGCTGACCTAATTTATGCAGCCTAATAATCATTTAACTGATTTGAATAATAGGAAAGAATAATTTTCGATGTATATGTCAGGTTAAAGAGATGTTTTTTTTAGTCTAGATTTAAACTGACAGAGCGTGTCTGCTTCCCGGACAATGTTAGGAAGACTGTTCTAGAGTTTTGCTAAATAGGAAAAGGATCTTCCGCCAGCAGTCGATTTTGATATTCTAGGTATTATCAACTGGCCAGAGTTTTGAGATCGTAATAGACGTGAAGGACAATAATGCGTTAAGAGCTCGCTCAAGTACTGGGGAGCTAAACCATTTAGTGCTTTGTAAGTAATCAGCAATATTTTTAAATGTATAGAATGTTTAATAGGGAGCCAATGCAGTGTTGACAGAACCGGGCTAATATGGTCATACTTCCTGGTTCTAGATCAGCTATGCATTCCATTAATTTCTTGAATTGGAAAGTTTCGTCGGGGTACGAAGAGATATAGAGCTGAGTATCATCGGCATAACAGTGAAAACTAATCATATGCCTCCTAATGATATCTCCCAATTGAAGCATGTACAGAGTGAACAGCAACGGTCCTAGTTCTGAGCCTTGTGGTACGCCATACTGAAGTTGTGATCGATAAGACATCTCTTCATTTACTGCTACAAACTGATAACGGTCAGATAAGTATGATTTAAACCATGCTAATGCAATGCCACTAATGCCAACATAATTTGAGTCTATTTAAAAGTATGTTGTGGTCAATGGTATCAAATGCAGCACTAAGATCAAGTAACACTAATAGAGAGATACAACCGCGATCGAATGATAAGAGCAAATCATTTGTGACTAATGAGAGCTATCTCAGTACTATGGTACGGTCAAAATTCTGACTGGAAATCCTTGCAGATATCATTTCTTTCTAAAAAAGGAACACAGTTGTGAGGATATTGCCTGTTCTAGTATCTTTGACAGAAAAGGCAGATTCGAGATCGGCCTGCAATTGACTAACTCTGTAGGATCAAGTTGTGTTTTTGTAGAGGTTTAATAGGTTTAATAATAGCCAGTTTAAAAGTTTTCGGTACATATCCTTTTGACAAAGATGAATTAATGATATTAAGAAGAGGACAGTAGAAAGAAATGCTAACACACATGTTGTTGATTTAGATGATTTAACGAGTTCAATAAAAGTAGATTTAATTTACACAGTGAAGACTGCAGTGTTTTTTATACATTTGATTACTTTATACAATTTAGTTATTTATTATTTCTAGTGTTTGATGTTTTTCATGTAGGTCTATTTCATTTGTGTCTTTGTTCTATTGTAGTTTGTTGTCCTTTTGCTTGTAATTAGTTTCTTTGTTCTTATTTCTATCACTCACTGTTGACTTGTCTTCTGTAATCTTGAGAGGTCTTTTTTTTTTACTTGGGCTAGTATTAGTTTTTTGTGATATTGAAATTGATGACAAGTATGACATTTTAATAGTATGAAATTTTGTTTATATCATAAGTTCAGCTTATTTAAAGCAAAAAACAACTGTCGTTATTGTGAAATAAGATTTTAATCATATCGCCCACCCCCACATTGTACACTAAATGGACAGGAAAACATATAAAAGCATCATATGACCCCGTTAAAAGGGTGGTGCATTTTTTTCTAGCCCATGCCACATGAAACCCATGCCACGGCAATCTTCAAGAACTTTTAAGTGTATCCTGTAAACAACAGCCCTGCTGATGTCTGTTTCACAAGGTGTAATTTAATCCCACTTTCCAGCCTCTAACAGCAGTGTCCGTACATGTATGGTTACTTTGGAGTTTTTCCTCAATTGCACCATGTGATATGAGCAGAAAAACGTCGTCAGTGAGAGCAAAATTTGAGCACAATCTATGGATTTATTCTTTTGTTGTCTTTAACAATGGTTGCCAAACTTTTTCTGCTGGGCCCCTTTTTTGTAGAGAAAAATATCTGCATGCATCCACATAAAGACATTCTCAGACATGACCTTACCGGGAAAATAATATAGGATTTATTTGAAACATTGTAATAAATACAATTCTACAACTTCTTAACTTTAACAGGCTTCTCTTTGTGATGTGAAGTCTCTGTGGCGTCTTAACTTGTTCGGCTTCATACTGTAAGAAGTTAATATTTTGAGGCACGCAACACACTGTGGTCTCTCTTCATCACCCACCATTGTACTTGTAAATCCGAGGGCAAGATATGCCTAGTCATGTTTTCTAGCCTTCGTTTTGATAGTAGTGATGTTTGAAATATCATCATCTGCTTTGTTTACCTGGCATTGGCAGTCCTTTCACAAACTGGTCCATGCTTAGTGCAGAAGCATGCATCATTCATTTATATATTTACAGGGCTCCATGCAATACTCCATTCAGATTCTTCAATCGTCAATCGAGTCATTTTGAGGTAATACAATGTCAAATTAATATTTTGTTCAATTATATATAAATAGGCGTATGATAATTGGGATAATTTCGCAGTGGGTCTTGTATCACCCTGAAGAGGTTTAATTTGGTTACAATCTGCTGACTGTACACTATCTCTATAGCCTTGCCGCACTCCTTTTTATAACTCAAGGCCCCCAGTTTGGGAACAACTGTTTAAGATTTTGGTATAAGCATTATTTTAAGGCTGGTAGTCGATAAAATTGATTGAAAAATGTTCATGGAAATATTAGTTGGATAATCTGTCTTTTTTTATTTAGCTAAACAAAGCAATAATCCACAGTTAAAGGAATAGTTCACTCAAATATGAAAACTATCCCATAATCTACTCGCCCTCAATCCATCCTTGGTGTATATGACTTTCTTCTTCTTTCGTCATATGCATTACTTTTATGATGGATGGATGCGCGTTTTGGAGTTTTAAAACCTCGGGCTGTATTCAGTGCCATTACGAAGCTAGGAAGAGCCAGGTTTGTATTTAATATATATCAGATTGTGTTCAGCTGCGAGTAAATTATGGGATAATTTAAATTTTTAGGTGAACTATTCCATGATCAAAATAGTTGCTTTGATAAAACTGCCTGTTGCTTTTTGACTTATGTGATCACACTTTTCCATATAAAAGTGTTTTATAGATTAATGCTGCTGCACTTTGCAAATACGCTATGTTTATTAAGGCATTTAATGATACAATTGCAGTTTTGACACTGATTACATCCGGCCACTGATGTGTGTGATCGTTTCAGACTATTGTACACTACCATTCAAATGTTTTGGTTCAGTACAGGTTTAACGAAAACAAATAAATGAATACCTTTTCAGGGATCATTAAATGATTGTGTACCAAAGCCCATTAAAAAAAAAAAAAAAAAAAAAAAAGGGAAACTTTGTTAGTGGTTCTTCATGTGTGCCAAATTGCAAAATGATGGCATTGCTGAGGCAAAACTACATCTGCCGTCTGCTGTATGTCCAACTGAAAACTGTACAGATGTGAAGAATAAAGCTGTAAAACTTATTTACAAGTAACACTTTGATCATCTACATGACATTTGTGCCGTAATTGCATTTCAGAGGCTTTATTTTGAACGTAACATTCACATTCAGGTTACAAACCTTCCCTTATGGGGAATGTATTGTTATATAATATTGAGAATTAACGCATTCTTTATTGTACTATGTTTTATGAAAGCAATTTCTGTTATTTTACAGGAATCAAATAGTTTTTTTTCAATGCAAAGTTAGCAGAAAAGCAAACCGTTTGACACTTGCTGGAGTTTGACGGTTTTGTCTTAGAATGTGAAAACTTGCACATGCAATATCTAAAAATGTGTTGCTCCAAATCATTCATTAAACCGTTGTCATCTCGTGCAATTATGAGACTGGAGCTCAATCAGATGAACAACACAAAGAAAATAATTGCATTAGAAAGTAAATGCATGACACACTTATCAGAATGCTTTTGTGAACTGCAAAGTGCTTTAAAGTTTCATTTATTTTTAATTTCCTACACAAACTAAATTAATCAGACAGGAGTAATTAAATGCACCTGTCTCCGTGGCAATAGTTTCCATGGTAATCGGTTTTTGATTCATTGCACCAATATATATTTGTGCCTTTCATACTAGTTTTGCAATTCAACATGACAAACACTAGTTTTGGGTGGGAAAATATTAGTACCAGTTTCTTTTTAGTTGGATTTCGGTTTGTGACTTTTGCCATTGAGAGGAAAACAAACTATTAAGTGACAAACTATTAATTTTAATGGTTTTCCGGTTACTGTTAACCATGGTACTGAAAGATTTCCATATTCATGCACCATGTTATTTACATGGTACTCCAGTTATACAGTTGTACAGTATGCATAAACAGTCTTGGTAATACTGTATTGTCCAAAAAATCAGGGTAATACTATCATACTTTTTGACAATTTTCTGTCGTAATGTTTAGATGTAGATCGTTAGTAAGATGATGTTTAAATGCTTGCTTTTATGGCTGTAGTTTTCATTGGAAGGCAAAACCTATAATGCAATGCAATTCAATTCAATGGCGATTGAGAGAGGAACACGTACACGCTCCTCAAACGTCTGATGGATGAAATTTGATTCTCCCATTTTAATTATTTTCAAAAAAAAAAAAGTTGCCAGCCACCGCCAGCATTTTTGATAATTGTCACACAACTTTCAAGTTCCCTGGAATATTTTGTCGTATGAATATCTGAACATGCAATTTTATCAAAATATCGGACAAATCCTCTTCTTTTATCAAAAAAAGTTTTATTCTAGTTTCATGCATTCATTTTTTATCAACCACAATGTGAAAAGGGTTAACAGGATTTTTTTTTTAAAAAAAGAAGATGTATGGATAAAGTAAACTTAAAGAGCAATGTGCAGGTTGAATTTATAACTGAATTGATACTTGATATTGTCTGAAGAGGTCTTTTAAGAACATATGTAGAAATCACTAATGAAATCTCATTTGATGAAGAAATTTGGATGAAAATGTGCTAGGCTCTGGAATACGCATTTCCCGCTAGCAACGCGTCATATGACGTAGGCCGAGGCAACAAAGAGCTCGCGTTCAGCTGTAGTTAGAGCAGCAGTAGTGAGAGACAGAGAAAGTTTTAGATCGAGTTTTAGAGATGCCATAATGGTAAATCATTGTGTTTGTGCTGGTTGCACGAATTCCAGTCTGTCAGGACATCGTGTCTATCATTGTCCTTCTAGAAAAAACAAGGCTTTTCGTTCTTGGGTGCGTTTTGTGCAGGTGAAGAGAGCAGACTTCACTGCTGCGTCTCTCACCACACACTCGGTCGTTTGTAGCGCACATTTCAGTCCGGAGAATAATAGACCTGGAGATTTTTTGCATCACAGACGGATGGTTTAATTAATACGGCTTTGCAAACATTGCATTTTGCTGTCTTGCTCTGCTGTGTTTCCAGTATGAAGTATTTACACACAGCGAACATGTTGGCAGCTCAATGCTATCCTGCTAGCTGGCTGGAAACTGTGGAATGGGTTTCCTTAGGGGGGGTCTGTGTCTCAATGAGGCGCGCGTCCGTTCAGGAAATCCATTCCACAGTTTACAGCCAGCTAGCAGACTAGCCGGCGGGAATCACTGTTGGAGTCATTTCAGCAGGATATCGGATATCTCCGCAGGTTGGATCGGGAAATCCGATACATGAATTACACTGGTATCGGTCCCGGTCCCGATACTGGATCGGATCGGCCTAGGGATGTCAATTTTCACAAATTCCCATGATCGATCGTCGTTTAAATTAACGATCAATTAATCGATTAATCGTTAGCATTAATGGCAAACAGCACAGGGTCTGCAAATGCTGCTCAAAAAGCTATGTTCCTCACCAAATTAATAAGAATGTTTTTTAATCTAAATAAATGCTTAGTAGGATTGTAAAATGTTTTGATGTGATTGATAAATTAAATTTATCTATTTAATATATAAATATTACGACAAATACAATGTGCCACCAACGCCGCCTCATATGCGTGCTTGTCAGAATGTGTGACTGTTGTGGAAGTGCTAGAACAACGCACTGAAAACGGCAACTAAACCCAATGAATTCACAACCATTTAATAAAATAGTGTTCTCATGTTATGTAATATGAAAGTCCCAAATTAACCATCGTTATTATTAGTTGTGTATTCTGCTTGAGTGGCGCGCGCTGAATGAATAACCGTTGAGCACTTTGTTAGCGTTTATTTAACTCAAAGAAACGCATCCTATTTGATATTAATCAGATATATACAAAATAAGCAGAATATTACAAAATTATATCTGCACAAAATGACGTGAATGCACAAGTGAACTTAAACTGAGTTGTGAGTTAACGTTACGTGCCATTCAGAATGACTCGTATGTTGTGGTGGACGCGCTCAAAGTCTCTGACGAGCTCTTCCTGGAACAACGCGACATGGCATCTAAACCCAAATAATTCACAATGTTTTATTACAATAGTGTTCTCTTTATAATCTTGTGTAATATGACAGTCCCAATAGTCATTATTAGTCGTGCATTGTCGTTTGAGCTGAGCGCGCTAAAGATCACGTCGATTCTTAACCAAATGCATCCAATATGAGATAAATCAGATATAGATAAGCGTACACAAAATAAACTATTACAACTTACATTTGCACAAAACAAAAGGCTGCGAATGCACACGCAAACTTATAGTCATGATGAAGGTGTAAAATAGTCCCAAACAACTCCGGTGTGTGTGTGTCATTCAGTGGGACTCAACACTTCACCACACCGGCGCGCTCGCTTACATGTTTCGCGGTTGAGCAGCACGCACGCGCATGATCCTGCTTAATCGATGATCAATAAGTTTAATCGATTAAATGTATTATCGACAATTAATCGATCGTCGATTAATCGTTGACATCCCTAGATCGGCCCCATCCCTACCTGTGGGCCATAGGCATGCTCGTCAACATCGGAGAACTCGGTTTCTTCATTCACATCCATTGTAACCTGAGCTTGAACGTGACCGGACTCCCTCGCCCATCGTCACTTCCGGTTAGTGCTTTATAGACGCGGAAGTTATTTTATCACAATTTATCTCAAAATATCGTTAATGGCTAAATATATATTACTCCAGTTCAGAAAATCTAGTTGTTTTTATCATCAACATACACTTTGCTATATAGGGGTGTCCAACTGCACGTTGCTCTTTAAGTTCTTTCAGTCAAGTAAGCGTGTATCTTGAAATATTACTAACAGAAAAATATATAAGTTATATAGAATTTATTCTTATGCTTTATAAAAATCAGTAAAGGTTTCACAACAAAAAGACTTGTATGTCAAATATTAATTTTTTTACAATTATACTAAAAGCCCTTGGTAAAGTATAAACTGTCAAGCAGATGATAGATTGTGTACAACAGGTTTTCAGCAAAGTTTTGAGAATCTAGAGGCCTTAGAAACTAGGGCTGCAACAAACGATTATTTTGATAATCGATTAACCTAACGATTATTAGAACGATTAATCGACTAATCGTCGATTATTTTGCCGGCTATTCAGTAAGTTTGGAAAGATTATTCAGCTTTTTCAATTAGTTAAAACATTGAGTTATACATATTCTTACTATAATATAAAAAAAGAAAATCACTTCAGCTTTTGAAATAGTTGTTTTAATGAACTTTGAGCCAACTAAACAGGTCATTCTCTTTAAGTTTTCAGATTTCGGTCCAACTCAAATCACACACAAATGCTCTCTAAGCATTGTTTAATAGGCCCACTGCTTTTCTTAGAACTGAAACCGAAAAAGGGTAATTTACTTCAGAAATGAATGGTAAAGAATGGTAAAATATTAATCTGCAAACCATTATTATAAATATAAAATTACAATCTTTTTTTTACATGACAATTGAGCTGACCGAGACGTTCTCATTCACCTTTTAATTTACAGTATGAAAAAGAAAAAGTAACTGCCATGATATTCTTCCTAACATCTCCTTTTGTAAGTCTTCATGATTATGGAACAAAATACAGGCAAGTGATAAGACTATAATACCTAATAGTGTTACAATAATAAAAACAGCCCTGACTCCTAAGCTCGGTCAAGCTTTATTCTATGCAAAATAAATCATCACATTACTGTAATTATATTATTATTGATTATATTCTTACTATTATTAGTAGTATTGCATTATCTAATAAAGAGATTTACCGCTAGTTAGTTAGCTCCAGCTGGAGAACACTCAATTCTCACCGGCTCCTCTTCTGCCGGGATGTTTCCTCTTTAAGCGCTCCGACATGCATGTTGTGCTCCCGTGAAAAGCAAGTTCCGCCTTGCATGTATTGCACATGACAGCATTGTTGGTTTGAAGTTTTGTGAAACTTTCGGATTCGTTTGCACTCCGTCATAATTCGTGCTTTTTTCTTCTTTTACCGCAGTAGCATTTGTAAAGGGCTGTATTACACTCTAGCGCCACAGCGCTGTAGCGGGCAAATTGTGATATTGCACGCCCTTACATCAGGTCACGTTAGATCAAACGACTACTCGACAACAACGATATTTGTCGACAATTTTTTATTGTCGACAATGTCAACTAATCTTTTCAGCCCTATTAGAAACGTGCACATCAAATGTGATACTGTAGACTTTAAAGGGTTAAGAAACCATTGGAGGGCTACAGGCCAGAATAGGGGAGTTGAGGTCACACGAGCCGTGTTGGAAACGTCATGATGACTAAACTCATTCCGGTCATGTTTGTTAGATTCTGTTGGGAGACAGATGCCCGTGTCCACATGCTCCGCGCTAGCAAGAGCGACCTCAGGATCAGACGTCTTCTACACATTGAGCTGACAGCTTCCAGACCCAACCACTGACTCGACTCAACCCAAGCCGTCACACAAACGACAGGATCTTCTGTGACTCATCTTCTGTGCGCTTCATTCATCCCTGACCCGGAGCCCATGTGACCAGTGCCGTGTTCGCCGGCGTCCGAGGAGTGATGGGATTACATGCTGATCAACAGAGATTCAGGATTTAGGCTTCTGTGGGGGAGGCTGTCTTTGTGTAGACAATGCTCACAGACTCCCAGAAGATGGAGAGAAAACAACATAACTGTTGATTCTAGATTAGTTCATCAAGCTGACTCGTTCGTTCTGTCTGATGCGTATTGGACAGAAAACGGGACTGCTTTCCACAATTCGCCAGCTCCAACCTGATTGGCCAGCCTTTTTTGCAATTTCCTGCCATTAGGTATTGAAAACTGATATTTCTTACCATATTATTTTAATGTATTGTCGTAATCATAAACAAAGTGGTTTTTAGCACACATTATTTTACGGTTTACAGCACTTTGTATTCTTCCAGTTATTTTCCTATAGTGGCTAATGAATCAGAAGTCTCACACTTTTAAAGAAAACTGCTTACTTCGCGTCGCAAAAGAAGGCAGATACAATGACCGCTTTTGAGGAAGAGCTAAGCTCTGGATTTGCCAAACTTGCCAAGTTAGTGGCATCAAATATTCAGAGTTTTGTTTGAGGCACTTAGTACTAGTAGCTGGTAAACTAGAAACCCACTGATAGTACGGTGTATTAGTGTTGTCAAAAAAAAAAAATTTATATAAAAAAAAAAAAAAAAAAAAAATATATATATATATATATATATATATATTTTTTTTTTCCTATACCAGGATTTCCCTCTAGCTTTTTGAGCGCTGTTGAACGGATTCTTAAACGTCTCTGATTGACCATTGTGTTCAACAGCGCTCGAAATGCTAGAGGGAAATGCTGGTATAAAAAAAATAAAATAAAAAAAATCTTTTGACAACACTAAATGCTGGTATCGTCAGATTTTAAGAATTTCAGTACTGACTTGGTACCGATGTCGGTAACGTACTTTTGATAACACTACTGTGTATTGTACTTTCGGCTGCTGAAAATGATGGCCAAAAGAGAAAAAAAAAGCCGAAAATATATTTATATATTTTCACTGCGCGGTGTGGCGCTGTGCTCAATATTCTGCTTTATGCATGTGCGGAGCTTTATTGCTCATGGCCCGTGTGAACGCTCCACGCATGTACCACTCATGCTCATCGGAAAAGCAAAGTCTGCTCAAATAATGCGCCAACATGACATTTCTATGTAGTACTATACTTGTTTCTATGTAGTAGTATACTTGTTTCTATGTAGTAGTATACTTGTTTCTATGTAGTAGTATACTTGTTTCTATGTAGTAGTATACTTGTTTCTATGTAGTAGTATACTTGTTTCTATGTAGTAGTATACTTGTTTCTATATAGTAGTATACTTGTTTCTATGTAGTAGTATACTTGTTTCTATGTAGTAGTATACTTGTTTCTATGTAGTAGTATACTTGTTTCTATGTAGTAGTATACTTGTTTCTATGTAGTAGTATACTTGTTTCTATGTAGTAGTATACTTGTTTCTATATAGTAGTATACTTGTTTCTATGTAGTAGTATACTTGTTGCTATATAGTAGTATACTTGTTTCTATATAGTAGTATACTTGTTTCTATGTAGTACTATACTTGTTTCTATGTAGTTGTATACTTGTTTCTATAAAGTAGTATACTTGTTTCTATGTAGTAGTATACTTGTATAATTGTTGCTGTAACATGGTGTGCTGGGCAACACTGGTAAAATGGCACTTCCCTATCGTTCACTGATCTGAATAAAAAGTTATATATTGAGATTTAATATTAAAGGTGCCCTAGAGTGGTTTTTTATATTATTTTATAATGTTTCCTGGGTTGCCCTTATAATGTTAGTATGTTTTTTAGATCAAAAATAGTCATAATTTAGAAATAAAAGGCATTTTTCCCACCCGGATTTTAGCCTCTGATTTGAACGCTCTGTTTGAAGGGGCGTGTCTGCTGTGTGGAACCGGCCTCTGCTGTGATTGGCTGACATGCTTGCATATGAAATAGCTATGTATTACATGTGAAACTCTCTCGAATACTTTTACTACCGCTATTATACGTTTTTACTATCACAGCTATCGAAATTAACGAATCGTGAGATGTTTTTAAAGTATTTAGATCTATTCCCATCACATACAATGTTGCTGTGATGACTGAGCATTGAGCAAGCAGAGGACAGTCTGTTGATCGCGAGAATGAAGATCTTATCATTGCAATGCAGTTTCTGTTCTCTAATGCTATCCCCAATGCAAACACGATCATGTAAATACAGTAAGAGCTTCGCTGTGCAGTGTAACGTGCGTCATTGATTTCATAACGAGTTTGGCAAGTGTCCAGATAAACTCGCGCTGTGGAAAGATTGTTCTTTGATCGCTTTCTGTATATAATTTATTCACAATTTAAATACGTTTTTTTTTCATCCTACTAAAAGAAACGATGTGAAGTTGATAT